>JAJOHN010000015.1:2500-602500 GCA_030271015.1 Didymella glomerata
ACCCCCCCCCCCCCCACCCCCCCCCCCCCCAACCCCCCCACTCCCCACCCCCCCCACCACCACAACCCCACAACCCCCCCACCCCCCCCACCCCCCCCCCACCCCCCCCCCCCCCCAACCCCCCCACCCCCCCCCCAACCCCCAACCCCCCCCCCCCACCCCCCCCCCCACCCCACACCCCCCCCACCCCCCCCCCCACCCCCAACCCCCCCCACCCCCACCCCCCCCCCCCCCACCCTAGCAATACTGCAAAGATTATAAGATTGTACTCTTATACATGCCTACGCACTTGTTGCACCTCCTATAGCTACTTAATATAGGTTGTTTTGCCCTTCTAAAGAAGGCGTATAGAGATAAGGTTAATAAGCTTATACGCAACTAGATTAACTATATTATAAAGCTAGAGTTTCTGCTACGCTTTAAAGCAGCTTATAAGAAAGCTATTACTACTAGCAATATCTAAAGAGGGTTCTAAGAGGCTAGACTAGTCCCCTTTAACCTAGAATAGGTTATATTAACCCTAGATATAAAGCTGCGCACCCTAATACTACTACTTCCTATAAATAATAAGCCCTAGCAGTTACAAACTCTAAAGAACCTTATTAAATTTAAGTTGCAATTAACTCTTATTTAAAACAAGTATAAGAGGGAATAAGGCAGCTTACTAAATTCTATGCTTAGCGCGCTTAAGCACTATGCAAAGGGGGGAGCTATCCTATTGCATAAGCTAGCTTTGGCGCAATAGGAGAACGCTAAGCTTTAAGCAGCCCTAGCAGCTGCTATAGAGCAAAAATTACACAAAAGGAAGCAAATCTAAGGGGGAGAGTCCCTTATAGTTAAGGAAGGCTAGCAGTTAGTAGCTCTAGCAGAGTTTAGGGCGCGTAGTAATAGAAAGAAGCGGAAGAAGCAGGTGCACGCTAAAGGGGGTGAACTATCCTAACAACGCTGTAGATAGTGTAGAGAGGGTAGGCACAATGCGCGAACGTGCAAGAATAAAGTAGAAGCAGTCTCTAAGTAATATTATAGCTTGTTTTGCCCTGTGCAGGGCTAAAGTATAGTGTTGCGGGCCATAATAGGTTAGGATTTGGTGTGGTCTTGGCAAAAGTGTTCTGTTTGGTCTAGTGTTCCGTTCGCCCTCAACCTGCGTTAACTATAATAAGAGAGTTGTTGATGTGTTGCGACCTAGAGCTCCTCGCTTAAGGAATACGCTAGCACCAACGTGAACTGCACAGTGACGGAATCAGCCGGCACATCTGTCCCTATCTTTCTTCTGCCAGCAGCTTCGCCATCCCTGATGTCACGACTCGAAAGCCGCACTTCGAGCCCCGAAAGCTCGATATGGCGCGACCTACCCGAGGACACATTCCGCGAGCATCTGGTCGAGCTTGAGAAGCGCACAAATGCAGTTCCTGTTGATCCGCAGATATTCCAGCTGAAAGGAGACGACCTCAAGCAGGATCACATACTCCCACTGCGTGTTGAACAGCAGCTAGCGGACGATCTTGCGTTCTTAGCTGCAATCGAGGAAGGTGCCCAGAGTGTTGCTGCAGTCTGTCTAGAAGAGCATGTGCAACCCGCTGGACTCACAGTGCGATTCGCCGCACTGGATCTAGCACTGGGCGGTGAGGTCAAGACGTTTTTGCAGCAAATAATGAACTCTTTGACTCCGAGCTTCCCGGGATCAGATTCTTCGAGTTGCTTGGAGGACTTGTTTGAGCTGATCGTAAAGCTGCATTTTCGGCGATTGCTCGCGCGGCTCAGGTCCACCAAGTGGGAGAAGCCGAAGTACCTTTCAAAACAGCACAAGAAGCCGCTCTGGCAGGATTTTGCGAACCTCATTCACCGTATACAGTTCCTCTACACGAAGAGAGAGGCGGGGGCGAGGCGTACTGTGGAAAGTCGTTTGCAAACTTTGGCTCCTCACTACGAAGCGTTCGAAGCATCTGAGCCTGGATCGCACAGCGAGACCGAGTCACTCAAGAAACTCATTAAGGCAAGTTACGAGTGCTGCAAATCGAAGGAAGTTGCAGAGTTCGCGAAACGCTTGGAAGACAGCCCAAGTACAACACCCACAGCGAAGGTTGCATCAGCCATCAAGTGCCTCCGTCAAATCGAAAAGATCGCCGCTTACTGGCGCATTGCCATGTCACTCGTCGATACAGCCCGAGGCTATCCGTCCCTCTTCCAGACACGACTAGAGCTCGCGTTCCTGACCCCATACAAGAGCGTGCTAACTGCAATTGGGTATGAGGCATGGGCAACAACCTGCCATGTACACGCGGAAGTCCAGCTGGCTGTGCACTACGACCTCCTTTTCGAAGCTCCACAGGTCGCGAATGCGAATCGCGTCTTTCATCGCCCTCGAGTGATCGGTACATCGAAATGGCTGTGCTATCTCTGCTATCTCTTCCTGCGCTGCCACGCTTCCTTCGTGCCTTCCAACACGCATGGCCGACTCTACGACCAGTGGACCATACCCGATCTGTTTGAATTTGACACGCAGGTCTGCGGTCATTACCGCAGCATCTTGCGCGCAATGGATGGCGAGATCCAGCGACAGACAAGTAGCGTCCATCCGGTTGGAGCTCAAGCATCCGGGCTCGTAAGGTGGCGCGCTGAGCCAATGACGAGTCGGCAGAATCTTTTGAACCTCTACGGCGAAATCTGACTACAATCCGAATCACCTCACAGAAGTTGCGAATCTACATTGTAGCGTCTTGTCTAGGTCGTGTCGTGGACGAAAAGGCGGGTCATAGGCTCGCGTGTACCATGAATTTGATGTAGTCACAACAATGGTCTGTGATCTCATTGCAAGCAGATCCAAGCCCCAATCGCTGTCATCTAAGCTGCGTTGCAATCAGCTGCTGCATCATGAGCAATCGAATGCACGGTGGCGCAGCTTCCTGATCAGGTAAGCTCGCGTCAACAGCAAGCAAGCACGCAATGTAAACATCGACGTCATCGGTCTCACCAAACTCCCACCACACATCTCAACCTGGAGCAGACTGCAATCTACGATATTCTACCACCGAAACCCTAGTCCAAACCAAAATGCCTGCCATCCTGATCGTCGGCGCCACCCGTGGCCTTGGAGCGAGCTTGGTTAAGCTGTACGCCTCAAACTCGGACAACTACGTGTTCGCTACAGCAAGGACGTCAGACCCTCCAGCAAATAGTACGTGGTGTCCCTCGAGCAAAAGAATGGTCACTAATATAACAAAGACAAGAACATTGCATACATACCCGGCGTCGACATCGCTTCGCCTGATGCTGGCAGCAAGGTAATTCGGTTTCTCAACACCAGGGGAGTCTCTAGACTAGACGCCATTATCATCACCGCCGGCTACTTTGCCACAGAAACTCTAGAGAAGCCATCGTTCGAAGCGCAAGAGCGAATGTACCGGACTTGTGCTATCGGACCGACTATTCTCGTCACTACGCTCGCAAACGAGACTGAAGATCTCCTGAGTAAGAACTCAAAGATTGTCTTCGTCTCCTCGGAAAGCGGCAGCATCACACTGCGGCACGAGAAGGAGGGCGGCGGCAACTTCGGACACCATGCCAGTAAGACCGCGTTGAACATGTCCGCCAAGCTGCTAAGTCTGGACTTGAAGGAGAGAGGAGTGGCGATTGCGGTGGTGCACCCAGGTTTCATGCGCACGGAGATGACTAAGGGAGTCGGCTTCGACAAGTTTTGGGACGAAGGCGGTGCTGTCACACCCGACGTCGCTGCCAAGTCGCTTGCGGAGTGGATTGAGACTTTCGACATCAGCAAGACCGGAGAGTACTGGGCGCCACGAGGACCAGGGTGAGCAGTGTCCGCAGTGCAGTCCCTTATATCATACTGACATAGACAGGGATATTGGTACCGCCGAACCAGTGCTTGGTCCGACCGACAAGCTTCCTACTCCTCTGCAGCTACCCTGGTAGAGTAATCATCCCGACAATGGCTTTACCTTCCACCTCTTAATTGCACAATTTGATCGGCGGGAGAGAGTCCTCGCCGTGATAGCTGAATGGCGTACAGCAAGACAATGAAGATGCCTGTGCCAATGCCAATCCGAGTCTGGTTTGATTGCCCTTGATTAAGTTTTTCAATGCATCACCATCTTGGCCCGGGCAGCGGTTTGATAGTATGACGACAGCCTACATGCAATGCTCTTGGGTGAAGCCAACCCAGCTGTGTTAGACGACGAGTAGCCCGGGACTCGATTGCCTAGGTTCTCTGGCAGTCATGGTACACCGTAAGGCGCCGGAGATCGAGAGGTGTCACATGAAAAGCTTCCGCACATGAGCCGGAGTGAACGAACACTGAAAACCTCAATTTCAGCATGGCCATTTGGGGTGTGTTTGATTAGTGTTGTGGACACTGGATGTGATGTCGACTTGCAAGAAGCTGCTCGAAAAGCCATCGTCTCGTCCCTGCTGGGCGGCTTCAGCGTCACAAGCTCTAAGCCAGTAACACAAGTGAATGCCGCACTCATGATCTTAATTGTCACCACGCTACCAAGCGCAATGCCCGCCATCGACTCGAAGATCCTGCAATTGAGGTTAGTATCGACTCCAAGAAGCCAAATTATGGTCAAACTCACTGCGCCTGTCATGTAGCTACTACCCTCGCTTAGCAAGAACAGCACTGGTGCCCTATACTCTTCAGGCTGACTGATCCTCCCCAACATATTCTGGTTCGCCCACTCATCTGTCAAGCCTCTAACTCTGGCAGCCTCACTCAGCGGCGTGTTGATATGTCCCGGACTCAACGTATTGACTCTGATCGGCGGATACACCTTCCTTGGCTCGGTACTCGGGCTGGGGTTCGTCGCAGTCGCAGTACTCCCCGGAAAAGTGTTCTGCGGATGTCCCCACTCAGCCGCCAGCGAGCGAGCGAGTTGATGCACCGCAGCCTTGGAGGCGTTGTATGCTGATGTGTTGATCCCACGATTGCTGACGTGCCCGCTCATGCTGGCTATCAGCACAATGCTGCCTGTCACGTCTGCGCGGTGCATCTCATCGGCTACTGCACGAGCGATCAAGAAAGTGCCAGTGATGTTGACGTCCAAGATTTGGCGAAAGACTGACGCTGGGTAATCGCACGCATCGCTTTCTCCAGAGATGGCTGCGCATGACACGAGACCTCGGATGGGGTGGCGAAGACCGAATCTGATTTGGTTCATGGCAGCTGTGATGGTGGCCTCATCTTGGACGTCAAGCTGTTGGTATCGCGCCTCCGAGTTTGTAGCTTCTGTCGAAGCCAGGATATCACCTATTCATCGTGTCAGTGCATACCTCGCAACGGGAAAGTGAGACTTGCGCCATCTGTCCTCAGGCACTGAAGGAAGCTGATCCAAGAAAACCACATCACCGCCACTCTCTAGGATAGCTTTCCCCACTACCACACCCACTGCACCTGCGCCACCGGATACTGTCACGATGTGTTAGCATAGCGATGTTGCCTTGAAGTGGACGATCATAAGAACACACCCAACACGGTGCGCCTGTCTAGCTTAAACAGATCTTTGGTCGGCAACTGCGTCGGTGCAAGATGCGTCATGTTGAATTCGTTTTCTGATTGCGGTCGAAGGCGCGAGAGGTCCTCGCGTGAAAAGATGTTGATAGTCATCTGCGGGGCATGACGTAGTGTGCATATCAATCATGCGGAGCTTCGCACTTAGGCAAAGCAACATTGCCCGTCTCAACTACGACAAATCGCAGAAAGAGCCGGATTGTTCTCTCAGCTTCCTCAGACTTGCGCACCCGTTGATCTGGAGTGCAATTATCGATCGCTGGCTTCTTTTACTTCGTTGTTTGTATGTCTACAGCATTTACACACAAGGTTATTCTTTCCTTCTCGCATGTATACAAGATATATTCGCAACTCCATCTTATGCCTCCCTGCCAGTACCCGTGACAGGCTACTCGTTGATACGATGCTGCCAGACCTCTTGCTCAGCTCTTGCGGAGTAGGTGCTCGCGCCCAGGATAGCTTGCATCTGCTCGACACCTGTAAACATGATCTGCCTAGCAACGAACCACCTAATACCTTCGTGGCAGGGTGGGCTAGTCAAACTGCCCTGGTATGTCCAGAACTCGTTGAAATATTGGACGCTCTCCATGGCGAGTGTGAGGTCCATCTCAAGAGGCTCTTGGACTTGCATCTCATCAAAACCGATCATGGGAGGGAGCTGATCGAAGAAGGTGCTGTTGAAGTTACCGGGGTCCAGGCGGAAGGCAAGAACGGCGCCCTCGTGACCCTCGGCATCGACATGGACGAAATGCATCTCAGCCTTGCTGCGATCGCCTCCGACCGAGTGATCGGCCGGAGCGTGGATGTGCCAGCCTTTCAGATAGAGCGTCTCGTTGTCATATGTGAAGCTGGGGTGTGATGTCCAGTCGCCATTGTGAGCAAGCGTGAAAGCGGGTCCATAGCCCCAATTGAAGAAGTTTCCAGGAACCTTGCCGGTGTAGTTGAAAGTAGGTACGTGATTGAGCGAAAGACCATTGCCAAGGGAGAGCGCAATAGGCGATTGTTGTGTTCCAGTTTGGCAAAGACGGTAGTCAGGGCTCAATTTGCCCCAATTGAAAGATGCCTTTGCCGCGAGTAAGTACAAGTGACTCGATCAATGAGTTGTAGGATGCCAACCTCATAAGCCCAGATGTTCCTCGTCGTGTTCGAGTTGGGGTTTTGTGCAGGATTAGATTGTCGCCCAACAAGACGAGACCGCTCATTGTTCGTGTGCTGTGGACAACTCAGAACAGCCGGCGCAAGAGCGGCAATGTAAGCCAAAGAAGAGAAGAGCATTTCTGCGTCGCCGTAATGTGAAGGACGGATGAGAAACGATCTCCCCAACTGGGGGCGCGAGGGACCTTTTGTAGTCTACGACTGAGTCTCGCCCTCTCGCACAGATCCCACTCTCGTAGCATCGTAGCGGAGAAGCGCCAAGTACAGCACTACGCTTGCAAGGCATTTGGTGTGAATACAGCCTCCGCCGAGACCCATGGCCCACTAACGTACAGACGGGTCACAGGCCTTGCTTGGAAGACGAAATACCGTGCGTCGAACGGACTCTGTCTACCTTCCAGCTGCCCAACCATCAAGGAAATGCCTTGTCCAGTTGATGAGGCGATATGCGGGACGTTCATCGTGTTTCCCCTATTGTGGAATGGTGGCCTTGGCCTGAAGCATTCGGTGACTTAGGCGGCTCTTGGCGCAGAACATCCACGTGCGTATCGCAGAATGCAAAGACTCCATTCGGCCGTTTACGGGGAGACGCTTGACATTTGACGCTCGGCATTTGCATCAGGCGAGTGCGCTGAGCTGTCTCAGATCGTGCGTTCGCGATCTGCCGGGAGGATTTGACCTGGACCTCGAGTCGGGTCAAAACATCGTGGTAGCCCACAAAATAAGGTGTTGTTTGCTGCACGCATCGTCCAGTGCTTACATTGAGGGTAGGTGTGCTCGCGCCATCGGAAGACTAATTTGATAGCATAAGGAAGTCTATCGGGTAATGAGCTCGTTTCGAAACGGGCGGTAAACGTCGTTCCTAGGCGCCTTGTCAGTGGCGGAGGCGGTCGGTGAGCGTTGTATGTCAAGTCTACTAGCGCGGTGAACGGCAAGGCTCGCAGCGGCAGTCAAAAGGCTGAGACGTACGAACCGACTTCAGATCTCATGTTCGCATTTCTGCAGAAGGTGCGTCGTAATTTGCTGCAACATGTCGCGACCTGGGGCTTCATCATGCCGTGAAATACTTGCGATGACGCGGAAGATTTGACGACATTATGTGATAGTGTCCACGGCTGGGGAGTACATGAGACTCCCAGTCTGGACCCCACGGACGTCTTGCGGGGAGGCTTGTGGGGATCGAGTCGAGGTCTTGGTTTTCGCAGATGCAGGGCTGTGCTGCAGGAACGGCGCGGAACAGCGTCTTGGCAACAAGCGCCCCAGCGGACGATGTCTCTAGATCTTGGTATTCTTGGTCTCCGGTATCAGGCTTTCTCCACGGCAGACATCCAGAGTCTGCCTGGTGGTCGAAGCTTGGGGCTTTGACCTGATGACCTATGCACTGAATACATAACGACAAGGACGAAGAAACGGACCTCGACACCCACCATCAACGACACATTGCTATTAAGGTCAATGCAGACATGGCCGTGTACAGCTGTGTATTCGGCAAGTCTAGATTCTGTTTAGATTTGGAAGGCGCCATTGCTGTGCGCCTGCTCATACTCCAGATCAGGCTGGAATTCCCAGTACAAGCTTTCCGGATCGGATCCCATCTTGAACGTATACGCTGCGGCCTCGTCGTCCACATATACTTTTGGCACGCCATTGGCCGCAGCAGCTTCGACCATGAGCTGAACCTCACACGACCGCTCCATGAGGGTATACAGGTATGCAGCTTCGTCGACGGTTCCTCCGACAGTGAGAAGCCCATGGTTGCGCAAGATCATGCCCTTGCCTTTTGGACCCAGAGCAGCCGCCAGTCGCTGGCCCTCTTCTTCGCTAAATACCACGCCGCCAAATTCAGTGTACACAGACTGGGCGTCGCCATAAAAGTAGGTAACATCCTGATTGATCATCTCAAGAGGCCGGGCAAAAGCGCTCCACGCCTTGCCCGCCTTGCCGTGGGTATGACAGGCCGCGTGGACATCAGGTCGCGCCTTGTGTACCGCTGAATGGATCAGGAAGCCTGCAGCATTGGCAGGTCGGCTGGTGTTTCCTCCAATCGGCTTGCCATCGTAGTCGACGAGTATCATATCTGACGGTTCGAGGAGGGCGAAGTGTCTGCCTAGGGGATTTGTCCAGAATGCATGAGGGTGTTCGGGATCGCGTACGCTGATGTGTCTATGCACGTAGTCAACGAACCACCGCCATCAGGGCTGACTTCAGCTAATGCCAATCCCACTTACCCAGACATTCCTTCGGTGAAGCCTTTACGAGCGAATACTCGAAATGCGCCTGCCATATGATTGAGAATCCAGGCTCGCTCCTTGTCGTGAGACGAGAAGAGGGGAATCCCAGGCAAGCAGACTCCTTGTGAGATAGCTTGCAAAGGGGTCTTCTCCTTTGTAGAGTCATCGTTACGTGGCACGAGCTGCTTCGTCGTGAGCGTGGCTGTGGATTGAGCGGTAATAGCTGAAGGGGCCATTGCGGGCAATTCGAGGGCACGGATCTGACTGCTGTGAATGAGGTGGGTGAGTACCGCGAGTGTGTTAGTGAAAACCCAAGATGAACAGAGCACTGGAAGTTCTTCTTCCTTTAAATGCCAGCACGTCGATTACTAGAGACGATAATGTAGAGCTGGTAGGGCGTGATGATACGTAGAATGGGAGGCTGCTGATAGCGATTGCGGGGAATAACCGCGCTAGTCGCCAGAGTGGGTCCACAGCATTTGCGGCGGGAAAGAGTCTTGACTTTTTGCATGTTTTTCGAGGTTGCCTGTGCGTGCACAGGTATGGCCGTGCACGGTAGCCTAACATGCTGTCAGGTCATTTCTGTGACCATTCCTAAGCATGTGCCTGATTTTCCTCCACATAACAACGTGTCCTTCGTTCTCAACACTTACTTATGCTGCCTGGGGGTGCCTCAATGCACCTCTTCCCTGTTGAAGAAGTGCGTACCGATAGTTGTTGTGAAATCGCCGTCTCACTTCCGCGTGCCTGATTCAAGTAATATTTTACGTCCATTTGCACAACCTACCTGTTACGGAGCGGAGTCTTTACAAATTCGCCATCGGTGCACCCCGAGCCTACGAGTGTGGTACATTGGCGAAGGTATCGCTTGCACATTAGCGATGAGTGTCAGCCTGGGAGGCTTCCGCAAGAGTTCTACATGCAGTATCTTTTGCTGCACTCTGGTCTTTTTGTTTGGATTGCTGCTAGCGCAGGCAGCTCGCACCGAGGACCAGCAGCCACTCCTGGTCGATGAGGATGTGGCCCTTGGGCCTGTCTTTGGTATCGATCTTGGGACAAGCTACTCCCGCATCAGTGTCATGAAGGATGGACTGGTTGAAATTATCCCTGACGCTCACGGTAAGTCACTGTGCACAAATGCGTTGATCCGATCATTGACATGCTCCCTCTGCAGGAAGCCACTCCACGCCTTCCTGGGTGGCTTTCACTAACGAGACGCATCTGATCGGTGTAGCCGCCATGAACCAATATCTAGAGAATCCACACCGCACTATCTTTGACATCGTAAGTCTGATGGACGAGAAAGGTATCTATTGTGAAGCGCTTAGAATGCTGACAGTCTCTCCAGAAGCGTATTATTGGCCGGAAATTCGAAGACCAGTCCCTCCAGCAGGATATCAAACGCTTCCCCTTCAAGATCTTTGATAATGGCGGCCAGCCTCGCATTAGCGTTGAGATTAATGGAAACGAGGCGACGTTTGCACCTGAGGAGATCCTCTCGATGGTTCTCGGTCGACTGAAGGACATCGCCGCGAATTACCTCGGCGAGCCTGTGCGCAGAGCTGTTATCACCGTTCCGGCATATTTCAACGATGCTCAGCGTGCTGCCACTAAAGAAGCAGGGAGAATGGCTGATATAGACGTTCTCCGAGTTGTCAATGAACCTACTGCTGCGGCCCTCGCGTACCGTCTTGATGAGACAAACCAGACTGAGCCCGAAACCTATACTTTCGGTCTTGATAAGATCAGCTATGAAGGGCAAGTCCTTGTCTACGACCTCGGGGCTAAGACTGTCGACATTTCAATCATCAGCATTGAAGAAGGGGTTTTCGAGGTTCGGTCTACTGCTGGAGACAGTCACATTGGTGGTGAAAGCTTCAATGATCGTGTCATGATCGACATGGCGGAGAAGTACAGCAAAGACTACAATGTTGACATCACTAAAGATCCCACAACTATGGGAAAGCTGAGAGGCGAGGTCGATACAGCAAAAAAACATCTTTCCTCCCAGGAATCTACCACGATCAGCATCGAGTACAACGGCCAGAACATGTCTGAAAGCCTCACCCGCGCTCAATTTGAAGCACTGAATGGCGACCTGCTGCAGAAAACATCTCAATATGTGAGACAAGCTCTTGGAGATGCCAAGATGAAGACGAGCGACATCGACCACATCATTCTTGCAGGTGGTTCCTCACATATTGTGAAAGTTCAGCAGATGCTGGAACATCTTTTCGGAAAAACACCTCGGAACGAGATTGACCCTGAAGACGTGGTTGCCATCGGCGCCGCTATTCAGGGTAGTTACCTCGCTGATAGTGGTAGGGACTATGGCTGTTATTTCGGGGAAACCAGCTTTACCTCACTCGGCGTTGAGGCCCCGAACGGTGTCATGGTGCCTCTCATCAAACGTGGCACGACTCTCCCTACCAAGAAGATTCATACCTTCTCGACTAGTGCGAACAATCAGTCTATATTTCCTATCCGGGTTTACGAGGGCGAGCGTGCTAGGACTGAAGACAACCACAAGCTCGCAGAGTTCCAACTCGATATTCCGCAAGTTACAACATCATTACTCGCAGGTGACTACACGCTGACATCTATTACAGACTAGCGCCTCGAGGGATTTCCCAGATTGAGGTTACTTTCGAGCTCGACACAAACAATAACATCAGGGTCTCTGCCCTTGATAAAACCTCTGGGAAGAGCGATCGCATTATCATCACAAGGAATGCTCGTCTTGATGTAGACGCAATTGAGCTCATGCTCGAGAAGTCTGAAGAGTACGCCAAAGAGGACAGTGCCGATCGTGCACACTTTGTGTCGCAAAGTAAGCTCGAAGAGTACACCTACGGCCTCAAACGGCAATTCCATGACCTTTTCGGTTTTGTTGGTTGTAGCAAGGTCAACAGAGATGATAAGAAGTCGTTTCTGAATGCTATTCAGCACACTGAGGACTGGCTCGATCGGAACGCTGCGAACGCTGTTGCTGGGGAATTTGACAAGCAGCTCGAGAAGCTGTCCAGTGAAGCTGTTCCTATCATCACTAGAGCTTCGCGTCGAAGCTGGTGGCGCTGGTATTGTTGGTGAGTGTGAAAGGTATGGTTGCGATGTAGTTTACACCGGCGATCGTTGTAGGTTACACCAGACAGCTGGTGTAAACTATACCGATGGCCCTGAGGGAAGCTGGTTACTTCCATGTACGACTGATACCGCCTACGAATGTCTAGCACTTTTGCCACCTGGCTCTACTTGTCTACGTTCTGCCGCGAATTCTGGTTAGATCTGATACGATTCCTCCGACGCAATCCGAGCGGTGCATCAAGATGTATGAATACAGCTCCGCATAGCATATGGAACATTCATGTCTGGCTCTCAATTGATAGCTTGATTATAGCAGGGACTGACCTGCCATTATTAAAAATCGTCGAGTTCCAACGCCGCGATCGGGAATTCAAAGACGTTCCCAGTTCTCTTGCATCACACGTCACTTCTTCTGTCTCTGCCAAATTTGGAATGATGCTTTGCCGTCTCCCGCTCATTCCCTCCAAACCTCGCCCATGAGAGGCTCAATAGTCGTCTGGAATACCTCTGCATCGAAGCTGTCACCATGCATGTCGGTGACCAGCTCCAAGATCGTAACGGAGGTATTCTTATCCAGAAAAGGAATTCTAAACAGTGCATCCCGAACCGACAGGTTGGAGAACTTGTCTGCCTATTCTGTACGAGTCGCCGTGTCCATCCGCGGCTATCCCCGCACTTACCCTTCGAGCCATTCTAACTCCGTCACCTCCGCTGCCGTGTTAACCTCCCTCGCCTCCCTCTTGAGCGGCTGCCTCACGGTCTGTATACTACATCAGCAGCCCGATCATATGCTGTGGGTTTGCCACGTCGCGAGACGTATCACGCGTTCTGAGTCGTGTCGTGTTGCGTCGCGTCTCAGCGGGTTGCCCCACGGTGGCATGTCTGGGTACCAAACGGCGCACCATGTGGGCCTCAACAAGCTGCTTACGCGCAATGTCCTCTGTTAAACATAACCACACTTGTTAGTGCCTCGATGGCAACGTGCTAGAAGTCACCACGGTCGAATTGTATGCGGAAGCATATATGCTGAATAAGCCATTCTTGTTCTAGTCGATCACCAATCCAATCTACCGAGTCCTCCTCACGATATCTCGACCCAACTCTACCATCGCTCACTCCGTACATTCTGCTTCTTCGCCCTTCTAATCATCGCCCCCTCCCGGCGCATATCTTTCAATCTGTTGCACATCAACTCCCTCTCCCTCCATATGCGACGACGTCTAGAGGTTTGGAGAGCCGCGGAGGAACTCATGCTAAAGAAGCCACTATTGGACTCGACAATTGTCTCCGGTAAAAAATGGTGAATGTTCCGGGTAAGGCGTGTAGGCGACGAGGGCGGGGCGTCCGGCTATGCCTGTTAGCACGACTCAGCATACCTTAGTGCCCAATGCTGCATACCAATTCGCCCCCGTCTTCATACGGGTCGAAGCCTTGCGGCGCAGGGCTATCTGGACGGTACCCCACATTCGAGCCACAGTTCTCAGGGCCATCTTCCTCCATTTCGATGGGTAACTGGTGTTTCGTTAGCAATCATTTACGCGATAACACCTGGCAGTGTATTCATTACTTCTTCTTCGGGCCGAGCAGTTCGCTCCGCGTGCACCGGTGGGTCGTCAACACCCATGTGGTCTGACAGCAGCTAGTCCCTAATTAGCGGCTACGTCTTTTGCTATTTGTATCCTTCCTCTACCTTAGCTTCGCGCCGCGTAGCATCGAATCCCATATAAATGGTAGTATACACGTCGACTCGGCCCTCTCCTCGCTCAACTATCCTCTGTTGGACGCGGAATGACTGTTGCTCCATATTCCTCCTTCGAAGCACTGATGCGATCCCTGTGCCCGACTTGTCCGTTCACTTTGAAAGGAAGATAAGGACAAGTTATACCCGTTGGGTTCGCTCGCCATGCCTTACTGCTTCCTCGTGCTCCAACTATCCCAAAAATTTTGGCTCTCTGCATCCTGTCAGGCTGGCTGTCAACAACCTCGTTACCAACTCCCCCTCGCTACATCTGAGCTGATATCCCTGTTCTTCTATAACGGGTTAGCTTACAACCCATACACCACCACGTCATCTGACTGCTTCCCATTCGGTAATCGACTAACTTCGTGCGTCAGTTCGTATTGTCGATACCCACGAGCAGTTCCATTGGTCACATGCGTTCTTCCACGGCCTTCCACGGCCTTCCACGGCCTTCCTCAACACAAGTGTAGGCCGCACGATCAACGAAGACACGTGATAACATGTCCAGTATCCCATGCCTTCCAAAGACGCAGCATAGGCTTCGATCGCTCTTCTCGCGAGAAGCACGCAGCAATGGATAGCGTACCTCTGTTCCTTTCTAACCTAGACCCGGACAGACTGAGCATCGATGGACTGATAGCGCAAAAGCACAGCATCATCGCCACACTAGAGCTGCGCGCAGTAATGCGACACTATTCGGTGCTTGCTGCAGTTTCCCATGCCCACCGTGGAGACGCAGCTGCCCATCGCGGCACAGGATCCGGTGATCGCACAGGCATCGATGTCTCTAGATGGGACCTGCGGCGAACGAGAATTTAGCAGTGCAAAGGTAGTGGTGAGGGGAAACTGTTCATCGTTAGGCAACTGCGGCTCTGGTGTCAACTTCTGTGCACAAGGCTCGTAAGTCTCGCACGATCCGAATCAGGTGAAACAGATATCTGACGATGAGACACTCGAATGTTTAGCTGATCATCCGTGGTGCATGTGAGAATTCAGTTAGAGCAGGCGTTGAAGCTTTGCGTGTTGTGATAGTGATGTATTGGAAGCTTGTACGCACTTTTAAACACCACCCGTCCTGCCCAATGCCAATGCTATCAACAGAAGGTGCAACGAAGGAAAGCAGCAGCAGACGACCACTCAAACACCCGCGCTCTTCACATCCGCCTGCTCGCCGCTGACCATGGCCTCCAGCTTATCCACCACCGTCCCGTTCGTCTTCTCCCCGCGCTGCTCATCCGCGCTATGCGCGCTCCTCAGCGGGCTGTTAGGGATATCCAGGGTATCGCTCCTCTTGGGCCTGAACGGAATCGGGGTGCTCGGTCTAGAAGACAGAAACTACAGGGCGCATTAGTGTCTCCAGATGCTCTCTTGGTCATGGACCCATACCGAGGAAGCGGCGCTGAGCAGCGCGATTAGACTCGCCTGCACGACGTCGTGGTGGATGCCGACGCCCCACACTTTCTGCGAGCCGCCTGCGACCACGCAGCCGATGTAGGTCGCCGCCTTGGCGTCCTTGTTGCTGCCGATGGTGTGCTCGTTGTAGTCGACGACGTCGAGCTCGATGCCTAGGCCGCGCAGGGCGTCGGCGAGGGAGGAGATTGCGCCGTTGCCTGAGCCTTGGATCTTGTGCTCCTGGCCGTCGATTTCCAGCACGCCCTTGAAGATGCGGCGCAGGTTGGCGGTTTTGTTTGTCTTGCCCTCGACGGGGGGCTCGGGGGTCTTGCTGCGGTCTGCGAGGATGTCGTAGTCGATGAGGCCGAACCGCGGGTTGCGCTTGAGATGGTATGCGTCCTCGAACAGGCCCACGATTTCGGTGGGCAGCAGCTCGCGGCCCAGACGGTCGGTTTCTTTCTGTACGACTTTCGAGAAGGCGATTTGCAGGCCCCGCGGCAGGTCGAGCTCCAGCTGCCGCTGGATGATCCAGGCCACGCCGCCCTTACCGGATTGCGAGTTGACGCGGATGATGGCTTCGTATGTGCGGCCGATATCTTGCGGGTCGAGGGGGAGGTATGGGATCTGCCAGTAGGACTCGTTGGTTGCGCCGTCCTGCTTGCGCTTCTGGAAGCCCTTCTTGATCGCGTCCTGATGCGAGCCGGAGAAAGCGCATACGACGAGCTGGCCGCCGTAGGGCGCGCGGGGGTGAATGGGGATCTTGTTGCATGTCTCGACCATGTCGATGATGGACTTCAGATCCGAGAAGTCGATCTTGGGGTGGATGCCTTGTGTGTACAGGTTCAGGCCGAGGGTCACGAGGTCGACGTTTCCAGTGCGCTCGCCGTTGCCGAACAGAGTGCCTTCCACGCGGTCTGCGCCAGCCATCTGCGCGAGTTCTGCGGCTGCGACGGCGCAGCCACGGTCATTGTGAGGGTGCAGAGAGACGCAGATCTTCTCGCGCTCGGAGATGTTCCTGCAGAAGAACTCGATCTGGTCGGCGTAGACGTTCGGCGTCGACATCTCGACGGTCGCAGGCAGGTTGAAGATGATGGGGTCCTCGACTGTCGGCTCCCAGGCAGCCTTGACGGCTTCGCAGACCTCGAGCGCAAACTCGGGCTTCGAGTCGGAGAAGGTCTCGGGCGAGAACTCGTAGTGCCACTGCGTCCCTGCCTGCTCGGGGTCGTCCTTTGTGATTGACCTCGCATATTTTGTGCACTCGACCGCCAGGGCGATTGTCTCCGCGTCGTTCATGTTGAAGACGATCTGCTGGAAGCACGGGCTGGTCGCCAGGTACAAATGCAGGATGGCCTTCTTTGCGCCCTTGAGCGAGTCGACGGTGCGGCGGATGAGCTCTTTCCGGCACGGCGACAGGACCTGCAGCCAGACATCGTCGGGTACTATGCCGGGGGTCTGAACGAGGCGCTGTGTGAAGTCGAAGTCGGTTTGCGAGGCCGAGGGGAAGGACACTTCGATCTCCTTGTACCCGAGTCTTGTGAGCATCTGGAAGTACATCCACTTTTGCTCGCCGTCCTGCACGCGTTAGCTCGTTCAAGACTGGGAACCGCGAACAGAGCACACCATAGGATCAACCAGAGACTGGTTGCCGTCTCGCAGATCTGTTGACAGCCATCTTGGGGGCTTCTCGATCGTCTTGCTGGGCCATTGCCTGTCTGGCAGGTTCAGCGGCTTGAACGCCTTGTACTTTGTCCACGGCTCCGCGAGCATAGGCATGTTTGCTTTTCTGTCTTCAACGGCCAATTGGCGCACTCAATTGGTGTGTACTACGGGTTTGGGGTGTATGAATCAACCAGGCACAGTCAAGTGGTGATTGGGGGTATCGAGCAAATTAAAATATAGAAGAAAGGCAGGTGGGCGTGAAGGAGTCACGAGCAGCTGTGAATCATAGCAAACAAATTCATCGTGCGAGGTTAAGCCGTCGACGCCGCGACATGCCGTGCAGGGCGTATGACGATGCGGGGCGGCGCGCATTGGCGCAAAAGTCGAAAGAATGCGGGGCGCTTCCAAGCAGCAGCGCGCCGATATCGCTCTCACGACCAGCGAGCAAATGGGTGTCGTACGATTTAAAGGCAGAGCGCGCTGAATGACAAGGTGGGCCTTGCATTCGTGAGTAATAGATACTGTGAAGATATACTACACCTTTTCTCCCAGCAGGACCAGCTGTGGGGATGTCTACAACATGGGGACGCGCAGACCGCAGCAATCCACCTCGTTGCCTCTGATCTCGACTCTCCTTCCAAAATACAGACTGCCAAATTCTTGCACATACGCGCGATCGGCCTCGCTCCACGTGTCCAGACCCATCCTGCTGAGGTCGTCTCGGTCGATCCACAGCGCGTCGCCCCCCTCGCCTTCACGTTCCTCGTTCTCGTGCTCGCTGTCTATCAATTGAGAGAGCACCTTGATCAAGAGTGACGACTGGCGGTGGAAGTAGGCAATGACGGCCGTCTCCACCGAGTCCGCGTACTCCGCAATGTCGCCGACGAGGTCGCGGTCGAGCTCCCTCTCTGCGGCGGTGTATGCGTCACGCTCCCCGGCGCTCGCCCACCACATGAAGCCTTGATATGCGAGCCGTGACCAGGTCATGGGCTCCACGGCTGTGTCGTCGTAGGCCTCGTTGAAGTCGTCGTCTGCGCGCTTGGCGTCGATTTCGTCGTGCGAGATCAGCGGCGCGGCGTCGTCGTTCTGCTCGTCATCGTCGTGGAACGTCTCGGTGGCCTGCTGATGGTGCTTCCACAGCTCGCGATGCAGCAGTCTGTACCGAGCTACGTCGCGCTGGCTGGCCTTGATGACGTCGCCCTCGCTCGTGCGCAGCTTCGGCCATTGCCGCTGTTGTGGTGTCGTGTCGCTGCTGTGCGGTAGCTCGACCACAATGTCGTACAGCTTCTGCTTGGTTGCAATGATCTCATCCGTTGTGCATGCCACCCAGCCCTCCGCTGGCTCGTTGCCCGGTGTGTGTCCGCCCTTGGGGTTGCGCAGTTCTTCGAGGTAGGGGATGTCGTGCACGCCAATGGAGAAGAGGGAGGGGAGGCGGAGGAGCTCCTCGGTGCCAGGCGCAAGGTGTTCGGCGTCGCGAGGGGATATGCTGGAGAGAACGGAGAGGTTGTAGACTGTCGCTGTTAGCTAGTCCCCGGTGTACTTATTATATCCCTCACCAAACTCGCACGTCGTCCTCACCGGCGGGCTGCCGACAAACAGGATGCGCTTCCGCAGCAGGGCGGCTTGCTGCAGCCTGAAGACCAGCGGGCCAAACAGCGCCAGGTACTGCAGTATCGCCAGCGCGGGATGGTACTCGGGCAGCCGCTCCTCATCCTTTGGTATTGCCGTGACCGTGGAGATGGCGCGGTCGCGGATGGAGCCCTTGCTGTCCGTGTGCTTCGTCTTCGGCCGGCTCGTCAGATCCGCCCAGAACTCTTCCAGCGGCGCGACCGTCTCGTCCTCCGCCAGGGCAGCCGCCATCTTCTCCAACTTGCCCGCGAGCAGCCATCCTCGCCCCAGTCTTCCGAACCGCCCCTCGCGCCTGACCAGAATCCCGACCGAGACGAAGTTCGCGTTCCGGTCCGCCTCGCTCGCGTCGCCCCGGGCGAATGCGCTCAGCCCGGCGTAGCCCGCGTGCGTGAAGTAGACGAGGTCGCTCGCCAGCGAGTGCAGGCCCGACGGCAGCGACTTGAACTCGACGCCATCGAGGTCCGTGTCGCTGGCGGTGCGTTTCCAAGCGATTGTGTAGCTGCAGGCGTCAGCGTCGTCTGCGCCATGACGGTACTCGCCCAACTCACCCGACTTTCTTGTCGAACTTGATCAGAAAGAGCGCCTCGACTTGCGGCGCCTCGGTCCGGCTCTCCGCGTCGACGTCGCTTGCGCTCGAGTGTGTCGAGGCCGACATGGTCGCGTCGTGGGCGCTGGAGTGGTGGGCGGCGCTGCGGGCGGTGATGCAAGGCCGTTGAGATGGCTGCTGCTGCACGATGACGAGGCAGGTGTAGCCGAGAAGGGGGATCAGCCAGAACCACGTCCATCGGCTACGCATTCTCTCGTCTTTCTTCCATCAGGCCTTCAACATGACCGGACACTGGCACAGTCTGCGTTCATGGACTGTCGCTTGTTTAGCATCACACGAACTTGCCAGGCACAGGTCTACCATGCATCACTGACGTACTTGATATGGCTGCATGAGGCAATGTACGAATGCGACCACGAGGATACTGCAGGCGTGCAAAGCACACTCCTCAGCCTTGTCGTCGAGTCTACTAGTCTCGCGGCCCACGGGTAGTTTTCACCGTTGAAGTACTGTACGAAGAAGTCGATCCCCCGACCGACCACCTCTGTGTCTATCTCGGCCTTTGAGACTGAACTGTAATCACCCCCACGACGGATTTCGTAAAGACATCACAAGATGGCACATTCAAGAGTTGGACCACGTTTCTGCAGCTGGTTTTGCCCGCTGACTCCTGTCAGCTCTTCAGGTAATTGTGTGTCACAGCAAGCGACCTCGATCTGAATGTGAACCCGGCTTCAATTGCGAGCGCAACAGCTCTCTATTTCCTTCCTATTTTTCGCAATGTAGCTCATCATCGCAGAATTGCAGTGCCGTCTCCACGTCGCTTTGGACACAGGAAAGCTTGCAGTCGGATGGTGCTTCCTAAGGGTACACTCGAGGTCCTCTCCAATCACTCTTTTGGTGCTTATATTTGCGCGTTCAGCATTTCTTCTTGGTTCTCCTGAAGGCCGATTTCATTCGATAACCTCACCAGGGTTCTGCTCGTCCGTTTATATTGGCTCCGCAATGACGCGGGAGGCAATGCGGAGGCTGCCTTCACCTCTGCTCCCCCTCGAGGGTCCCTCACTCCGCGACGGCTGGTCCAATCAGAGGTATTCGCGCCTTGCCAATGGACAATAGGAGCTACGCTATTCAATATTCTCACCTGGTTTATCGTCTAACCCTCCCGTTGACTCTCTCTTATAATCACTTAATTCCCCGACTTCATACATTCTTTCTCCAGCTCTGCAACGCCTTTAATTGCCCTTAGCTACTCCGATACTTTCTTCATATACATCTCCAGTACTATCCCCCCTTCTACATCTTCATCATAGCACCCATCAACATGACCAACGTCCCACGCCCCGGCGGTGGCATGCCCGCAGCATTGTCCTTCATCCCAGGCGCACCACCGAAGCGCAAGGCTGCTGAAATCACCTCATCCAACGACATCGATACCACAGTAAAGCGCCAGAAGACGGCGCCAGATCAGCGCAACCCACGACAGCGAGCGAAGAACCCCAAAGCAGCGAAGACATCCAGGGGTACGCCAAAGGCTCCTGCGACGCCCGCCAACACCGATGTAGCCATTAACACGGCTCCCGCATCTGCTCCGGAAGCTACTTTTTATTTCACTTGTAGGTGCTCAACCCATCCAATCCGGATATCGGACTGACCTCAAAAGCTTCTGCGGACTCCAACGCTCTTGCTGCTGTCCAAGACCAGGCATCGCAGCCTGCTGCCATGGCCGCTGCAGCTCTTTCGCCTCCACCCAAGTACAACCCAGCTGCCTGTAAGTTTCCCAAGGTCAGATTCAATCTTCGTATACTGACCAGCGCAGGCTTCACTTGCTCCGTCCCTGCACCCGTCACCCCGTGGTCCTACGAATTCCCGGCACCAACTCCTCGCTTGGCCCACACCTTGACAGCTTGCCCCGTTGACTGGACCAAGCTTCCTCATGTGGAGGCAAGGGACATCGAGATCTATGAGCTGCGAGCTCCATGGAACCCTAACCCAGTCGCGTTTGATGTTGTTGCTAAGCGGTCCGCATACCCTGGCAAGGAAGGCAAGCAGCCAAGCATGGAAGGCGTTCGGAAGCGCTTCAAAAACGCCAAGTCGGCCATCTTTGCGCTCACCGGGGTCTACTTCCCGGAATCATCACAGGGTCTGGAGGCCTGGGGCATCAAGAAGCCCGCGAAGCCAGAGATGACCGCCTCGCACTCGGCCCGCGCAACGACTACCGGCGGCTGGACACCCGCTCGCCTGCATGGCGACGACGAGGCAACGATCTACCAAGGCGAGGTCGTCGCAGTCCAGCTGAAGTCACCGAGCGACGGCCACCCCTCTGTCCGCATCTGCGACGCACAGCTCATCCCCGCCTACGATGAGCTGATCACTTACGAAGAGATGCTCGACGAAATTGACGAGCCGTGCATTGAAGCAATCGCCCCTTTCCTCCCCTTCTCCGCCAAAGCCTTCGACCACTGGCACAGTTCTGTCTGCCGCGGCGGCGAGCAAGAGTTCCCCAAGCGCACACTGGTCTGCAAGCAAATCGACGACGACCAGTACATGCTCCGCGTCAACAGCAAGGCGCGCAAGGTATCCGCCAGTCTCATGCTCGAGACCTACGTCGTGTCACAGGCCATGGGCACTACGAGGACAAGCAGCATGATTCTTGGCGAGCTCAGGAAGAAGTTCAACAACCCTCTCACCCCGGCAATGGACGACGGTGACCTCGATTGTCTGCGATACCTTGAGTCTGACGATCCCGCACGCGAGGTCGTCAACCGCTTTCGATGGAGGATTGCCGGCTCGAGTCCTGGCTCTGAGTATAGTGCCCAGGTCGACGACGACGACGATGACGACGAGCTGCTTTGAGTCCTTTTTTTCGATCGTGTTCACGCACACAATCTCTTCGCCTCTTTCTCACAGCTACCTACACCACGTTCCCAAGATGTTGGATAGGGATCGTTTCGTTTTCTCGGCTTCAACCTACCCTTTCCTCTCGCGAACACGATGTCCATTCACGGTATCTTTGGTGATATGTTCAGGGACGAACATTTACACAACGACGCCATTGCTTTCAACATCATCAGCAGATCACGGTAGCTTAGGCAGTAGTAATACTCTTTCTTCTCAGTTGCCCTCGTGGTTCTATACACTTAACTCATGTACATTTGTATCCGTCTCAGCGGTGCTGTCGCGTCGAGTAAAGCTGCCGGACTTGTTGAAGATGCCTCGCAGAACGCCACCGACGCAACTTCCCACGGGTCGCGCACCTTGGCAACGCTGGACTAACGGGCCTTCGTCGGTGGAGCGATAAGCCATCGCGCTTGAAGCCGAACCGATCGCGGAGCTTCGAGGTCAGTACAAGTAGAAGCAAGGCCTTGGATTTCTATTCTGTAAGCTGCCAGATTGCTGCAACAGTTGAGATAGAACCGCAACAATGCTTTCGGCTCTCGTCGCCGCCTGCTTGCTCCTTAGCAATGTCGCACACGCGTCAACAGGAAGGTACGACCATATTGTCGTTGAACAAATCGTCCAGACTTTCACCATCAACAATACTAACCCCACGCAGATACACAGAGCCAACCTCATACAGCAACATGACCTCCATCCTCGACCACATCCAGGCACGTGGCTACCTAAAAGTCGGCACAACCGGCGACTACAAGCCCTTTTCCTACAAAGCGACCAATCTCACAGCCCTGCCCTCTATTCCAGCAATCAACACGACCTACATCGGCGCCGACATCGACATGGCACAGTCCCTCTCCAACTCCCTCGGCCTCCCGCACCCCGTCGAGTTCGTCCCCACCGCCTGGGCAAACCTGACATCCGACCTCGTCGCGCACAGATTCGACGTCGCAATGAGCGGCGTCAGCATCACGCTCGCGCGCGCGCAGAAAGCCTTCTTCTCGAGCGCGATCCAGCGCGCAGGCAAGGCGGCGTGCGTGCGGTGTTCAGACCTCTCGAGCCTCGGTTCTCTGGCGGCTATCGACGCGGCTGGCGTCAAGGTCGCTGTCAACCCGGGCGGGACGAACGAGGCGTTTGATCGGGCGAATCTGAAAGCGGCTATGATCGTGGTGGTGCCGGATAATAACGCTGTGTATAAGGCGGTTATGGATGGCGCTGCGGATGCTATGATTAGTGATGTTATTGAGGTGGAGTTGCAGGTGCGGTTGCATCCGGGCGTGCTTTGCGTTGTGAATCCGCGTGAGACGTTCACGTTTGAGGAGCTGGGGTATATGGTTGCGCGGGATGTTGTGTGGAAACAGTATCTGGATCTGTTTGTGCATGTGCAGCTGGGGAATGGTGGGTGGAATCGCACGCTGGAGAAGTGGATGTCTTATAAGTGGCCGTCTGTGTAATCGGCGTATGGGTTCGATTACATGTCGCGATACACTGTCGAGATAATCGGGACAGAGTTGCATTGTCGTGCATGATGAACGTCACGGTCGACACGTGCGCATCTGGACTCAACAAGCCAGGCGCAAGGTGATCGATTAAGAAGTATGGTATGCTTGTCAGACACCTTCGCCACCTGCATCTGGGCGAGACTTGAATCAGTATTAAAACGTATAATATTGCGCTCAAAACATTCTCATCGCTGTGCGTCTATCGCGCGGCTTTGAGTCCTCCCTCAGGAATCTGTACAATATCCTCCTCCTCTGCATGTTTCACCTGACCCATTGTGATAGTAAAGTTCTCCTGATCGAAGATCGAGTAAACCCCTCTGAGAAACGGGTCGCCGATCGCGCTTAAAGTGTCACCACGAGCCGCGATGAATGAGCCACAAGTCCCATCGCTGAACTGCGACACAAGGCTGGAGAGCGGCACCTTGACCGTGCCAGCCGTACCGAATTCAACCGAGACGTAGCTCTTCGCGTGGTTGGGATCACGGTACACACAATCGACAGGCACGTATCGCGTACCACCGGGGACGTCGCCTTGCCCACCAAGACCGTGGTAAACAGTAGCGAAGATCTTCTCCGTCATGTACCAGGCCGCGATACCGGTGTCAAGAAGCACAGGGCTTCCGACGTTCTTCTCGCCATACGTCTCGGCGGTGCGATTGCCACCGTCAAGAACGACCTCGATGGCGGTGACGTTGACGGAGTTAGTTTGCCCATTGGCGAGCGAGAGATCATGCGGGTCCACCATGTTGACGGTGAACAGCTCGCCGTCGATCTTGGCCTTGTCGTAGGCGCCGCCAATCAGCATCTGCGCGTTCTTCACGTCGCTGTCGTCGCGGCCGAGATAGATACTACTCGACATCCTGTCGATTGTCGAGGCGTTTTTCAGCTGCGGTAATAATACCGGACCTTTGTCTGTGCACGTGGGGCCTCCAAATTGGCAACTCAAGGATAGACCTATATGCGCTGATTAGTTGGCGGGTAAGCAGATCAGAGAGGTTTCGTACCGAGGATAGTGGATACATTGCCTGTAACTCGGTTGGCGGAGATGAAGGAAGAAGTGTATCCGAAGTACATCTTCTCCATGGTTACACCGCCCAAAACGAACGTGTCGTTTAGATAGTCACCGTTGCCGAGGTAGGATAGGGCGTCGAAGAACCCGGGGCCTTCATAGTGACATGTCCTGTACGAATCATGATCAGCTATAGTTCAGATCGCAACAGCGTGGGTGAGCACGTACGATGAAGTGGTGTTGTCAAACGTGCCGAAGGTCTTGCAATCCTGCGTGGCACAAACGGGATTGCGCGGATCCAGAAAGGAGAAGTTTGGGCTCCCGGTATCGATCTTCAGGTAAGTCTTCTGCGGCGGTGTGCCAACTTGGAACTCAGCATAGTACGCTGTGAGCCCCGAATCGCGAGTCAAAGGTATGGCAATTACTCCGGCGGGAAGCTGAGCAGCGACTACCGGGAGCGCGGCGGCGGCGAGGAGAGTGAGCGATAACATCCTGAGGTCAGCCATATCGGAAAGGAGGTCGGTGCTGAGCAACGTCGAAAAGAGGCTGCACCGTGTAACGGTATTTGGAGACGTGGCGTCGCGGGTGTTATGTGGTCTCCTTTCAATGACGTTGGTAGTCAACTGCGCCGAGTCGCGTTCTGCATAGCGACATCGTATCGCGTTTATTGTGTGTTCAGTGCGCCTTCCTATCTCGACGTTGGAAATAGCTATTAATGGAATGTTCAAGAGCTAAGGTCGTAGGGTTCCCCAAAAGGCCGGATCTAGCGCGCATCAGGTGGGGATTCGGTCGCTTTTGGCCGGGGTGGACGTTTGATCGACAAGCACGAAAACACCCTGCCCAGCCTTGCGCAGGGAAATTGCAGTTGTGGAAGTCTGGTGAGCGGTCGAGACAAAAGGTACCTACAGTCAACGCAGGACTGAAGATACAGGAGTAGTGCCCACAAAGCATCCGCGTATTTTCACGAAAATCTATTCCAGTATGTGTGGATATGCGAGATGGATAGGTCAGAGCATTAGCAGAGAAGCTAGCTCTTACTACCAATGCATGCTGGAGAATATCGCTTCAGACAATCCTAGAGTTATGCATCTTGGAGGATGCTAGATATGCAGAGCGATCAGCTAGACTCGAGTGACTACTTGCGATACGCGCTGAGTCATCTGCGCTCTCTGCTGTGTCTGCGCGTAGTAACTCTGCTTGAGATAAGTCCCCAATTCCTAGGTGGATTGCAGAAAGTGTCTGCCTTTTGAATCGTGGATCCTTGACGCCGACAGGCCCGAGGATTCATTGGCAACTTGTCCTTTAGTGTATCCAGCAAAGTGAGGATATTGACGTGCACCGACCCATCACTTTGGGATTCAACTGTGGCCTGGTTGGCGACGAGGATGAAGTATGGTTCTGCATTGCTTGTGATAATAGTTAGTCAAACTCGACAATTTGTCTTTGACGTCAGTCCGTTTACAACTATAGCCAGCTTTGGGAGAAGGACTCTGGACCCCTTGAGTAATATGCCTGCGAGTATCAAAGATGCGATACCTGTCTGTATTATGATAGCGTTCCTTGATAAGACCGCAGCTATTGCGATGGATACTGTTGTCCAGCCTGAGAGGGTGATTTTTTGTTTCACGATGTATCGTCGTCCGCCAAGAATTATAGAAAGCTGAAGTACCCGATCAAGACCAGAACGCCCACTGTCCCTCCCGCCCAGAAAAGCAGGAAAGTAACTCAGGTTACGCACAATCAATATCCTGTGAGCTATTCAGGGTGCTAGTCGGGGGATGTGGAGGCGTATTACCACTGAGGACTGGCGGATGCTGGGCGCATCTCCAAGGTTGTGGTTGTCGTGATTGTACCCGTTGCTAAGGGGATTTTCGTCTTGGGAGGGTGTGCTATTCTGGTCTGTCAATTTTTCTTCTCAATTCAGGGATGTACGGTATGAGCCCTCACATGCCCTGTTCAGGATACTTGTAGATGCCTTTAGACGCGCAACTGAGCTTCTCATTGTATCGACCGGTCGACGCATCCAGGTCGAGTACCGAACGCTGTTAGGCCACGATTGCGTACGTGAGAGTTACGATGGTGCCTTTTCAAGTATTGGGGGTTGAAAACTCAAGTTCTCACAAGGCTGAAGGACATGAAGCCCCTTATAGTACGGCTGTGTCACTCTGGGGTTGATTTGCGATGCTCTACACTCTTGGCCTGCAGAGGCGCACTGTATAGCCCGCAGTCTACATATCTCGGTGATGATTTCTGGAAAGCTCGGCCTTGTGGGATGCGCGATGAAGCTGAGGTGAGCAACGTGCAACGCTCCTCATCCGCAAACAAGTCCGAAGCCCCTTTGCAAAAGCAGAACGATGAGATCGTCTTCATTTTGCTAGGATCAATTTTGCACAGGGACATCATCAAGGCTGATCATTTCTTGATGAGAGCGCAGCTGCACAAGTCTGAAGCAACCGTAGACCCTGGAATCCGTGGCGCAGCTAGTGTCCTTGCACTGACTTGCTTCAGTGTGGAAGGGAAACGGTCCAAGACCTTGACATGCTGACTTCGACAAGAATAAGTGATCGTGGATCAGAGTCCCAAAGTTCGATGTGGATGCGCACTTGCCGTGAATACAATGCAAGTGAGAGCAGCGCGAAGCGGGCTGACTCTGCTGAAGTAGCTGAAACATCGCACACTGCCCACAACGTATCGGTCGCAACAGCCATAAGCATCATGCAGCCGCAGGACCTTAATCCAGAATGACTCAATAGTGAGGGATGCAATCAACCTCTTGCATACCTCGAGTAAACCCTCGCATTAGGGGCGAGGCAACAAAGAGTCGTGCACGCTGAACAGCAAGGTTCTATTCGAGAACGCTATTGGATTGTTCTTTGCATCACTCTGAGCTCAGTCGGTAACAATTCGTGAAGTTGCGATTGCAACGGGGGTTACCTTCCCCAAATCCTTCGACGTGCGAGTAAGTGACAGCTGGGATCTGGGGTAGTGGAGCAGACACGTGGTAGAGTAGCGCATGGAGATCACGAAGGTTCTCGCTTCGCACCTGAATCATATGAAAGGTGCCGGGCACGTTCGTCACGACGCATTTGCAGGGAACCGAGTTGGACGTGAAGCAACGGTGCCTGACCCTGAGTTTGCGATGGAACGCGTCCTCGTCTCGAGGCCGCACAAGATTGCATGCGCTGCGACCTCGATCAGTCGGTCTGTACAAAGAATGTCATCTTGTGGTGGCCAACAGTCGATGGATTAATGGTTGCGCGAGAAGGTTGATGAGAAACGAAGGGGTAAGGCGGGGACCAATCGACCGCTTCGATTAGTACAACGGATCACCACTAGCGAACACACACTGCCGTATGTTTCCCGTCTCTTTGCTTTTGCGTTCAAACATCAGCCACTCGAACGAGAGGCCCGCTCTCGGCTCGTCGAGAATGCGTCTTGCTTTTTTGAGTCCTTGTTGATGCTTGTCGAAAGCTTCTCCTTCCAGTTTCATGCGTGTGCACGGAAATGACGAGGCGCATTGGCTGCCTTGCTCTGCGACCGCCCTCAAGCTCTTAGCCGAGGCTTGCATGAGCTTGAGTAGATCAATTGTGGACTGATGATGCCGGTACATTTGCCTTTGGAACCCAGCCCCAACATCGAAACTCTATGGCGGTCTTTGTGCTACGTGCGGATCGACACCTCCTGCATCTTGCAGCTGTTATTGGAGGATCACACTGTTCGTTTGACATGCTGACATGCGCTGCCGAGGTTGCTAAGGTAGCCTCGTTTCGGCATTTGACATGCGGGACAGGCCGTCCACGTTTTGTGGCTGCACGCCAGCCGGAACGACAGTCGGGACGACACTTCCTTGATGACTTCAACAAAGGCAAGAATCATCAATCCCACCGGTACCGCTCTGCAGTTGCAGATCTCGACAGACACCAGCGCCGTTCAGGTCACAGGACCCTAGACCCGTATGCTAGCTCTCCGCGGCCCATCCTCCGCCGATCGGCGCGGTTGCCAGATGCGGGTGTGCCTGCAGGTAGCCTCGGCGTGAGGCTGCGCGGAGTTTCGAGCAGGGTCAGGGCTTCAATGCACCGACACAGAAGCGAGTCTCAGGTCTCCTGTCTGCCGTCATCATTTCTCCGCACGAGCAAACAGCAGGGGAAGTCATTGGGCAGGTGTCAGGTGCAGCCAGGACATTTGGACGTGGCTACGATGAAGGACTCCGCCTACTTCATAGGCGATGCAATCGTGGTCGGCGAAGAAAGTGTATGCACCTACACACTTGTTCGGCGCACGGTCGGCAGGCGTGATTGATCGAAGTAAGACGTCGATCACTGACCAAGCGTACTGACGATACAGTAGCCAAACTTACTTTGTATACTAGGATATGCCATTTCGCCTGTGGTAGATTGACAAAAGTATAAGAACGAGAAGCTGCCTTCACAACAGGTCCACCAGCTCAGCAGCTATTCAACACTTGGCACTCGTTCATTCACCCACTCAAGCAACCAATAACCTTCGCTCAACAACTTCATCATGCACGCCTCCACTGTTCTCGCCGTCCTTCCCCTCCTTGCAGGCACCTTCGCCGCCCCCGTGGAGGAGGTCAAGCGCGCTGCTTCTGCCTCCTGCCCATCTTACACCATCATCAACACCCGCGGCACAGGCGAAATCCAGGGCCCATCCGCTGGGTTCAGGACAATGAACTCTCGCGTCACTTCTGCCCTCAGCGGCGGCAAGATCTACAACACCGTCTACGCTGCCGACTTCTCGCAGAACTCAGCTCTCGGCACCCAGGACATCGTCAACAAGATCACCAGCACCCTGCGCACCAATCCCAAGGAGTGCTTCATCCTCGAGGGCTACTCCCAGGGCGCCGCGGCCACCGTCAACGCCATGCCGAAGCTCACAGGCGCCAACTTCGACGCCGTCAAGGGCGTCTTCCTGATCGGCGACCCCCTTCACAAGTCAGGGCTGACCTGCAACGTTGACAACAACGGCGGCACTACGACCCGCAACGTCAGTGGTCTGTCTGCCGGGCTCGGTGGTGGCATTCCTAGCAACTGGGTCGCTAAGACTCTTGATGTCTGCATCTTTGGCGATGGTGTCTGCGATACTACTCACGGTGCGGGTATCAATGCGCAGCACCTTCAGTACCCCAACGATGCGCCCACGCAGAGCCTTGGTGCGTCTTACATTCAGAAGCAGTTGGCTTAAGAGAAAACACTCGGATGAACTCATGATTTCGGCTCTATACCTAGCTTTCACGTACATAGTAGCTTCTTTTAGCTTTTGTAGATAAATGATGCACTTCTTTACCCAAAATTGCCTAGCCGGTCGATGTTTCGCAGGATACTGTGACAGTTGGTTCCAGTGCGTCCCTTTGGCCATCACCGAGTGCTGCTCTTCTGATGATGAGCCAGGATGTTGTGTAGAAGAGAGCGTGATCCAGTAGGTGAAACATCAGACTCTTTCGCCTCTGACGCTCTGACGTAGAGTTGTGGCCTCGGCGTGGATAGTCCAGCCGGCGAGGATCACCTAGATCCCGTCAATCCACTTCGGGACTATGGAGACGACCCGTAGAGCGTTATCATGTACGGCGTTATATTTCGTGGTGATAGGCAGACGCCCGTAGATCATGAGTCGGAGCTCTGAAGGGAGATTGAGGAATCGAAATGGCTCGACAGTCATCATCGCAGCGAGGAACCTTGTATGAGAACACTATTGTTCAGATGATGATCCTGGAGAGGGGAATTTCCAAAAAGCCAGCCAGCTCGCCTTCGGTTCTACTGGACCGTGCATACACTCAACCGTGGCCGCGCACATCCTAGGCCACAATTCTCCGCTTGACCCGGCGAAGCTGGAGCATGAAGCCGCTCGCAACCACGTAAGCAAGTCCAGCGAAGACTTGCGTATAGAGATACTCTCGAGATGTGCCAGGCCGGCGGAGTCTCAGTGCAATGCCTTCAGAGACCGTTGTTGGTATGATGATAGTAGCCCACGACAACGAGAGAAGAGACTGCAAATCTTTGATGCCTGCGACTTCGACGCAAAGAGGTCCTATAGTCTGGAAGCAATTCATCAGTGATGCACAATAGAAAAAACAGACTTCTTACCATCCAGAACACTCCAACAATTGCACCACAGATGATCGCGAAACATACTGTGAGCCCATACGACGTTGCGGGCAGCCAGAATGCGAAGCACGATAGGCCGCACGCCAGGGTGAGCACACCTGCAGTATCGATACGACTCCATCTATCGCTGACGATGCCTATGAATGGGCGTCCAATCGCTGTCCCTAAGTTCAAGAAGCCGATCAAGTCCGTAGCCTGCGCTCTCGAGAAGCCAATCGACAGCGCAAAGTCAGACAGACCGAAAAGAAGCACAACATAGCCCAACATGCTCGTAAAGGCCCATGCCAGTAGCAACAGCACGTCAAGTCGTCTCAGCAACTTCGTATCAAATGCAAGCTGCGGGGGTCGAATGACGCTGTTTCGGTCCCGAATGATAGCGATAGCGGCAGTGATGGCGACGAAGGCAACGATTCCCGTTATACGCAGCGACCAAGCAATGCTGATATGCTGGATCATGGCCTGCGAGCCCCATGCAAACGTGACGCCGCCGACACCAGAGCCAGCAGCGCTGACGCCATTTGCCAGGCTGCGTTTCTTGACAAACCACTGCGACAGGATGGGCAGGCTCGGGATGTAGAGGAATCCAATACCAGCGCCGATTAGAACGCCTTGCGAGAGATGCAGCTGCCAGATGCGAGTTGCGAAGGAAGCAGCAATGAACCCGCCGCACTGCAGAAGCGCGCCGATGAGCATAATCCTACGAGTGCCGAATACGCGTACGAGTACGGTGACAATCGGCGCAACAAGCATCGCGATGGAGAAGTTGAAGCCGCCAATGAAGGCGAAGTCCCACGATGATGCTTCCGGGAAGAGGTCATCGGCTAGGTAGTGCGATAGATAGATGCCATAAGCCTGACAAGTCAGCTTGCGATGAAAACAGAAGCAATGCTGCGACTCACAGATACAGTACCCCATGTAAAGCAGTTGATGGTGAAGCATGCACCTACACACACCCACCCATAGCCACCATCCGGCGGTGTGTCTTGTTGGTAGTTAGCTACGTCATCGACTTGTATTGTAGCTGGCTTTGCCTGGTCTGGAAGAGCGGGCATCATGGTCTAATTGTCAACATCGATCAGGGGGAATTGAGCGACACAGTGGAAGGAATTGACATGCTTGGTGTTGATTGTTATGTCCGCATCAGCGATATGTCACCGCTGCGAGAGGGTGCAATCAGGGTCGGGCTTGGCAACTTCGGCTGATCCTTCCACCCTAGTGGCCGCCCCCAGTGAATGCTTGATAGACATCTGCTAACGTCGTCGCGTTCACGAAGTAACGTGCGGCACCTGGATGCCGAGGCCTGCGCTCTCCTTACTATCCGCAGCCTTATTCTCCTTTCCCCCAAGACCAACGCCAGCCCGGCGTGCCCTCATGACAGCATGCAGACAACGCCCTACACCCTCAAGATCGCCCAGTAACGTGACGTGCCCACGATCGCTCGATACAACGCCTCCTCTCACTACTGAGTAACCTTCAGGCACCATAGCAGCACGGGCAAGCACGACACCATCTCCACTCGCGAAAGCCAACTCGTCATATACGTCAGCCCGTGCAATCGCTTCGCGGGACTCGACTTTGGCACCATATACCGTCGGTGTCGACTTGCCGTACATAAGTGCGATTGGTGGATAAGCATTGGCCTCGGTGTGTCTCACTTCATGGGCGAGCTCTTCCTTGAAGCGTTTTGTCTCTGCAAGTACTCGTGTCAGGTACTTGATTGCATCGTCGCGCGATATGGTGACTGCAGTCGCAGGGTTTGGATCGTTCGTTGTGTATGTGGAGCGCGACATTCGCCGCCCTGCCATCATTTGAGGCTCCATGCCACCACCCGCAGCTTCGGCATTGCCTTCTGCAACTTTGTTCGCCATGTTTTGGGCGACCTCCGCTGCACCATTGGTGGTCGCGCTGTTGCCCCTTGACATGCTACCTTTTCGACTGGGAAAGGCAGGGAGGGCTTGTGACATGGCGCTCAAAACACCGCTGACGCTAAAGCTGCTCTCCTTTGGCCCCTCTGGACGCGGCAGCGGCGGAGCTATACACGGCGATAGGCGACCCTCGATCCATGTGTTGATGTCGAAGAAGTCGACCGGGTATTCCTCTTTCGTGTGCTTGTTGATGAAACACTTGCCGTCCAGGGGCAGAAGGGCGTATGATGTGCGAATGCTGAAGTTCACTTGTGCCGTCAGTACACGAGACGAGAGGAGGACATCATCGCCATTTCGGAAAGGGCCTAGAATGTTGACACAATTCTGCGGTACGCCAGCGTACACCACACCAGAGATAAGGTCTGGCCGTTGATTAATGGCGTGGCGCGTGATGAGACCTCCAAGGGAATGTGCGAGGACGATAGCACCCTTCTTCTCAGCTGCAACGTTTGCTTGGTTACACTCAAGCGACTTCAGGAACTTGATCAGCTGTTTTGACAAGAAGTGCGGAGACAGGCGCCAATCATAACCGTAGTTGTGTACTCTCAGCTTGCCGCTCTTGAAGTTCTCACAAGCTCGCAGCCGCTTGAAAAGACGTTTGGAGATATCGACAGGACCGATGTGGGTTAGCATGCCATCAGGTATGATTGTCTCCTTCATTCTTTCGTCCGCGCCTTCGTCGAACGGCACCTCGAGATCTACCTTGCGTAGATTGAGGCCTACCTTGATAGGCACCCACAACTGGCGGTTTGGAGCTTCCGCAGAGCGCAAAATGGAGCCGCGGTAGCCTCCAAGAATCACAAGATCACCTTCCAATTCTTCAAGAGCTCTTGTGAAGTTGGGGTGAGTATCGGCCTCAGAGCCACCGTCCTTGAAAGGTCGCATTGCTCTGAGAGACACGGATGAGCCGTTGCGTGGGAAAGATGCGGATGGGCTAGGGCGAAGACTAGATTTGCGCGTTGGGTAGTCGTCGACAGTTCGACCTCGGGGTGGGACGCTGCTATTGCGGCTTCGGAATGTATCATCGCCATTCGAGAAGTTGAAGCTTGGCAAAGAAGGACTTGGGATCTTGAAATTTGAGTCTTGGAAGCTGTCTTTGATGGCCTTCAGTCGACTGTTGACCTGCTGAGACACGCTCTCAAACCGTGAGTCGTCACCAAGAGAAGACGCGAAAGACTTGGAACGGTATAGCAGCAGTGAGCCCTCCGAGTTCGACCTACGAAGCCTAGGCGCGGGACGGTCGTGGGATACGCGAGGCGTGACTCTGGGCGCAAGGGTCGACAGGCTATCGTCGAGCTCGCCCTGAGGTATCGGTGCTGTGTGAGGCTGTTGCGGTGAGCTTACACTTCTGCGACGACCCAAAGTCGACTCAGAGTTGCCGTCACTCTGGGGTATACTGCCGGTGCTCGCTGCTTCCACCTGCCTGGGACGAGGACTCGTGCCCGTTGTTTGTCTGGCGCGCTCGTAGTCAAGTGACAAGGCTGAGAGACTTGGCAGCGAGAACTGGAGGTGCTTCGGCGCCTTTGGCAGATTGAAGGGCACGTATTTGCGCACCGCATCTGCCATTGCTCCGCTTGATGATGCTCTCCGCCGCCCGTTGTTAAGGTGTTGTCGCAGCGTTGCGCGGTGATCGCTCATTCGGCCCTGGAAGGTCTTCGGCCCCGCGCGCCACGGGGAGGGCAGCCGCTCAAGGGGTTCGTCGGGACTCGATCCATACTTCACGTCCTCAGCTTTTGCAGGACGACTGTCGTCGCCCTCACCGGGAGAGGGTACACGATTCCTCGCTCTGGCGTCTATGACAGCAGTTGCATGTTGTTCCCAGCCATCGAACAGCCCGCCGCCGTCGATGTCGTCCAACGCGGCCGCCTTCTCAGCAGCAGGCGTCTTCGGCGAGGTCAGGCGCGTTTGCTGTTGCCCTATACTGACTCCAATCGCGGATTGGAGCGTTTCCAGCTCCAGCTTTTGCTCTTGTTCCGTCTCGTCCCCGGATTCGACTGGTGTGAGGTCATCGTCGTCGAGTATCGATGCGAATTGGATGTCTGCAAGAGCATTCTGGCGACGCTCGTGGTTGCTCGAATCGAGAGGGACCTCGGCCGCCATTCCTGAGGTCGCACAAGTATACGGCTGGTATGTATGTTGTTTGGCTTCGATGTCAGCACATACAAGGAACGTGTCTCTCGCGCTGTGGCAGTGCCATTCCGCGCGCTGCCGGACGCAAGAACCACGGCGTCGGCGATTGATCAAGGAAGGGCCATGTATCCATCAGGAAACATGAGCCCCTGCAGTTGCGCAAGGTGCGATCCATGACGGCATGCGCAGGCCAGCGTATTCGTAAAGCAAGCGTAAATGATGTGCCCTTGGTGGACGGTCGCGCCTGCCGTCAGCCACATGACGTGAAGCCACTTCCCTGTCTGCCAAGCTGTCGTTTCCTCACCACGAAATACTCACCAGGCTCCACGCACACAGACACTGTTGGCCACGCAGCAGCGACAAAGATGTTGATAGACGCTTCTTGCAGTACTCATCGAAGTGCTGTCACTAGCAGCCGTTGCCAATGCACGGCTACACGACGTGAACAAAGCTAACGTCAAGAGAGCACGTGTCCAGCTCGATTGGCACATGGTTGAATTGACAGCAGGCGCCAATCATTCGAGGAGATGTCCAGACGAGTGAGGTCTGGGATGCTTGATAGGCAACGTCTTGAATTGAGCGACTTCGTTGTTATCAACCTCCGTATGATGCCAACAAGTCACGCGACCCTTACCTGGGATGTAGAAAAATCGACGCTCGTCAAGCCTGCCGGCACCGCGACCGTACCATCTGCCACCGGAAAGACCTGCCTCAAGAGGTTCCTACCTCACCGACTTCTGTGAGACGCCCTCGATCAAGTCGCCCTCGTGCATCTGTAAGGGCTCCACTCGACCGATTCGGCAGAACTTCTGGTGATGCGGGATTATTCGGGATCGACAGGTACCCAGCACCAGGGACAGCGAACAGCAGCCAAAGGTTCGACATTCTCAACCGACGACAACCGAGCGAACCACGACTCTGCTTCCAGCTTCATGCGTGCAAAATGCGGAGCCTAACGTAACTCGACGCCATCCCGCCTCCACATCGACGCCTCGGTCGCATACGGCATGGCGTCACACGAGGATGGCTCGACACTCGAGCGTTGAGAAGTGTGAGAGGGATTTTGGCTCGATGCGATATCAGTCTATGGACTTTTCTCGGAATGGTTGCCGACCCGGGAGAAACGCTTCATATAAGAAGTCCTCCCCAGAAGTCACTCTCCGCATCATCCAGCACAGCTCTACAGCAAATTGTCCAAACACCATGTCTCAAGTCCTTGTTCTGCCAACACCGTTTCCTTCGAGCTCCTTTGCTCTCGGACAGCTGATTAGCGATCCTTTGAGCTCTGAGTCTGTCTCATTCAAGTCTACAACAAAGCCGGCCTGCAACAAACCTACAACCCAACCACACTACGAAGATATGATCGCTCAAGATAAGGAGGGACGCTTCATCTCTAGCCTCGGCAAGGGCGCGCCGTCTTATGACAACACTGTCTCCTTGAGTGCAGATGAGATGTCCCTGGCTACGCTCGTTGACCCATGTGCCGCGTTCGAGGCACTTCGCCGCGATACAGAGACGCAGAGTTTCCTTCGCAGAACCGCTCTACAGCACCAGCCGCTCTACTTTGTCACCGGCATCCAGAGGCTCAAAAATGCTTCGTACCGACGCTCCTCCGCTAAAGAGGGGTCAACCGAGGCTACCGGACGTCAGATCCGCTTGCCCATGCACGTACGCCGCGACTCTGCCGAACTTGAGTCTGAAGAGGAGGATACAAAGGAGTCAGTGTTTGCGGTTGAATTGATGAAGGTCGCTTGCCGCGCCAGTGCCAGGGACGCGCCCCACTCCCTTGAGGACATCGACTATGCATGGACCTACCACACTCTCGATGAGCCAGACATGCAACTCTCGATCGGTCTTGGGAAAGCATTGCAGGCAAAGGAGCTGAGAGCCCTTGCCGGCATTGTCGTCGAAGAAGATCTCGAAAAGGGCCACTACGTCCACTACTTCGACGATGAAGGCCTGGCCGGATTCTCCAGCGGTTAGTCGAGCGCACTTCGACTATTTTGTTTTCAGCAACGACATCGCTGTCAGGCCTGGCTGATGATATAGTACTGTTCCGGCAAGGGCTCACTATTAGAGTGAGTCGTAATACCTTTTTAGCTTGCTTGCCGCAGTGGCTGGAGCTGGGGCTTGACAATCGACTTACTCTAATACCTATAGTGTGCGTGGATTGAGCGTGTGTTCGAGTCCAGAGGTGATCACAGTGTGATTGCGGGCAAAGTCCCCTTACATGTTGATCCTGGGTCTGATACCCCGCACAGATCTAGGTTTTAGCTAAGAGCCGGCCCCGCTCACGTGAGCTGGGCTGTGGCACGTCTATCTGAGCTACTGTGAGCCGCTGTGAGCTACTGTGTGCTAGTTGGTGCTGAGAGCTGCTGGAAGGTCTAGTGCAGGGCTCCCTTAGGGCGTGCTGGGTTGTCACGTGCCTAAGAAGGGGGATATTGTTAGGCCTGGCTGATGATATAGTACTGTTCCGGCAAGGGCTTACTATTAGAGTGAGTCGTAATACCTTTTTGGCTTGCTTGCCGCAGTGGCCGGAGCTGGGGCTTGACATCGCATTTATCGGCGTTCAGGTCATCTAGCAGTATAGCATAACCTCTCGTATTTTCAATCAAGTGGCAATCGATATATTCCTGTTCAGTCACTTCCACCATACGTCATCTATACGAAGTTGCTATTGTCATTCTTTCAGAGCATGGTATTGCAGTCTTGATCACTAAACACGCAGGAAGTTGATTGTATTCGGCCAATGATGCTTCGCGATCCTCAGCCTCATGGGTTGCTGACATGCATACCATCGCGGCTGTTATGTCAGCAAAGCAAGATTCGCACTCAGATCGTGATCTTTGTCAGCGGCATCCTCCAAGCGGCAACTTGGCGACAACCACCGGCATCAATGTGGGTGGTATCTCTGCTCGGCGGCAACACTGCGAGTACTATCTTCACGGGCGGCACCGCAAATCCGTCGGCATCCAAAATCATATAATGCGACACCTGCTGATCAAGATGCGCGTACCGATGCAACGGCCGACGCCTGCACCACTCCATGGCCGCCCTTGCAGGTCTCATCCCGGTCACCCAGAAAGCACCAAACGTATGCGTGTATTGCAGAGTACGCAAACAAGCTTGTGATCGTACGGTGCCGAATTGTTCAAGATGTGCTGCGTAAGTTGCAGAGCTAGGTAGGACATGGTGCATCCATTAATACACGAAGATAGGAAGAACTTACCATGCGACTACACACCTTCACCTTCCTTGCCAGTCACCACAAGCGAGCCTCTAGTCTTGAAGTCAGTCTCCTCAACACCACGTCTCTCACCGCGCGGGGCATCGGTAGTGGTTCAAGCAGCGAATGCCTGTCTATACGCTGCATCTGATCCATCGGCAACAACAAAGCTCTCAAGCTACGTGGCTGACATATTGACTCTGGCCAACATTGACCTCATCTCTGCACTAAATGAATTTGGTCCCTCTGTCCGACACTGGAGCCCGACGATGCACGAGCATGTGCTCAAACAAGGAGCAGACTTTGTCATTGCGAAGTATCCATTGCTAGCTTTGGGCGCGTGGCTTGTTACCAGTTCTCCGCCTGCACATTCGCATCGCAGTGAGCTGTATGCGGCTTTGAAGCAAGCTGTGGCTACACTGCAGTCGAGGAGTGGCGCAGCAATGGATACGTTACAGTTAGGGCTTTCGTTGGCAGTGTATGAAGTTGGTCACGGCATGACGACGCAGGCTTTCCAGACGCTCAGTGGCTGTAAAGCGATGCTGATCCTGCTTGAACGCGACCTGCTTCATAGCGACGATGAGCAAGCGCAAGAAACGATAGATTGGCTAAAAGCCTCTTTGCTCATGCTTGATCGGTACGTTACCTGCCCCGAACCATATGGGTTGTGTCTCACTCATTGAGCAGCATATTGTTTATCACAACACTACCGAGATCCCTTCCACTCACAACCTCTCCTGGTGATCCAATTTGCAAATCTTTGTCCGAGAAGTACTCTCCGATTACTCCAGCACTCCCACCAGACGAACCGCCTTCGAGGCTGCATCTCCGCAGCGTAGTCGCCCTCGCATCTGGCCATGCTCTCGAGTACCTCAATGCACTCCAGTGGAACATCCAGCCAAATGAGAGTCACGATACCGTCGAAGACCATATAGCAGCCTGCATCAAGATGCTGCTCGACAATCCCCAGCCTTCTACGTGGCTCCACTGCGATGCCATCGCCCTCGGCTTCTGCTCCAATCTTCTACTCCAGCAAGAGCAATTACGCCACGTCGCGCAGCTGCCTTACTCGGAGGCGCCCCAGCAGCGAAAAGAGAAAGTAGAGCTTACACTGATGTTTGGGAGACGCATGGCTTGGGATATGGTCAGAGCTGCACTGGGCAGTGTTGACAGCAAGGAGGAGGTCGCCAAATTGCCCTTTGCGGCGCTGTGCTGTGTATTGAGGGCTGGGATGGCGGTCCTTGAGACGTATGGCCCCAATCATGGAGAGCTCGTGTCCGGCGAGGAAGTGCAGAAGTTGCAGCGAGTGGTGGGCTGGTTTGCAGCGCGCTGGGGCGTCGGACGGCAATTCGAGACGGAGCTGGCAGACATCGTGAAAGAACTGGGAACTAAGGATGAATACGCTGTTCTCTATGATATGGTATCTTAATCTATCCCTGCGCCATCAATGCTAAAAATGCCACGCTAATTACTATTACTCTCCCCGCTCTACAAAGCAAGCATCTTCTCCACCGCACGCTCAGCGATGATCATCGTACCGAACACCGGGTTCGTAGTCAAAGGCGCACTGATCGACGCATCAACAACGTGAATGTTGTCCGTGCCAATAACCTTCGTATCCGCATCGACACACGTCTCGAACCTGCAGCTCGACGACCAGTGCTGCACGTTGCCAAGCGTGTACTCGCTCGGCGTGCTGATCCAGGTCGTAATCTCCTCGAGCGTGGAGTTGCCAGCGATGTTCAGCGGCTTCAGCGTCTTGGGCAGCTTCTGGAAGATGTTGTACACGAACTGGCCGATGGCTTGCGCGTCGCGCTTGTCGGAGTAGAAGAATCCGCCGGAGGGTGTGGCGATGCCCTTTGCGTCGAGGCCGACGCGACCGAAAGAGCGCAGGCCAGAGGTTCCGTATACGTTGAGCGTGATGGTGCCGTTTTCCATCAGAGATCCGAAGCCGGACGAGTCGATGGTGCCCTGGCAGCCGATGGTCTCGTTGCCCTGCTGGATGAAGTCCCAGAACGCGCTGGTCTGCGAGGCGAACGAGTACGGTCCGGAGCGCGACTTGAGGTAGAGGTCCTTGTCCGCGGGAATGGGGTCGGTGTAGTTGTAGTTGTAGGAGGAGATGGAGTCGGAGAACAGCTCGATGAAGGTGTTGGGGTTATCGAAGACCTTGTCACCGACAGCGCTGTTGTTGATCCACTGGTTGGCGGGCAGTGTGAGCTGGCCTGATGCAGAGAGATTGCGCAGAGAGGCGGCCTCGCCGATGCCGGACCACATCAGGAGCTGAGGGCTAAGAAGAGCACCACTGGAAAGAACGACGCGGCCGCTCTTGGCGATGTTGACGATGGAAGTAGCGTTGGAGCCCTTGAGCTGGATCTCGACACCGGTCGCTGTCTGACCGTCACGGATGACGCGGACAACCTTGGTTCCGGTCTGGAAGTGGAAGTTGGAGCGCTTCAGTGCAGACTGAAGGTAAGTCTTGACGGGGCCGCTCCTCTGACCGCCTTCGTAGTTGTAGATGGGGTGGCCAAAGACCTTGGTCTTCTGGTGGTTCTCGGGGTTGTCATTCAGGCCGACCTCAGCGTAGCCAGCACCCTCAACAAGCCACTCTTTGGCAGCCTCATAACCGCTCTGGAGATAGCGCTTGCCATCGGCTGACGGCAGGTCAGTGGAAGGCTGCATAGCGTGGACTTTCGCAATGGCATTTTGCATGTCAGAGTTCTTCCAGCCGGTAGGGAAGTAGAGGTCCCAATCAGAAGCTGGGGGCTGGAAGAAGAGACCAGCGTTGATAGCTGTGTTACCACCAACTGTGCAGCCCTGAAAGGCATTGACGACGTCCGCCGGACATGTCAGGTTGCCGCCGAGCGCGAAGATGGACTGCTGATGTTAGTCTCATCTCACCATATGTTGTTGAGACAAACTTACCTTGTAGAGGCCAGGAACATCGACGCGGCTAAGGTCTGTACCGTTCAACCAGCCAGGTCGTTCACGTCCACCGGTGATGTAGTATGAAGGTCCGCCCTGCTCAAGGAGAAGGGTCTTCTTGCCCGCCTCGCTCATGCGGTCGGCAACGATGATACCGGCAGGTCCGGAGCCCACGATGATGACATCGTAGTCAGACTCAGAAGTGCAGTTCTGAGCAATGGGAGCAGCACTGGCAATCAGCGCGGTCGAGAGCAAAGCTCCCCATGTTTGTGTGACCTTCATCCTGTATGTGAGTAATCTCAAGTAATACCGATTTCGAACCGAGATCTTTGACTGATCCTTGAGGTTGACTGCAGAAGGATGCAAGACAAACTCATGGTGGCCGTACCATCGATATATCTCACTCGCACCACAGAGTGCCTTCTAGCCTGGTGTGGCGATCCGTGAGCCCTAGAGCATTTCGCCGAGTTGAGATTTGGTCCGCTTCGCAGACACGAAGGAAGATGACGCTGTGGTCACCACTGGTGCCAGACGGAGGCTGGCGGTGCACCTTCGTGCGCCGTGCGCGACGCTACAAGGACGCTTGCGGCTGTTACTCTTCGTTAGGCTGCGATCTACAGTGCAATTTACGAGAGGCGAATGCAACAGTGCTCTATCTTTGGCAACACAAACTGCACCTTCCATCATTGCTGTGAGAGGGCTGACAGTTCAGCTGCGGGGAGAGAGGTATTCAGTGCGTCGTGAAGGAGGTTGGTGCATGCGTGCGGCTGACTTGCGCAACCGTGAGGAGATCCGAGAAGGCGCTGGTAAGCGCAGTGCAGCATCTTGTGTTCGCGCATCAACATGAAACTCATCGGACAAGTTCCGCCCGAGAACCAGAACAGCGCGCGAGCGTAAGGCTGTTCCTGCGCATTGCGGTGCGAGGGTGGCTCCCAGGGTCCACGCAGTCGGTCCGCGCCTGTCAACGATCGTGGCTCGTTCTTTCGCGTCAGTTGCCGGCATATCGCCGCCACAACCGCACCTCTGATTGGATCGGATTTTACCACGTCTCAGTCTCTCGGTTTTCACCGCTGGCGTGAATCCTGAAGGATCAAGCAATGTCGGGGACAGGATTGATCGGCCCTATGGGCGGAAGGCTGGCGAATTGTGGTGAGGGGTTAGTTTACGAAGGATTGCGCGAGCTCCTAGTTAGGAGGAGATTGCGCTGAAGAGATGGAAAGGGTAAGTTAAATGAGGTCTTATGGGAGTCTGGAAGAGAGGTTCTGCATGATCAGACCTTCGAACTTGCGTAAACTACTACCGGTATCTGCCAACGAAGTAATGCCGGCGATTTGAGCGCAAGGATGGCTTGTTTGCGACTGACGGTGAGCAGCAAGCTGGGAGATCGAAACGTTACTTGATTGACAGGTTCGTACGATAACTGCCGGGGACTTTCCCACCCTTCTCAACTGGCTCTTTGACCCCGAAGCCTCTGCTGCGGACGAACTGGCGGGTCTGTGAGCCTCCCGCTGTTCACACCCGTAATCATGGCACCCAACTACGGCTTGTTCTACGGAGTGGGGATCACCACATTGTGTATCGCGGTGATATGCTTCACGCTGCGACTGTCGAATAGGTTTATCAAGAGAGTGATCAGCTTTGTACGTCCCACAAAAGTTCTGCGCCTATCGACCGCGCAGCGCCCACTACTCAAAATCGACCTCATACGACTTGGCTTCCCATCGCTAACGTCTCTGACAGGACGACTTTGTGCTGCTCACGGCGGCATGCTTCTCCATCTCCATGACCGCCATGGTGTGGCGGCTATACCACCTGGGGTACGGCATGGGAGCTGACTTAACCCCAGTCGAGAACAATTACCCAATCGGTCGCATCAGTCTGGCGCTGTTCTCCATGTTTCCCATGTGCTACAGCATGATCCGGATATCGATCCTCTTGACGTACCTTAAGCTATTCCCATCGCAAACGAATCGCTGGCTTTGCTGGGCCCTCTGCGGTCTGCAAATAGTATACTCATTGTGGGCGGGATTGACCACGCTGCTGCAATGCAAACCAATCAACAGCTACTGGAACAAGACCATGGAAGGTTGGGAGTGCAACAAACCGCGCAACCAGGACTTCGCCATCTTGACGCTGAACAGCTGCTTTGACCTCATCGTCTACATCTGGCCAGCGCAATATCTCTACAAGCTCAACCTCCCACTGAAGTCTCGGCTTGAGCTCATCGTCGCTTTCTCAATCGGTGTCGTGTACGTCTCCCCACGCGCATCTCGCTCAACACGCGTACTAACTTGTACCAGAAATCTCGGCCTCTCGTTTGCTCGCCTCTCCCTCCTCGTCACCATGTACAGCACGGAAGAGTGGATGCGCTACGGCCCGCCTGGTGTTCTGATCATCATCCTCGAATCGCATGTTGGTATCATTTGTGCCTCGCTGCCATATCTTCGCTTCGTCTATGAATTAGTATCAACCATCTACTTGTCTGCGTATGGCGCGACTAAAGAGCCAACCAAGGCTCAGCACAGCGACCCAAACCATCCTCAGCACCCGTTCGTGGAGCTAGAGGGACGGAGTGGGAGAGGCATACAAAGGAAGACGGACATCGAGATCAGCACCTTCAGAGAGGAGCTGAGCGAGGAAGATCTGCCTGCGACAATCTACGGAGGGAGGAATCGCGCGATGGAAGAGCAGATGCGGAGGGATGAGAGGGCATGGAGGGGAGAAGAGATCTCATCGAACGAAATGCACTCGACTGGGCTTTCGGAAAGGGTGAACCCTGTACGCGAGAAGGAGAAAGGGTGGAAAGTAGTGGTGCGATGAGTCACAATGCAAGTATTGAAATCCGCTGACGCCAAGCTACTGTCGCTTCATGCAGTCTTGTAAAGACTCCGAGGCGTGAGCGAGATACCTGTCTTCACTAGAAGCGCTCTCAGGGTGCAATATGTCCCCGTATACCGCATGACTGCCTTCCAAATTGGAAGCAGAAATCGTAATTGACAGGTTATATCTGCTAAGGTTGCTACACATTCTAGCAAGCTGTAAGATTTGATTGACGTATCTCGTCGAGTAGTGCAATTGCCTTGTCAGGAACCGCTGCACGTGCATTCCAAGGGCGGCTGAGCATACACACTGGTGAAGTGTTTAAGTATGACTCATGAGACGAATGCACAAGAGCAGATGCCAGCGCTGATGACACCCTGACGCTCACAACGTATTAGGCCGGTGGGCTTTCTGTCAAGTACGTGCACTCCATTTTCTAGCTTACCGTTCACCTAAGCCCTTTTTAAGCAGCCTGTAGTCGAGTGAGTCCGTTCTGTACTCGTAGCTCACAAGATCCCTAGACTCTTGAATAGACTTCTGGATAAAATTGCATTTGATTGTAGATCAAGAGCAAGCGTCATCATCCGGTGGACAGCTCTTCTCTCCGCCAACCATTCAGTATTCGCCGTAGTTCCTCGGTGTCCGGGTGGTGACTGCCAAGACTCCGCTCGCGCATTTTGATACAGGTTTCCATCCGTGAGATAGCTTCATCTGTTCGGCCTTGCAACTGGACAACGATTGCGAGGTTACTGAGGACCATCAAGGTAGCCGGGTGTTCCATCCCGTGCACCTTCTCAAACATCTTCTGCACTTGTAAAAACATCTCCTCAGCATCACTCCACTTTCCCTGAATGTAGTACGCAGATGCCAAGTTTTGCGTGCTTGTTAGTGTATCCGGATGCTGCTCTCCAAGCACCTGGGTAGAGGTTTGCTGCACCTCTACCAACATCTCCGCGGCCTTCTCCCATTGGTATTGGTTGAAGTATGTTGACGCCAAGTTCGCCATACTAGTCAGCGTATCGCGATGCTTGTCCCCCAGCACTCTTCTTCTTATCTCCAGTACATGTTCCTGCAGATCTTCAGCCTTCTGATACTGCTTCATATGCCAGTACGTCGACGCTAGTTCGCCCATGCTGGTCAGCGTATCATTATGCTCGCCTCCTAGAGATGATGTCCTTATCTCTACCGCTCTCTTCTCCAGGTTTTCAGCTTCTCCCCACCGCCCTTGACTCCGGTACGATGACGCCAGGTTGCCCATGCTAGTCAACGTATCTGGGTGCTCTTCACCAAGCACGGCCATTCTTGTGTTCGTGACATACACCTCGAGCCTTTCTGCCTCGGCAAGCTGCCCCTGATTTGAATATGTAAGCGCGAGATGAGCCTTGTGAGTCAGTGTAGAAGGATGGGTCTCTCCAAGCACTGTTTCAGAGCGTTGCAGTATTTCGATCTGCATCTCTTTTGCCTCCTGCCATCGCCCTTGTCTAAAGTAAACTGAAGCAAGATTCGACCTGGTGACCAGTGTGTCATGATGCTCTTTTCCGTGTATACGTTCAGACATGTCTATCGCTTGCAAAAATAACGTCTCCGCCTCACCATAACGCCCGTCACGATACAAGGCCATGGCACATTTCGATGTGAGGCCTAGTTTCTCACTGCCTTCTCTTTCTACAATATTGTACGATAGAGCGCACATGGCATGTGGAAGCAATCGTCTCCACCTGCTTCTGTTATTATTCTCGGTGTGTGGGAATATCAGTAGCAGCCGGGTGATAGCCTGCTGCGACCACTGGTCTCGCAAATCCTGCTCTTGTAGCCATGCCCGTAGTGCATCGTGCGCTGTCCGGTGGATGTCGAATGCGTAGTTGCCTGGACGCCTGATAATAAGCGCGTAACAGCTGAGAACCCTCAGAGCGTCTTCCCTTTCCCAAGGTGACAGTGCTTCCAGGAGGTCGAGTGGTATATCTTTGTGTTTGACACAAGCAGCAAGAAGGAGGTAATCTGCTGCAAGGGTACTATCTCGACGAACCTGGTCTAGACTGACAAATAGTGTGGCAGCCACAGGGTCGCGTGCTAGAGCACCAACGCCCTCAGGAGCTGTCTCTGTTTGCTCACTCAATCGTGATCGATATTCCTGGAGCGTCGTGTTTCTGGTGCGCATGTAGCTGGCTGCTTGGACTATCGCCAGTGGAAGATGTGATAGTCCTTGGAGGAGGAGTGTCGCTTCTCTTCCTTCGTTTGCGGGAATCGTGGCATCCATGAGCTTCCCCAGCATCTCCTGGGCCATATCTGGTGTCAACCCTTTAAGTTCCACGACCTGCTGTGCTGCGAACTTTGCCGAGACATCCTTGTGTAACGTGGTCAGGACAATGGAGCACATTTCAGACTGAGGTAAGTAGCCAATCTCGTCGACTTGTTGGGATGTATGCACGCTGCCGCTTTGCAGAGTTTCGTCCCGAACCCCGTCAAAGACCAGCAAGCACCGCGTTCCGTGGTTGTTTCCAAAATACGTTTTGAGTAGCTGGAAGACGTCTGATTTCTCATCGTTCCAACCGGGAATCTGGACTTTCTGTACAACACTTGCGTACGATCGGTGAAGACTTCCTTTATCAGTCGCATCGATCCAAAAAATCGACCAATCGTTGTTACTCTGCTCCAACCTGTACGCAAGCTCAAGTGCGACCTGTGATTTACCTGTACCCACAGCTCCTGTTATCGCCAGCGTAGTGGATTGTAAAGAGCCGGAGAGCTTTGCTTGTAACTCGGCGAGCTCTGACTCTCGGCCCACAAACCGATCGTTCCGAGAGAAAGGGATGATTGACGGTGCGCTACCGATGGCCTCCAGTACGCCCCGTAATCTTTCGAAAGCTTTCGTCCCTCCCTCTCCGTAATCGGGAGTCATTGTGACACCAAGGATTCCAAGAAGGCAGTATGCCCGATCTTCTTCTTCAGTGGTTTCTCGAGACTTGGCCCAGTCCATCCGTTCTGACGCAGTGAATTTTTCCAATGAACGGTTCTGCAATGCAGTAATGGGTATGCTTGTGATCTCATGTACCAACTGCTCAAGAGTCACCTTGTTACCTATCCAATGTCCTTCGCAAGAGAAAAATTCAACTGACACAGGTGCGACGAGCTCTTGAAGTGTCCAGCCACGTGTGAACCACTTGCTTGCCCGAAAAGCAGCTTCCCAATGATCTCGTTGGGATGTCTGCAGGACTGCAGACGCGGAGACGTCTGATAGGAACACATAACACCTTGTGGCATCTGCATACCAACGGAACATTGAATTGATTGAGCTTGACAGCTCATCTAGATCCCATTTGTCAATGCAACATGTGTCGATCCAGAAGTACTGAAGCCCATCGAGGGCCGCTCGATTGGCGCAGAATTGGAGCTTCCGAAAGCTGTCCTTCTCTTTGTAGGCTCCATTCTCTAGATCCGCGTAGAGGATCTCGGAACCCTCCCACCTGTGCGAGAGGATAGCGTATGGTGGGATGATCTTTCCGCGAAAGTTCGTCAGGACCAGTGTTTCAGCCTCGTTGAAGTGGAGGAGCCGCATGGCCGTGATAGTATCGGAATTGGGAGCGCAGAAGATGCAAACAATGGGTATAGGAGCTTGCTCGGAACCACTCGATACAGCTGCAGCGCAGAGTGGAAAGTACAGACTCAGAATTGGTCACCGTGGATAGACGAGAGACCCGAATAAACAAGGCAGCAGCGGACACGGGTTCTGTCATGTCGAGCCATCACGTGAAATTGAGGGGTAATGAATGCACATTCGCTCTTCCTGCTTCAATATACGTGACCACCACGGTGCAGTGTCATGGAGAGCATAAAGGTGTAGAATGAGAAAGCCAAGTCAGCGTGAGCCACTGCGAGTTGCAGGTATTTTGTTCGCTCATTGCTCCTGTAGGCAATACACCGGCTGATGTGGCCAGGTGAACAATCACAAGCATAATCTCCCGGTATATGCTCTTGTGCTCTCGCACTGCTGTTGCTCTGGAGTGATGCAGCGTGGCCAAGTTTGGAGAGTATTTGCGACCGGGTACCGGCTGGGTAGCGCCCTCTTGTTGTTGCTTCGCCTCCCTGCCGCGTACGTCATTGGTCCTTGCTGCCGCAGAGATGGATGGAAAAGAACAACCAAGCCTCGACAACAACGCGCAGCAGCCGTGCAATCTTATCAACAACAGAAACCCATGCTATCATCATGAGTTTGCGTTCACTAACGTTCGTAGTGTTGGCGGATAAGCTTCAAACAGCTAGGTAGTGTGGCTTAGCAACATTGAATGACGCATAGGCTGCCAATGACGGCCGCGGCCTCTTGAAGGATCCTGCATGTCTCATCGAACTTCGTAACATGAAACGTTGACATTTGTGGGGTTCGATAGCATCATCAGACGACCGCGGACAGACCGTTGAGCAGTAGAAGAGCCTAACCTTTCCTTGCGAACAGCGAATGAAGTTGGGCACCAATTCTTTCGCCACCTTGAGCACAAAGTCGTGGCGACGGAGAGAACGGAACAAGATCCGGGGAGAGGAGACACGCCAGACAAACCAGAATGAAGCAAACAGGGAGCAGGCGAACACGCTCGTCGAGCGAGCCCATGATTGCCGGTGGTCACCAGAGCAATGCCAAACTCTCGAAACCGCCAAAAGTAGAGGTACTGCACGAGCGGCCGCGGAACCGACTTCAGAAGCGAAGTGCTGCAAACCCACCGATGCTCACACCGTATCCATCCCACCTTGGTTTTACAGCGCCCACCACTGCGCTGTACGTCCTGGAGTACGAACCGTACCCGTACAACACTCTTCCAAGCGAGTTTCTGGGCGCCTATTCATCCGTCGACTCCGTTACCACCGGAGCAATCGAACACGGCGCATACACATTCTCAAGAGAAGGACTGCTTGACGGCAGCGAATACCTCAACGCGACAGGGCGCATCAAGATCCAATCGCAGCTAGTCCAGCAGTCCGGGACAAAGGCGCCAGTATCAATCCGCAGTCATAGCCTCGACGAACGACCCGCGAAGCAAGACGGACCCATTCGGTCGGACATTCCTCACCCGGAGTCTCGTTCTAATACGTTGGCCAGACAGGATATCACGCACCCCGGAGCGCAAAGCACGACGAGCCTGAGGAGCACGACGAAGCCGAAGGAGACCGTCTATCTAGCCATCCGTCAAGGTCCAATGGCGGCGCATTGCTTAGGAGTCTTTGCAGAGCCGAGTCTGGCGTGGGGGGCCTGCCTGAAGAACAAAGCGAGCTGCGAGCTTTCCGCCACGCTGAGTGAAGAAATTAGGGATGTTGATGGAGATGACATGCCGAGGGTCACTGCTCGGCTGCATGGATGCGGACAGCACGTTTGGTCCGTGGCTGCGAAGGAGGTCGATGCGAGTTTACGAGTTCGAGATGTTTGACGGAAGCGAATCCAGCACAGCATGTCGCTCCGCGATAGATGTCGTTCGGCACTGATCTACAAGTTTGCTGCGGCATCAGCACTTGGCACCTAACTGGTCTGCGACAAGTGCGTGCTGTTAGCGATAGACGACGACGCATTTCGTCCTCCCAACAGCATTAACAACACCTGCTATGTGGTCCGGCTGTCATATCTTCATCGATCGTCGCGATACCAGCAGATGACTGATAATGAGCCAAAAATTCGAACGAACGGCGTGCATATGTCGCAGTGCCAACCAATGCCGGAAGGAAATCGCACTGGTCGCGAGCGCTCGTAACGAGCAATACCTTGGTCACCATCAAATTCCTCACCAACAGACGGAGCTGGTTGAACATCCATCATGATCTGAGGAGTTGTATCCGTACGTTGTATTACGGACACCTAGTAGATCTGACACGGCGCTGTTCCAACAGTCTCGCTCTGACAAGACGCCGAATAAACCTTAGACAACAAGAATCCGATTCAAAGTCCTCAAGAACGCCATGTATCATTATAGCAACCATCGAAGACACCAAATATCCGCTGTTCAAAACCAATACGCGTCCCCACTCCTACTGACTTCAAAACTACACCCCAAACCCCTCCCCTCCTCTCTCATCTTCGCCTCTCCCTCCTGTAATTGCCGTAGAATAGTGTCTCCAACGAGCGGCCCATCTTCGCATGTATCCTTAACATGTATGACCACGACCTTGAGGCCTTTTAGTGGGCTCTCGAACGCCGCGGAGAGGAGCGCGCGATTATGCTCTGCACTCACGCTATTCAGATTCAGCGACGCGGGGGCCGAGGGATGGGACGCGTAAGGATTATTCGGTGGTCCAGATGTAAGTGCGTGCGCGAGATACGGACTCGGTGTATGCGTGCCCGTCGGCGTGTTACTGAAATCCAACAAGCTCTCATCATCGCCGATGTGGCTCAGCGCGTGTGTGCTCGACAGCGGCGTGTCAACGCCCTTGACACCGCTGCTGGCCCATGTCCGACTGCGTCCCGGCCCGTCGAGTAGATCGCGGCTCATGCGCTTGCGCTTTCTCCCCTGGCGCGCTGCTTCGCGCTCGTTCTCGCGCTCTCTGCGCGCGTCTTTGACCATGTCAGATAAGGACGAGAGCTCTGCGAGTAAGTGCCGCGGTGCGAGGTGTCCGAACAGCACGGCGTCGGCTTGCGCATCGGTGTAGCTGCACTCGATAAATATGCCTGTGAGGATGCCGGCGGCAATCTTAGGCGCGGCTTCGGCCCAGATGGCTGCTGTGCGGGGCGACAGCGAGAGCGAGTCTGGCTCGACGTCGCCGAAGACAAGGATTTCTTTTGTGGGCGTTGTCATTGTGGATTCGGCACGGATGAAGAATGCGGATGAGTCGACTACGCAATGGTCGGCCGGTATGTTGTTTTCCGCGACATGGGTGGATGTCCGACGTTGATCGGTGCTGAATGAGCCCAGTCCAGGCGTTCCGGGCTGGCTGTGCGAGACGGGCACGGAGAAGCTGTGCGAGCGGCCTTCTCGAATCTCGCCTTGATGTAGAGCCGCAGAAGTGTTTTGCAGAACTGATGTCTCCTGTACTTCTGCATTCGAGCCGCGATGCACATGTCCCGGACCTTGCATGCAGTGTCCATGACTGACCTTGAAGCCTTTGACGCCTAGTCCGTCACAAACCTCGATGTACCCCCTGCCTTTACCCTGACCCAAGGCAATGTTACCACCTTCCGCAAGTCGCTGGAATGACACCAGACCAACTCCGCCATCTTCATCGGTAAGGTTGGGCCAGATGATGTTGTTGAAAATGTGCGTCTTGATAGCGTGAACCGTGAACGGCAACGCCGCTAATCTCTTCGGACGTGACGTATTATGGAACGCCGCGGTATTGACAACAAAGCCACCCAAATGGTCTAGATGTGGATGAGTGATGAGATATGTTGATACGTGTTCCCTGACGACATGCAACGCATTGGCTCTTGCGCTGGCATTCGGGAAAGGCAGGCCAGCAAAGACACCATCAAGTAGAGTGGTTATCTCAAGCGGCATGTCATCGTCGGACAGAGGTGTTTCTGCTCCAGAGTCGTCATCAGATATGGGAGCATGCTCAGTTGTCGGTGAAGTGTCGTCGTCGTGGATCCGAACACCGCCGCCATGGATGCTATCCACTTTCGGTGGAGACTGGGGTCGCGGCTCTGAGACCAGGGGAAAATGCTGTTCCAGGATTCTGGTGATCGCCGCAAGGTGTGAACCGGCATCGACCGCAAGGACCGAGTTCTTGGACCATTTGGTGGCCGTCGAACGCACAAGGAAACCGGTCACGTTGTCTTCGGTCGGACCGCCGCCTGCGCCCAAGCAGATGACCTGGATGGCGGGCTCATTGCTATGTCCAGATGATCTTCGGACCTCTCTGTGCCCATCGCTGTGGTTCATCCCCTCAGCGCCTGTGAGTCTTCTCTTGAACGACCCTTCGATTGTCGATTCTAGCCTCTTTTGCGTCGATGGTAGTACTGGGGAAGTATCACCTATGTTTCAGCCACACTCGCTACTTCGACACACGCACCACTTTGATCCAAGTTTGTAAAAACGCAGGTTGCGATAGATGTATGTCCCTCGCTGTCGTGCGTTCGTTTGCCAGGTCGCTCTCTTTAAGTGTCCCAGTCACCCGAGTCACAACAACACCGCAAACGTAAACGGACCGTCTTCACAGCAACTGTCTCTTGTGCAAGTCCCTCGCGCGAAACCCTAGCATTCGATGGACGTCGAGGTCGTACAGCAACGGGCCGGATCCACCCACAGCCCTACGACGCAGGCAGCCGGACCCTGGGTTGAGTCGAGTCGGCACGGCGATCCAAGCTCTTTCTCGCAACCCAGCCTGCAACCCAGCCTCACAACTCAGACTGCGCTCACGCGACCCGACGATCTCGCGCTGAGTACACGAATGCGTGCAATAAGCTCAACAAGTGTCGTCAGGCGACGTGGTTGCCGACAACAACAGGATTCGCGCGGCGTAAGGTGGAAGACGATGGAGATTAAAAACAGAGACTCGGGGATAGAAAACTCGAAGAGCACAGAAGTCGCGCCCTTGTTTCCCGTCCCTTTCTGCGCCAACAAAGCTGCGCCTGCGGCTGCTTGTCCTCGACGTCAGCCAATGAGAAGACGTGCGTTGTGTGGGGTAGCGTGCGCCACTAAGGGCTCAAGAACGGTCGAGGTCAGATCGAGCCCTCAAGGCAACCAGTGTTTCGGGTCGAAGATGGATGCCGTTGAGGCTCAAATGGCCAAGGAGCGTTAAGGCGGCGAATAGCAGCTGCAGTTGGTTTCGTCTGTCTGGCGCAGAAGGTGGGGAGCAACACAGCTTGAGCTCAGCCCTTGATGTGAGGACGTTCACGACGCCGAGCTGCCGAATAACGCGGGAACCAATGCACTGCATCTCGTAGCGCAGTCATCAGTCATCAGTGCATCTTCGCGCAATTGATGCGATTGGTGACTGCAGAATGGAGAAGTGCTGGGACATGCTGGGCTCGGTGTCATTGGAGCCCGCCTTACAAGGGTGAGACTCGTAAATTGTTAGAACAGATGTCGAAGTCGGTCCTTTGCTTGACTGCTGCATCCTGTATGCTGAGTTCCGAGTGGGACTTTAGTCATGCGGCTGAAAAATGCGGCCAATTAACAGCTACATCAGATGTAGTGACCGTAGGATCTCGGGCGGAATGCAGGTTGTCACATGCAGACATCACGTCGTAGGAAGTCAGATTTTGGTGTCGTGAACATGTGCTTTTTGCCTCTATGTTCGGGTCATAGCTGTCTTTTTGATCTGCTATGCCCATCCATCATCCCTCATACCCCTTGGTAACAGGTCGTAAATCATCCGCATCATTAACAAAACGAACACCGCAGAAAAGCAAGGCATTTACTTGAAGACCTTGCCGTCGGCCCACTCGTAGGACTTGCCGTTGACCTCAATGGGCTTGTCCCAGGACCACTGGTCCTCGACAAACTTGCGGTCCTCGTCCTTGGTGGGGTCGAGCTTGGTGAACTCGTAGGACTCGTAGTCGGGAGCGACATCAAACGCGGGGAGAGCCTCCTGGCCGCGGACAAGGAAAGCACCCTTGATGACGGAGTCGTTGGACTGGCCGTAAACGGAGGTGCAACCGAAGAGGTACTTGCGGGAAGCCTCAAGACGGGCAAAGAAACCGCCAATCAGGTTGGAGGTCATGAAGGTGAGGGTAAGCTCATCGTTGTACTTGTAGTCAACGGTCCAGATAGAGTACTCCTCAAAGTTGACGTTCTCCCAGAACCAGGGAAGGGCAACCTCGCGGGTCTCCTCGTTGGAGTACTTGCGCTTCCAGTCGTCAAGGACGAAGGTGGCGCGGGGAAGGGCCTCAAGGGGGTGCTTGGGCTTGGGGGCGGCAGGGGCCTCCTCCTCCTCCTCAGGCTCAGCAGCCTTGGGCTTGGCGGCAGCCTTGGGCTTCTCAGCCTTGGGGGCCTGCTCCTTCTTGGGGGCAACGTTCTTGATAGCCTCCTCGATGAACTCGAACTTGGGGGCGACAGCGGAGTAGCTGGGGGTGTTGTAGATGGTCTCGTACCAGCGAGTGACGTTGGGGTTCTCGGACCTCCACTTCTTGTCGAAGAAGTACTGGAAGCCGCGGGCAACGATGCTGGCAGCGAAGATATCGGCAAGAGTCAGACGCTCACCGACGAGGTAGGTGTGGGTGAGGAGGTGCTCCTCGAGGGCGTGGACGGCCTTGAGAGCGGCCTTCTGTGAGTCCTCGACGTTCTTCTTGTTGTAGGGGTCACGGCCGATGATGGGGCGGAACCAGCCACCGAGGGGAGTGAGGACCTCAGTGTTGGCGAAAGACATCCAGCGGAGGATGGTGGCGTAGTCCTGCTTGGTCTTGCCGAGCAGGCTAGTCTTCTCGTTCTGGGAGGCGACTGGGGTAGGTCAGCGACTGAGTCACTTCGAGATGGTAGAAACCGAGAACAATGCCGCCAACGTATATCAGGAGTTTACTTTTTTCAACAAGGGTTTTCAGACAGGGATAACTGAATGAATAACATTCGCACATCATACAACGCCGTGGGGAGGGTATGCGGGGTACTCACGGTAGACAGCGATGGCGATGGTCTCAGAGAGAACGAAGCCGTCCTTGCCCTCGAAGGTGGGGACCTTGCCGAGCTTGTTGAGCTTCAGGTACTCGGTAGAGACACCCTTGGCGGGCTCGGTGTCGACGAACTCGATGTCGAGGCCATTCTCCTTTGCGACGGCAAGGAGGGAGGTGGTGCGCGGGTTACCCTGAGGGGCTGTCAGTTGCGGTCCCTTTCCCAAATGTTGCAAGACTGCATGCGCGGGCGGCGACTCACGCTGTAGCTGTAAATTTTTCCGAAAGACATGATTGCTGGTTGGCCGTGGGCGGAACTGTACAATCAAGGGAAGCAAAGGCGTTGGAGAAAGAAAAAAGGTTGTTTGGGCTCGAAGTGGGGGTGGGTGGTTTTCGCTTTGCTCTGCTGGCGCTAGATGCAAAACAGGAAGGCCCAAGCTTGGCAGACGGGATTTTGGAGCAGCACCTTGTCAACACCTTCGGTCCATCAACCATTAGCAGCACCCCCGGACGCCGCTGCTCAACCACACGGCGCAATGGTGTGCAGAAAGATCGCGCAAGGCCTGTCGCGGGCTGTCGACACCCTTGGAACGCACTCGCGGTTACAATGCGCGCGGACAGCACGACGCAGCCTGCAGCCCCCGACATCACGATGCATCTCCACGACCGTACCGAGACCCGCTGAGATCGAGACCGAGGCTCAGGAGCCCTTCACTGCCGCGAAGCCTTTCGACTTCGAGGCCGGAGATGGAGAGGGTAGAAAAGGCGGACAGGTTATGTTGCGTACACTTCGCGTCGTGCCTGCTTCGCCATCCTACTTCAGCGCAAAGCCGACCTTCACCGACGACTTCCTCTCGCTCTCCGCACTCCTCCGAAAAGTCGCTACCCTGCCGACAATACCGAACGCTGAGGCGCCGAAGGTCGCGTGGAAGACTGTTGAGCAGTACCGCATCATGACCAACGAGCCTGTCAAGACCCAGCGCTTCCACAAGATGCTGCACATCCTCCGGAGACTGAATTGCATCCACCCACAGCTGATGCCTCAGGAGGTCATTGAGGCCATGAAGCGCTACAAGAAGCCCAGCCAGCCCGGCGATGTTAAGCCGAAGCCTGGTGTTATCGACGAGTTGGGTCGTGCGAAGGGTGTTGGGCGAAGGAAGACATCATCTGCGGTCGCGTGGCTCGTTGAAGGAGAGGGAGAGGCACTGATCAACGGTCAGTCCTTGGCCGAGTACTTCGGGCGGCTGCATCACCGGGAAAGTGCGGTATGGGCATTGAAAGCCACCGGGCGGCTCGATAAGTACAACCTGTTCGGTCTGGTTGAGGGTGGTGGGTCGACAGGCCAGGCAGAGGCCATGACATTGGCGGTAGCAAAGGCATTGATGGTACATGAGCCGGCGCTGAAACCAGCCCTGCGACGAGGTGAGTTTAACCCTGATCCTGTTCACATCTGCATGTCTGTCTGCTTTGACGACGAGTGCATGTCAGGGTCTCTGGCACATGACGCGAGCCCACGTGGACCGTCATGCAGAACTCCAAACCACGAATTCGTGGCATAGCTGGGATGCAATCGCTAACACTGACATAGCTGGCTGCATCACTCGTGACCCGAGGAAGGTGGAGAGGAAGAAGGCTGGCCACATCAAGGCTCGCAAGATGCCCACCTGGGTCAAACGTTGAGGGGCTAGTCCCTTGTACATCACCATGTATATCTTCATACTTGTTGGCATTTAGCGGAGTTGAATGTGAGATGGTCCAGCTCAGAGTGCGCATTGCGTGCAGCTGGTGCGTTTCGACATATTGTACAAACCATCGTCAATGATGCATCGCAGCGTCGTGATGTTCGAGGCAATACGTAATCAGAGCAGCTGCAGAACGGAAGCTTGTCGTGCAAGCACAAGCCAAGTGAAGCTATGAGCAGAATCATGTGCGACGTTGAGTTACACTGAGTCGAGGAGCAGGAGGACCCGTTGAAGCCTTGGCGTGTGTCAAGGTGACAACAGGTAAGTGCATACTTGCATACTCTCTCAGAAATGTGTCCTCGACGGATCTTGGCCAATTGCGAGGCTGTTGTCCTGCATATGTCCCATGGGTACTTCGTAGCGGTTCAGGAACAGCGCAGTCGGCTCTCTCGGGGACGCTTGGGGTAGCAAGACTCTGTAATTTTTTTTGTCAATTGCAGCAACCCTGCAGAACACTGCGGCTGTATCGTCTTGCAGACGGGGAGACGAACGATTGCGGTTGTTGCAAATGTAAACACGATGCAGGACCCAAATGATGTCAGTCTGATGCGCTTACAGAGCAAGGACCCTCCATCGACATATCGCAAGGAGACGCTTTGCAGCTTTGGGTGAACGCCTGCTGGCTTCTCACCACGTGTCCCCGCAAAACGATCTGTCAGGCGCGATGTTGTGTCGCGTGGGCGCGCCCGGAACTGAGAAGAAGAAAAAAAGCCACGCTGAAACGGCGACGGATGCTGTGCGACTGGTAACCGTTTGTACCCCTTCCCATTGTCGCAAGGTACCGACTTCCAGGATACGATATCGAAACAGTTCGTGGAGACGTTTCAGAATATGTTGTGAGATTGTAAGATCCCAATTCCTGGAATGCGGTAGAGCATTACCGTTTGTACCCGGTGGCTACCGTTCTGACACCTCGGGTTCGGTATGCATCTTGCATCAAGGACGACAGGGTCTACGGGAGTGCTGCTGCATCAGGACCGTAAGCTGCCTGAAGCTTGGCAGTCCTTCGTGTAGTAAGATACATGTGGCTTGCAAACGGACTGATGAAAACGCGCTCGCATGATAGTGGTCCTTCATGTGCTATTTGCGTTCAACTTCCCCTTGGTCGTGCAGCTGACGTTGAGTTAGATGTCGATCAAGGTACCTCACTGGCTGGATGAATTCGGTCGATCCGAGCGTCCGTTGTCCGAAATGGGTGCGAAATTTGACGGAACGTAGGCGACTACATCCTGCAGATCGTGGACGAGTACACCTCGCGGGCGTAAGCGAGCGCGTTGCCCACAAATCGATCTTACGATAGGTGCATGCGGTACTTCGCGGTGGCCAACATCGTGAGTGCGTCTGACTAGGGTGAGTGGAGCTGGTGTCGCGTTGCGTGACACAAATGTGGATGCGGGATTGCGAGTCGTTCAGCAATTGCGCCAATTGGAGATTTTCCGTGTCGCTGCACGCCAGCGACGCTTGTCGTCATCTCAATCGATCTTACTCGTGAGGATTTCGCTTGGGTGCATCTCGTCAACGGCAGCGGGTAGGGCGGAAACAGCCTCAACGGCGAAGGCGATTTGCCAGTGAGTGTAGGCTAGTGACGCATTGCAGCCTGATTCGGAAAAGCGTCGGTGCAGCCTCGTCTCTCATCTTGATAGAGTTCAGCGACAAGCACAGACCTCACGTCTTCACGTCTCGTGAGTGGCATCAGGAAATCTGACTCGCAAGCCGATAGGGCTGGCTGGCCGGCATTGCGTTTGCAAGCCAGCAAAGGGTCAGTGTGCTCTTCTCGAACGAAATGAAACCTTCTCGAAGCATGTTCGCCGCGCCCCTGTGTCATTTCCACAAAGCATTCGTGATACGGGAGCCAGGGTCACCAGATGATCGCCGTTGAAAGCGAGTGACGCACCTCGGTCGTAGGACGCCTGTACGCTAGGCCGGGTACCTCGAACGACGCTTGTTTCATTTGGCGGTGTCTGCGCCTACAGCAAAAGTGCACACCGCACAATGGGGTTTCTGTTTACTCTCCTCGAAGATGGCACGTGAGGAAACGACGGTGAGCGGCAGCGCGCAGCCGGTGGACGTTGCCAAAGGCGGCGAGGAGTGAGTCGTGCGCGGTGAGAGACCGACAAAGCTTCCCTCAGCGCGTTATCAAGAAACATCATGTGTCGATTAGGTCGCAGGCCGGTCTGGGTGCTGAGGTTGGGAGGATGACAGCAGCTTCAGGGCAAGAGCCAGCGAGACGTGCAGGAAGGAACCTCCGACGGCGCGCTTAGGCTGCGGCCGCTCTACTGCAGTACTTCGAGGAATTGCATGCAAACTTTACAGTCGCGTGCGGTAAAGGTTACATCAGCACTTGTTGTTATGCGGAGGGGAAGGGCTTCCTGAGCGATCGACGAGTGAGGCTGGAGCAGGTGGATGATCGCCCATGCGCATCAATCCTTGCCGAACCCGCGGGCGCCCGCATACAGAGCAATGTCCTGTCCAAGTTTGGACACACTTGAAATGAACGCCCCTGAATAGAGCAAACAGCAACAGCGCCCGCACAGCGCACAGTCAGGCTCTGCTCTGACACCAATCCAGAGACCGCAAAGCAGCGAGTAGAGCTGAGGCCGCAGAAGTTCGACAGCCGTTTGATGATTTGGCAGCAGAGAAACGAATCAGCCGTGCGTTCGCAGCCTGACAATCTCCTGCATGAAACACATTTGCTACGGGCATGATCTCCCTGTCGACTGCTGCAGTCGGCGTACGGGCAGCGAGCATTGGGCTCGTCGATGCTCAGCTGGCAATGCTCACGCGTCGTCGTCACTCGCCAAGCGCGTTGGAGGGCTGAGGAGGTGTTCCCAGAGCCCAGCAGCATGGCGACATTTGGCCGGGGTGGAGCCGCGCAGGGCCGAGTGAACCAGACTTTGGATGGAAAACTGAGAAATGGCGGTCGCGCAGGCTTGATGGCAGCTCTGGCACGCTGGGTGACAGCATGCGGTGGGCTCGCTGTCCTCGCCGCAGCTCTCACCACAGTCTAACAAGCGCGCTGGTGCCCTGCAGCAAAGCTGCCCAGGCGCAGATCCACCACGGCGATCTGTAACTATGGCTTACAGGGAGCTGCTGCTAGCCCCGCCCAAGCTCGACAAGGCCTGACCAGGGCCATCTCGGAAATCGGAGACGGATACTTTGAGGTACGCTGTCATCCAGAGCTCATCGATCAAGCCTCCTTACTCGCCAGCCCTCACCCACTCGGCGCGCAGCCACATCCACTCTTCAGGACGCAGAGCGGGATCCCAGCGCGGCCTGCGTGCAGTCCTGGTGCCTCTAAAGAGCTTTTAGCTCGCAAACACCCCGGCTCGTGTGTATTTACATTCTGTTTCGCCGGCGTGGCGCGTTGGCGAGTTCCTTTTTGCTTCCCACACTCGTTGATCCTGTCTGTTGCTGTTGAAGCTGTGGCTCTGCTCCCCTTCATCAGCATCTCAGTGCAGCTACCCCAGCACGTCCATCACATCCCCCCACTCCGCTCTCGATCTGTCCTCGCCCTGCACAGCTTGGGCCTCTGCCGGACGCGCCCAGTGCAGCCGCCAGCCGACTACCTCGTCAAACGACTGCTCGCAGCCCGTGACGCTGGTCGCCCGTGCCGTCACCACTTTCATTAGACCTCACCACGCCCGTTTGTCTTCCTCTTTGAGCAGGCAGCGAGCCCCAATCTAGCCATTGTCGCACTTCTCCGTCTGGTCTCGGACCGACCGCTTCACTTCCCTCCTGCAATTGCACTGCGCCGCCCAGTGCGCGGGCAAGACATTGCCTGGTTCGGTATCGTGAAGAGCACCAGCACGCGTTAGAGCCGTTAAGCTATCGGCCGCCGACAACGTTTAAGCTGTTTGAGACGATCTCCTAGAGGGACCTGCTTCTCTTCCGACTCGTTTAAAAACTCAATTGCGTGCAAGGACTGCCCTTCAAACACCGCACGCGCTCGCCGTGCTTCACCACCAGAAACCACCGCCCACAGGGTTCTCCACGCTTGCTTTTGCCGGACCATTTCCTGTCAATTAGTGGCTACGTGTTTAGCTGGCCCACATTCAGGCTCGCCTTTTCTCCAGCATTTCCACATCGGGACCGAGCATTCCGGGTTTTGCCAGTCTCACTGCCACAGATCCTCGTCGCAGCTGTACGAGGATACCCCGGACAATTCACGCGCGTCAGTGAGGCTTCTGCCCGCAGCTACTTTTTTTGCATCATCAGGCTCCATTGGTGGACCTGTCGATGCGCCAGGATCGAGTGTATATCATCCATCGCTGCCAGTTGCTGCGACCATTCTGGCCCATCCAATTCAGACATCACCTTCCTCCACCGCAAAACACCATACGATCCTGACCGTTGAAACTCTACACCGGACTCCTTCCTATTCGGAATAGCTCTTACTGTCGTCACTACCACCAAGACACTACACATTCCGCGCCCTCCCCGTCTTGACTCTTGCGCCCATTCGCAGTCTTACTCCAAGTCTGCAAGCTGGCCAACTACGCGACGCCACCAGTCTCGCCCTTAGGGTACCGGGCACTCGAACCGCCCTTCAGTCTGCAGCTCAAAGGCCGGCTGGGTGGGATGGACAATGACCGTCGGCCGCGGCAGAACCCCTCAGGTTACGCGAGCCAGCAAGGCACGCTGCTTCCACCGCAGAGCTCATATCCCGTGGTAAGCGCATCCGATCGCTTCAGGCAGGCGCCCTTGACTGCACCTGCCCCACCTACCTCTGCCCCCTCCTCTGGCAGCCGCCCCAGCTCGCAGAGTTACGGTTACGCTTACGGGGAAGGATCACAGTTCGTCGGCTCGTCGATCCAATCTTCAGGCGTGTCCTACGGCGCGCAGGGCTACAGCCCCGATCAGCAACCGCAGCAGCAGCGCGCCGCACAACAGCAGTACTCGCCGTATGGCCAGAATGTCATGTACAGCGTGCCTGGCGCGCAGGGCTCTGCGACAGGGTCGTCACAGTATGAGCCTGTGGAACCGTACCAACAAAACAGGGACTCGGCAATAGAGGTCCTGAGCACCGGCTTTGGGGTCGCACAACCTCAATACTACAATGTGGCCGGCGAGGGTGGTCCCACGAGCGCGCCTGCCTCTGCTATTGCAACCCAAAACGTCCCTTCCCAGTACCCCTCGCTAGGATATACAGCGCAGCAAGCCCCGGTCGGACGAGAACCGCTCGCGCCCGCATACAGCACCGGCGGCATGACAGACCCCCATCAGGCCACCGCGCAGGCTGGCTACGCGCAGGCGGGCAACTATAGCGAGCAGCACGGCAGCGGCAACGAATACGACGATTTTTACAACAACTACCAGAGTGAGCTGAAGAAGACGTTCCAGTATGTGCACGATGGGCGCATCAACGAGGCTGGCGCACAGCTACACCGACTGAGCGAGTGGCTGCTGCACTGGGCCGAGACACTGGGTAAGTTTCCCCAATGGTACTGGACAGGACGAGCAGCTGAATTGACTACAGGCCTAGTGCGCGACGACGAGACCCACTACGCGCAGCGCCTCAAGCTGTGGGAGGAATTCAATACCTGCTGGCTCTCGACGCTCCAGAAGCAGAAGACCATGACACAAGACATGGTCAGCACCGGTCAACGCCCCCAGCCGCCGCAGACCCTCATCGACTACGATACACTAGAGAAAATGGGCACACAGTTGGTCAAGAACTGCGACAACATGGAGAAGCACGGTCTGGTCGACTACCAGATGGGTGTGTGGGAAGAGGAAATCATAGCGAGTTAGTGTCACACTTCCCACGTTTTGCGCGTTACTAACCACGGCCAGTGTTAACGTCGTGTCTCGACCTCCTTGAGGAAGTTGGCGCTGGCTCTTCAGCACAGCGGCCCGCCGCAAATGCGCGCAGACGATAATTCCGCCGCACTTCTTCACCACCGCTGCGCACCTGCGGCTTACGCACTTCCATCTGCTGCAAGCTCCACAGCCCCGCGCGCATGACGTTCATATCCACATAATACTTCGACCGTGTGATTCGACGCTACGTCTACTGGTATTGTCAACCTCCTTCTGTACATCTACCAGTGTTCAGCATTATGGCTCCTTGCTTTTCTTTCTGGTTTCTTAGACTTCGACGGCCCGTCACGGCAGCTAAACCATTCCAGGCGGCTATCTGCATATGACTTTTTCTTGCATCAATTGTATTTGCATTCGCGGGTCTCGCGCTGCTTCACCGAGCGCTCTCGCTTCGCGTTGCACTATTGCTTCTTCTTACCGCTTCCTTTTGTATCGTTCTCCACTTCGGACCATGTACGCCAAGGAACGGTGTTCGCACCTATTTGTCTGGACTTGGGATGGTGGATACCGCGGTCAGGGCATGGGGCGCTGGCAGGACAACAGGGCATGTCTGGATTTGGGACTCAGGGTTTACAGCGGGGTTGGAATAATGCGGGCATTGACAGGCCTGCGCAGGCGCTGGTCAGTCTACGGATTCTACGATAATGAGTGGGGAAACGAGTAGGACGATGGCGTTGTGGAGACTGGGCATAGCGGCATGCAGAAAGTCACCGGTATGTCCATGCTCAGCTGCAGCTTCCGGTGGCCTCGAACTTCGAAGCGATTGCACAGGATGTGTTCGACAAACTATCCGCCCAGATGTTGGGTGCCAATTGGACATTCCTTCGCGCGTGCCCAAGCTTTGGAGGCGTGAACTATAGATGCCAGGATTGCGGGGTTGGTAGAGTTGATATGACGGCACGAATCGACATGATTGGGCTGCCGGTCGGGCAGCAAATGTACCTGTACCATAGACGATTACTTACTATAGACATTCCCAACGCTTCACTGCAAACCTAGTTCATAGACAACATTCGTTCCAAGTTTCTTTGTGCTCTTGCTGTGTTGTCGACGTGCCGTTGTCGCCCCTTCCTCGCAGGGTTCAGGATCCTTCTCGCCTCACAATATTCCTTCTACCTCATCAACAGCCCCATTACAACCTGACTGGCAGCCTCACCACGTCCAGCCTCGCAACAATAACTCCACAAGTTCCACTGGATCAAGCCGGATGTCCGACCCATGCCGTGTCCCCATGCATGCCGGCGACCTGAACATGGCTGCTGTCACCTGCGAAAAAGTAACCACGTCCCCGACCAGACCCACGGAAACATGATCGACGCATGCTTTTCCCACCAGGGGCGTTCGCCTATCTCCAATGATCCGCTGCGAGCTGTCAACGATCCATCACATCTCATCACATTGCAGGAGTGGAGTCCACCACGGCGGTGCTACGTGATGCCGGCTACTGTTTCTGGACGGCGATCATCAAGTGCAGCGAGGGCGCTGCATTGCCAATACTTCAGCATTGCACCGAGCGCAATGCACCAAACGCATTTGCAGCCATGAACGTGTCGAATGCATCGCACTTGATCATGAAGCATGGCTCTGCGGTACACGACCCCGCAGCAGCAAAAGCAATTCAATCACGTCCAGCTTGCCCAGGATCGCTGTCTTATTTTCAGGAACAGCCTCTCAATGACGAGGTCTCAGCCGCATGCGCTGTTCCGACCGGCTCGGCTTGCTTCCACGCACTTGCTTGATCGCCCTCCCTTCCACTAGCGCAGATCCCTTCGAAGTGGAGACGAAACATTTAGCCGGTCGTCTCCGCACCCTTGGAGCAAGCCCTCGATCACGCCGCAGGTGACAGCGGCTGCTCACATTCGGTGTATCCTTGTCGCATATGATTGCAGCTGTGCGTTTTGTACTCTCATGCGCAGTGGAGCCACGGGACGCGTCTTTTTCTATAGACCACACTGCGCACGATTCGACCTCCGCAGTATCCGCTGCTTTTACTAGGACTGACTCGAGGCCAGACCGCCTGTTGCGCCGGTGTGCATTTGCATTCTTCGCCATGTAAGGACGCGATACCAGACTTTGCAAGTCCCAATATCGATTCCCTGATCTGATGTGGTATTTATCTGACTCGTGTTCAGGGAGATTGGGGTTCATGCAACCGTAACAGGGTACACCACTCACGTAAGGATCGACGAATCTCCACCACGGCCCTGGTCAACACCAGACCAGCTATTACCATATTGTGGGAAAAAGCTGTCAGTCCCCTCTCGTGACGGGACAATTGTGGCTACACCAGCTCGGTGGCACCGGAGCATGCGCTATCGGGGCTGTCGCTGCAACTACCCTTTTCGCTGCTGTGCTCTCAATCGGCGTTGTACGGAGAACGCCGCAGCTAGACGTGCCTCTCTGGTGTACATCATGACTTACGCATTGGTGTATCAAGGCCCGCCGTTGATTCAGGCAGATGAGTTGGTGAGCTTCAAACAACCAACACTAAGAAGCAAGGCTAGACACAGCCTCCCCGTACAAAGCAACTTTTGCGAGTACGACAAGGTACTGTGGATACGCGTTACATAGCGACGGGTACATGCATTTTGGGACAGTACAGCAGTTTCAGCACGCTGCATTTGAACAACAAATCTCGCGGTGTCAACCTCGTGCTGCAAGCGTGGCAGCCGTCTGTCACTTCTTGGATCATCTCATCGCGTCTCCAGAAGCCACAGTCACGTCTTTGTGTTCACTACGCCGGCACTTGGAGCACAAATAAGGCCCCATATATCTTTAAATGACGGAACGTCGTTCCTTTCCACAAGTGTGACACTCTCTTGTAGCATATTGAGTTTTGCATTGCCGAGACACAGCACGACAAGTTTAACACTCAAATGAGCAGCAACTTTCGCAGCGTACAACCATTATATGAATCGAATCCATAGACTGGTGAATTACGGATGCCTTCGAAGAATACGGAAAGGATGACCGGTCATGTGATTGGTTGTTGATGGATGAATATAACCAAAGCAGAGTCGTCAACGCTGAGTGGTCTCATTGAAAGTTGAACAGGCGTGATGGCAATTTCCCTATGCCTAGAAACCTAGATATCCTACTCATTCCATACTTCTTCTCATTTGTCTTACCCAATAGTACTGCCAGCGGGAAGCCTGCCATCGTTGGGTCCAACGTCAGATTCACCCTGGCGATGATCCAAAGCAAGAACATCCCAGGACACTATAGTATCTCTTGACCTTGACAGGCAGGTGCAGAGATCTTACATGATAGCATTCGGCGTTCCTGCTGAGGAGCAGAAGACCAGCTCGGGGCTCAGGATTGCGAGAAAGCTGGAGGGCAGATAGGTTGTAGTCGCACCTGCTTTTCAAAAACAAGACTTGGAACTTTCCAAGTCGCTGCCGCTGATAGCCGAGCCAACGTCAGTGACACGCTGCAGCATTACCGCACCGTGAGGCATCCCATCTTGTTGGGTGTAGTCGGACTCTATTGCTTGCAAGAAAAGCATACTGAAGACGGGGCAGAAGGACTCGAGATCTGAACAGGTTAAGTACGGATCACTTTGGTGCAAAGTAGGCCTGAAGATACGGTGCCCAAGATAGGGTGTCACAAACAGCGTGTCGAGGGTAGAGTACATGATTATACTATCATGTGCCCCGTGTTCAACTGCTTGGTAACATTGCGTGTATGAGGAGTTAATAGCTCATTTGGAGAGAAAATGACATTCACTGTTCGAGCTATCAAGCGTTTCGCACCGAGGTCAGTCTTGGTCAGAGTCGCTCTTGCTCTCCAAGATCACAACAATGCACGCTTGACGTCATGGACTTCCGCAAGAGCATGTCTTCTTTCATTGTCCGACAAGTTCAGGCTTAACATACATGGTGTCTAGGGGACCAGTAAAATATTTCTCCACTTTGATTATGTTGCTGTTGGTTGTGTGTGGTAAGTTGATGGAATAAAATCCTACACCAATGCGCCTCCCGAGACAGCTGCAGGATTGGAAGCTACCATTTACAACGTAGTTCGACAGAAAGCCTGGCAACGAAGAAACTCCAACCTATCTCCTGCACCTATCCCTCCGCATCCAGACATGTGGCGCTATATTGCTGCCCTTGATCTCAGGTCTGGCTTATTTGAGCGTTCAGACAGGTACTGGGACCTAGCTCTCAGGATCTCCACATCTTTTCAGATGTACCTCCAAACTTGCAATTGCCATATCTTGGTTTCCAATCTCATCTTTCATCTCTTCGCAAGTTTCCTGAAGCTCACTTATTTTCCTTTGAGACCACACTGCGACTCCTCAAAAATCGCCACTGTCGGGATTGTGACTGTGTTCATAAAAATAACAACGAAGACTTTGAAGCTGGACAAGACGTCTTCTACTCGGACGTGTCCTTCGTCGATCTTGGCGGCGAGAAGGCGTCACAGGTCCAAGTCTCTGCACCTGCGCTCAATCGCGCGATTAGACGCTCAGAATCCGCGGTCAATACGGACGTTCCCTCATTGTGAAGTGGTTTGCCAGGGCAAGTAGTCGATCTCGCATTCGATGCAGAACTTTGGGCCTGAGCTACATCGGCGAATGATGCTGACTTCCTCATGGGCAGTAATAAAGTCTCAAATAGCGCGTTGAAAGGAGCATCGTCGTTGTTTCCGCTCTTGCTGATGCTTTGAAAGTAATGTGACTTGCTTGAAGATACTGATGCTGACTGGTTGATAGAAGAGCAATCAAGCAGCTGGTTCTGTCGAACTTGAACGCAGTTCTGACGCACGGGCCCAGTATAAGCGAGGTGTTCCGGCCTACTGTTATAGCCTGCTATTACATCCTTCACCGTCTCCACTATCAATACTACCTTCTCAGCTCAGCTCGCGTTCGTCTTCTCGTTTTTCTTTCGATTCCTGCTGACCAAATGTTTTCCTTCCCCTGCGCCTATTCTTCCCTCGGGTTGTTGCTTCTTTGCTTCATAAGAGAGACCACTCTATAACCCGCCTTCTGCTGCACCAGGCTCTGCTTCCTTCTCAGCCTCACGTAATTGCTAACCTATCAGCAATAATTTACCGTCTATCCAGTGTAACGATGCTTTCGCTTAGGACACATTGCCAGCACATCCCCCAAGGCTGTCGACCACAAAGATCTGATATACACAGCTGTCATAACTGCCACTGCGAGAAAGCTACCCTACAACACCACCATGACAACACCCACTGCAACCACGCCCAACCACCCCACCTTCATCCTACCAGCCCCACTCGCAGCCCCCGTCTCCACCTTCCTACTCCCACCCTGCACACTGCTTGGCGCAGCACAAACAACACTCGTCCTCGTCTCACCGCCTTCCACAACAGAAACAAGCCACGGCATCGGCTGGCTGATGTACTTATCATACCAGGTGAATTTGCTCGGATCCGCGGCATCACTAGTCTCGCCGCCGCCGAACTCGACGCCGAAGAGCGCATGGTTGGTGTACGATGCTGGCGGTTGGTCGGCGCCGGGGACGCGGGGGTCTCTGCAGGTAGCGTTTGCTGTGTTGAGGGGGTTCGTCGTGAACACGGCTGTGGTAGATATTAGTACGGCGTTATTTGTAACTGAAGCCTGTTCAAGCTATGAACAGGACGACGGGAAAAGGCTGCAAGGAAAAAATGAGAGCGGATGCTCACCTTGATACCCATCTGCTAACGCGCTCCCGCCACACGCCTTCCCGAAATCGTCTTTACTCGGCAGACTGGGACAGCCATCCACACCTCCAAGCACGACACTCTTGCTTATGAAGTCGACGCATTTTTCGCTCAGACTGCCAGTGCACCCTCCGTTGGGTGTTCCACTCGACTGCGCGGAGAGCAAGTCCGTTAGCCAGTAGACGCAGGCGCGGCTTGTGGAGTTCGCGGGTGTGCTGAGCCACCCATTAATCGAAGTGCTCGCGGTGGTGTTGGTGCGTGTGTCATTAAGAGAGACGGTCAGATACCAGGGGTCTGTTGTGATGTTGACGGGAATGACAGCGGATGCGTTCACCGGAGCGTTGACATCGTAACGGGAAGGTATGCAAGTCCCGTTTGATGGAGATGTAGTGTTGGTGTCTTGTGCTGATGTTGAGCCTGCAAGAATAGCGAGGGTAGCTAAGCTGAGCAACGAGAGATTAGGCATGTTTGCAAGCACAGTAGTTTAGGATGTGCCGGGTGTCGGAACTGCAACAAGCGCACGCGGTGCACGTACTTGTAGTCCAATCTGAGTAAGGCCACCATGGCACGAGATGATCTCCGTTGCGTTCATATTAGCCACCATGGGGAAGTAGGGGACATGGCGATTGGTGCAGGTGTCACGCGCAAGGCTGTGTTGTGGCTTATGTTTGGATGTTCAAAGGTAGAGTGGATGGCGATTGGTTCTCTGACGTACGCCACGCCCAGGCGCGCCGTCTTGGCTGCATGCCTTACCGTTGGACCTGTCAGCCATTCCCAAGGCCGACTCTCACGTCGATGATAGATTCGTCTTGCGTTTCCGTCGAATAGCCACCCCACAGGGTAGTCGCGGGAGGGGAGTGTGAGTGAGCTGTGGCGAGGCGGTGCGGAGGAGGGGAGAACGGCGAGGTGGGGTATAACTCTGTGTGACGAGATTCGCCACTGTGGTCAGAGAAGGAGCAGCGGGCGGAAGGCGCGACTCAACCCAACGCAAAGGTGCACTCGCCGACAAAGACTCCTCAAGACGCATCATGTGGGCAACCGCAGCTGATGTTGATTGTTGATTTGCCTATGTTTCTTCTCATCCTCACCATCACTTGCATCCCTCATGTGCACCATTACCCTTCCTCTCTTACACTCACCCCACCCCGCCTACATAAGTACACGCCAGACAAAAGCACAGAAAATGGTATGTGCACTAGTTCCACCAAAACGCTCCCGTACATGCTACCAAACGAAACCCATGGATGATAGAAGGCGCTTCGAAATCCATGGTTGAGAGAAGGTATCCGTAAATCGCTGCCGAATGTATTCGAACAAAAGGAAATGTAGTCGCGTAGATATGGTACTGGTATCGCGGAAGCCAAGATGCATCTGTAAACGCCGCGCTCGCTAAAATCAAATCTGAACATGTCGCTCTGGTGTGGGTTGCTGTGTTTATGACTGTCGCATATTGTCCTTCCTGCTTCGTTCTAGTCTCTTAGTATCTCATCTTGCCTAGCAGTGAGAAGCAGTACGCAGCTTCTCGCTCGCTCTTCATCTGTATCATGAAGACCCTTGCCCTTGCGCCGTTGACGCCGCCTGTATGCGCGACTTGGCCGACTTGTCCATTCTCGTCGACGTTGTCTTCCCACACAGATACTGCGATACCGCTGCGTGCCACTCGTTCGAAGCACGTTTCTGAAAGCGTGACATCGAGCAGGATCTGTTCTTCTTTCTTGCTGGTCACCACGATGCGGCGTTCCTGTGTACAGTCTCGTGTGCCCGGGGAACGTTGAAGAGGGTTGGGGCTGCCGGGAGCGCTTGGGTGTGGACTTGGCAACATGATAGTAAGTCTCGCTCCACCCATGTCGCGCCACTTCTTCAGACTCTCTCGCTCGTAAAGTCTGCATTTGGTATTTGTGATACCTGCGGGCGCACCAACTGCCCCACCTGGTCCGTTGGGCGATGATGCGCCTGAGCCAGGAAGAGACCCGCTCGATCCAGTGTCGAAGCTGTTGAGTGATCTTGATCCTAAAGTAGAGTTGCGTACACTGAACATGCCGCCCTTGCCGAAGGTGAAGCGGCTGAGTGCGGATCGCATTGCGGTGCCCATGGTACCAACCGAAGACTCTGTGGCGGCGGAGATCGAGGCCGCACGTGTGCTTGACTTCCTGTAGCTGCTCCTTCGGCCGAGTGTGCCACCAAACAGACCAGATCCCGAGGAGGTAGCGTTTGTTCTTTCTGCGTTGCGGCGATCCATTGCCTCTGCCCAGCTTGACTGCCCATACGGTCCTCGGGCGTTCTGCAGAGCAATGTAGGTCGGGTTATTGATACGGGACTGGTTGATCATGGCGTACAGCTGCGCACACTCTGTAGCGTTGCGACTCCTCAGCATGATGTTATTGCCTGTCGTGATACGGGAGTCGGGTGTCGGCGGCGAACGAATGGAGATGTCAATCGCTGTTGACTTGCGCAAGGGGACCAAGGGGGTAAGCTCAACCGCGATAAGGGGAGCACGTCCGCCTGGCTGTAAGATCTCATCGCCATCAGACACGAGTGGTTTGGAGTGTGTAGCAGTAATCTCGAACACCTCAATTTTGCCTGGAGTAACAACAACGCTGCACTCATCAGGATGCAGACTGTCCCATCGTCCAGCATCTGACCAGGAGAAGATAGATGCTATTGCCTTAGTAGCTTTGGCGGAGTTTGTCGGGACGGCACGGTAGGGCTGGTTCGATGCTGATTGAGATGGAGTGACCGTGTCGTTGGGCAAGGTATAGATCGACGCTGGCGGGGACACCTTGGGGAAATCTTGGGTCTCTTCGGGCAAAGACTCGAGCTTGACGGTATCTCTGCCCGCCGAAGATGGACGGTTGGCGTAACTGCGTGATCTGCTCAGCGGCATTAATGGTGTTGGGATGTCGTCATCTAGCTCGTCCTCCGATGACTCGGAAGTCAGGCTGGCATCGCCTGAGTCGCTCGCATCATCTTCAGATACAATGTCTTCCTCGCTTTCACTCGACGACTCAGTGCAAGTAGACGGCTCATATTCGTGCTTGAGAGGGGAAGACGACCGGCGCTTGGTCTTCCATCCAGGCAGCACTGGTGCGAAGTCTGGTGTCTTTGTGCCCTTCAGAGTGACTGGGCTGGCGGATCGGTGTGGTGGCGGCGGTGGGGGTGCATCGTCTTCTTCGCTGAGAGTCTTTGGAGTCTTGCTCAATTTTGGTGGTGCCGAGAACGGTGGCTCGGGTAGTTCGTCGGCATTTGCAGCCTCTCTCAATGGCGTTGAGGGCTGGCTCGACTTCCTTAGCCTTGGAATCAATGGCAGTTCCATTGACGGTGTCGAAGATACTCTTCTGTGTGCGCTCGGTCGTGGTGGGGAGCCTGGAGGCGAAACTTGCTCTTCTTCGACAGATTCTTCGCTTCCGTCCGACTCGTCCGAAAAGTCTGCCTCTGATGTTGGCATCCATACACTGAAGTTCTTCCCACGACGCTTCGTTGACTTGCGACGAGGCTGCTTGTCTTCCTTGATGATCTTGGCCTCACGAGTCTGGAGTGGCTTTGGCTCCTCAACGAACTCGATAGGGTCATCGAGAGTGATCTGACGTGAGGGCCGTTGTGAGACAGGCGATGATGTCACAGTCCTTGATAGCCTCTTTGCTTTCGTGCGCTTCAGCCCTGTGGGGGATGCGGTGCCATCCGAGCGCGTAGCGTCGTCGAAGCTGCTTCGTGGTGTTTTGTCTGTGTCAACTTCGGGACGTCTAGTGCGTCGCACAGTGCCCAAGTTTGCTTGTGGCTCTGGTGGGGAGATATCGCTTGCATCCCGGTTCCTGCTTGCAAGGGAGCCATCACCACTTGGTGGCGTAATCGGTGATACCGTGCGCGACTGGCGGCGTCTGTCAGGTGTGTCATAGTTCCAAACCTTCGAGACTTCTGTGTGCTGTTCGCCGAGAGGGATCTCGATTTCGTGAGGGCTTGGTGTCCTGCTCTTGAAAGGTACGGTTGACGCAGTCGCTGCGGACACCAAAGAAGACCCATGGCTGCTTGCTGGTCTCGGTATCTGGCCTGGTACCATCTGGTCTCGCTTGATCTCGGAGATCGGCGGTGGGATAGGCGTTAGCCCAAGCATCTGTACCCACTCGAATCCGGCTTGCTCATCTTCGGCGGTGAGTGACATCACTTCGCTCCATTCGGACCCATCGGCTTGGTTTCCACGGATCATCACAACGATCTCACCCTTCAAATCGCCGTTACGAGCGGAGATGCGGCTCTGCTGGATGGGGGGCAGGAGGAGCCATCGACCTGTGGGATCGACTTCGCACAGCAGAACATCTCCACCTTGTCCTGCGCCGGGTGCATTGTCGCGGAGCAAGAGCTCAACGCGACAGCTCAACTCCTGACCACTGGAATGGTACAGGTACATATCAAAGTAATCTCGGGCCCTGACGCACCGAGTGGCATCTATTCTGACGCCAGCAAGTGGAGCGAGGCTTCGAGGGTCACGAGCACGGGTGGCATCGATAGTGGCGGCAGCTTCGTCTTCCAGTCGGGCTTGCTCGTCGTTGGACCTCTTTCTCGCGGCTGTGACGAGGTCCTGGAAGGTGGCCGATATCTTGTCTGCACGTTCTGAAGGCTTGACGTGATTGATACCCTGAGCCAGTATTAGCAACGATCACGAGCATGCGTTAGAATGAGAGACTCACCCTTAGGGTCTTCGCAAGGTACTTCAGCCGCACCAGCGGCCTCTTTAGCATGTATGCGACATCCACTCGCTCGCCATCGCCGTTCACCACGTATCCTTCGGCATTGCGCGGCATGCCCTCGTCCCATGGAGCGCCGTCATCAGGGCCGTTCACTACTCTTGCTGGTTTGAACGGATCGTCATCGGCAGGGGCAAGGCTGATGACAACATCCTGGAAACCGAGACGCCATACGCTGATGTAGTCGCCGTAGACGCGTTGGGCGCTCTGAGCCCAAGAGAGGAAAGCTTCTGATTCCTCCTTAGGCACTCGCTTATGCAGTGTCTTGAGTCGCTCGAGGCAGACGCCCATGTCCATGATGGGCTTGGTGACCTCGCTGGGGTCAGACTTGGCGGAGCGAGAAAAGAGACCGACGGCGACAGCGGAGTCGGTCTTCGAAAGGACGCAGCTGAGGAGGACAGGAATGACGCCGTCGACGATGGTGCGCAGTTCCCGCATGTATTTTGTCTCGTCGTTGGCAAGTTCGCTCATTATATCGGGTATCGTGGCAGTGGCAAGGCGGCTCCTGTTGGTTCGAATGCTGCGCGCGGACACGATGCTCTTCGCTCCTGCCTTGGGCATCGACAACACTGATATGAGGTCCGCGTGGCTCGCCAGCCTGTTCTTCCTTGTACTCCTGCGACTGACGATCGTAGATGTCTCATTCAGCTGCGAGCCAACTTCTGAAGCAGTCACGGTCTGGTCGTCACTGAAGACAGACTCGCTCACCTCGGAGCCTGGGACGTCTGTCTCGGGCGCTTGCTGCACCTTGCTTGGGAATGAGTCGACCGATGCGATCGTGGAGAGACGTTTGCCTCTTGTTGGGATGTGGCGCTGCACTGCAAGCGGGCGTGGTCTGAGCGAAATCTGCTCGAAGTCCACAGAAGATGCGCCAACTGACGACGACAGAGCGGAGGAAGCGATCGAGACAGCCCTGGCAGTGTCTTCTTGTTCTTGTGTGAGCTCATCTGTAGACATGCTCTCGCGCAGAGGAGATGAGGTAGAGCTCTTGGAGCGGAAATGCTGGCTCTTGCGCCTCGCCCCTCGGCGCTTCAGTGTTGGTGTGGGGGAGAGCGGTGTCTCTGGCTGCTCAGGCTCAACCTTTTCGGGAACCGGTGTTGCAGCAGAGTCGTCGGAGACGACAGACGAGGCTGCATCTTCTACGACTGGTGCGCTGGTGTCGATCTTCAATTCACGACTGGCTCTTCGTTGTTCGTGGCTGCGACGCCTGCGCCTGCGTCTGCTACCGCTCGCACTGCCGCTGCCGCTGCCACTACTGCGCGGCCTTGTCTGCTCAACGGGGGCTGCCTCGACGAGCGCCGGCTCATCTTTGCTCTCCGTGGTGGATGCTGTGACGATGGATGATTCGGTCCTCATGGTCGATGAAAGGTCGAGCGTGGACACTGACTCCTGCGCCGACTCCTTCGATCTCCGTCTGCGACGGGGCGGACGACGCTCTGACTTTTCTTCTTCGCCCTTCATCTGCTGGGTGCGGTCGAGCCACGCTTCCAGTCTCGTAGCGAATTCCTTGTTTTGCGGTGACAGTGCTCGTGGCTGGACGGCGCGCAGTGTGCGCAAGACCTCTTCTTTCTCCAAGTCGATTGTATCAGTCCTGGTCCTGCGATGCTGCCGTGTAGATTGCCTGAAGCCTTCGTCGTCAGATACAGGCCTGCTCTGACGACGCCTTCTCCGCCTCTCTCGTAGTTCATCTGCGCGCGGTGATGTGGCCCGTGACTTTGGCGCAGGAGCCACGCTCGACTCTTCGTACTCGACCGTGATGAGGTTGGCGATGTCCTCGAGACCCAGCCCGGGTTCTGACTTGCGGCCAGGTCTATGCTTCACAGGCTCGGCGTCTTCGGCGGATAGGGAGCCTCGAGGGGATGTCTTGGTGTTCCTGCGGCGAACCTTGACAATTTCAGACTTGTCCTTCTTGCGCTCGCGCTTGGGAGACTCGGGCTCCACTATGACTTCCACGCCAGCCAGGTCCTTTGCACTGCCAGACCCGCTGCTGACCGGGCGCTCCTCGTTCCCGGAGCTCTTGGAGCTGGAAGGCTTCGACGGCCGTCTCTGCCGCTGGCTGGGCTTCTTCTGCCCTGTGCTCTTGCTTATGTAGTTGGCCAGCGTCTGCGGCAACGGTGCCTGCTGCGGTGTCTTCGGCGTGGGCGGCGTGGGCGGCGTGGGCGGTGCAGGCGTTGCAGGCGTAACCTCTGCAGGGACGATCGGCTTGTCCTTCTTCACGATGCGGGAGGGACGCACCCAGGCGTTGGGTATGGTCTTGGGCGCAGGGCGGGCGGCCTCCTTCGGCGGCGACTGCTTCGCGCGCCAGTGGGAGTCGCTCACGACGCGTTTCTTCGGGGCGACGGCGTTCTGCACATCGTCGTCGAGCTCGTTGTGGGCCGGCGTGCCCTTTTTGTCGCTATCCGGCCGCTCCGGAATGCGGTCAGTCGACTTGTTGGGCATGTGCGTCGGCTTCCAATTCGGTTTGTCGGCCATGGGCGTCATCTTCGGCGTCGTGGGCTGCGACTTGGGCTTGGAGGCCTTTGGCTCGACCTCTGCGGACGGCGCCGTGCTCTCCTCTGCGCCCGCAACGGCCGCGTCGTTGCCTCCATCCTGCTGCCACCGCTTGATCTTGTCGCGCACGTTGGCGGGCTTGTTGATGCCGATGGCCTTTGCAAAGTCGTTGCCGTTCATGTTGCTCGCCTTCTTCTTGCCGGGCGACGCATTTTTCTTAGGGCTCGCTGCGTCCTCAGCGTCGGCGGGCGAGGCAGGCATGGGGCCCCGTGGGCATTGGCGGTGCGTGCCAGGCGCGGTGGTGAGTTTGTTTGGGCTGCCGTGTCTTCGGCGGAATGTTTACAGTGACTCGAGCCTCAAAGCTTGGCCTCTTCTCCCCTCTTCGGGGCTCAGTCAGCGTCAGCGCGGGGTGCGGATGGCGGCAGCTGGTGTTGAATGAATGTCTCAGCAGCGGTGACTGCAGTAAAGGCCCGCCTGTTCGGAGCGCCAGGGAAGCGTGGTGTCACAAATTCAAGGTTGTTGTGCTGCTCCTGGTGAGCCTATGGTTGACACGAGCTGGCCCACCCGACAACCAGCAAAAACAAGGCTAGGAGGTGTTCAGTGCACCACCGCCCGCGATAAGGGCCGGATAATGCTTGGCCGATAGCTAAGCATGCGCCTGTGAGATTGGACTCAAGATCATTGCTTTCTCCAAGGTCTCGACGTCTCTCCCAGCCCCCTCCTTTTGCCCTGGGCAGCGCTGGCTGTCGACTCGGCCTTGGTGGGGACGCGGGCGAGACGGGAAGATCCATGACGCGCCTCGCTTGTCACAGCACGTTCATCCATGCTTCGATCCTGCCACCAACATTGGTTCGGAGCCACCAACCGTCCGTGGCTGCTGAAGTGCCGTGACAGCGTCGGTTCAGAAGGAGGGGAACGGCAGATTGAAAGCATGAAGGGGTTCGTGAGGGCCTAACAAGCAAGTCTGCTGGTATCAGGGCTCCTGCAAGCCCGCGCATGTCCCATGTCGAACCTCAGGGTCTGATGTCAGCTGTCAAACAGGTGCCCTCAACAACTCTTTGGTACGCAAACACACGTTTGGAGAGAATGGTGTATGAGATAGTAGAGCCACCTGCATCGTCCCAAGTCACATCAGGTTGTACCCTGAACAGCAGCTTTGAAGATACAGGTAGCTGCAATCTCTTGTGCAATCTCAGCTTACGAAGGCTTCACAAGTTGTCGTATCTCATTCTGCTCACCATCTGCAAACTAGACTAGACCTGCCCGTAGCTATGATGATAGCTTCCAGCTTGACTGGGGTATTATTGAAGCCAATCGTCAATGCACCATGGACTTGCAAGCTCAGTACTGCACCCAACTCGACACCCTTCCAGCCTCTCAACCTCCGCACTCGCCCCCACAAACGCCGCACTCCCCAGCACACTATCAAACAAAATCGGCCTACTCGTATAATACCCAAAACTCGCAGTACTATTCAGGCTGCACACACTCACCGTGCCATTCCACCCCAGCGTCCCATTGCCATTGTCCACCACAAACGCATCCCTCAAGTACGCGTACGCGCGCTTGCCAACATCAACGTACGCCGTGTCCTCAAGGTATCCAAGCCTCATGCCCTTCAACAGGGCCCACACGAGCATACTGCTCCCAGACGACTCAATATAGTTCCCCGCGCGGCCAGGCGCGTCGAGGAGCAGATTCCAAGCGCCTGTTGCTGGATCAACAACTCTCGCAACCGCAGCCATTCTAGTCTGGAACTCGACTGCGAAGGCGTCGCGGACGGAGCGCGCGGCTGTGAGGTTTGCCTCCGCTGCGTGGGAGTCGAGGTACGAGTCGATGAGCGTGACGGTGTCCAGCAGCCCGAGAACGTACCACCCCAGACTGCGGCCCCAGACGTGCGGCGACTGCCCGAGAGTGTTGTTCGCCCAGAGCGCTGTCTTGGTGTCGTCGTAGCCATGGACAAGCAGTCCTGTCTCCCGACCATTCTGGGAGAACGCACAGTGCGTTGCGAGGAGGTTGAATTGGTGCTGCAGTTCTGTCCATGCGGTGGCGTTGTGGGGGGAAGAAGTTAGGGTGTGCAGCGCCCAGAAGGGGCCGAAGGAGAACATGCCGTCGAGGTACGACCAGTTCGGGTAGACGTAGTACCATAGTCCTCCTTCGGCGTTTCGAGGGTTTGAGGCTACGCTTGTGTAGAGCACGTTGACTGCATTCTTGTACTCCTCTTTTCCCGTCTCTTCGCATAGTCGGATGAACGCATTGCCCGAGCTCAGTCGGTCCATGGAGTACTTCAGTGCGGAGGAAGTGTTGGCGAACAGCGGGAGCAGTGAGTTGACAGATTGCACAATGTAGTCCTCTAGCGTGGAGGCTATTGTATGGTTGGGATACTGATCGATGAGGGACGAAAAGGTCTTTTGCACGAAGCCGGCTTGGAGGGGGCCGGAGGAGTCGCCGCTAGAAGTGTATATGCCTTCATGGCGGCTCATTATGGACTTGGCCATTTGGATGGAGAGAGGTAGGGTTGATGCATTTTGTAGCGCGGAAGCTGAGGAGACGAGAGATGTGATGGTGAAGAGCCGCATCGCGAATTCGGTGTGCAAGATGGGAAGGTCTTCAGGCAGCGAAGAACTGGGTAGATGATGCTGATGCGCAGGATATATATAATATCGCCAGATGCTCCACTTGAAGGCCCGAACCTTGTGGTTGATGAGCCGGCTCGCCGGTAACGGTGCGAGATCGACACGACTAGGGTTGCTCGGAAAAAAGTCAGAACAAAGTTCGTCTGACAGCCCTCTATCAACGTCAGCATGTGTACCTAGTAACACTTGTGCATCGCCAATTTTCTTGCATTGTAACTATGTGTACTCATCTAGCAGCAAGCCTTCAACCATGATGGCTGCGGATCTAGGGTATATGTATGTTTACACAACGTCCATCATCGTTTCCGCTCCCTATGCGCCTGAACGCCATACCCCTACAACATGTCCAAACACCTCCATCACTGACTCGAATCGAAGCTCTACGCCTTCTTCTTGTAGTAGCCCATCTGCTCAGCCTTCTGCAGCAGCTTGGAGGCGTCATTGACAGCCTTGAAAGCGCGAACGGTAGCGTCGACGCTCTGGTACATCAGGTAGCCTGGAATGACAATCCAGAAGGCGTTCATCAGGACAAAGTAGCCCCAGTAGTAAGCGGCCTCGGGGCGGGTGTAGGCAACGTCGAGGATGTAGTGGTCGAACAGCGAGGTTGTGTAGTACAGGACATCGCCGTAGAACTGACCGAGCGAGACAATGAGCTGGAGAGAGTAGCGCAGCGGGTGGTCAACGGCAATGAGGTAGGCAGTGACGAAGGAGAGGGGTCCCCAGAAGGCCTATCCAAGTTAGTGTCCAATTCTCCTTGTTGAGAGCGTGGTAGAACGTACAGCAGTGACAGTCTCCATGCACAGCACGAACGCGTCCTGGGTCAGGTAGCGCGAGTCGCTGAGGGCGTACTCCTTCCACAGCTGGCCAAACAGATCCTGCATGCCGCCCATGCGCCTGAAGTTGTAGGCGAAGTAGCCCTCGAAGAACGAGTGGATGCAGCCGCACAGCACGAACCACATCATGATGGACACATCCGACTTGCTGGCATTGGGGCGCAGCTTCATCAGAATCGCGTACGTGATGCTGAAGATGACAGCGCACCCCGCGGCGAACATGCTAACCAGCTCGAACGTGTTCCACTCGTTGGCCATGAAGCCCACGATCTCGACACCGAGGGGGTAGTACGGGTGCAGCGGCGCTGCGGAGGATGCGTTGACGGCCATGGCGGTGCAATTGAGGGCTGCGCGACTCGACGATGCGTGGAGGTGAGGAGTGGGAGAACACCTGGCGGGCGAAAGGGGTACACTGGGACGGCCTGGGTGGGTCTGGTCTGAACTGAACCATTGTGAAAATACTGGGGTAGCGCCATCGGATGGGGCTAGTCTGCTGCCAGGGGTACGCGAATCATCACGGCCAGGACAGCGAGAGCAGCTCAAGATGTCAGCAGCACGCGAAACTCGCACGCGAAAGCATGTGACACTTTGGTCGTCAAGGGAATGTTTCCGGATAAGGCCGTCGATTCATAGAACGGATAAGCTCTGATTTCCGTGTTGAAACATGACCTTTTCCGTCCGCTTCCGGAGCCCTCTGCCAAGCGCGCTATACATAAGGAAACTGGTCCTCCGGAGAATTGCAGGTTGGTCAGCATCGTGAGATCTTGTAGACTGAAAGGTAGGTCTTAAGTTTATCATGATGCGTCGTAAACTACGCAGAAGCCGTGATGCAGTTATCGAGGGTGAAGCTAGCGTGGAGGCAGGCACGACCGTTGTGCTTTCCCGTACCCCTCAAGCCATGCCGCCAACAGCCGAGGCTTGCTCTTTCCCCAGGTTTAGTATCAAACAGCAATCTCCACACTGCTCAACTGCATCCTCAAGGCGACATCAACGACACGATGGCGAAATCGAAGACGCAAACAGACCCCAAGCTAACACCCAAATGGCAGTCTGTGTCATGGCAAAAGAAAGACCAACAATTCGCCAGCATTCCCAGCCAATGGCGCTTACCCCAGTCACCACCTGCGAGTGTCACCAACTACCTGAACATACCTCGAGAGTGTGGCCTGTTGACCGAGAAAGAGGTGGACATCACGGAGCACTATGACGCCACAGGCCTTGCCCAAGCAATCAGGGAAAGAACGTTTACGTGTGTCGACGTCACAACAGCTTTCTGCAAGGTACGTGTATACTATTGTTTTTCGAAGACTCACCGCTGACCTTGGCAGAGGGCTGCAATTGCACATCAGCTTATCAATTGCTTGACCGAGATCTTCTTCGATGATGCCTTGAAGCGCGCAGCTGAGCTTGATGCCCACTTGGAGGCCGGCAAACCGCCCCTTGGCCTGCTGCATGGTATCCCGGTATCACTCAAAGACATGTTCAAAGTTCGCGGGTACGATTCTTCTCTCGGCCTTGCCGCGCTTTCCTTCAAGCCAGCAACAGAGAACTCGGTGCTTGTCGACCTTTTGCTCAACTCTGGTGCTGTGCTCTACTGCAAGACCAACGTGCCACAAGCTTTGATGGCGTTGGACTCGCATAACAACGTGTTTGGTCGTACCCTGAACCCGATCAATACTGCGTTGACTGCAGGTGGCAGCACTGGCGGTGAGGGTGCTCTGCTCGCTATGCGCGGCTCAATCCTTGGTGTTGGCACAGACGTGGGTGGCTCTATTCGCGTCCCTGCCATGTGTGATAACCTGTACGGTATCAAGCCGAGTGATGGTCGAGTCCCGTACGCTCTCATCGAGGGAGGCTCGCTTCCCGGGGCAGCCAAGATGGGTTTACCTGCTAGCGCTGGCCCGCTGGGTCACTCAATGCGCGACATGAATCTCTTCTTCGAAGCAGTGTCTGACCAGAAGCCTTGGTATTTCGACCCAGATGTTGTGCCAGTACCTTGGAAACCCTTATCCTCGAACTCAAAGAAGTTGAGGGTAGGTGTGGTAAGGCGAGACGGTGTGATTGAGCCGTTGCCTCCAATCGCTCGAATACTAGATGAGACCAAGGCCAAGCTGCAAAAGGCCGGTGTGGAAGTCGTCGAGATGGACTTCGCGTCAGTCTTCTCGCAGTGCCACTCTCTCGCCAATGGCCTGTTCAATGTCGAAGGCGCGAACGCGATGTTCGATCTCCTAGAAGCAGGGGAGGAACCATTGTCGCCATGGCTATCAACACGGTTGAAGAGAAGGAAGATGGCACCGTTTGAAAGGGTACAGGAGTTACATGGCAAGCGCGAGAAGCTGCGCAAGGAATGTCTACAGATGTGGAGAGACAAGATTGGCGGGATCGATGCTTTCGTCTGCCCTGTTGCGCCGCACCCTGTACCACCCATCGATCGTTACAATGGCGCCGGCTATACGAGCTCTTTCGTGCTCCTTGACTACCCCGCAGGCACGATTCCCGTCCGAAACTTTACCGAAGCCGACAAGAAAGGTGAGATGAAAGGTAAGGTGCTGGGCAGCTGGGACAAGGCCAATCGCGCACTCTGTAAGTGGCTCACAAACCCAACGGCACTGCAATTTGCGCATATGCCACCGGCTATCTCCTACTAACGAACATAGGGTCCGATGTCGACCGCGAAGTATACGTAGGGTCTCCACTATGCATCCAGGTTGTAGCGCCGAAGTTGCAAGAGGAGAAACTCGTGCAAGCCATGTCAGCAATCGATGCCGCGCTGAAGGCGGAGCAACCACTCTCAGCGAAGCTCTAGAGAAGCAACCGAACCATTCCACGTCATTACGGTTTTCGTCGACGCCTCCTGTGGTGATCATTGGGATCTCCTGTCTTACCGGCCGGGTGTAGAAGTTCGCAGGTGTTTCTAGCGCAAACGACAAGCGCGATCCGAACGGTCCCGAAATTTCCACGCCAAGATACCGAAATGTCCCGAACATGGTCAGTAGCGACACACAACACCACAGCCCCAATTCGAGTAAGCGCGCACACCAGGGAATATGTATCCTATCTTTTCTGGGGATCAGTGCACTATTGTGGCTTGGCTGCGACAATGACGGCGCGGTTTCAGCTCGTCTGAACCCCACGGGGACGTTTAGCCCGCAATGGCATTGACTTGGGTTATACCTTGAGCTGCCTCAGGCTTTTGTCTTCCAAATTTCTGCTCTCTTCATATCGCTCCTCCAAACTGGGCCTGTGCCTTCTATCCGAAGACAGTCAAGAAATGCAAACCGCTTACTGAGCAGATTATCTCGCTTGTATAGACTTCTCCATCCTCTTTTCTCCACTCGCTGCTAATGCAAACCAGTATCCCATTATTGCACCATATCCGGTATACTCATCACTGCTACCATGGGCGAAGAACGTGCAATCTACTTGCATAGCATCATCGAGCGGCTGGTTAACCTCAGCACGGAAGAACGTACGACCGCTCTCACACATCTCTACAACTTACGGACTGCTGCTGTGGAAGATCTGAGCGATATCGGAGACGAAAGGCATCATTGGGACATTGTGCTTGGTTCATCAACGCCGCCTGACAACGTCAAGGCACTCGTGCGCGACCTCACACGTCTAAGTGATGAAGAGCTCGCTGTCATTGGTACTCAGGTCTCGGAGAGGTCGCATGTCGCACAAGAGCAAGTCATACAAACCGCCGACGAGAAGGAAAGAGCAAGGCTTCAGGTCCAGCTCGCGACAAGCGCTAAGCAGTCAGTTGTCTATCAAAATTCCCGTGGCGTTCAGCGCTGACAACTATGCAGGGCCCGGGAGAGCTATGTCGCCGCTCGCCAGGGGCTCGACATGAAGCACAAGGCGAAGCTCGCGGAGAAGATGAAGGACGTTCGCGACGCAATCGAACAGGGAATCAATACCGGGCAAGACGTTACGACACTCGAAGAGATTTTCGATCGTATCGAACAAGAGTTCTGGGATCAGTATCCCAGGTCCTTGGGCGATGTGAAGATCAAGACCGAGGAGCAGTGATCGCCTGCTTGCTACAGACGTCATGGAGCCTTTCTCTCGCAGCTGCGATTGCTAGATCAATAGGCGCCGCGATTCACACACCGAGTCCCTGCATAGACGCAAGATGAGCCCATCTCAGGCTCGGCATCGCCTCTTGCTGCGCACAACATGTCCGCCAGGAAAGACAAGGGTACATGTCCATCAAAGCTGGTACTGAACAAACCACTCAAAGTTCTGGAACACGAAAGAGCTTGTCCATAAATCACAGTTGCGGACAGTGTAGGGGCTCATTCTGCACAAGCCAGACAGTTGGTTGGTTCCTGCCCAGGGGTGGTTCAGGGACTTTCGTTACCGCGCACTCAAAAGACCGCGATTAACCCTTCAGAAACCATCTTCTGAACACCAACTCCAGACACTACTTACAAGTATTCTTATATCAAAGACCAACATGGACCAGGAAGGCAAGGACGTCAAAATGGCCCGCGATGAGTATGCCAACTCTCCTGGCCTGCTCGGTGACAGGCCAATGAGCGTAATTGAGACGCCTTGGAACACCAAATTGATCAGCTTCTGGACGTACGATGAGTCAGGTGGCTACAAGTATGTACTCTGGACACATCTCTGAACTTGGACTGACATCGAAGCAGACTTCGTGACGAAAAGATTCCCGGCACTGATCATCGCTTCCTGCTATTGCGTACGACACACGATGACCCTCCCCGGGGTAGGCCCGGCAAGTTCTTCGGGCCCGATGACCCACCCCCTCTGACGGCCCAACGTGCTGCCTTCTGGTACAACGGCAGATTTGCACGAGAGCCAGCACCGAACGCCTCAGACGTAACCATGCCTAATGTCAGTGCTCCTCACACTCGGCCGCGGTGGGATAAAGGCTTTGTCACCGATTACAGACCCTGGGCCACTCCTTTCGTTCCGCGTCGAGACTCTGCGAGCGCAGTCAACGCTGCAAAGCCAGCCGAACCTACAGCATACTGTCCGTCACAGCGTGCGGCCAATGTCTCGTACACCGCTCCGAACCCGGCCATCCCACAACCAGAAGACCACAACGCGCCCGCCACACTTTCCGAGCTCGTGCAGTCAAGCTCCGAAGACTCAGCAGAGGGCGTTCGCCGACGTGCAGCAGCGTTGGAGACTGAACTCGATAGGCTGAACTACAAGATCGCGGAGCTGGATCTGGAGCGAAAGCGACATATCAAAGAGTACCAGAGAATCGGAAAACATGGGAAGAATCTGAAGAACAGAAGGAAGAACCTGGAAAAACAGAGGGCTGCGTTAATAAGCACGGAGCTACCAGTCGCGATGGAGTTTTGCTAACAGATGGCAGTACACCAGGAGCAAGGTTACAGAGTGGGAACTTCTCAAAGATAGACAGCGAGTAGTGAGTAGCGTATGTATGGGACTGTTCAATTCGTAGCAGGTCCGGTGAAACGTAAGTGGACCTGACAGTCGCGCTTTCCTTTCGCACCTGCCAAGTTTCATTTGCACACTTCGGCTAGGCGTATACAAAAAAAATCATTCTCTCAGTCAACATAAGCACTGTCCTAACACTTTCCTTGTGGGAACGATTGCGCTTATTTTTCATATCCAGGTGTCCTGTCCCCACTTCAAAGGACACTGCACATCCGGTTGGAGGGCTTCTTCGTCACCTTCGACTTCGACCTAGTCGTGTCGCCTTTTGTACTGTCCTTGGTCTTCTGTCTCGTCGTGGCTTTCTTGTCGTCATAATCGTAAGTAGGATCTGGCGCCTTAGGCATCACTTTCGCTCGCTTCGTGGGTTGTACTTCAAGCGCTGTCGCTGCCTCGTCGTTTGCAGCCCTCTTCTTGTGCCTCTCTGACGCCTTCTTTGCACTCCCGGTGTGTGAGTCAGATCCTCTGCCAGTCTGAATGGTACGCCCACTTGGGACGTCGACGGTGGAAGTAGACGTTCCAGAGTCCAGACTCGGTGCCTTTGGTGTCGCTTTTACTCGCTTTATAGGCAGTATGGCAGGCGTCGCGGCGACCTTGTCGTTCATAGCTTTCTTCCGTTTCTGGTCTCGCTTCTTCTTCGCTGCCGCTGGTATAGCTGACTCGTCTTGCGCATTCGTTTGGACCGTGAGCAGGCTCGAGTCGTCAACGACAAAACTTGACATTCCCGTATCTGGGCTCGAGTTGATGATGATAGGTCGGGCAGCGGCGCGCCTTCGCTGTGTGGTGGGTGCACCTTCCTCTGCTCGTCTACGCTCCCGCTCTTCTTCCTCTTGTAACCAACGCGTACCTTCAGTAACGGTTGCGTTGACGTCCTCGGCGACTGCGTCGTCGATGTGGAGCGCGGCTTCGTCTGGCGAACTCTGGGCCCTGGCCTGCGATCTCTTCTTTTTGTTCGGCTTAGTCTTGATAGGAGTTGCATCGATGTCTTCGAACATGTTGTCGCCCGTAGGAGGCCACGCGGTATCGAACGGGTGGGCACCAACGTATGGGTCATAGTCTTTCACCACAAAGCCATCCTTATCGCAGGGAACCGAGACGACCTTCTGCGCGATATAGCACCGGCGAAAGTTGTTTGCCTTATCTCGCGCTTTCGCCTCATGCAGTCGATAGTTGATCCGAGTCTGCTCTGTGCGATTGGTCAGTTGCTGGAGGAGACGGGAGGAGTCTCAGCGAACTCGGGGACTGACCTGCTTGTTTGCACGAGTCTCCCCCATAGATGATCATGCCTGCCTGCTCTTCCACGCATGCGTCGCAGTAAAATTCCTTTTGCAATGCCGCGCTCAACGTCATCTTCTGCGCTTGTCGTGAACTGGTCTGAGTAGCATAATGGCAATTCGGGGCGCATGGCTCGTTAGGCTCAGGTGTTGTGACTATATGTCTGCACGATAGGACATGCTCATATGGGAAAGACACGTCGTGACATGGGTCGTAAGTCAAGGTGACGGCGACTTTGGGGTACGTTATCGTCTCTCGTGCTGGGCGGTCTTTGCGCATCGTGCGATGTCAGGGTTGATTTGTTGAGGAGGATAAGTCTCACTGCTATGCTTAAAGGTCGATAGCCGAGTAGAAGCGACAAGTTGCGGTCGAGGTGGGTGGTGGTTCAGAGTTGAGCGCGCAGATGGTTTGTCGTTGCCTGTTAATACGAAGGTGAAAGCCAGTCGGCCTGGCCTCTTCACTTCACTTCCCATGCAAGGCACCCTGTTCCTTGTTGAATCCGGCGTGATCATTGCGATGTATTGAGGATCTGCTATACTGTGGCCTTGGTCGAATATGATTTTCATAGGTGTGAGACCAGCAAGGAGAAAGCCGTGAAAGTCAAGTCCAGTGAAATGAGGCCACAATGAAAGCCATGTGGGAAGTACGCGAGTAAAACTGTAGCCCACGCTGTCTCCGTACCATATCACCAAAATGACCGTCTTCGTATAATTGTATCCTTGCAGAGTCGAAGATACCTCGTCTGTCAACTTCCACCGCAGACAAGTTTCCATCATCAAAGCAAATCGCCGCCAGCAAACTTTCGCACACAATGTATGAATCACCTCCTTACCGCCTCCTTGACATCAAGGAGAAGTACCTTAAGACTGGGTTGAAGCTGCTCCCTTGCAACACGTTGTCAAAGATTCACGATCTGGAGTGCGATCATCGCGTGCAGCAGGTCGACGTGCGCAACACCTGCGGCAGCAACTGCTCGCACTCTTCCCCAGGGAATCAAGCCTTCGCAGGCGCCGAGCGTCACTTCCGTCAAGATCCCAACCCAACCATCTGCCCCATCTGCGCCTTCAAGCTCATCGCCGGCGAAAAGGGCATCGACGTCCTTGGCGTTCACGACGCGAAGATGAACATCGAGCTTGCAGGTTTGCCCGGGCTTCGACTCATGTCGTCGACAGAAGTGAGCTACAACCATTATACTGAGAAGATGACCAGGCAAGGCTTTCGGCGGGCCGAGTCCATGGACGAGCTTGATAATCTGGCGGAATTGGTGCGTCAAAATCCCCACATCGTGATTGGCACCCAGGAAATCACGGAGACACAGGTCATGATGGATGGCATGGTGTGTTCGACAGACGATGAGATACGATATGCCTAATGACTTCGGCAATGCTGGTCTGGACCTTGTTTGGATTGAAGAGACGTCGTAAGGTCAATTGACGATTGTGTGATGTACAACATTAGGTAACATAGCTGAACTGACGCAAGTGAAGATCCATCGATACTAGGGACCGTACTTACCACTCAGTGTTGTTGTACTGGGCATGGAGAAGGCGCTACGAGGCGCTGCGATCCGCTGATACCATGGCTTTCTCTGGTATCCAATGCACCGACCTTTTATATGTTTCGTACCTGACTCTTGTCATAGTGCTATGGCTGCTTTGCGTCATTGTCCTTGGCATCGCGAATACAAAATTCACGGAACGCGTGCCGTTTGCAGGTACAAGCACCTGGGTCATCAGCGCAGCCTGCCATCCGCCTCCGCGTGAGGATAATTCAGCCCTGGGACAAGTCTCCTGGGGTCGCGTCACAGAGGGCTCTGATACGACAAGACATCCTGGAGGATTCCCCCTTGCGAACAGTGCAGTCTTGGTCTGCCCTGGCGATGAACGAGCTCCCGGGCAAGGACGCTTGGCTACGACCACCATGAATGTACGGCGTCGGCTTGTCACTCGACGGCGAGAGAACGTGATTGAGGTGGATGATAATGCTCCTGAGGGCAACGATGACAGATGAGAAAGAATCAGGGCCCCAAGTTGAGTCTTTATTCGAATGACCGAGTACTGTACATCTTCATGTTACACGTTCTTCTTCAAGCCTGATCATTACTGGCCACCTTCCTTACTAACTCCTTCTCCGGTGCCTTCTGGTCCTTGACCTTCCTCACCTCCCCGTTGTGCCCCTGCGTCTTCCCCCCGTGTTTCTCCTTCTTCTTCTGCTTCTTGCTCTTCCCCTTGCCCTCTTCATCCTCCGACACCCGCTTTCCGTTGGCATTCACCTCCTTGCCCTCGCCCTCCTCTTCCGCAACTTCCTTGACTAGCAGCGCGTTCAGAGCCTCGTTGTACTTTTCTAGCTCGATAATGTCTCTCAGCTTCACGCGCATGTAGTCAAATGCGATGGCGACCTTCATGTCCTTATTACGGACCTTGATCACGCGCTCATTCTCCGCGAGAGAAGACGCTTGGTGCACGAGTTTCGGGGGCTGAGGGACCGCGGGCCCGCCAGGAGGGGGGCGGATATCGCTGTTGCCTGTGTTGGTGTCTGCGGAGGGGCCCTCAACATCGTTTGCGTCTTCTTCGACTGGATCTTCGGTGTTGACTGCGTCCTCCTCAGGCGCCGCCTCACCGTCCTGCACGGTCTGTAGCACGGGAATCTTCTGGTATCGCTGGCTGAAGTGCGTGAGCACTACGGCTTTTGCGTTCATCTGTGCGCCGATACCTAGTGCTTCGCTTGTTGTGGAGTGTTTCTTCGCCTTTGCGTCTCCAACCAGCTCGTCATCGAACGTCGCCTCGTGGATTAAGACAGTTGAGTTTCTGCCAATCTTAGTGAACGGCTGACTTGGCCGGCAGTCCCCAGAGTAGCTAATCTTGAGCGGCTTGACGTGCTTAGGAATCTCAGCCGAGCGCGGGAACTCGACGCTGACGGCCATTGCGCCGTGGCAGTGAGCGACACGGACGGCTTGAATGTCGGAGAAACCAAACAGAGTCGGATAGTCTTGCTTCGCGAGGCGTTGGTCCCCTGGCAAGGTCTTGCCGTTGATGGTCACAATGCTGCCGCTTTGACCGATCACTGCTGGCGAGATCTCGAGAGGTAGGATGCGCGAATAGCCGAAGTCTTCGATTGCGGAGTACTCGCGCAGCCATTGCAGCATACCATCATGCGAGATGACCGATAAGCCATACGCGGAGGCATTGCTAGCGACTGTTGATGCAGCGGGCAGCGAAGCGTTAGGAATACTGCCGTGCCTGATAGCGTACCATGCTTTGATTACAGAGGCAGTGCCCAGGTGGTGATCGGCGTGCAAGTGGCTGATCCAGATGGCGCGTAGGTCCTTGAGGATGAGAGTCAGCTCTTCTGGAGGGAAGACTCTTTGCAGCTGACCGAGGGTATTCTCGCCGGCGTCGAACAGGTAATTGCCCACTCCAGGAACACGGACGAGGGTTGCAGAGACGTTGCGGTACTTGGAGGGAAGCGCAGAGCCAGTGCCGAGGGTGGTGAACTCAGTATCGGGGTGGGCAAGAAGTGCGCGCCACGACTCAAAGTGTTTCTGAGAATCCTGTACAGTCTTCTGTGCAATTCTAGCCAACTCCAGAACTTCTGGGAAGGTTTCTTCTCTAATAGCCTCGGGCTCAAACGGTGCTTGCCTTGTCTCTGGCTTCAGATCAAACTTTGGCATAACTGTTGCAGAAAGACCTCGGTCGGCGATGACGACATTTTCTGGTACTCTAATTGTCTGCTGCATGTGATCTGCCTCTGAAAGCAGCTTTTGCGGTACGCTTGTGAGGTCATACTGTGGTGTCTGGTATCTGATCGGGTCAACCTGAGCCAGCCTGGTAGTTTGAGCAGCTACAGAGTCGTATGCTATCCGATTGGATGTCACGTCCGCCGAGGAAATGACGTGTTTGATGTTACCGAATTTCTCCATGAATGTGTTCAAGGTGGGATGGCCAGCAACTCCCGCACCAAGCGTCCAGATGAAAGCCTCAATGCCCTTCATTAAATCAAGCGATTGAAACTCATCGCGCTCAACTACAGCCTCAAGATACTCGACCGAGGGAATGTCGAGGAGAGCGAAACCCTGACCAGGCCTGTCTGGACCAAGCACCTGTTCCGGAGTGACAGTCTCTCCCTTATTGTTTTGTACTGAAGTACCGTTACTGAGCTTTCCAAAGTCGGGACCCGGCTTCACCCCAAGCTCTTTAGCCCGTTTAACATCAAACGAGCCGCGAGCAGGGTATGTCCGTACAATGTACGAGATGCTCTCAGGTGCAGGCCTGGTAGGTGGCAGAGACATAATCTTGGCTCCAGGCCAAGGCGTGCGTGTCCATACCATGATATCAGGCAAGGGCTCTGATCCGCCGGGCTTCGGGCCTGTGTACGGCTTGTAGCCTGTCGAATCAGCATTTCGCACAAAGAGTGCTGTTGGCATCTCAACTTCGGAGATGTGTCGCTCAACCAGTGTGTCAAAGCTCCAGCTTGAGTCGAACATGTGCTTTACAGTCACACTGCGAATACGGTCATGGCGGGCTTGGCGCTCCTCGGGGGTCTCGTTCTCAGGCGCCTGGTGCTCCTCGAATGTGTTGCCGCTCTGCTCCCACTGTCGGATCTCCTCGTCCAGTTCCGCCTTAGCTTGTGCGTCTGTCTCTTTGCGTAGAGGTGTGACGGGGAGAGCCCATACTTGAAGGAAGTCGTCCTTGAAGGATGGTTCGTGAGCACCGCTGGCATCCTTCGTTGGCGTTTTCTCGGTGTACTCGGTGGCATGAATCGGCACGCCTTTCCGGAAGATGAATCTTCGACAAGTACCAAACATCTGCTTGAGATTTGGCGGGCCGTAGATATTGAACTGAGGCTTGGCCGGCGCCTCACTTGCCCTCCCTGCCTTGTTGCCGCGCGCCTTTGCCGCTTCCCACGTTGCCAGGTTCTGCGCGTACGATGTCGATGTGGCGTCGGTCATGGTCAACATCATGCCGGCCATGCCGCCGATGTTGCTCCATTCTGTCTTTCCGGTCAGGAAGAAATCCTTCACCTTCAACAACCTCGTCCCTTGCTGCACGAGCGCCCGCTGTATTCCCTCCGCCTGACTGCCAAAGATGTAATGGCTGCTGTTCTGGGTGCGCAGGATGATAGTCGTGCCCGGCGTGTCGGCGGTAGGGGTGGTGATGAACTCAATGCTGCTCGACATGTTGCTGGCGGTAAGCTTCCCTTCACTGGGCGGCGATCGCTGCTCAAGTACTGTCGCTTTCCTCTCGTCTTGCTGTTCGCACAGGAGAACGTGTCGATTTCGTTCCCACGACTCGTGCTCAGGAAAGGAACCGCCGAACCTGTTTATAAAGGCCTTCCCTTCTGTGGGATTTCGAGTGCCTTTGGCGCGGGCTGCTCTCACTTCGGGTTCTGACTCTGCGGCAAGTCTCTGGAGCTCTTCGAGTAAGGACGTGATCGAGGGACGTGTCGAGGATCCACTGAAGCCGCGATCAAGTCTGGGATGTCTGTGTAAAAATTCCGAGTGGAGAGTAGGAGCTATCCGTGAGCGGAGCTCTGCAGGCGTGCGTGACGAAAGGAAAGCGCGAGGGGTCGTAACGGTCGTAAGACGCCCAGTGGCGGCGAGTCTGGAAGCCAATGTGGCGGGCGATCAGATGAATGACGCAGGGAGAAAATTTTGTACAGTCGCGAGGAGCATGGGCGCGTCGTGTTGCGCTTTCCTCTGAATACTCCAGTCGCGAATGTTGTCGGACTTTTTCGATGACGCGCCGCTGAACCCTGCAGCAACGGGCACGGACCTCGGGATTGAACCACCCTTCAGCTGTCCAGACCGAAACACCTTTACATTGCCCGATGGACAATATACATGTCCCAGTCCTAGATCTTGAATATACGCCATGTTCAGGAAGATCATCCGGTCTTCGCTGGAAGTACTGCATACAATGCTAGTTACATCTGAGGCCCGGGAGGTCCTCAGCACCGGGCTGCATAGCCATCTCGAAGTGGCACACCCTCTGAGGACCACAGACAATGGTGCGACCGGAACAATTCCTCCATGCGAGTGGCTGGGCGCTACAAAAAGGCCTGTCTATACGCGTCTCTGAAACTTAGCGGCTTTTCCAGCTTCATTATTTTGCATGTCCTCTGCCTTCATAACACACTGTCTCGTCAAGACGCCTGCAATGCCGTTCTCGGGCTTATTGAGCTTTAACTTTAGATCTGCACAAACCTTGAAGATACCGTGGATGACTTTCCAAGGGACAACTTGCTTTGGAACTACCAAGACTGTTACTCATTCGTAATCGGCCCCCATAAGCTCGGCCTCCGAATCCGCACGCTCCACATCACTCATGAAAGAGACGTCCGGACCATCGCTACGCATATTCCCCTTGAATCTCTTCAACGCCGGCTCTTCGGTGCTCGGTACTGACCCTTCGTGGGTTCTACCAAGGACCCGAGCTTCCTCTGGATGCAACTCGACCCATCGTTTCCGCCACTGCTCACGCAAAGCATCATAGATGAAGATGAACTGCTGTTTCGACTGAACCATCATAGGCCGTTGATCACGAAGTGATTCGATGCACCTCGTGATGGGATCTTCATCGTTTGGCACGTCGTCCAAAGAACCTTCCTGCAGCTCATGCATGAGCCAATCAAGCGCGATGAAGGTGCCAGTCCGGCCTGTACCTGCACTGCAGTGAACAATGATGGGACTGTCCGAGGTGTTCTTTTTGTGTGCGAATCTGGCCAGCTCCAGCAAAGCGGATCTGTCGCTGCCTTCCGGAACAGAGAAGTCGGGCCAGCCTTCGAAAAGCAGATGCCACACTCTCCGCGTTACGGCCATTACACGATGTTCTTCTGACAATTGCCAGACCATGTCGAGTTCTCGAACCTCTGTTCGTGTCTCTTCTAGATGTAAGAGCTTAACCAAGCGGAGATCAGTTACAAATTCATCCTCAAATTCGTCATGCTCGTTGACACGAAGGTAGGGTTCGCTTGTTGACCGTGGGTAATAAGGATAGCATTTATCTCGACCTTGCTCTTGAGTCTTGGTGAGCATGACGATAACAGCAGGGGATTTTGCTTCAAACCAGAACATACGCCAGAAGTGCGACCATGTGTCAGCTTTCGGACCTTGCGTGGCGATATAACGGAGGGTCACTCTGCAGTTCGTGGTAATAAGCTCGATAGGTGAAGCGTTGATGTAGTCATCGGCACCCTCTGGGACTTGCAGCCGTATGCGGTTGGCTTGATAGGGATCCACGTTCATGTAACGATTGCGCGGTGCATATGGTTCGCCACTACATCTCGCCCATCGGGCTGGCTCTTTGGTATCTGTTGGGGCCATTCCGTCTCTTAATCGGTTCATCTGAGCCCATTCGAGATCGTTCCACTTGTCGTTGAGTAGTGCTGGTTGGCGTGGCCGCAGAAAGGCGGGATAAGGGGTAGGGTCCAGAGGTGATACCTCCACATTGTTGTTTGAGACATTGAGTGGTGGCAAGAAGGAGTCATGTGGTAAGATGGAGGGGAGGTTCCCTACAGAGCGGGTCGTGTTGGTCGGGCTTTCAGCAGTACCATATGAAGACGCTGGACTATCGGGCGGTGACTTCTTGCTGAGTCCCGAATGGTCAACCGGCACATCTCCGTCCGCGATCAGACTTTGGTATGCGTCAAACAAGACTCGGGCAGTCAACTTTTTGAAATCATCCTCCTGATGCTCGGCAACGCTTTGAAATAACCGCCTTGCTTCTTGTTCGAACTCGTCCTCTGGCACAGACATTAACTCTTGATAGGCATCTGCCAGTGTTGCCAGATCAGCGTCTGCTAGTATCAAATTGGCAGCCCGAATCCTTAGTCGCCGAGAAAAGGTATCATCTGACTTGGTAGCAGCTAAAGTTGCAGGGTTGGCAAATCGTCCGAAGTCTACGAGAGCTAGAAGCTTTTGAAGTACTTCGCCGATTTCGTTGATAGCGGCTGGATCAACAACCGGAGCCGGTTCCGTTGTTGATATATGACTGCGACTGGCAGGAGTGATAGAAGATTGCGAGGGGTCATTTGAGACAGTCCCAACGTCTCCATTAGCGATCGTTGATCTGACTTCCTCTTCAACGGAGCTGTGTGGGATGGGAACCGCAAACAAAGCCAGCTGTTCAAGATGTGAAGCCAAATGGCGCTTGAAAACATTTGGCGTGACGTAGACCTGATCACTAGATTCACCAAGATCAGCTGCTTCGGCAGCTGTTCGACTTCTTAAACGATCAGGCCAGTCATTGCAACACGGACAATCCTGAGAATTTAGCTGCTCAAGTGGATTCCGGGCGATACTTAAGACGGTTTGCTCATCACCAGCAAGTAGTAAAGCTGGGTGCTTCTGGCGTATATGTGACAGATATAATTCCTCAGTCTCGATATACTTCCGGGAACACAGCTGACATGCATAGCTCACACGATGATGGTTCATCTCGTGGCGGAACCAGTCGTTGATGTCGCCAAAATACGGGCTGTTGCAGTCCGCAAACGTGCAGACATAAGTACGAAGATCTGAGAACACGTGTCTGCGCCAGGTTCGCTCATTTCCGAAGCGTTTGATCCGAAAGCAGAATGGGCATTCCACTTCCTTCTTAGTCCCCGTTCGTAGGTCTTCGAGTTTGGGCACTTTCATGGCAGCCGATACGTCCAGATCTCCGGCCACAGAACGTGAGATCGTGGTGTAAGACTTGGCATCATCTTCAGAATCGAAATCGTCGTCGACGGCGAGCATGGCGGGTGCGATCTGTTCTACTACCACAGTAGTCGCCTTGGTGAAGTAGGTTGAGGGTCTACTTGCAGTTTCTAACTGCGCACTTTCGATCATAGAGAGTTTCGCCACGGGAAGCGCCTCCGCAGTGCTCACTTCCAGGGCCTGTTCGCCAGGATGCAGCATGCGCTCGAGTTTGTCTCGGTGGTCTTGGATGTAGCTTAAATAACACCGTCTCTGGGTGATTGCTCGGCCGAGTCGCTCTCGGAGCCAACTCATCTCCACAGTCGCGAGATACGGGAACTTTTCCCCAACATGGGCAATGTCGTATTGCTCGTTGAAGAAATAGCGGTTGCGGCTTAGAGCCTTGGCAAACGGATCCGTAGGCGCAGCTCGTCTAATGAGACTGGTCATCTTGTAGAGACGAGTGATGCACTGTCTGATTTCCTGCATCAAGTCATCCGGATCCGTTGCTGAGGCTTCCTCTCGGCAATGTGGCTCCTCGGGCTCTTCGGGCTCCACGGGACGTTGGCAGTGTCCAGAAACAAGATCCAGAACTAACAGGCATCAACATCAGCGTAGGGAAAATATTACAGACTTCGAAGCACTCACGCTCACTTCCGACTTCTTCAAGGTCCTCCAGCAATGATGAGGCATATCTCACGAGATCCAGCCCATCCTCAAGTCGCTTTTCGAGTGACAAGGGCGATCCCGGAGGATGCAAGGCTCCGATGTTCCCGATCCACAGACTGAATCTGTCCAGCTCATCGTTCACCGCAGCTTGAAGCCTGGCATCCGTGGAATGTGTCAGATTGGTATCACATGATGCGATGGACTTGAAGGTCTTGATGCAAGCGTGGCACTGGGCCGCGATCGTCATGGTGCGACTTCACCCAGCTGCTGGCCGTAGAGAGGAAGGAGGCGAAGGTCCGCCACGCGATATATTAATGAGTCCCGTCTGTCATCGAGGTAAGACGCTCAGCCCAGGTCGAATGGCTTGGTTGGAAGCCAGAAGGCTGAGAATGGCGCTGTTCGCGAAGGATTGGGGGCCGAAAGCGCGGGGGATCACCTTCCTCGCGCCTCGCAAGATACAGTATTAACAACAAGATATGCCCCCCCATAGATATCCCGATCGACTCCAGTACATATCAGCTTAAATCACCAAATGAGTGGTCTCGAGGTCGCTGGTGTCCTTCTGGGCGCATTTCCGCTTCTCATATCTGGCCTTGAGCACTGGCGCGACATCGCCAAGATTCGCGGGTTCTGGCGACACATACGCAAGGAACACACAGCCTGCACCCGCGAGATCGAGCTCCACGCGATACTGTACAAGAGGAACCTGAAAACCCTGCTGTTGCCGATCGTTACAGAACAAAGCCAACTCGATGGCCTATTGAGTGATCCAGGGGGTCCGAACTGGCACAGCAAGCCTTTGCAGAAGCGGTTCGCTAGCCGTCTTCTCGATGCGTGCAACTTGTACATGAGTCTTGTCGGCGAGATGAATGAGATAGCAAATGATCTGAGGAAAGAGCTTTGCCTCGATTCGACGGTCGTCCAGAGCAAATTAGCCCCTCCGGAAGCCAAGAAGCAACAGCAGAACCCAAGTTCGAAAATGCGGAACGAAAAGCATTCAAGGCTTGCGCAGGCAAAGTCGAAAATCGAGTACGAGACGTTTCGCTTCAAGTTCAGTCTAAACGAGCCAACAAGAGAAGAGCTGTTGAGGCACATGAAAGAGGGCAACGAAAGATTGGAGAAGCTACTAAGCACTAGCGACGTTGTCTCCGCCCTTGAAAGTGCCGAGGTTTCGAGAAAGACGGGCATGCTAGAAAGCACACTTCGAAAAGCCTGGAGAAAGTCAAACGACCTGTTCAAAGCTATTCACGAGGCATGGCAATGCACGTGCATGCAGCATCATTTCGCCAATCTGCGGCTTGAGCACCGCACGGTCCCAGAAATCTGCTTCGAAGTCATCCTGGCCTTCGTCGCCCCAACGCGTTCCGCGAGAAGTCCATGGTCCTGGAGACGGCTGCAGTGCGGACAGCCAGATGATTGTATCTTGCTGGATAAGCTTGAGCAGCTCTCCATCCACGCCCAGTTCTCTACCAAGGCTCTGAAGTGTGTGCCAACAAAACCCAAGGAGCCTGCAGTAAAGACGCGAAAACAAGTGGCTTTTGTAACACCCGGTACAGTTACTCCAAACCACACCTCGACCATGACGCCAACATCTGGTATTCAGCTTTGTCAGCGTCTCCAAGACCCGAACCTTGCAGAATGTGTAGGGATCGTTGCTCATGGGGAAGAAGCCTACCATCTTCACTCAAGCTCAGCAGCAACGACCCGAGATCAGAATGTCGAACCTCTTAGCCTGGATCACATACTCTCCGACGGCTTCCAGGGATCTGTAAGCAGACGTCAACGTAGTAAACTCGCCCTGTTGCTTGCTTCCTCTGTCGCCCAGCTACAATTTACCCCCTGGCTTGGGACTCATCTTACCAAAGCCGATGTTCTTTTCTTCCCATGTGCTGAGGAGATCTGCGACATCCCCTTTCATGAGCCGTTCATTCGTCGGGGATTCCCATCTCAGCCTTGTTCCTTGCCCGATGAGCGCGGCAATGAATGCAACTTTGCCCCACTCGGCATCCTCCTCTTAGAACTGTGCTTTGGCAAACGACTAGAGGACCAGTATTTTTACAAGACTACCACGGATGGGGACGCGGAGATCAAACGAGCGCTGGATCTCATGGCTGCAGTCCGATGGTCACAAAAAGTGTCCGATGAAGAGGGCGAAGACTATGCGTCTGCTGTCAAGTGGTGCTTGGTCACCAGCGCCAGGAAGGCGAACGATTCTTGGCGAACTCAGCTCATCAAGAATGTGATCAAACCATTGGAGATATGTCAGGAGCATTTCAAAGCGGTGGATGCATGCTGACGGCTTGACGGAGCCATCTTGTATCGCGTTCAGAATATTTCGCCAGCCGTTGCGGCGCTCGCCCGTCAGACACATGTGTCAAGCGCACGGTGCTGGAAGCAGTAGCTTGTACCGGCGCTGGTCTTGATGCAAGTACATGTAGCTGTAATAAAGCTCGTATGAAAGTAAAGAACACGGCAAATATGCGTGTAGGTGGGCGCTGGCAGACCTCGGAACTCTGAGAGGGTACTGCTAATGTCTTTACCTGCCTCATGCAACGATGAGACGTCGCGATGAGATGCACACACAGAATCTCACATTAGGCTTATACGTCTTTCGTGATATTGATGAGCGCAATATCCGAATGGAGGGTGACGGTGCGAAGGTGGACCCTGACGTGCCTAGGGCCGGCATCCTTGGCCGTTCTCCTCCGGGACCGAGGCTCACATGACAGACGCGATTCGACACAAACAACAAGCGTGAGAAGGATCGCGGGGAAGCAACGAAGCCGTCGGAGGCGAGCCAGGATGAAGTGGGGATAAAGACTCCACTAGCTGGCCCCTGCGTGGCGATGTACGAAGTACCTGCATCCTGCCACTTTCTGAAGCTGCACATCAATTGTCCATTTGCAAAACGTCGCGACTGTCACGATGTCACTGCCTACTGAGCCGGTCTCGCCAAAGGCAACTCCACTGCCTCCTCTGCCGAAAGAGGATCCATTGACGCCGGCGCAATGGAAGACCTTACTTGCCATCACCGACGCGTGCATCCCATCAATCAAGCCGATGTCTGTCGCGAACACCAAGACAGAGATTGCAGCGACCGATACAGAATACTCTACCGCGCTCTCTACGATACGAGGGCTCATGCCCGAGTCTGACCCGGATGCCACAATTGCAGCGACAGATTATCTCCAAGACTATGCATCATCCAATCCAGCCTTCAAGCTAGAACTTCAACGCATCTTCGCTCTGTATATGCCATCATCTACACGACAGGAGCTCACCACTGTACTGAACGTGCTAAACACTCGCGTCGGCTCTCTGGCTCTCACGGGCTATCTCACACCCATCAGTGAGCAACCCATCCACATCCGCGAAGCCATCATCAGATCATGGAAGACTGCCAGACTAGGCCCAATCCGCAGTCTGCATCGCTCATTGACCGTTCTATCACGACAAACCTGGATCAAGATCACCCCCACCCTGCGCCGGGTTCTTGGCGTCCCACGCGTACCAACTGGTATGAAGCCCGGGAAAGGCTACGACTACGAGTTCATCCAGCTTCCACCAGGCGACAAGCCCGAAGTCATTGAGACGGATGTTGTCATTGTAGGCAGTGGCTGCGGCGGCGCTGTCTGCGCTAAAAATCTTGCTGAGGCTGGACATCGTGTGCTCGTTGTTGAGAAAGCGTATCACTGGACTCCCGATCACTTTCCCATGAGCGAGGCGGATGGGTGGAACCACCTTTTCATGAACGGCGCGTTTGTCAGCTCGGACGATACAAGCACGTCAATCGTAGCTGGCCAGGCGTGGGGCGGTGGTGGTACAGTGAATTGGAGTGCGAGCTTACAGACTCAAGGTTATGTCAGGCGGGAGTGGGCGGACCGGGGCCTGCCGTTCTTTACGAGTGGAAAGTTCCAGGAGAGTCTCGATCGCGTCTGTGAAAGGATGGGTGTCAGTGCGGACTACATTGAACAGAACCGCGCGAATGCGATGCTGCTCGAAGGCGCAAGGAAGCTGGGTTACAGCCACAAGGTGGTGCCCCAGAACACAGGCGGCGCGCAGCATCGGTGCGGGCATTGCACTTTTGGATGCGGATCATGCGAGAAGCAGGGCCCGGTCATTTCGTTCCTCCCTGATGCGGCTCGCGCAGGCGCGAAGTTCATCGAAGGCTTCCACGCCGAACGGGTTGTGTTCAAGACCATTGATGGGAAGAGAGTCACAACCGGACTCGTCGGCTCCTGGGCCTCACGCGATATCAACGGCGGCGTCGCCGGCGAGCCTACCACGCAACGCAAGCTCATCATCAAGGCCAAGCGCGTTATTGTCTCCGCCGGCACGATGCAGAGCCCGCTCCTCCTCCTTCGTTCGAAGTTGAACAACCCTCAGATTGGACGGAATCTCTACGTGCACCCGGTTTCACTTCTCGGCGGCATCCACGAGGAAGAGGTCAAGCCCTGGGAAGGCGCAATTCTGACCTCCGTCGTCGGCGAGTACGAGAACCTCGACGGCCGTGGGCACGGCGCAAAACTCGAAGTCACGAACATGATCCCGTCATCCTGGCTCATCTGGCTCGACTGGAAGGGTGGCCTGCAGTACAAACTCGATGCGGCGCGCATGAAGCATATGGCGGGCTACATATCGATTTGCAAAGATCGTGACACTGGACGTGTGTATCCTGATCCTATAGACGGGAGGGTCAGGTTCAGCTATACACCGAGCAAGTTCGATAAGAGGCACATCATGAAGGGGTTGTTGGCGCTTGCGAAGATACAGTATGTTGAAGGAGCGAGCGAGATCTTCACGACGATTCCGGGCGTATCGACATTCAAGCGTGATACTTCGCTGCCGGCAAGCGGTGACGGTATCAACGACGAGCGGTTCCAGGCGTGGCTTGGGGAGGTGGAAGCGACGGGATTCCCAACTCCAGAGAGTGTTTTCGTTTCTGCCCACCAGATGGGAACTTGCAGAATGAGCAAGGTTGAGAAGGAGGGTGTCGTTGATCCAACAGGCAAGGTCTGGGGTACTGAAGGACTGTATGTGGCGGATGCCAGTGTTTTCCCCAGCGCGAGTGGTGTCAACCCTATGGTGACCAACATGGCGATCTCGGATCACATCTCGAGGGGTATTGCAGAAGGACTCAGGTCAAGAGCCATGCTGTAGAGCACTGCTTCAATCGAGTATCTGCTATGAAGTATGCGTTGGTGTTTGGCTGGCAGGATGGCTCGGTTACCGAAGGCATAGCTAATGCATCACCATGTTGTGGGACTGCCCCGTTATCTCCAATTCCTGCTGCGGTACGTCGCTGTTGTGACTTTCTGTGACGATAAGACGACAGATCAGTTGCTCGTAGTTGTAATCTCATAGGCTAGCCTAGCGCTTCATGGTTTCTTCGGTAACGTCGGTCTCGAAGTGCTCCAATGCAGAAGAGTACCTTGCGTGTCGTATGGATAGCGTTGACAGAGACTCACAGTTGCGAAACTGATCCTGGGAATGGACACCTGTCGCACAGTTCTGTACAGTCCTGCAGGATGCTGCAGAAGGAGGAATGTCGACCGCATATCGCGAGGCTGTGCATGTGTTGGTGTTTGATGTTGATTGGTTTGAGTCCCACGTATTCGGCCTCTGCCGTAGTAAGGGTCAGGATTGATGTCATTGTGCATATTTCCATGAGGATTGTTCATGCTAGGCTCGAGCGGCTTCGCAATCTACAAACTTGCCAGCGGCATCATGGGCCTCAAGTGATACGACGGCGTTGACGTACCTTCTCATGAGGCAACAAATCGTCAGAGGAAACGTTGGCAGAGTGGACCCTTCTTCTTGGGCACGTTTTGGCATTCGCCGCAAGTGGAGGGGCAGAATCCCTCACCGCTTCCAGCCGAGCGGTCGAGGGCCCAGATTTGTGGATCGCAGTGCACCGCGAAGCAACAGTCGCGCATTTCACTCGCCCAATCTTGACTTCCTGGCGACTGCCAAACAGATCGGCATGCGCAGTGCAAGGAGTAAGACTGGCGAGCCGAGAGACCCCGCATGCACCGGCGGGCGATGGTGCAGGAGTGCAGGTCAAGGGTGCGGATGAGGCGCATCGCTACTACCAAAGCTATTTAAGGCGCACGGCACCTGCACACTGTTAGACAGGATTTCGAAATTGCGACTGCAGATGACGGCAGGACACCTTTCCGTTGCTGCAACAATAAGAGCACCGCAGTGGCCTTGATGCCATAACTTCCTCGCCACCAAATCCCCACCACTACCCCACCACACCATCGCTATCAATTAACAGCGCAACTATGGCCGCTTTGGACGGACCCTTCAATCAGGGCAGGATGGCGCAGCGGACGGGCAGCATCTCGCACACCTTTGGTTTGAGCAGTGCCGCTGCAAATGGCGCCACCGAGTTTATGTCTACACTGCCTCCTCCCAAAGGCGATGTCGAGGCCTGGGACAACACGAAGCCATGGAACCAGCAAACAGCCAACAACATCCCGTTGATATTCAAGGACGCCATGTCTGTGCGCGAAGAAGTATTCGGCGAGCAGGACATCCCACTGGAAGCTGAGTTCGACGAGGATGATGCACGTAGCTGGCATTGGGTCGCGTATGCCTCAGTGGGCGCCTCAGCATCGTCGCCACCAAAGGGGGTCCTTGCTAGGAGCGACTCTGGTAATTCGCCTGCAGACGATGCCAGGCGCGCCTCTGCGACCGCTCAGCGCACCCCTGTTGGCACTATCCGCCTCATCCCCCCTCCCCATGGCCCAAACAAGTACATCGAGGAGAAGCCAGTCACGCATCCCGATGACGACACCCCAAATACTGAGGCCACCATTCACACTGATGAGCCGTATATCAAGCTCGGCCGCTTGGCCGTGGTCGGAGCTTTCCGCAAGAATAAGATTGCTAGGATGCTCCTCAACGCCGCCATTAACTTTGCCGCGGAGCATCCGGATCTCATTTACAACCCGCCCTCCGCGACTACGCGTGAGCTTGCAGCCCTGAAAGCTCCACATATCAAACGTCAGCTCTCGTGGCAGGGCTTGGTGTTCATTCACGCTCAGCTTCAGCTCGTGCCTATGTGGGAAAAGTACGGATTCTCCGAGGCGCTGCATGACGAGGAAGGGAACGTAGAGATTGAGGCTGAGCCCCATTGGGTAGAGGAGGGCATTGAGCACGTTGGCATGTGGAAGAGGATCAAGGTCGTTGAATCGAGGTTGTACTAGCCTCCCTCCACCACCTCCTCTTCTTCATACTTGCTCGCAGACTTTGACTCACCCGCGTTACTAGGACGCTCTTGCAGCGCCAGATCTCAAGAGCCATAGACAACGGTCCGGCGAAGTTCCCGATCGGTGCAGTTAGCACCAGCAGCGATCCCGCACCTTGACGCAGGCGCTTTTTTTCCATTTTCATTGGCGTTTGGTTTTGTCACGGTTGGCATTCAACATCATGGCTTATACCCCTTGCACAACATCACGACGTCACGGCTAGACGCATCTCGTTCTTTGATCGTTAGACCTATCGATGCAGTGCGTGCATGCAGCAAAAAATCCTCAACGCCTCAAATTTTCTCTTCCATCATCTCGTCACCTGTCACCCGTTTACTTCACATCCACCAGGCACCTCTATCGTAGAGGCTATTCAGATGCACAGTGCAGCAATCAAAGTGCCCTTCACTGCATATACTACATGTTGTGTTCATCTTGAAGCCGTCATGCAGGCAGCTCAACCTCTCCTTCACCTTAGAGGGGATATCGCCCACAGCCGACATGGCAGTTTCAAGATTCGACCTCAACTTTGCATCTCACCTTGACCATCTCTACGCCTCAGCCTTTTGCCGGTATCTCTTACCGTTTATACTCTAACTCACTCCACACTCTTCATAAACCACCATAACGGCAATATATGGTCCAGCTTGGTGACTACAGAACGAACGCAGGAAACCGGATGAGCATCACCAGCGATATGTCGCCGACTGCGTGGCCTCCCGCGCGTATCTAAACGAAGAGCATTACATATGTACAACCAGATCACAAGAAATGGTTTTAGGTGGGCCATCTTCCACTTGGGCGAGAGGAACATGCCGGATTCATCCAGTCTGCATGACTTCTGCGTTGCTGGAGAAAAAGCGGCCGAAGAGTATCCTACGGTAGTCAAAGAGGGTTGGCATATGAGCCTTGAAGAAGCTCAGGAGGCGGATTCTGTTGCATCGGGTCAGCATATGGGAGAAGAGGAAGCGCGAAGATTGGGCGCTGAAGTTGATGAAGTGAGACGGACGGTCATGAAGGCAAAGTCACTGGTGCATCTCTGGAGCAGAACGAAGAAGTTGAAGAAGCCGCTGGACTTTGGTGCAGCGTATAGGGAGGCTTTGCTATAGGTGTATCGAACCAAGTTTACTACCGCAGCGTGAAAGGTCGCACTGGATCTTCCGGGTCGATGAAGAACTTCATCTTTCCCACCAGATTTGCAAAACCTCGAACTCGGGGTATGCATGCCGGTGCACCGTCCTCTATCGGACTCTTCTGCTCTGACAGTATGCTGCCTTCAAACGTTGATCCCACGATGGAGCCATGTATCAACTTCGATCGTCCCGCACCGAGCCTGCCTTGTGCCAATAGCACCGCCAGCCTAGCACATGTCCCCGACCCGCATGGAGACCGATCGATCTGGCCATCAGCAAACACAGTAACGTTAGTCTGCCTCACAGCATCCGCACTCGAGTCATCCTCGTGGTAGAAGATGACACCATAGCATTCGTAAATGCCATAATGTGCCCTTGTTCCCAGCACCTTCTTGATCTCTCTACCCAGGTCAATGAACTGGTTCGCATTCTTCGGCTCGACTCTAAGCCCGAATTGCGCAGCATCGACCGTTGCATACACAGCACCGCCAAAGGTCAAGTCCGCCGTTATGCTGATGCTTCTGGATGGCATATCGACTGACAAGCCCTGCTGCAGCTGGTAGCTCAACACATTCACAAAGTCGGCATGAACTGGCTTCCCCTGCTTGACAGTAACAGTAGCCACAACACGGCCAGATGGGACATCAACGACAACATCTACAACCCCATCTCCTTCAGGCGCTTTGACTAGTCCCTTGGTGACTGCCCAATAGCCCAGTGCCATAGTTCCGTGACCACACGCAGTCGAGAAGCCGTCTGCATGCCAGAACAGAACGCCGAAGTGCGCCCCAGAGTCGTCAGGGGGAGTGATGAAGCCACCGTACATGTCAGCATGGCCTCGTGGCTCGTGACACAGTTGCTGACGCAGGATGTCGAGTGGGTGGTTGGGAGTCGTGAGGATAGCAAAGCGGCGCTCTGCTACTGTGGCTGCATCTGGCAGAGATCCAGTAGGGAGCTGGGCGACGATTCGGAAAGGCTCGCCTGCTGTGTGCCAGTCTTCGGTTTGGATCCAGTACGACGACATGATTTCAGCTCAGTGCTTCTGGGTGGGGTTCGACAAGTATGAATGTTTTTGTGGAAGAGGACGAGTTATCCCTGAGTATCTGAGGCCTAGGACAGCTCTCTATCTGGCTTTTTACTACTCACGATTCAACATGCAGCTGATAAAGTGTCCCTAATTAGCATCGGCAAAGTCATCTGGGGCGTAGGGCGGAGCAGCGATCCGGCGTCCGACTTTGGCTTGCTCAGGGTAGCATCCGCCTACTCTCCAGGCAATGAGGAAAGTCACTGCGACTTACAGATAATTTCAAATCTATCACTTTATGTGGTCTGCAAACTCAATTCGTAGAGCGTGTAGGCATGCGACAAGCCGTGGATGAGTTGCGAGGTGATTGTCGTCTGTATGACGTCACGAGCTAAAGCTCGCGTTGCACCTGAGAACTTTGCGGACTACGCATTCACAGTACACTCGCCACGTTACAATCATTTCTGATGGCGCCTACATCGACAGATCAACACGACGTCGCGATAGACGCGCACTCTCGCTCCGCCCTTGCTACAACGAAGCAGAACCTCCGCTACCTTTACGACCCAAAGACAGCAGGCGCCGGCGCAGTGTCATCTCGCCGCACACGCGCCGCTCTCCGTGTACTTCGATCGAGCCTGATCTTCGTGTTCTGGCGCGTGGTGCGCTACGCGAAATATGTCGCCATCGGCTCTCTGGTGGCGACCATAAGCGCAGGCGCAATTGGCACATTTGTGAGTGGCGCAGGATTCGTGCTCGCGCCCACAGGCATTGCGGGCACCATCATCGCAAGTTCTGTGTGGGGCATTGGGAGGTTTGCCGTAGGCAGAGTCAAGAAGAGATGGGGTGTAGGGCATGGGTACGGTGAAGCAGAAGAGAGGGCAGAAGCGAGGAGGACCAGGGTTTCACAGTTGGAGCGTGGACCTGAGGCGATCCCCTGGTGAACGAGCCAAGTATCAACAGACGTAGCGAAAGCTTCGCAAACGACATGCTTTTGCCTGAGATATCGCGAACGGGGAGTCTAGAAGACGAAAAGATGGATATGGCTCAAGCAACGAGCGGCTTCTGCGCCCAAACAGCGAACAACTTGTACACTCCTCCGCCTTCCTTGAGCTCCTCCACCAGCGCATCAGGCATTGAATCCAAGTATTCGCCAGCAATACTAATTGAGGGCAGCTTCTTCAGCGTGTCTCTTGCGAAGGAGGCTGTCGCAAACATGCTCTGCAGGCTCAAGTCCTGCACCTCCCCCTTTGCCTTTACTCCCAGTGGCACGCTGACAATCTTGTGCTGCAAGTTCGTCATACCCGCATCTTTGAGCATTGCCGTCAGCCGTGACTCCATGTCCACACCTTGCCCGTTCGTCACCATTGCCACGAGTTGCTTCATGGCATCGTGGAAAAGCCTCAACTTCGCTCCGCCGTTCCAACCGTCCCAATGCATCTCGACCAGCTGTATCCAACCGCCCGGCTTCACCAGCGCGACCAAGTTCTTGACCACGTCTTCAATTGGGAAAAGGCCAATCCCTGGCAGTGCCATTCGCGAGTGCACCAAGTCAAATGCCCCCTGCCAGGTTATCGGCCACGGTTCGGTCATCGAATGGTGGTAGTACGAAGTTTCTGAGGGTGGGGATTTCTGGAAGTAGCTGTCCTCAATGTCCGTGCCGACCCAGGCATTTGAAGCATTGCCGGCTGTCTGGCGTACGTCTCGAATCCAGATGCCTTGGAAGATCAGCGCTGCACACTATCACAGATGCCTTTACGTACCACTCGCAGTTGCCTGGTCCAACACACGAAACCCTCCTTTACTAAGATCGATCGGAGCAAGGACTAGCTGTGGCATGGCAGCGTACACTACCCTGTGCTGCTTGTCCAGCCGCTCGACCTCGCTCTCATTTGCAGCAAAGATCACATTATCGTCATTCAAGCCAGTCTTCGAGATTGAGGTCGAAGAGGCCATGGTGCAGAAATTATTTCGCTCCTCACAGAAAGTTTGAGGATGTGGGAACTGGTCGAAACGCCATCAGAGCGTTTATACCAATTATGTATATTTACTGTATGTCTGCACTGGTCTGAGTACACTGCATCCTACACACCTTCTACATCAAGCAGTATCTCACTTCACATCTGACTGTGTTGTCACATCATTTTGAACTGTCCTGCTGTGCAGGCGGAAAGTCTCCACAAATGTTCGTGATATCTCTCCGCAATCGCACTAATGTCTCCGGAGGCACCGCACAGGTTCCAGCACAAAGGACTATTCGATACTGGCTGGACGTGTTGAGCTTCCGTCTAAGGCTTGTCATGTACATTGAGGCACTCAAGCACACCTGTGACCCCTTTCAGCAATTATCGCTCTTCACATGCTTCAATCTGCCATCGGTGCCAAGCACGACATTCATATCTGCCACGTTGGTATTCTCGCCATGGAACAAGATCGTAATTCCTTCCAAAGTCTGCTTCGTGGTCGGTACACGCCTTGCATCTTTCTCAAACTCCGCACACACCGGACCCCTGGTTTCCACACAGAGGAAGTAGATCGCTAGACACTCCAGCACAAGGACTACCACGTATACGATGTAGAACTTCCAGCCTAAAGCCTCGATACTGACCGGATTTATATACTGGTTGAAGACACCCGACAGCGACGTGAAGCCGAAGCAGAGCGTCAGGCCTTTGGCGCGAATGTTGAACGGTAAGATCTCAACAGTGTACGAGACCGTCAGGCCGGGCCAAGCGATACCAGCGGCACCGTAGAAGAGGAAGATCATGGTCAGGACAGCAGATCCAGCACTAGAGTTACCAGTCTGCGCATACACGGCGCTGCATGCTGTCTAGATACTGAAGGCGATGAGCATACCTACGCCTGCGCTGAGGAAAAGCGTGCGGCGACCAATGCGGTCCACAAGGAAGGCGCAGCCGAGGGAGACAATAAAACACCAGATGGTGAGGCCGCCATTGATCAATGCTTAGTCAGAGCCGCTATAAATGTGTCAGTACATTCACAACGTCTATCTTCTTACAGTCGCTTACTTGGTGATGCCGGTAGTCTGCAGCAGCGCCGCAAGGTAGTATGAAAGAAGGCCGTTGCCACTGCATTGTGAGAAGATCGCCATCAGGGTGATGAGCGGGTACCTCTTCCTGTTGCCAGGTGTCCCGACAAGCTCGTACCATCCGCTGGAGGCATCAGCGGCCTTCTCGGTCTTCAGCGTCTGATTGATCTCGTTGAACTCCCAATTGAAGCAGTCGCTGTCGTCGCTATTGCCACAGTACTTGGTCAGTACCTTTCTCGCGGCTTCGTGCTTGTCCTTGCGAACCGGCTCCAGTGGGCGCACTTCGCAAGCGAGCGTCAACCTGGGCCAATTGCTGGCGAAACTGGAGAACCTTGATTTGCGATTTGCTAACGCTACACCGTACCTCTGATGGAGAATCTAGTAATCATCCTTGGTCTCCTCCAAGCTGTAAGCCCAGCACTCTGCAATGCATGTTCGAGCGGGAATGGTGACTGCGATAGGGAAGCCTCCATAGTCAGGATCCTCGTTCGGCATGATCAGACTTCCGCCACTTCGAGTCTCGTCGCCGCCAAGAACCTTCACTGTACTAAGCTCGCCCGTCTCGGCATTGATCTCCTTCTCTTCAGCGTGCAGTATGCCCGTAAATGTAGACTTGGGACTGGTACTCTTGAACGAGAGGTTGAATCCCCAGCCGGCACACAGGAACCTACCATCACCCTGGTGAATTACAATGCCCGCACCTGGTCCAGCCTTGCCGAACACGAACGCGCGCTCAACGATGACTTCGTAGCCGGCAATGGTCTTGGCCCACCGTTTTCCGTCGACGTTTTGGCCATCCTTCAACTCATCGAAGAAGAAGCCAAACATGTCCTCAGGTCGCTCAGCTTGCGCCTCCAAGATCTGGTTCCGAAGCGAGTAGATGAGCTTGTAGTGCTTTGTCGCAGGCGAGTCTGCGGCCTGGAGAGAGTCGATACCGAACGGCGAGCAGCCCAAAGCAAGATATGTTCCATACGCAAGCCACACTCGCCTCATGCCGTGTTCGTCGCGCCTCTGCTCTGGGATGAAGAGGGGCTGGCCTCCATGTCTGTAATTGATGCAAGTCTGTTCGTAGTCATGGAAGTACAGGTCAGGCGAGACGAAGTCCAGACTGGTCGCGTTGAAGTTATATACATCCAAGGTGTGAGGGCAGGGTCCGCCAGATGGATAGATACCTGGTAGGCCACCTCCACCAACGACTGCATCGAAGCTTGACATGTCGAGCATGCCAGGAATGTCGACATTCAGCCAGACATTGGCGTAAAGCGGAATCGGATACTCAGCCTTGCCTGCGGATGCGACGTGGTGAAAGTACTTTGAGAAAGCATCTGCCATGAACATCTCCTCGGCGTTCACTTCATCCTCTGACCCGAACACATCTTTCCATGTCGCACCTAAAGAGGCGGACTTGACCTCGGGGAAGCGCTTGATGAATTCAGGATGCAGGTCTGCATGCTTGGTCTGCAGATGCTCGAGCAAATCCTTAGGCACAGCCTCGCTGTACTTCTTCTCTGCGATCTTCGATCGGTCCCTGGAGTCGCCAAGCAGGCCTGTCTCATTTTCGACTTGCACCATTAGAACAGTACTATGCTGTCCATCGAATTCCTTCAGGTGTGCCATGAGTTTCCCGAAAGCCTTGGCGTCCGCTGTCCAGCTGTTCTCAGAGAATGGACTTAGGAGTTCGAGTGTTCGCTTCCTGTTTCCGGCTTCGATGGTGTGCACTCTAGGGAAGCGCTTGACATCCTTTTTGACCCAAGCCGGAACATATGTTGATAGCGCATTCTTGAAGCTGCCAAACCACAGCAACACGAGCTTCATATTGTGCTCGCGAGCTGCCAGAATGACGGCATCGAGGTTGGAGAAGTCGAACTTGCCTTCCTCAGGCTCGATTTGTTCCCAAGACACTGATCCTAACAGCGTATTGATGTACATGTCTTTCATGTTCTGCCATATCTTGTCGTCTGCCATGTACTTTGCTGAGCTTAATGTCGAGTTGTGCAGCTCAGCACTGAGCATGAGGAACGGCTTGCCATTGACGATGAGCTGGCTAGACGTCTTCGTCTTTCGCAAATGTGGGATATCGATCGCTGTCATCTTGGTGTCTTTGGAGTGGAGGAATGAATCTGAAGGACAGACTAGATCGTAGAATCAAACCTTTCAATGGCAAGGTGATCTTGGAACGAGGTGCCGACGCAAAGGACTCGAGCAAATCCTCGACTCTGGAATACACTATGACAAGCTGCCATGGTGGAGCTCGTGGGGAGACATTCAGACCCCGCAACCGCATAAACAACCCTGCAATTATCCGATTCGCGCGGGATCCAAGCTCTCCGACTGGTTGGTCTGTCTGACAGTGCACGATGTGGGGTACGAACAAGATGTCCTTGGCTTCCTGGAACCACCGCGTAAACCACCGCGTAAACCTCGCTACAGAGTATTCCGCGGGGCAACTTCTCTGGTCGCAACATCGGCGTCGCTGGCAATAGCCGAGCTTGTGTTGCTGTGCTCTGCTCCCCATTCCCTCTTTTCCCACCGAGCTCCTTCTCTTTCAAGCGGAGTCAACAACGATGTCAAGATCTTGAGAGCGTCCACAGACGATCATAACGCTCTTGCGAGCGGATGGATCCACCGAAAATACCCTCTACTTGTCGATAGCGAGGCAACGACCGTCTTGCCGCTGCCATCGTGCCCAGGAACTCGCCTGGACAGCAGCAGTTCGCTCTCGTGTGCGGTCGTCCGTCAATTGCAGGCAACGACCACCCACTTGAGCATCATTGCAGACTATGACGCTGAGGACCGAGAGTGGGCAGAGTTCCTCGAAGTCAGACTATCTATTTGTCAGAGCTGGTTGAAGCAATCGCAATGCTGCAACGACATGGAAGAGCTGGTGACACCTTGAACAAGTGCCTCGGCCCGTGCGAAGGGCAGGATCGCCCTTCCCATCAACGCGCGAACGAACTGCGCCCCCCTCGGAAAGCTATGGACCTGTAACAGTCCTCACAAGGGTCACTCAGAACCCCGCAGGTGGGTCGGCGACGTGCGATTCAGTCTCGCATGCATGATTCCTACAGGCGCTGTCGCCTTCCCCAGATATGCAACTGATAGCGACGATGGATCTCTTTCAACGACAACAACAGCGGCATCTTGAGCAGTAAGAGCAGCAGCGATGTGTCCACCGAGTCTTCTATGTTCGATCACCCCGCAAAGATGTTCAAATTTCCACATATATTCAAACGGCGCGCACCCGCCCGCGCGGAATTTTATTCAGCGGACGGACCGTTGCAAGCACGACCAGCCGCAGCGGAAACGCCTTGCTTCGCACTACTGCAAGTCTTGTACTACAATAAGCTAGCTTGGCATGTCTTCGGCGCACAGCAGCGGCCCCGGACATTGACTGAGCAATGAGGATGCGACTTGATAAGGCGTGACTGGGATGCTCAGGGATTGCAAAGATTGATCGAGCCGGCGGTAGTGGAGATTGGGGGGCCTGATGGAGTGGAGACGGTAGTATGAGGAACTTAAGAGTCGGGCACCGAAGGATTGCAACTTTGAAGCGACGTCCAATTTCCACAATCCGAGGTCACCAAGATTGACTACCAAGGATTGCGGCTCGGTCTCTATACTGTTACTTCTCCGCAGCCAACATATAGGGTCAAGATGCGCCCTTCCACACTGCTCCCAGCAGTTCTCTCGATCTTAACGACAACCCAAGCCGCAATCAAAACATCAATCTACATCGACCAGATCCCGGCATACTCCTCGCTCGCGCCATGCGCTGAGAACCGCGTCAGCGCAGTCGTGCGCGCACAAGCATCAGGATGCGGTGATGAACAGCAGCTCACCAGCTTCAGCTGCTTCTGCGTTGAACAATATTCGCACATCTCCAGCGTCATTTCCACAGCTGTGCAGGACTACTGCGCCGCTCAAGCTACCACCCTGACGGCAAGTGCGACAGCACCGCTACCGGAAGTCACCTCTGCCATTGAGGTCTTCAACAGCTACTGTGCGCGCAGTACAGAGCTTGCCTGGTGTAAGAAGCGCCCCCACTATGTGCAGCATCGGGAAGCTGACATTGAGCAGATCAAAATAATAGTACAGACCCATCGACTGCCTCGATCACCACAGCTCCGTCAGCTACACCTGCAGTCTCCTCGGCGATCAGCACCTCAACATCGGCACCTCAAGAGTCGTCGAGCAAATCCGTCCCAGTAGCAGCTATCGCCGCTCCCGTCGTCATTGGCGTGCTCGCCATCGCCGGCGTCGTTGGACTACTTTTCTTCCTCCGCCGCCGCAAGGCAGCCGCAAAACTGGAGAAAGGAAACCCCTACGCGCCACCAATATACGCAGACGAATCAAGAGGAGGTACTGCACATGGCGATGTCCACGAGTTGCTGAGCCCGACGCATGAGCACGAAGTGCCCGGGGACACAGTCAAGTATCGGTATGAGCTGGAGTCGAGGCCGGCTGAGCTGGAGGGTGATCGTGGGAGGAAGCGTTGATGCGCCTATGTAGCATTGAGTCAGTGTGACAAAAACCCTTAGTTGAATGATACCCAAATTTTCTCAACTTCCAGGCTTTGCGCAAGCCACATGTGGTGCGGATTTCCGGGTCTGTCTAACTCGTCTCTCTAGCCTTTGCTGCGTAAATCCATCTCCTCCAGGAACGGAGGTAGTCATGAGCAATCCGCAGACACCTTACAGCCCTGCAGATCTTCCGGTGGCTATAAGTCATCCACTACTACAGCTGGCTGCTTGCTCAAGCCTCGTTACACTTACTGCACCCACTGCAACAAATCGCACAAACGGCCTTATCAATCCACTTCTGACTATCCGGCATATCCAGATACTTCCTCGTCAGCACCTTCAAATCCTCCATCCTCGTATAGTCCGCCAGCCCAATCTCATCTTTGCCCAGATTCGGCTGCAAACGCACATACTGGCTGTTCTTATGCTCGCTCCTCTGCCTGAGCCGGTTCATGTGCCTCGTGAAGTCCTTCGCCTTTGCATTTGTGTTGGTGCTGAAATCCATCACGTTGCCGACGACGCCAGCCAGGTGCAGCATCGAGTCATTGGGAGATGCGGCGCGGACGAAGCCAGTGCCGAGGCTGATTACGCACGAGATGGGCGGTGGGGAGTCGTTGAATTGGACGAGCTCGTAGCGGGCGTACCAGAGTTGGTCGATGGGGTTGTTGTTGAGGAGGCCGCCGTCCCAGAATACGAGCTGTTTCTTTGCGGCGGTGACTTTCTTCTTCCAGTCTGGTGTGTCGGAGGTGTCTTTCTTGACCAGCGCGTCTACCACAGGGAATCGCACTTCTGGGAAGAAGGTTGGGGCTGCTGATGTTGCTCGTGCTGCAAGGCTGATGGTCACGTCGCGGCCGTGGTCTCTCATGGTGTTGTTCGTAGCAGACTGGATATAGAACTTGTCGTCGCCAAAGTCGTTCTCATAGCTTCGCAAGAGAACTGTCTCGCACTTGTTCTGAGCAGTCGTGCAGCAGAATCTGTTTTTCATGTCAATTCCGTTTCGGATATCTGATTCCGTTATACTTACATCCTGCTAGCTTTGGGATGGTAAAGCGGCGCCTCGCCTTTCAGCTTCTTGTCGTTCTCGTCCAGGCCGAATTCAGCAACAACGTCGTCGATGGCTTTCTTAAGGTCCGCGTCGTCGAACCGGCTGTTCTGCACCACATTCTTGCTGTTGTTGATAAAATCGGCGACTGCAACAGGCAGCACACGGCCAATGTTCCAGCCGTAGATCTTAGGGCTGAAGACATTTTTGCCAATCTTGTCGTATTGCTTTATGGTGTCTTCCACAGTCATGCGAAGACGAAAGAGCATAATCCCGATGATGCCGCCTGTGCTTGTTCCGGCAGCAAGCTCGAAATAGTCTGCCGGACGCGGCACTTGCTTGAGCCCATCTCGTTTCTGCACACGTGCCATCAGCTCTTGTAGCATGACAAGAGCGACAATGCCTCGAACACCTCCACCATCGAGAGCAAGGAGGCGGGCACCGTGCGGATGTCTTGTTGTTGGGATGTAGACCATGTTTGTGTTTGCAAATTAGTGAACATATCAGCCAGGAGGTACTCGAGAAGCTAGATATAGTCTCACGGCATCCGAGGCGCTAGATCTGCTATACCAAAAGTGTCAACCCCTTCGCACACCCCGAAGCCTTAGCGACCCTCAGCTGAACGATGCCAACTTAGGTTCAGCCACCTGAGGGGACGTGCTTTCCCGGGAAGGCCACATGCTTTGAGGCTCACAAACCCTCAAGTACGGCGGGAATATGAAAGTATGATGATGAATTGGTGGCTCAGATGGTGTTTTACTCAACTCGTTATTCAAGGAACCCGTTGTGTGCATGTCAATGTGCGGGTAGGAAGTTTGGGCGATCAGCGCAGAGCGCGTGCAGAAGTCTGGGCCAAGCTGGGGCGGGCCGTCTCCTTTTCCCGCCGCTAGCGTTCCACGGTGGACGAGAGGGAATGTGCCCCTGCAGCTCGCTGGAAAAGGGCTCGTTTTGCAGATGTTTAGCGAGCATGGCTTGGTAGACAAACTTTTGTTTCAACATTGGTAGTGCGGAGGTGTCAAGGGTCTGAACAAGAGCTTGGTCGGCAGCAGGCAGCCGATCGATAAGCTGTCAGCTCTTCCGCGCATGTGAAGCTCCCAAACTCGCAACCCACTTCCAGCGCAATGTACCACCTCGTCAAATCGATCTACCTGCATGCGACAAGCAAAGAAGGTATCTACCCAACTTCTCCCTTGCCCTGGAGTCCCCACGTTCCCCCATCGTCTCTCGATACGCGCCTTCACTAACACTTCCCAGAATACTCCGTCCTCCTCCTCGGCCTCGACAACGCCGGCAAAACCACGCTTCTCGAGCAGATAAAAGCGTCCTACACGCCCTCGCACCCCAATCTGAAGACCGTCCCGACCGTAGGGCAAAACACCGTAACGCTCGCGCTCCCCCCTCCAAACCCGCCAATCTACCTCAAGCTATGGGACGTCGGCGGTCAGCACAGCCTCCGAGGGCTGTGGACAAGCTACTACAGCGCCGCACACGCAATCGTGTTTGTGTTGGATAGCAGCGACGTGGGCAACGCGACGCTATCTGAGCTTGGCGAGGGCGGTGTGAATGTCGAGGAGATGGGGCGGTTGGACGAAGCGCGGTTAGTGCTGGAGTCTATACTGGGCAATGAGGAGACGAGCGGGGTGCCGATATTGGTGCTGGCGAATAAGCAGGATCGCGAGGACTGTGTGGAGGTGGTGCGGATCAAGGAGGGGTTTGTCAGGAGGGTGTTTGAGGGCGACAAGGGCGGGAATGTGAGGGATAGTAGGGTGTTGCCGTGTAGTGCGCTCACAGGGACGGGGGTTAATGAGGCGGTGGAGTGGCTGGTGACGAGGATGATGGGGAATAAGGAGTTGAGGCCGCCGGTGATGAGGTGATGATACCCTGGTGTTGTGAACGTGGCGAGGTTCGATATGCATTTAGCATGTTCACTTGGTGTGGCTCTTTTGCGCCGAGGTTTCTACTACGAGTTGAGAACCGCTGCGCTGAGGAGCGAAATTCGGTATGATGTGATGCAGGTCTAGATGGCAGAACGAGCTTGCAAGACTCTGTACCTATAACACAATTCAAGCAAGGTCAAAACTGCGTCTCCGAACCTCCAGCTCGCGACTTCATGTTGATGATGTTGGTTCGACGGCCACATGTCGTGCTTACTGACGCTTCTAGAACCCACCTGGAATACCGGCGCCCGCGCCGAAGTCATGCATGCAGGTACTTGGATCTAGACCCGGCACGCGACGATGTGGAGCTGTGACGAGCTCGAACCGGAAGACCAGTCTACACAGCATCGAGAAACCGGTTTGACATCTCAACGCACGGCAAGCACGGTTGTGTGCAGTCGTCAAGCATCGCCAAGCGCAGAGTCGTTGTTGAGCCAACTGCGGTATATACGTCAAGACAGCTGTAGCACCGTCGGCGTGATCCGAGATACGCAGTTAAGCCTCACAAGCCGCCCGGCACAGCACATGGGCGCATGTCAGAGTGGGCCCCAATACACCACGAATCACAGAATAGGGCAGGTCGCTACAGCTGTTACTCTTTCAGGCAGAGGGGGCTGACTGCTCATCCGAGGCCGGTTCGTGGCCCACCATTCCACGTTGCCGAGTCCAAGGCATGGTGATTCCCCTCCCCGCCTCGCGTGATCATCACCGCCACAACAACAAACACAGCAGCGAAAGCGACGACAACATGGCGCCTGTTGATCGTCCGCTGGCTGTCGGCCTGCTGGCGCTCCCTACGGAGCTGCTGCTGCTGCTCGCCGAGTCGTTCCTCGACCAGACCGACATCAGCAGGCTGGTGTGCACGAACCGCTACCTCAGCAACGTGCTGTGGGAGCCGCTGCTGCACAACAACATCGCCCACCACGGCAGCACGGCGCTGCTCTGGGCCGCAGCAAACAACCACATCGACTTCGCACAGCAACTGGTCCATCTCGGCGCCAACCTCGAAACGTCGCCGCACTTCCTGGAGCGCGCGAACATACCGCGCGTAGGTCGCTACTGGGGCAAAAACGTGCCCAACAGCGGCTCCTCGACGCCTCTCTGTTATGCCGTGCAGCGCCGCAATCTGGGCATGGCCGAGCTGCTCGTCAACGCCGGCGCGCTCGTCGTCGCTCTCCGCGGCGTCGGCTACGGACCCTTCGAGTACGCCTACGCCGCCAAAAACAGCGCCATCATCGACGTCCTGATGTCGCAACTCTGGACCATCGACGCACCCGTGGGCCGCAACGGCGAGACTCCGTTGCAGCTCGCCTGTCGCAACCGCTACGTCGACGGCGTGCGGCGCCTGCTCGAGCTAAAAGCCGATCCCAACGCGAAGATCGTGCAGCCCAAGGAGCGCTTCAGCCACGTGCGAAGTCTCCTCGACACCACCAGTCCGGGCTTCTACACGCACGACCGCTTCGACCTGCCGACGGGGAATCCGCGGGACGACGCGCTGGCGATCCTCCGGATGCTGTTCAACTGCGGCCTGGACCCGGACGAGAGCTGTCGGTGTCGGCTGTTCCGCGTGGATCCGCGAGTGAGGATCATGCTGGAGAAGAAGAGCGCGAGTTCGAGTCGTGATCGCAAGCGCAGGAGCCAGGAGCAGTCGAGGGGGTTCAGGGGCGCGTTTGGACTGCAGAGGAAGCGCCGTTGAATGTGGTCTGCTGACTGATCTTGTCTGTCTGGATGCATGTCAAGACAGTGACAATCACTGTGGTTGCAGGCGTGGATGTCTTCCCTAGGCAGCATACAGTGACGCTGGCTAGGTGGGACTCGTCATCATTCAGCTCATCGATCGAGTTCAGTCCTACTGGCCTTTTGTCCATTGGAAATCGTAGACTCTCGAGCTATGAAGGACAGTGGAAAACGAGGGAACGAAAAACCCAAGGAACAAGGTTTCGCTTGGTGCTGATCTGTGCTCGACACCGAGCCAGTGTCGGTTGTTGGTCTGTGTCCAGCACCCTCTTTCAGAGTCATGAGAACGATGGAACATGTTGACGACTTGAGCATTGTTACGGCGTTTGTGGGTCTTGAAGGCCGTGTGTGGTGTTCTTAGAGCTTGTTGGCGTTCTAGCGTTGCTGTATTTTGGGCGTTTGGCTAGACAGAACTTTCTTCCTAATGGACATGTCTCCGAGAGATCATTCAGTGTCTGCGTGTTCACCTGCCGGTACAGCATCACTCCATTGCATGTGTGAAGGATCTCGATTGTGTACAACACTTGCCCACTGCTCTACTTGCCCTCACCAATCATCCTCCAAAAACATCAATAAAATATCAGGGTCGTTACGCAACCAGGCACCGCAGCCGAAGCCAAAGACCAAGCCTCCCATCACTCTCAAAACCACGCTCCTCACCAATCATCAATCATGAAGTTCGCCTCCTCGCTCTCAATATCCATAACCTTCCTCGCAGCCTCACTCCCACTAACCGGCAACATCTCCAGCCCCTTGTCCTTGAACTTCTTCGGCACCTCCTCGCTATCCAGCAATCCAACCTGGAACAGCACACTCGCCTGGTCCCAGTAGATTCGCTCGCTCCACACCTTGCCCGCGCGCATGCCCACTATGCTCACAACGATGATCTCGACTTTCTCGTTCGTGGGCGGCACGTCCGGCAGGATCCAGGGCATGGCGCATGTGTGCTTGAATTGCACGTATAGCTCGTCGACGATGCGGTCGACGCCGATGGTGCGCGAGACGAGGCGTAGATGTAAGGACGGAGGAGCGGTTTTGAGGAAGTAGTCGGCATAGAAGCGCTTTAGTTCGGGGCGCCCGAAGCCGCCGGTCATGGTGGGGGTGAAGTTTACGCAGGGCGTGGGGTGCGAGACGTACGTGTCCATGAGTTTTTGGACGTTGTGGGCGCGGTATTTCTCTGCCTGGGTCAGCGTAATCGCTCACGATCTCTTCGATGATGTGTTCGTACGCTCGACGTTGTCCTCCCACGGCCGCTCCAGGTGCACTTCCGCCCCGAATCCTTTCCGCACGACATCCAAGCTTCGTGCCCACGCGATCCCGTCCGCAACGGCGTCGTACTGGTCCAGGTCGTGCTCGGCAAACCCCGGATCCACGCCCTCGTACGTATACGCTGGGTACTCCATCTTAGCCAGCAGGCCGCCCGCGCCGATGCCCGGCGTGACGCGCTTCGTGACCAGCTTTCTACGCGCCTGAATGCCCAGCACCTCGGGGCGGCGCACAATGTCGACAGTCTCTTCGTCGCCGCTGCCCTGGGCGAGGTGCACGACGACGCGGAAGGACGCCGTCATGCGGCGGCGCGGATCGGGGATGGAGGTCGGGTAGTATGCGACGAGGGAGCAGAGTTTGCTTGTTGCTGTCTTGGGCTCGGCGAAGACGTCTAGACAGACGGCGGCGGCTTCTCCAAAGGCTGCGCCAGTCGTCAGCACCTGCGAATCCTCCGCTTCTCCCCACTTCTGCGTGAAGAGTGAGGGTCGAGGGGTAGTATACCTACAACCGCATACCTCTCGCCGAACCCCATGCCATCGCCCAGCTTGTGCAGTGTGTTCACATACGCCTTGCCGTTCTTGCCCTGCGGGATGTATTTCACGATGAACCCTTCGTCGCGCCAGGCGCGCATCGTCTCCATGTCGAACTCGTCATCTTCGGCCGTGATGTACAGAACCGGTGTGCTGTGTCTGAACGACAGCCAGCCATTCTTGTCTGATAGAAACTGTTGCGCCATGGCGGAGGTCGGGGGCGTGACCACGCGCGACCGTGTTGCGTCTTCTCTCGCGCGCAACGGCGTGGGAACGGGAGGGGCTTGCGTCCGGTACGTGTTCGACGGTGTCGCGGGATCGCGCAGCTATATTACCGATGCGCAAGGCGAAGAAGGAGCCATGGGGGAGTCGTGCGGAAGGAGCCAGTCGAGCATGTCACCATGGGCGGGGGCGGCTGCATTGTGGATTCGCCAGGCTGTGGTGTGGTCCACACAGCTGAATCCTGTTCCAGAGAGCGGACGAGAGCTGCTCCAATTGAGTGACGTCGCAGCCTCGACCGGGCTCCACTGCAACGCCTTCCCCACATTGCTCGGATCACATGCCATGCCTCGCTCGGTAAATTGTGGAGACGCGATTCAGTGTTCATGCGGTTGAAATTCTTCAAACAGATTATCGATATAAGCTTCTCTCCGTGCTCTGTAAAAATGATACCTAAACAAAACATCACATAAGTCAGAAATTCAAACTGCGACTCCCACAGGCACATGGCGTAAGGCTGAAGACTCCCCGCCAATCGTTTGCTGTTCAGATGCTTCATTTTGGTATCAGATAGCGTATACAGACCGTAACCTTTTACTTGAGCAGCTTCTCCAGCTCGGCGGCAATCGCGTCACCGACTTGCGACGTTGTCGACGACCCACCAATGTCCTTTGTGCGCACACCGTTGTCGATTGCGATCTTGGTCGCCTCGTCGATCTTGGCCGCGTACTCGGGCAGGCAGAGCGAGTACTTGAACATCATGCTCATGGACAGGATGGTCGCGACGGGGTTGACAATGCCCTGGCCGGCAATGTCGGGTGCGGAGCCTGTTAAACAATAGTGAGCAGTGCATTCATGACGAGTCGCAGAGGTCGCGGCTTACCGTGGATGGGCTCGTAGATGCCGTTGAGCTTCGTCTTTCCGTCCGGAATGCCTCCCAGACTGGCACTAGGCAGCAGCCCCAGGCTTCCGGGAATCACGCTGGCCTCGTCGGAGATGATGTCGCCGAACAGATTGCTCGTGACCACGACGCCGTTCAGGGCGCGCGGGTTCTTGATCATCAGCATCGCCGCGCTGTCGATCAGATGCGTGCCAGACTTGAGGTGCGGGTACTCGTCCTTCATGATGCGCTCGAACGTCTTGCGCCACAGCCGGCTCGTCGCGAGCACGTTGGCCTTGTCCAGACTCCACACGGGCACCGGCGGCTCCTCGACCGACGCAAGGTTGCCGGCGAGCCGCACGACGCGCTCGATCTCCTCGACGCTGTACGGCTCCGTGTCCATGGCCTTGCCGTCGCCGTCGTCCTCCTTGCGGTCGCCAAAGTAGATGCCGCCCGTCAGCTCGCGGATGATGTTGAAGTTGACGCCGCGCACGTTGTCGGCTTTGAGCGGCGACTGCTCGACCAGCGAGTCCGACGCGAAGAAGCAGGGACGCAGGTTGCCGAATGTGCCGAGCTCCTTGCGCAGCCTGAGGATGCCCTGCTCAGGGCGCACCTTGCCGGTTCCCCATTTCTGTTCGCGTGAGCACATGTGCCGACGGCTGGGGCGAGGGCATGCATACCGGTCCGCCGACAGCGCCGAGGATGATGGCGTCGGCCTTCTTGGCTGCGTCGAGCGTCTCGTCGGTGAGCGGGTTGTTGTGTGCGTCTATCGAGCACTGCTTCCGTCAGTCGTATCCCCACGCGTCATCGCGTGCGACTCACACCACCGAAGAGGTGTTCCTGGAAGTTGAACGAGACGTCCGTGTGCTTCTCGATGATCTTGAGCACCTGTTTGGTGTCAGTCCACGATTGCTATGCCCAGCTGCGTACCACAAACCTTGATGCCCTCTGCAATGACCTGTGCTTGTGTGAGCTCTGTGTCATGAATCCGCAAATGGAGCTGTTACCTCAGGTCCGACGCCGTCACCTGCATGGGATTAGCTGCGTGCACAAGGGGCTGGGAGGTCAATTGACGGCTCGGACGTACCACCAAGTACTACAATGTTGAAAGAAGGCATTGTGAAGATGTGTGAGTGGTTGAGGAAGTGTGAGTGTTGCGAATGTTTTCCACGAGCTTAGATCGCGGGGCCACTACGTCGATTGTGGGGTCCCGATGTCGGCCTCTCACACTGGAAGGCCACCGAGCATCCATCAACGTCCGTGGGCATCTCTCTACCTCGGGACGCAGTGATGGAATCCTGAATGTCTGTGGAGCTCAGGACACGGCAAGTCTCCTCTTGGAGACTGCTGCACTCAAAAGTGGCCTTGTCGCTCTGCTAGATTTATTTTCCTAGCTTGGACATGCACGTAGGTCTTGTTAGATAACCCGAGAGAGCCATGATGGCATTTTCAAAATCTTTGGCAGACGAAAAGGCAAACACCTTCGATTGAATGTGGCCAAGCCTGTCTCTCTAGCTTCGCATTGGCTGGCCGCGAAATTTGTCAAGAGTGCAAAGCATGGGCAGCCGTCGTGGAGGGGCAAGACAGACTCAAGGGTATACCATCACGGTGATGAGTTTCCCACAGTCACACGGCTGGTAGGCTGCATCTCTGATGTCTATAAGTATGTAGAGGTGAAAAATGATTGTTCCCGTCCTGCGTTTATTCAACACATCTTCTTCGACATTTGGTCTCTTTTAGACGCCTGCTCTGTATAGGTCGCTGCCAGTATCTTCTCACTTCGTCTGACTGCATACGTCCACCAAGCCGATCACTGCACGAACATTCATCATTGACCCCATCCAGACTTTCTTCATCTTTGCCTTCGTACCATCTGTTTGGCAGTGCCAGAATTTGTAGTACACTCCAGCACTCCTACGCTGTCATCTCAGGTGGGTGCGATGACAGGTGCGAATGATATACAGATTCTCGAAAAGGTCTTTGGATGGCACGAGCTAACGAACCACAGATCCAGAGGAGGAACCGTGATCAGTCTCAATCCGTCCAGGATGCATACGAGGATTACCTCGCCATCGAACCAACGAAGCACGCTCACGCGCATGCCGAGATAATGGACTTCGTAACTACTGCGAACCAGTGGTCGGACGAACTTTCTTACTGGGTGACAACCCCAAAACCTTACGCATCGGTCATCACAGCGACGCCGAGATGGTTCCCTGATTTGCCCGAGGATGTGCAAAGCATCAAGTTGGAGGAGGGAAATGCATGGGCGTCGATCCAGGAAGAAAATTCAATTTCCAAGTCGAGAAGTGCTGCCCTCAGGGAGACAAGTAGAGCTAGACTGCGTAGTTTGGCTGGCATTGCTGTTGCCGCTGCTGTACATTGATGCTTGCTTACCACGCAAGATGCTGGTGAAGGGTATGACAGGGTGTTGTTACACCCGTCGGAGGTGACGCCATCACGGTGATGATAGTTGCATGAGGGACGTACCAATATAGGAGATTGAGCATGCTCGTACGGTGCGAGTACGTGCATGCCAAAGAGTCTCTGCTAGTCGTCGTCGATAACTTGCTCAAGCCTGCACCGTTCACCTGTCTCGCAATGGCGTCTTCTCACTTTGCTCGGAGCAGCTGTGTGTCTAGCTAAAGCAGATCAGTACTGCACGATCCGCACTTACATTGTACTAGTTATACCGGCAACATTGATGGGTAGCAGCCTCCTCATGCACGCGACGAGTTCCTGCATGTCCCAAGCAACAGATCAAGGCTGCCCATTGCCACTTGAAATCCTGGAGCGAAGCCTACAACTCCACTGAGCGTCGGGAGTCGCACGATGGTTTCACTCCCAGTCGGCGCATCTCAGTGAGCTATAGAAGGCTCAAGATGACATCGACTGCCTTGCAATGACAGCGACACGGTCGTCGATCGACACTTCCGATCGACACTCCACCACAGTGGAGTATACAACAAAGCCAGCTTGGTTCGCAGTGTTGCCGAATGGTACAGAACATCAAGCTTGTCGAGGCTTATGCTCCCGGTAGGTTCGCAATGAAATGGCCAAGAGCGAGATTCTTCAGACTGTGACCTCAAGGCAAGCAGGCATGACAGCAGGATGACTCTGAGAGTGTTTGCTGGTGCTGCTGTTGCTGTAATCCTTATCTGGTTATTGATCTTGAAGTCTCCAACGTCTTGCGGTGCGCTCGCGGCGACGCGCATGAGGGGGTCGCGTAGTGATGACCGAGAAGGTTCAGTACACCGATCCGTACGTACTTGTGAATCCGATCGGTCCTATGTTTGTTATCGTGCGACTACGTCACTTGCGTGAATCTCTGTCGATTCGGTCCTCGTCTCAAAATTGTGGTTGTCGACTTCCTATCTCCAGCGTTGCGCCGGCGACAATCGCTCATCTCGCTACCGCAAGCGTTTCAAGGCCGTCCGCCTTATCACAGTGATCGACAGCCCAGCAATCGCGATGCTGTTTCTCCGGATTGCTCCCCATAATGAGTTTCCCCACAAAGTGATGTCGAGATCGTCTGGCAAGTCGTTGTTATGACGATGGTTGTGACGAAGGCACCAGAATGTTGGAGTCGTGCAACCGCGGCGTGTGGAAGGCAGTCGAAGTGATCGACGGGTCTGATATCACTGGTATGCGGCCCTTCCAAGGTTCTGCCGGTTTGTCAACTCCAGACCACAGGTTAGCCGACCACGACGTTTGGGAGCGTGCTGCAAGCGGCTGCGACGCTTTCGACCGTTGACTACTGGTCCGCGGAGGCATTCGAGGTGGCGATTATACGAAGCTGAAAGACCGTGTTCGTGTTGGCTGGAGTGCGGCGCTGTCGCACTGCTGTCCAGCACTCGCGGTGCATTTTCCGACAGCCTGTCTCCACGGCAGACGGTGTCCACTCTGGCCCTTGCTTAATCGTGATCAGTTGCCGCGCACCTGGACAGCATCGCAGTCTGATCGACGCCTGTGTTGAAGGATCGATAAGTTACTGTGCACCTCGTATTCCTCGATTACATCGAAGAACGGAAGGTAACTCGGGCGAGGATGAGGCTGTATGACGGAAGCGTTCTACGGCCTCGACTGGACATGCCCGAATGTGACACTGAATTAAGCCACACCCAGCCACTTTGGGCCTGACAGCGAAGTTTATCCGCCGACGCAGTCAAAGATTCCAGGACGTGCGTGCGCCGGCGCAAAACGCCCAAGCCTCGCCATGCGTTCACCCAGAGTACAGACCCTGGCGGCAGTCAAATGTGCCCCGCCCTGGTGCGGCTTCCAGCGGAGGGATGCATGGTCAGCAAGTCGCATGCAGACATCGGTGTATTTTATTCAAGATGATGCTCGCGGCACTGGCTCCGTCAAAGGATGAAGACGGTTGCACATCAGAGGGGCGATTGAGTTGAGCTTGACGAAGCACTGCCGCTCACTGAAGAAGCCAGCGAGGAGGATTCGATATGAGGCAGCTTCGTATGCGTTTTGATTGGCTGACGATGCAGAGATAAGAAAAGTACGCTAGTGTAATGCCGTTGGCCGTTGTGGAAGGAAGCCCCCGAGTTCTGTGGAAGGAGCAAAACAAAAGTGAGCTGGGGCGCTTGAAGAGCAGCGAAAGGAGAGAGACATGCAGGATATCACTATATGTTTGTGCATCTTGAAAACCGCTCTGGAGGACGACGTTGTTGCAACGGAGAGCAGCGCGGCACACTGCTGACAGCTAGAAATGATTCAACTTGGCCGAGTCTGTGCCGATACGACCCAGCAGGCATCCTGCCCACCGACGGCGCGAGCGCAGAGCGACAAGGATGTTCCCTCTCGACCCACTCCCATCGATTATGAGCAGCGGCCACTTAATTCACTGCTGTCCCCAGAGTAGAGCCTCACCCGGCTATCGAATCCTCTCCACAACCTCACGCGACACGCTCCCAGCTCTCTGTACATACCTCCTGCCCGCACAACACCAGACGATGCGCCGCTGAGCCAGACCGGAGAATCGAGTTCTCAGTGGCCCGCACCTGCTGCGTCTGCTGTACCACCGTTGTCCGTCCTCTTATCGCGAGCCCGTACGTCAGCTACCAATTGACGTTCACCATCTGCACTCTCCAACACCAAACCAGCAGCCCTTCCCCAGGGTTCCAGGGTCGATAGTCGCACCGCACCGTACTGCTATCGGCAGTGATTGCTGCTTTCCGCCGCAACTGCTCGCTTTGCATCCTCCCTCTCTGCACGCGAACAGCCCAGGGTCCTACACCGCCAGAGTCGGCCCTTATCAGTTCCATTCCTTCGAGGAACCCTTCGAACCCTTCGACCGCCGCATAAGCCCTCGAGCGCCTCGCACTCGGCCGACCACGACCATACACACCATCTTACACCATGGCAACCCAGTTCTCCACGGCGACTGCCATTCCCGCACACCATGCGCCGTACCAGCAGCACGCATACAGAAAGTCTGCGCAGTACTCGCCCACAGGCACGCCCATGAACGTCTCGCCCACCTCTCCGCGCGACACGAACAACCTGATGAAGTACCACTCCGCGATCCGTCCCACCAAGCAGGCCTTGGGCGTCCCCGCTGCGCTTAGACGGACACAGCGCCCCTCCAAACAGTCTCCACCCAAACACGACTCGGCATGTGCTTCGCCAAACGGCGGATGGGCTGTCAACGGCGGCTTTCCGAGCGCGACTGATGGCGCAGGCACACCTGTCTCGCAGGTGAACAACGAGGACATGCACAGCATCTACAATGAGCTGCCCATGTCGCCCATCGCGGGTCCCATTACGCGCAACCACTGGCAGGTAAGTTATTACTTTTTTCCAACTTGTTGCCCATGCCGGCATTAGCCTCCGCTCTGTCGCGTGCCCAAGGCGGCTGGGGTGGTCGGCTCTTACGTACAGCGCTCGGGGTGGATCCCTCTAGCGCTGTATTGGATCTGGCCAATATTCCACTCTCTGCCGCCGACCACCCGACCGCATCGCTAGACCTGCACCTCAACAGTATGTGGCTGCACGATGCAAGCCGCATCTGTCGATGGTGACCCTGGCGTGGCCGAGACTGGATGCAGGGCGGCGAATATTCTCGACTTGAACATCAGTATCTTCTCTGGAAGAATGTTTTGTTCCGGTGTTCGCTCGGTCGCCCACTTACCCCACGCTAGAGGCTGCAACCGCCGCAGGGCCTCGTTCGCCCTGCTGCAGCCTCGGCTTGGTTTAAACTGGAGCCATGGGTTCTGCGTCAATGCCGCCAATCGTTCTAGACCAATCGTACTGACCGAACTCGCAGGCGGACAGCTCCACTCCAGCATGCTCAGCGCCATCGTGCCAAGTGCCATTTGGCCTCTTCAACCGCCGCCATCACTGCCGAAAGTGTGGCGGTATCTTCTGCGCACAGGACTCATCCAAGCAGGTCCGTCTCGACGAGCTTGCCCGTTTCCACCCGGAAGGTGAGTGGCATCGTGCGTGTGATCGCTGCCACAGTTCCTTCCGTGAGTGGGAGCACCTTCGTCTGAGCCGCAGCAACAGCGAGAGTTCCAGCAACAGCGGCGCCGGTGCACAGCCCGTCCAAGCACCCGTCGCAGCAAAGCGCCCAGAGGCTCGTGTCGGCAGTCTGGCGCAGAGCTTCCAGGGCGCGTGGAACTGGAGCACGTTTTAGATTCCCTACCGAAGCTCAGACTTCAGCACACTGGATGGGCGAATCTCTGTTTCCATCTCTTTCCGATTCGATGATATCCGGACGACATGCACAGTACACGATACATGAGTACTGATGGTCCATTTCTTCACCCGCATAACAGCATTACATCGGCGTCCTGCATTTACCTGAAGACCTCCACGGTGGTCTTCTGCATTCACTGCGCTTTAGCGGTTCCTACTGAAGCCCTCCTCGGACGGCTGTCGACGGTCGACAGTGACCGAAAGTACAGACGGTGTGGCGGGTGGCTGACTGATTGAGTTTTATGATTTTGTAAAGGCGGTTGTCTCAACAAGAGCACATTAGGCTCTGGCGTTCTGAGTCGTTTTGGGGTTATGGCTCCCACGGCGTATAGATGGCGACTGTCATGGTCGGTAATGGCGTGATGCTTCATGAATGGAAGACTATCCAACATCTCTGTGGCCTTTCAACGAGTGATGTGCGAGCACCGTGATGGTAGTGTGATGGTGGTGGGCTGATGTGGTGATGGTGGTGCTCAAAGCCACAAACAAGTAGAGGGCCGCTACTACAGATGGTAGGGGCTACTGAGAGATTTGACTGGAAGGGCACTGACAGTGCTTGAGAGACCAAGCACGCAATACTGGGTATACAATAGACTTTGAGTCGATGACGAACAACGTGGAGACAAAGGCTCATGGTGCAACACTGCGTTATACACTACACCAGCGGCCTCGAGCCAATCGGAGCCCGAGCATCGCCGCAGATGTCGCGATCTCGAAAATTGTTGCGCCTTCCACCAACTCCGCCGCGCTCAGCCCTACGCAGTCAAGCTTTCCAGACCGGGTATCTGGGAATCGACATTCCAAGATTATCTCACGCTCCTTCTGAGCACTCACCATACAATCCTTGTTGCCCAGAGTCTTCGGGGGCGCGCTGGCTGTAGCCCCTGCGAGAGTGCGCGGGACAGCAAGACGCTTGCTTGCGACCATGGCGACTGAGACAATATCGAGCGCCCCGGCGCAGATCAACAGCGCAGTAACCGCGACCGGGGAGACAAAGCTCCATGGAAGAGCCTTCTACGAAAGCATCGGCAGCCCAAAGCTAGTCCTTGCGCCTATGGTCGAGCAGTCAGAGTTCGTATGTTTTGTCGAGTCACTGTGTTGGCGCGGGAATACTAACGGCGCTCTTCACAGGCATGGCGACTGCTCTCCCGGTCCTTCCTCCCAGCCTCGCAGCAGACGAATCTGCTAGCTTACTCGCCCATGTTTCATTCACGAATGTTCGGCGAGAAGTCCAACTACCGCGACTCGCACTTCCAGCCCCTCAAATCGACATTGCCCTCGCCGCCTGACTATTACCATGTCTCGCAACTGCCGCAATCGGAAAGACATCTCGACGGGAATCCTGCCTTCGATCGACCGTTGACCGTACAATTCTGCTCCAACGACCCAGACGACCTTCTCACCGCCGCGAAACATGTTGCGCCGTTCTGCGACGCCGTCGATCTGAACCTCGGTTGTCCACAAGGCATTGCAAAGAGGGGCAAATATGGCGCTTTCTTGCAGGAGGACTGGGATCTGATTGCAAGGATGATCAGGAAGTGTCACGAGGAGCTCGACATCCCTATTACAGCCAAGATGCGTGTGCTCGAGACGAAAGAGAAAACATTGGCATACGCGAAGACCCTCCTGGATGCAGGTGCCAGTATTATCACCGTGCACGGCAGACGCAGGGAACAGAAGGGACACAACACAGGTCTGGCGGATTGGACGTTCATACGATACTTGAGAGAAAATCTGCCAAAAGAGACAGTCATCTTCGCGAACGGAAACATCTTGCAGTATGGGGATATTCAGGCTTGCTTGGACGCTACAGGCGCAGACGGTGTCATGAGTGCAGAGGGCAACCTGTACGACCCCACAATATTCGCAGAGCCGCCTCCAGTCGGCGAAGAGGGCCGCGAGTACTGGCGTGGCAGAGACGGCAAGGGCGGCTACAGAATGGACGCAGTGTTCCGGAGGTACATGGACATCATCCACAAGTACGCTCTTGGCCAAGAGCCTCCAGCAAGAAAGCCGCTCTGGATGCCAGGCGACCCAGAGGAGCCGCCAGCAGAAGCGCAACAAGAGGAAGAAGAGGGCCCGCCAAAGAAGAAGCAGAAGCAGACACCGAAACCGACAGAGAAGAAGGGCACGAAAACCACCAACCCCAATCTTACTGCCATGCAAGCACACCTCTTCCACCTTCTCCGCCCGCTCGTATCTCAACACCACAACGTCCGCGACGCCCTCGCCCGCTCGCGGACAGGCGACATTGATGCTTTCGAAAACGTCCTCGATCTTACTGAAGCAGCGGTCAAGCAGGGCATCTCCGTCTACGAAGCCGAGCACGCCAACGGTACCTCTACTATCGACCCATTATCGGCACCCGAAGTCCTCGAAAACCTTGATCCTTATGAGTCCTCGCTTGCCACGGTCGCACGCTGCAAGCGGCCTTGGTGGATTTGCCAGCCTTATGTACGACCTCTGCCGAAAGAGGCTATTGAGAAGGGCAGCATGAGTTTGAGCAAGAAGGAGAAGAGGAGGTTGGAGATTGAGGCTGAGGTGAAGAAGCAGGCGGAGGAGACGAAGAAGGCGGGGCTGGAGCCTGAGGGGCGAGTACAGATGGAGAGCGTGAATAACGGGGAGGCTAAGGACGTTGAGAGTCTCGAAGAGAGTGAGAGGAAAGATGGAAAGAGCGAGGACGTTGTTGAAGAGCCTAAGGAAGGTGTGGTCTGTGGCTAAGGTCGAGAGGAAAGTGAGAGCTTGACGTTATTACAATGCCGTAAGGATATACCCAACGAATGATGCAGATGTTCATCATAAGAGCTATGATAGGCCCAAGTCTGTTTGCCCTCAATGCTCCAGGCTTTGGTGAGTTGCGAGATACTTGCGGTGAGTTGCACCTGCTGTCTGCGCGTCTGCCCAAAGTGCAACATCTGCTGCTCTTACCTGCGACAAGCTTCGAGGTCAGCAGAACTTCCCTCCTTAATGCGAGGTGCTGATCATGTAACAACGCAGTGCAGAGCTGCTTTCACTTTCACTTCGCGTGTTGCGCGCGTCACCACCAACATCCAGACTGACACGCGCATTGACACAACACCCCCTCGAGCCGCTCCCAAAACATGGCCATCATCAAGAAGACGACAGCGAAGGCCAAGCCTGCGTCCTCCAAGATCCTGCAGAAGCTGCTGAAGGTACACGCCTTACGAGACGACTTACACATCCCTCCCGTGAATCCACTGCCGAGAGGACAAGCAAAACGCGACAAGAGACAAGCAAAACAGGATAGACGCCTAAGACTCGAACGCATGCACCACTCCACATTTGCCGATTCGATATTCGGTCTAAGGCCTGTCTTTCCTGGCCAGATTGTGATCCCTAGCGCAGACGATGCCCGGTTGCCAGACTCGGCGCGCATGCAAGATCTGGAGCCGCTTCTACACACCGGTGTTGCCCAGGTCTACTGGGTCGATGGATCTGAGGCTAAAGGCTTCCTTGGTGCTGGTATTGTCTGGCAAGCGGAAGGCAAATTGATCTCGGGTCGATGTCACCTTGGCCAGAACACAGGAGGCAACAATGGAGATTCTGAGCTCCTTGCATTGGGCGCTGCGCTGAGGCAGGCGAAGAAGTACATACAACAGGGCAATAAAGTTGAGTTCGTCAGGGTATTCTCAGATGCTCTCACTATCCTTGAAGACATCAAGCAAGGGACATGCTATGTCTTAGGCCCTATGCAGGGAGGCAGAACCGCGCTCGAGAAACTCTTTGCTCGCGCACAATGGCTCAAGGAACGAAACGTAAGTATCGAACTGACCTGGGTCAAGGGTCACGCGAACAGCGAAGGCAACAGACTGGCAGATGAAGCTGCGGGCCAAGCGATAGCTGAACAAGCCTCGAATCCGCCTCCACCTACCCCGTTCTTCTCGATGTCCAAAACCGAGCTCGAAGTCCCGCAGGTGTGGAGAGACCGCGGTCAAGACTGGATTATGAGTGGCTTTGGAGAGCCAACCGCGCTCACATCACGAAATCGACGAAGCAGCTACCAAAGCTCGAAACGCGGCAGGCCCGGAAAGTCCGGAGACCCCAATGGGAGTCGTTCAAAGCGCGGACAGCAGGCCATTTGGAGAACTCTACAACCGCTTTTGGCCCTAGCCCTGATGACTATGCTGCTGTTGAACTCTACAACAGCCTTGACCGTCTGAGGCAGACTGCAGTCGAAGTGTTTTACTCCAGACTGTCACAAGCTGCTATCGATGATCGCTTGATCAAGCTGTGTGAGATCCGCCAGAAACTGCAGGACATGTTGGCCGCGGTCGCTGAGCGTTCGAGGTGTGCTACTCACGTTCTCAAACTTTGACTGTCTGTAGGTGTAGCAAGGCTGGCTCTTGTTCAAGGTACGCCGATGTCGCAGATTCGGTGGAGGAAGCACTCAAACTAGACAAACAAATCCAGACCTACCAGTCTCGAGTTGCCAATAAACAGACAAGCTCACTAAGGGAAAGAACGGAAGATTGGTCGCAGGTTCTCCGAGCACGAACCCGCAGATCCTTCGATGAGTGGCAAGAGCAACCTCCGACGGCATCCACAGACGGCCTTAAGGTTATCGAGATCTCGGAGTCGGAGTTGCTTGACGGAGTCGGCGGCGAACCTGACCGTAGCACGATGAACATGCAGACACACTATCAAGGGTCGGAGGTTTCAGCTCTACCAGAGGCATGGGTGGGCGACACACTGCTTCTGGTTCTGGGGAGCAGTCCATATCACAAGGCTGGCTTGGACCATGGACGCGACCGGACTCCGCCAGCTGACCGTCAACTCGAAGGCCGATTCAATATGCACATATGCCGAGACCCTGACCGCATGGCATAGATCATTTCAGCAGGTTTTTATGTATCCCCATTGGACGATTTCGATGATTAGCGATGGAAGAGGAGGCTACGGTCATGTGTGTCTAAAGCCATAAGACGAGATGATTGTACAACATCTAGATCCTTTGCAGATCGTGTCGCGCACAGATATGCCCCACTTAGTTGTCGCACAAGAGGTACCACGTGCAATGGGAGCATGCTTGACGGCGGATTGCATAATCTGGTAGTCGCCAATGAGTCCACAATTCTGGCCTTTCGATAGTCAGTCTTGAAGGACAACCTGGCTCACAATCTATTTCTTTGCTAAGTAAAGCCTGCTATCGAGGTGAGAACGCGCTGACTTTCACTTCACCGCTGCGTTTGACGCATGCAGCCCCCATGCATGTATCATTTGAATCGCAGCAACCCGTGCCACTCTGACCCCAACGATCCATTACCTCACATGCTCTTTCCACCATGCGATTGCAATCATTAATCACTGCCGCTTTAGTCTCCTGTGTCGCTAGCTGCGTGCTCGACTCCGGAACTGGCACCGCCGACAACTCCCAGATGGGCCCTTCCAGATACAAACTACCGGGAAGGTCTGCCACACTCCCTCAGAAGAGATCACAGCGCCCTGCTGGTCGTAAGGTCAAGTTCAAGCGCGATGGCTCGGTGACGGGCTTCTTTGACGACGACTATGCCAACGACGAGGATTGGGAGAGGTTCACCAACAAGGGCGGCACACTGGTGAGACAGATCAGATCTGCCCCAAAGCTCCACAGACTAACTCCGAAACAAGATGTGTGGCATCAACGGCGATGATGAAGAAGCTGGAGGGCAGATAGGCGATACACGCAAGCCTCCTTCTGCCGCAGGCCCTTGGACCGGGGACTTCACGCAGGAGATGACCAAGTGGAAGTGGACCGAGATCAACCCATCGACATACTCTTGCAAGATGAACGACCACTGGAAGATCCATTCGGCCATGAAAGCACTCGGTCTCAATGGCGACCCGCAGAATGAAGGCGGAGATAACATATGCTACCGCGTCGAACACTGGAACCCCAAGCCCGCAGAGAACGGTCGCCAGATCCCTGCAATCAACCAGTGGTACAACGTCGACGGTACAGACTATCAGGTACATCTCTACATCCTGGAACTACATGTTCATCTTGAGTGTTATTCCCAATGCTAACAACCCCCAGGCTACCAAAGCACACTACGAATTCGGCATCGACCGCGCCGGAGGCGCCCTCTACAGCTTCTTTTTCGACTCGCCAGTCTACGCTGCTGCTTTCCTCTGGAACAATAACCGCAGGCCGGCGGATCCGGCGAAGCTCCCCAAGCTAAGAGCATTTTCGGGCGTCCTATGGGGATATTGGAGCAAAGCCAACCCGGATATCAAAAACGTGAGGTACCTCTTCATGATGGGAATTAGCAACGACCAGACGAACACGCTGATTGCCACGTGCCTGCACAACAAGGAGGAAACTCTGAAAGAGTGGCCTGGCATCGAGTTCCATACGAAGAGTGATGAGGGGCATGCGCTTCTGGGCAGCCCGAATGGAGCTGCGTTTGCGTACTTCCTCATGCAGCACAAGGCCGAGCTGGGACAGAAGACGATCACCAAGGTCACTGTGTTCAGGGCGGAGACGGACGATGATCTGGCATTTGTGGATCCGCATCTAGTCTTCCACGTTGAGGACGCGGAGGAGAAAGGGAAGAAAGACGAGAAGCCAAAAGACGGCACGGGGAAGGATGACGAGGGACGCCGCCAGGGCCAGCGGTCGTCTCAGGTTTCGAAACTATGAGACAATTAGATGAAGACGCTGCTTTTGGTGTCGTGGTCTCGGGTAGGCTATAGGGAACTTCATGAATGGCGCGCCGGTGCAGTCACAAAACTAGCTCTGGAGGCGTCTAGACAGACCAAGTCAACAGAGAAAGCATATCTAACACAGCCCGTTATATGTTGACCGATGGAGCGATCAAGAAACCTACGAAACCGATGGCACAGTCAGGGTCATCGCAACAATGTGGGGCATCCCTCTGCAACCCCTCTTACACTGTGCGGCGGAACGCTGACAATTGCGCTAATTGATATTGTTGAATGGAGGGATGATCGTTGAAATGTTTCGATGGCGGAGATGCGGCTAAGGTAGGGTCCTGCCCAATCAAGCAGATCGTGCCAAGTCTGCTGTTCACGCCACCTGCCACCTCGCACCTGGCCTGAACGTCACGTTTCAAATACCTCAGCTGTACGTCTCTGTTCACGGCAACGCCGCTACCCCCGCAACTATATATTGCTATCGTTGCATCCTTGCACAGTACCTGTAGTCCTCAGTTTTCAACTTGGAACTTCGCGCTTCCCCACACTTGGCTCCCCGCGTTTCGGCAAAAGTAGGACCACTTTTTCCCACGTCACCGCGCCCAGCTCGGGCCCTCACGCGAGATGTCCATCGACATCGACAACGAAGCTGCCACCGCTGAAAGTGCGGATGCTCGACGCGATCGCCTCGACAGACTACCTGACGAGCTCCTGCTCCAGATTTTCGAGTTGTTGGGGCATGCATCCAAGCGTAACTTGTGCAACGTGTCACGACTCAACAAGCGCTACCATCGCTTGAGTGATGCTGTGCTCTACAAGAGCATCTTGTTCGAGACACCAGACCTACACCTCACCTTCAGTGAGTCATTGGGCCGCCGGCCCAGACGTGGATCATCTATCTTCGAAGTGAAGCTAGCATACCCGTCACATGAGCTGTCGGAGCTCGCACTCGATGCCCCACTGCGCCATCACTATGACCCATCTCATTCACTGTCGCGAATGTCCAACCTCGAGAAACTGGATATTGCATTACCAGATAAACTGTTACACGGCATTGGATGTCTCTTCAATGGGCCGTTCGATCTTGCATGTCTGAAGACATGTAGTCTTTTCTACCAATGCCCGGACGACGGATACTGGGACCTCCGCGAGAACATCCACATCTTTGCGCATCCCGAACTTGAGAATCTGACAATCCGGAGAGCGAGATTGGACGACAGGGGGTTTGACTCGCTCGAGCGCCCGCACGAGACAGCATTAAAGAAGCTGCATCTAATCGAATGTGACATCAGCGACGACACTCTGTCAGACGTTTTGGAATTTCCCATAGGGCTTGAAGAGTTCGTAATGACGCAACTGGAGGAGCCGGAACCAGACGTAGAAGAGAGCTCGGACAGTTTTAGTGACTACATCATTGCGCTCGGATCTCAGGCGCATTCTCTGAAAAGCATCACGATCGACTTCCCTACTCTCGGCTGTCGGAAGACCCTACGCATGAGAGAGTTCGAAGCACTCAAGGAGCTACGGATGAATTGGGACCATCAACTATTTGGCAAGTCCTCTAAGAAACCGCGCATGCAATCAGTGGGTCTGCCTCCGGAACTTGAGGTTTTGGAGTTCTTCAATGAGCTGGGAAAAGATGACGAGGTGACTGACCTACTGCTGGCGATGCTTGAGCAGAAGCACGTTGTTGCGCGGTCGCTAAAGAAGATGATCGTGGTCGAAGGGAACGACAAGATCCTGAAAGAAGTGAAAAGTATTTGCAAAGAGCAAAGACTGCAATTAGACATCATCGGGGAACTAGACGAAAGTGAAGAGGATGACGAAGATATAGATGGGGATGTAGACACCAGCGAAGAAGACTCGAACCCAGACTCAGATTCAGATTAGAACAATTCATAGAAGTACCTGCAGGCCCTTGGCTGCTGATACCTGCTGCTGCAAACTTCGACTCCAGCAGCCAAGACGGTTGTTCTCACGGAAAAACGACGCGACTGCAGTCTTGAGGAGTCCACCGGCGCCCGCATATGTAATCTCAACGCCAGTAGATCGAACCACTTGACTTTGCGGGGTGCACCCTTCGTTCCACGAATCAGACAAGCCTGTACGAAAAGCAAGATTTCCTATTTGGACACGGAGGACCACCACTGGACTAAAGAGGCACCCCTCCCACGACGGCCACAGATTCTTCAATGGCGGTCCGTCAAATGCTTCGACATTGCACTAACTCACTGGGACGTCATACCACCTCTAAATGTTACATAAAGACTCATCTTCTCCTTCGCGACTGCAATCAACCGTTTCCCACACAGGGCAAGCACACCAGTTGCCTGCCAACCCACAAGATGCGTCTCGCATTTTCCAGTCTTTTGCTCGGTGGCGCTATAGCTCTGAACAATGGCGTAGGCAAGCTTCCGAAGATGGGTTACAACAGTAGGTCGTTATGAGTAACTTCCGAGGCTGTCGCTCAGCATTTACACAGCATTCAATGCATTTGGCTGCAACTACAACGAAGAAAAGCTGCTTGCTATGGCACACTCCATGGTAGAAGAAGGTCTTGTGGTGGCAGGATACAACTCGATCATCTTTGATGATTGTTTCACGAAGAAGGAACGTGGCAACGGCAGCGAGCTGCTTGAAGGTGGAAATCTGAGTGTCCCGCCATTGCCAGTATACTGACCTGCAACACAGATCCGGTGAGGTTTCCATCCGGTATGCGGAGTCTGACAGACAAGCTCAAGGCCCTCGGTATCTCAGCCTCGGCATATTCGGACGCTGGCTACAAGACTTGTGCTGGATATCCTGGCTCTTATGGTCACGAAGAACAGGACCTTCAGACGTTCACCGACTGGGGCTTCGACTACCTGAAGTACGACAATTGCTACATTCCGTTCGACAATATCACTCAAGAGAACGTGTACGGTCGCTACCAGCGCATGGCGGATGCCATCGCCACTCGCGCCGCGGAGAAGAACGAAGATCCGTTCTGGTTCTCTATATGCGAGTGGGGCTGGCAACAACCATGGATTTGGGGCAAACGACTTGGACACAGCTGGCGCATCAATGGTGACATCAAACCATGGTGGAACTCGCTCGCGGCTATCATAGACAATGCTAGCTTCCAGTACTGGGCCACTGACTTTCATGGCCACAACGACATGGATATGCTGGAGGTCGGAAACACAGGTCAAGGCGACCCAGTCGGCAACCTCACCTATGACGAGGCAAAAAGTCATTTCACCGCCTGGGCACTTCTAAAGAGTCCGCTCTTTATCTCCACCAATCTGCCTAACGCAACTGAAGACGAACGTAACATCCTGAAGAACCCCGACATCATCAAAATCAACCAGGATCCCAATGTCGGCGAGTCAATCGCGCCCTTCCGCTGGGGCAACGACCAACCCGACTTTGTCTCGAACGCCACCCACCCGGCACAATACTGGTCCGGCAACAGTACTTACGGCGTTGTCTTCATGCTGCTCAACAACCTCGACACGCCGCAGGACATGTTCTTCAATCTCACTGAGAGCTGGGCTATTCGCTCTGGCCGTATCTATGACGTGTACGATATGTGGACGCATACGCACAACGGGACTGCGCTGCGCAATATGACTGTGACACTGCCGCCGCATGGTGTCGCGGCGTTGTTGCTTAATGATGCGGGTCCAGAGCCGGAGCCGAGTGAGTTGGGCTTGCCGTACTGTGGTATCTACTGGCAGTGTACTTGGCCGAATGGAACATACTACAGCAACTGAGTGGTCGGTGGCGAGAATGAAACGAACGAAACTGCTGACATTATCCGAGGTTTCTTCAATCTTGCGAAGGAAAAAGATCAAGCCTTGTTACAAGACAATAGAGGGAGGAAGCATCAGACTCAGCAATACCTACTATCTGCTGTAGTGAAGAACGTGAGGATGAGTTTCTGTTGGCAACACAGTCAATCTAAACGGCAGACTGCTGCGCTTACAGGAGATGTTCGTTTTCGTACGAAGTGTTGGCAGCTTTTGTGAGAGTGAAGTTGAGTAGTCCAAGTGCGAGATTTGGCACATGCTCGTGCGCCGTCTGTATCCTTGGCACGAACGATCAAATACTTCTCCTAGGCAATATCAGCAGATTGCGTGACATCCGCCACGAAAAATGCCGAATACACATGTCACCACGTGCACGTTCTGACTCTGGGTTAGAGCACCTGCATGCTGCAAGCTCGGCGGACAAGCTCACCCAAGCAAACTTGGCATGCTTGTTTTGCGGCATATCGCGAACTTCAATTTCGCCCTGTGCCGGATACGAATCAGAACGCACGCTATCTGGTTCGCAGCTGGCGCAATACATCGTGAACTGCCTGTTCGGGACTAGCGGAGCCGCTGTGATCCTTGCCAGGTGCCGGTAGTACTGATAAGCATTGACAAGCTTCTCCTGCTTTTAATCTATGTGCACATGTGTCTAGCCCTATCGAACACCTACTCGAGATATGCGACCTCACACTTCGGCCTTGTTCTCAATATGCGAGGTCGCTATGTCAGTCAATGGCGACACCGTCCGGTTCGAGTACCAGCAATGAGACGCAACACTTCACTCTAACCAACAACCAGCAGAGCAGTGACCGAAGCGAGGACACTTTCAGATGGCATAAGGAGCAAGGCAACTGAAGTCGAAGCATGTCGGTATTGCAGATCCGGAGGCTTCCCGCGTTCAAGCTCCGGCTAGTCGCTTCCCGAAAAGGAAGGCAAAATGCCTCTAGACTAGAAGACCCGCCTTCATCTAGGACCGCTTCACCACCGTCGGCGAACCTCGCAGTCTTGAGTAGCGAATGACCGCAACCCATGCAGACATCACACACATCACTGCATCGCTGTTGACCACTCGCATGGCTTAGATGCGAGAACTGGACGAGCAAGCGCAAGGTCAGCCAATCAGTACCCTGAGATTCTTCTGTCTTTCCTGAACGACTTTATTGCCCGCTTCTTAGCCTTGACTGAGTGTCAACACCCAGACTATGGGACTGCATCTGCTCAGTAGAAATTAGGAAGGTATCATCGAACACCATGTCGAAATCTATCGCACCGTGCTCGGAAGCCTCCACATGTGGACGTCAAAGCGAAATAGCTCCTGTCGTAACTACAGCTAGCACACGTATAAAGATCAGTGATATCCGCCGTCCAATATCTCGTCACAGCAACACAGTCGCTCCGCTGCCCACTCCACTCAAGTCTTTCGCTTCTCCTGAACCGATCTCCTTCAACCTTCAATATGAAGTTCTCCATCGCTTTCATTACTGCTGCCCTCGCTGGCGCAGCCCTGGCTCGTCCTTCGAACCTCGCTGAGCGTGTCAAGTCACGTGCTGATGGCTCTCGTCGCCACCGCACCCAGCCTATGATCAAGGTCGGCAGCAACTTCAAGGAGAACGCCAAGTTCATTGCAGGATCCGACAACGCCACTGCTCACGTCGACTACTCCTCCAACTGGTCGGGTGCTGTCCTTGAGCAGCCCTCATCCGGCTACTTCAAGTCTGCCACTGGCCGTTTCACTGTCCCCACCCCCAGGCACGTTGGATCCGGCGGAACCGAGTCTTCCTCTGCTTGGGTTGGTATCGATGGCGATTCCTGTGCCAGCGGCCTTCTCCAGGCCGGTATTGACTTCACCGTGTCATCTTCTGGAGATGTCTCCTACGATGCCTGGTATGAATGGTACCCCGACTATGCCTACGACTTCAGCAACTTTGATGTTGGCGCTGGCGACGTCATCCAGGTCGACATCGTTGCGACTTCGACCACCAGGGGCACTGTCAGCCTTACCAATGTGAGCACCGGCCAGAAGGTCAGCCAGACTCTGAGTGCTCCCAGCGGCTCGGTCTTATGCCGCCAGAACGCTGAGTGGATCGTCGAGGACTTCGAGCAGGGTGGCAGCCTCGTTGCGCTCAGCAACTTTGGCACTGTTGTCTTCTCCCAGGCTAGCGCTGCGCTCAGCACCGGCGGTACTGAGGGTCTGAGCTCTGCTACCATCATCGACCTTAAACAGGGCAGCACTGTTTACACTGATGTTACGATCAACAGCGGCTCCCAGGTCACCGTCAAGTACGTCTAAATGATATCGATGGAGAACAGGGTCAATGCCGTGGTCGGAGAGGTGTTGTTCAGCGGAAGTTCATTTGGTTGTGGAGAGCTTGGATTGGCTGTGGCTAATGGGTCCAAGGCTAGGGATTCTAGTTCAATCAACACAGTTGAATCTGCAAAATTTCGGTCTTATGGCTTCGATGCCTGTGTCATCGCTTGTGATTTTGTCAGTGCGCAGCACAACATGAGCGCTTAGCTACTGGAGAAACCTTGAATACCGATGAAGTGAAGAGTCTGCACATGTTTATCCGGCGAATGAATATGTCTGGTTGAGTTGAGACCACGAAAAGGGTATCAACGAGTGATCCGTTTGTGTAAGCGCTTTGTAGTCAAAAGAGCCAAAATACAAGGGCTGGTGACAAAGTGGCTCGTGATAAAAGAACGCCGATCTCACGACTTTGGATGTTCTTTAATTTTCCGACCGGTCATTTATCTCGGTGCTTGCAGAAATGTGCCAATCTCCTTATCTATAGCGCAGTATTAACCCATGCTTGTACGCATGTTGATTGGTCCCGGTCACCAATGTACCCAAAGATACGCGACGAAATTGGTGCGGCGGTCAGGAAAATACACGCGTTGATCTTTGCGGCGGTCAGGGCGACACTGTTGGCAACGGCGATACGTGATATACAATCAGTATGCCGGAAAACCACCTGAACCACCTTTGCGACTGGCCCAAGGTCTTGGTAGTCTACTTTCGATTTCACTAGTTCTTGTAGCAATGACACAATACACGTCCATCAGCAAACCGTCCCTGCGCAGATGTGCTACTATTGGTACGATGCTTGCATTGATACCACAACTGGCTTCAAGGCGAGACAAACGCTGTTCAGCAATTCCAATGCATGCAGACTCGGAAATCGACATGCGGTAGTATCACATCCAAAGACGTCTCGAGCGGATCAGTGTCCTCGCAGTCTCGAATTGTAACACTCACCTTGAGCTCGGCTTCAGATCATGCGACTGCAACAAGGCCGTCTGCGTCCATGACGTCCTCGACATCGTTCTCCGTATCGTCGCCTGCTTCCACGTCGTCTTCCTCAGCAACATCGTCTCGAGCCTGAGGAGAAAACATCACAACAAAGAATGGCATCTCGGCTGGGGCTATTGCAGGCATTGCGGTTGGTGTCGTGGCGGCTATAGCTGCTGGTATTGCCATACGGTGCTTTTGCCAAAGATTTCGATGCTCAACTGTGGCATCTTTGGGGGAGCGCACGCCACACGAGCGAACCGATCTTCACGAGAAGCAAGTTGTCACTAGCTTGATCCCTCACTTCCCAATGAAGCCTGAGCTGCAGTCCGAACGGCTTTGTCCCGGAGCTAGAGGGGCCGCGAGGAACTGGAGCACATGAGTTACACAACACTACATTTGCCGATACACCGACATGGAGTAATTAGATACAGGGGAACAAACATGCATCTTGGAGAGTAGCCCCATCGATTGGTCAGCAAACGTCTATGACGTGCTTTGTATGTTTGAGAAGAGATCTGGGGATTGCGCTGCTACACTAAAATCTATCGCCGCACTGGAAGAGGAAGAGAGATGGATAGATCGGGAGCTAGCAAAAGCGCGGAGAACCTAGGAGTTGCGAGACCAAAAGTATGCCCTCCAACAGAAGTTCAAACCTGCAAAGAGCGCATGGCCATTCTATACGTAGCTGATGTAGCTTTTATGCGATGCTGCATCGTATGCAAGGAGAAAGTCTTTGCTCAGCCTAAGCGTTGATGACGATGATGATGACGACGTTGCGTGGATGCAACAACACGCTGCCATCCTTGATGGATGCATTGGCGCCATGTTGAGATGGCGTGACTGGAGACACAGCGTCAACTTCGATTCAAACGTGAAGCTGTAGAAATTCGAGAGCAGGAATGACGTGCTTTCTGAATAGAGGATCCGTCTCTTGCAGGGAAAAGTCGAAAACATGGCCCATCCCTTCTCCGAGGTCAAGCTTGGTCTTCACACCAAGCTCTCGTAGCCTTTCGTGAGTGCGCACTGTAAGTCCACGGTCGACAAACACATCTGGGATGCCGTGGAAGAAATATGTCGGCGGGAAGTCCGACGTAAGCTGAGTCGTGGCATCAACACGTTGATAATCACCATCCGGGATGATCGATGAAATGGATTTGCCATCACGCAACTGAGTGATATACCACGCGCATCTCGGATCACCCATAGCTGGCTTGCCATCAATGAAGAGTGGTAGTGAAGTGATCGCTTGCGGGCCCTCGAAGATCTTCCAGATATGCTCCTTCGCCTGGGGCGGAATCTGCGCGAATGGTGGCGATGGCTTTGTCCAAAAAGCGTCGCCGAGTTGCTTGCACCCATAGAAGTCCACAATCGCTCGCGGCGGGTTCTCGCAAAGTCCTGTTGTCAAAGCCAGCTGCCCACCAGCCGAATGTCCCATTGCGACGATACGAGAGCTATCGACTTGCACATGCGCATCTCCAAGCAGACCTGGTAATGTTCGCTGGCACCACCGATACACGTCTTTGGCATCCTGAATTGGGCCGTCGTATAACGAGACCTGCGGACATAGCCGATACTCTGGTGTGACTACGACGAAGCCTCGAGCGATCAGTCCAGCAATCTGATTGCGAGGTATGAGGTCAGTGGATCCAAGCACAAAGCCGCCAGCATGGAATATGAGCGCTGCTCAAGTCAGCAAATACTGCAACTCGATGTAGAGGACGGCAACGCACCGATCGGCGACGGCGTCGGGTTGAGTGAAGAATCAAAGAAAACATGGGCCGGTATCAGGCCAGCCGACTTATCATCTTTCCATGTTAGTGTGATGCTTTGCATAGTGATAATCAGTGATGTTCAAGGGCTCACGAGTGGAGCGGATGGAGCGAGGAGAAGTACGAAGACGAGGGCTGCTGAAACCAGAGGGGTCTGATCTTAGCGAAACCGGCGCAGACTTATACTGATGCCATTTCTCAAGCTCGGCACTCGCGTGGAATATGAAAGTCTGATGGTGCATAGCAACTTGGATCGATTCCTCAATCGGTCTAGTGATGAGCGAGGGTACCCAGGTAGTGCTGACGGGACCGGTTCGGAGCGCGCTGTCCCCCGAACTCCCGACGCAGGCAGCTATTCAACCAGCTTCTAACGCAGAGCAACTGAACTAAAGCTCGCGTTAGAGTTTTTCTGCTGTGCAATCTGCTTTGTTGCGCACGATGTCTTTTCTAAACGCCTGCATATGCGTTACATGTTCGTAGTTGTCTAGAAGATACAATACTTAGCTTGTTACTACAAGTACAGCTAAGTAGCTTCTTGAAGCAGCTCTAGTAAGAAGTAGTTTAGTCGTCCTTATTATCACCGCAAGCGCAGCGAAGTAGCTATTCGATTTCGAACAAAATATAGCGTACTATAATATACTATATAGGCAAGTAGCTAGCCTTAGTTAGTAGCTAGATTTTGTTAAGACGCTCTTAAACTTTATACGACTTATAATATTTTAATATAAGACAGCTTAAAACACCTTAGAGGAATCTAGTATTGAAGTTATACTAGATAAAGTCTAAAAGTGTACTAGTTCTGTTAGGTCTTGGGGATGAATACTGGTTCTAGATTGGTAGAGTAAGTTGCGTCTAGACAGAGTCTAATATAACAGCTTAGGGTAATAATAGTCTAAGTAATACGCAGTGCAGCTTGTTGTTGTTAAAGTAAGATTCTAAGAAGTAACTTAACGTACATATACACTAAGCGGGACAGTTAGCAAACAGGATACTTTTGCCAAGACCCTACTAAAACTCACCCTATTATAGCCTAAAATACTACAAAGCAGCGCTGTATAAGGCAAAACAAGCTATAATATTATTTAGAGACTTCTTCTATATTATTCTTATATATTTGTGCGTTGTGCCTGCCCTCTCTACAACATCTATAGTATTATTAAGATAGTTTACCCCCTTTAGCGCGTACCTACTTCTTCTACTTTTTTCTATTACTACACGCCCTAAACTCTGCTAGAGCTGCTAACTACTAGCCTTCCTTAACTATAAGGGACCCTCCCCCTTAGATTTGCTTTCTTTTGTGCAAATTACGTTCTATAGTAGCTGCTAGAGCTGCATAAAGCTTAGCGTTCTCTTGTTATACTAAAACTAGCTTATATAATAGAATTGCTCCTCCCTTTGTATAGTGCTTAAGCGCGCTTAGCACAGAATCTAGTAAGCTGCCCTGCTACTTCTTATACTTCTCTTAAATTAAAGTTAATTATAACCTAAATTCTAGGGTATTGCTTAGGGTTTGTAACTGCTAGAGCTTGTTATTTATAGGGAGTAGTAGTAATAGAGTGCGCAGCTTTATATTAAGGGTTAATATAACCTGTTCTAGGTTAAACAAGACTAATCTAGCCCTTTAGAACCCTCTCTAGATATTGCTAGGGTTAATAGCTTTCTTATAAGCTGCTTTAAAGCATAGTAGGAACTCCTGCTTTATAATATAGTTAATCTAGTTACGCATAAGCTTATTAACCTTATCCCTATACGCCTTCTTTAGAGGGCTAAAACAACCTACGTTAAGTAGCTATAAGAGGTGCGTTAAGTGCGCAGGCATATATAGGGTTACAATCTTTTAATCCCTACAGTATTGCATAAATTCTGTAGAATTATAGCTCCTATAACTATTAATAATTAGTATATAGTAGGTACTAACAGTATATATCTTTATATGCCTGTTAAAGTACTTTAACTAGTTAAAACTAAGCTTGTTAGTAGTCTAGCTGTTCTTAGAGATAGCAATAGTCTAATCTTAGGGCAGGTTGTTATCTTTATACTAGCTAGACTAGTGTTAGCAGGCTTTAAAGATAATATAGGCTAGAATAGCCTATCCTATAGCATTAATACCCTTAATAACTATTACCTACTCCTAATTGCCTAGCTAGACCTGCTTTGCTTATCCTAACTTCTCTACATCTATAACAACTACTCTAATAGATATCTAGCCTATTATAAAGCCTATCTTATTAAAGTTATACGTGTTGTTGTCTAGGATACTATACTTAGCTTTAATATTAGCTACTAGACTAAATTAGCCCTAGATTACCTTAGGATCCTTGCAGAGGGCTTGCTTATAGTTATACTTGCAATTAAAGACTGTTTTAAGCTCCTCCTAACGCAAAACAAACCTACTAGCCTATCTAGGGCTAATAGAGGCTAAACTACGCTCTTTTTGCAGAGAATTAGCTATATTAGCTACAACTTTAAGCTAGGGGTGCTCTCCTTACGTAACTAGCTTAAGTATGCATATAATAATTACCTGCTCCTTAGCGCTAGTTAGATTATATAAGTTAGCTATAGTATTAACGCGTAAAGGTTATCTAGCGTGTTGTTAGTGTAGTGTACTTTTAGGTACGTTATAGATAGCTATAGCATGTTGCACTAAGAGTTTTGCGTCTTGTTTAAAAGCTTAAAGCATAAGCTAGATCTAATACTCTTTTGACGCGTTAAATTATAGTTATTAGGGAGGTATTAGTGCAGGAAGGGTGTATTAGTAGGGTCTTAGCAAAAGTGTCCTATTTGCTAACTGTCCTGCTTAGTGTACATATACGTTAATTAACAAAGTTAAACACAAACTATAAGGGTTGTGTTTATAGGTACTATATACTAAAGAGATATGCAAAGTGCTTAGTAGAGCTAATTAACTAATTATACTAATTACTAATTATACTAAGCACTAATTGTACTAATTATTGCTAAGACTCTTAATTAGTTGTTACATAACGTGCTTTAATTGTTAGGGAGGCGTTGCGCTATTGTCCCTACATATAATTACCTTTGCTAGTAATTCTTGCTGTGCTATACTAGAGTGTAATTCTTGTTACAACCCTTTGTATTCTATAGATTATAACATCTAGTATGTAGCTTGCTATCTAAGCTCTTAAATAGGTTATATATCTTTTTTTACTAACGTACCCTACAGGCAAGCAAGCCAACAGGCAAGCAAGCTACCTTTGCCAAGCCCCTACTAAATCCTAACCTATTATAGCCTAAAACACTACACTTTGGCGCTCTGTAGTAGACTATAGCATATATTATTATTTAGAGACTACTTCTATATTAACCTTACACATTTGCGTGTTATAGCTAGTCTTATTACACCTTCTACAGCGCCTTTAGGACAGCTTACCCCCTTAAGTGCGTACCTGCTTCTTTACTCTCTTTCTATTACTACGCGCCCTAAACTTCTTTAGAGCTGCTAGTTACTGCCTATCTCTTACTATTAGGGTCCCTTCCTTCTAAACCTGCTTTCTTTTATATAATTTCTGTTACGTAGTAGCCTTATTAGCCGCTAAGAGCTCCTTAATTCCCTATTAAGCTAAAACTAGCTTATAAGATAAAATAGCTCCCCCTTTTGCGTAGTGCTTAAGCGCGCTAAGTATAGAGTTTAGTAAGCTACCTTGCTACTTCTTATACTTCTCTTAAATTAGAGTAGATTGCGACCTAAATTCTATAGTATTGCTTAGGGTTCAGGACTGCTAGGGCATATTGTTAGTAAGGAGTAGTAGTAATAGAGTCTAAAGCTTTATATTAAGGGCTATTATAACCTATTCTAGATTAAAGGGGACTAATCTAGCACCTTAAAACCCTCCTTAGATATTACTAGGAGTAAATACTGTATTATAGGCTGCTTTAAAGTATAGTAGGAACTTAGTCTTTATAAAGTAGCTAATCTAGTTGCGTATAAGTATTTTAGCTTAGCGTCTATACGCCTGCTTTAAAGGGGCAAAACAGCCTATATTAAGTAGTGTAACGAGCTTGCGAGACTGTACTTAGGTGATTAATAGATTAATTAGTAATTATCTTAATCTACATACAAAGTTGTTTATATATAAAAGGAATTTTAGAGGTAACGTAATTTTGCTTAGCAAAGCTTGTAGGCAATAGGTAAGGAGCTCGTTATCTTAGGTTAAGACAATTAAGCTCCTAACTAGTGTGGGACCTGCTTAACAAGCGAGCTGTAACCTAATAGCTCGCCTTATAAGCCATCCACACGCTCGACTGCGCGACAAGTAGCTATAGGAGGTGCAATAAGTAAGGAGGCATACACAGGGTAACAATCTTATTATCCTTATAGTATTGCTAGAATAGGAGCAAGTTGTAGCTCTTATAGCTATTAATAACTAGCAGTTAGTAGGTACTAACAGTACGCTCCTTTATATGCGCATTAAAGTGCTTTAACTACTTAAGACTAAGCTTATTAGTAGTCTAGCTGTTAGCAGAGACTCTAATAACCTAATCCTAGGGCAGGTCTTCCTCTTTGTACTAGCTAGTAAGGTAGTAACACCCTTTAAAGATAATAAAGGGTAGAATAGTCTATCTAGTAGTATTAATGCTCTATATAACTATTGTCTACTCCTAGTTACCTAGCTAGACTGCCTTCAGCTTTTTTTGTCTCTCTAACGCTATAACAACTGCTCTAGTAGATATCTAGCCTATTATAAAGCCTGTCTTGTTAAAGTTATACGTGTTGTTATTCTAGATACTATACTTAGCTTTAATGTTAGCTACTAGGCTAAACTAGCCCTGCATAACCCTAGAATCCTTATAGAGGGCTTACTTATAGTTATACCTGCAATTAAACTTTACTTTAAGCTTTAGCTAACGCTTAATAAACGTACTAGGCTAGTTTATGCTAATATAGCCTAGATTGCGCTTAGCGCGCAGAGAATTAGCTATAGCAGCTATATCTAATAGCTGCAGGCTAAATTCTTGCGCGTTTAGCTTAAGTATATGCTTAACAATTACCTACTCCTTATTATTATCTAACCCTTGTAAGTTAGGTATAGTATTGCGCTATAAAAGTTGTCTAGTGTATTAATAGCTTAGGGTGCTTTAAGGCACCCTATAGATAGCTACAGCATATTACTAGGAGAGATTTGCGTCTTATTTAAGGGCTTAAAGCACAAGCTATACCTAAGCTTTATAAGACGCATTAATAATAGGTTATTATTAAGATATTAGTGTAGAGAAGGTACGTTAGTAGGGGCTTAGCAAAAGTAGCTTGCTTGCCTATTAGCTCGCTTGCCTGTAGGGTACGTTATATGCTGTAGCAATCTATTAAGAGAAGCTAGTTGCAAAGGACTATATACTAGAATTAGTTATATAAATTAGACAAAAGGAGACTTCCTATATAGAGGTTGTAGAGTTTTAAAACCTCTATATAGGAGGTTAGAGTATCTACTAGGGGTTAGAGTACCTACTAGAGGTTAGAGCACCTACTAGAGATTAGTTTAGCTATACTATATTAGCTAAGGTTAGTAAGAGCTAAAATGCTAACTAGTAGGCCTAGCCTATTATAGTACTCCTCTACTATTAATTATTTATAAATAAAATATAGATGCCTACTTCTATTTCTCTACTACTAGCTCTAAATTAAATATAACCTTAAGTTTTGCTATAGGTTTTTACTAATTCTGTTAGTCTTCTTTGTTTTACTTCTACTTCTATTAACTACTTCTCTTACTATATCTAAACCTTACTATATTTTCTTTAAGAAGAGAGTTACTATAAGTACTAGCGCTTTAGTTTTACCTAACTACTCTCTTTACTATTATTTACAGCCTACTAGTTTAACACTAATTTTTATATAGAATAATAGTAGCTTTTCTATTATTATCTATTAGAAGCCTAAGACTTTTAGTACTAAGAGCGTTATATGTTCTTTTTAAAAGATAGTAGAGTTAAATATTAACTAGATAGATATAGCTAATAAGCTATCTTAAGGTTCTAAGTAAGCTAGTAGCTATGCTAACTCTAATACCTGCTCTTACTATTGTAAAGAAAGTAGGGGGAGGACTAGACTACTTTATTCCTAGTCTAGATAGACCTAGACAAATCTAGACTAGCTTTGTCTGAAATAGGAAGTGTATAGCCTAATAAAGGATAGGTAAAATATAAAACAATAGTATATATAAGATATTATACTAGAGGCTAGGTACAGAACTTAGAGAGTAGAGAGTAGGCCTATTTATGCTTTTTGCTCTTCTCTATATATTAATACGCAGAAGCTTCTATCTAGTTCTAGAGTATTCTAATCACGAATACTAGCTTGTTTATACTAGATATATAGGCTAGATTGCGTAGGTATATACGTATTCTACTATATATATAATATCTAATTACGCAAGCCTTTTCTAGGCAAAGTATCTAGAATATTCTCTAGTTACTAAAATTAAAGATTGTAATATCTCTAGAACTAGAAGAGCTATAGGCTTAGTAAGTACACGATTCTAGTGCTCTTAAAGTGCTTATTAATATAGGTATATTATATAAGCACTAGACACTAAGCCTATCTAGGAATGTGCCAGAATAAAGATTTTAAGAAAGATTTCTAAATCTCTATAGTAATAGTAAGCGTAAGGCTTACTATCTGTTTGCTTAGGTCTATAATATTAATAGTATAGCCTTAGGTATTAGGCAGTATAAACGCGCTTCCTACCTTTACCTTTACTATGCTTTCTAGGTATATAGGCAGCTTACGCCTACTAAATCCTCTATTTCTCTAGCTATTAAATCTACTATAGCTATACGTATACTTATTATTTTCTAAGCTTCCTTTTCTTACTCTACTATCTCTCTTAAGTATAGTTATTTTCTCTTCTTTTCTTTAGTTAATACTTATAATTAGACAACGTCTAATAAGCTTAACACCTTATGTTTTCTAGCTCTTTTTAGCAATTTACTAACTTTTTATAGAGAGTAAGTAAAGCCTAACGCGCTTTGCGTACTACTACTGCCTTATAAGCTTGCTATAACTACCTTGCTGCTACTACTACTACCTCTGCCTGCGCGGCTTCTGCCTGCGCTCTCTTTACTACACCTTAAGTGCCTTCTTACCTATATACTAGCTTACTCCTATATACTTACTCTCCTCCCTATAGTTTAGCTTTAGCTAACTACGCATCTTCTTATAAGCCTATAGGCTTATCTTCTGCCCTAGTAGTAGACATAGCTACTGCTGCTAAGGCAGCAGTAGCTATATTGCTACCTATGCTATCTCTACCTGCGCCCTTACCTCTAGCTATACTGCCTACCCTCTAGTAATCTGCTCTAGATATACATAGACTAAATCTCTACGTATACTGCGTAGATGTGCTGCTAGCTAGTAGCTTAGACACACTATGCTATAATAACGCTGCCTCTAGGCACTATAGAAAGTAGTACTTCTACTATACCTCTAGGCACTTCTGCTGCCCTCTATATGTTGTCTTACATAGATTATATAACATATAGACTAATAACTTATAGTTATAATATGTTATAGCTGCTTGCCCTTAAGCTAGTAGAGGAGTTTATCTACTCTAGTAGTACTACTACTAAGGTAAGTTATTATTTCTACTTATAATAGAATTTAGGCTAATTAAGCTTATAGTAGGTAATAGAGCTACGCGCTGCTATCTACACTATAAAGGAGATAATCTTAGATAGGTATTATCCTTAGTTATCCCTAGTATAGGTAGTTAGCTAGAGTTTTAGGTTCTTTTTTAATCCCTCTAGCTACTAGCTAAGCGCTTAAAAGAGCTGCTGCTAGTAGTTAGAGGGATTTCTATAGAGACGGGGCTATCCTTCCTTATAATCAATAATCTTCTTTTCTCTTATCTATGTGCTCTGTTCTTGTAATCTCTTCTTCCTCTATATAATATAAATTAAGATAGGCTAAAAAGCGCTTATAACTCTGTCTAGAGAGTATCTTTATAAGCCTATTAGCTAGTATATTACTTGTTTTAAAGTATGTTACTTAGAGGTTTCCTTTAGCATATTCCTGTTTTAACTATATGTTTTAGATATCTTTAAAGCGCAGTAAGCTGCTTAGTCTCTTCTACTATAAGCCTAATTGTTTGTTGACTACTGTAGAAAATCTTCTATAGAATACCTAACATAAAGCACTACTAAGCCAGACATACTACTAAGCTAGATACTTTTCCTTAGTATTGCCTATACCTTGTATAAACAGCAATGCAGTTATAACATACGTCTTTTCTAATATAACAAGAAGGTAGAATTATTATTGCCCTTAAGGCCTATACTTTAGGACAGTTTAAGAGCGTATAGAGCGTTACAGCAGCTTTTAAAGTACCTTTCTAGTAGCTCTCTAATTAGCTCTATAAAATTAGATTTTAATAAGAAGCACTACCTAATAGCTAAAAGCTCTCTGCAATAGAGGAGCAAACAATTATATAATATATTCTTAACCTTAATTTGCGTAGGTTTGCCTTCTAGCTGTATAAGGTAGCAGATATTGCAGACAAAGTGTTAGCTATATATAGTAGGACACCTGTTGGCAAGGACTAGGCTAAGCAATTTATATTGCATATAGAGGGGCTTAAGATAGCTTTTAATTAAGCAAAGGATTGTTAGAGAATACTATAGGAAGATCTAGAGGTTATTAGTGCGTGGTTTAGGCTTATATAAGACATAAAAGACTAGTATAGGGTCCTAGATAATAATATCTATAACTTTAATAAGACTAGCTTCTAGATAGGAGTTATTAGCTTAATAAAAGTTGTTATAGGCTTAGAGAGGCGTATAAGACTAACTCTTATCTAACTAGGTAATTATAAGTAGGTTACAGTTATCTAGAGCATCTATGCTGCAGGCTATGCTATCCTACCCTTTATTATCTATAAAGGGCGCGTATACATCTCTGCCTAGTATAAGGAGACTAATATACTATATAACTAGAAGCTCTCTATCTCTAACAACAGATAGACTAACAATATACTTAGTCTTAAGTAGTTAAAGCATTTTAACGCGCATATAAAGTTGCGTTAGAAGGGGTTATATAGGCTGCTTATCTTAGATAGCTATAAGAGCTACCTTAACTAGGATTTTAAGGACTACTACCTAGAAAACAAAATCCTAACCCTCTATATGCCTCCTTACTTATTGCACATACTTTAGCTACTTAATATAGTGTGTTTCTTACTATTAAAACTAAAGTACTTCTAACGTGTATAAGCCTTAGCATCTAAACGCGTCTTCTATATTAACAAAGAAGGCTTCCTTCTAGCCTTTAGAGACGCGTTTTTGAATAGGTTTATATATAGCAACTGCAAGAAGGCCTTTAAGGCTTTAGGGCTTATGCCTATTAACGCGCAGGCAGTCCTTAATTAGCTTAAAGTGCAATTTTATACCCCTCTACTAGTACCTCTACTAGAAACACTATAGCAATCTAGAACCCTAAGCAATATATATAAGTTTAGGTTGTAATTAAAGCTTGTAAGCAAGCGCTTTATATAGTTACTAAGATCTGCTTAAGAAGGGTTCTTAAAGCTTGTTAAGAGAGCTAAAGAGATGCTGCATAAAAATATGCTTATTAAGACTTGCGTACAGGAGCTTAAAGAGCAATTAGTAGAGGTTACTAAGCGCAAAACCTAAAAGCAAAAGCAGATCTAGTAAGGAGGGACACTAGAGTATAGTACTACAGCACTTTATATAGCTAAGAGCGCAACTATAGCTTATACAGTGTTAAAGAGAGCATGTATAGGTAGTAGTTAAGAAAGGGCCTAGCTAGGTTAACAGCACTATAGCAACTATAAGAAGACTAGGCACAATACTTATATATGCTAGAAAGATATAGAAGAAGATTCTATATCTAATATAAGTGCGTTGTACGCAGGCTCTGTAGAGAGTAGGGAGTAATTATAGGTCCTATATATAGTGTTTGCAATGCTAAGGAAAAGTGTCTAGCTTAGTAGTGTGTCTGGCTTAGTAGTGTGTCTGGCTTAGTAGTGTGTCTGGCTTAGTAGTGCTTTATATTAAGGCTAATTAGAGCTTATAAAGGAACTGGTTTAGAGCAGCGCTTTCCTTAGTAACATGCTCTAAAGCTAGTAATTCTGCCTTAGTTATTTATATTATTACTGTTGCTTAGCAGGCTGCCTTCTATATAATTAGACCTCTAAAGGGCTGCACAATGTACCCCTAAGATAATTAACAGGATCCCTAATTATCTGCAAATAACGCGTCTCTATATATAAGTAGTGAGCTTTTTTTATAAGCTCTATATTATATACCTAGCTGCTTTGTTTAGTATAAGTATAATAAAACTTGATTAGCTACTTAGAAGTAAGCCGCTCTAGGATTAGTTGAGTAATAAGAGAGCTAGGAGGCAGTATATGCTATATCTAGGTCGATTATGATTGCAGTGTATAATCTAGACTCTACCTGCTCCTAAAAAGCTTTCACTTCCTATTTCAAAGCTTCTCTCTTATATTTAAGAAGCTCTTCTTATAGCAACGGCGTATATAGGAGAGATGCTTTATGTAGTATGTTAAACTTAGTAGTAGGCTAATTAATATAGGTCTTATAAGTAAGCGTTATTGTATAACTAGCTTAATTCTGTAGTATTTAAACTTCTAGGAACTACTTAGCTGCTCTATAATCCTTGATTTAGTATCTAGCTTTAATTAAGCTTATTAGCTGCTTTGCAGCTGCTGAATTGTCCTTATAGAATGCTAGGGGATATTATCTATATAGAATAGTAGTACTATCTCTTAGCCTGTGTTATAAAAGAGGCATAGCTCTTCTCTTAAGGCAGTTAAACTAAGCTCCTAGAGGGTTATAGACAGCTCCTTATACTATAAAACTAGAGAATTGCGTAGACTATATAGAGCTTATAATAGCAGTACTACCTTCTTAGGCTTAGAGAATCTATCTAGAAGCTTGCAGAGCATTTTAGGTTAGTACTAACAGCTTATATTTAGGAAGGCTCTAGTAACATTATACTCTAGAAGCTCTAGGTTACACTATGCAGCAGTTGCTATAATAGTTTAGAAGAAGCGCGCAGCAAGCATTATAGTATAGGTTAAGACTAAGTCCTTTGCCTAGAGGTCTCCTCTAACACAGATTTTAGCTTTGCACTTTATAAAGTACCTATCCTAATCTAGTTTATATATAAAGACCTATTTAAGTAGCAGGGGTCTTAATAAGGCGCTTAATCTATCTACTTCTTTCTTAGTTCTTTTCTCTATAAATGTTTAAATCTCCTTATTACAGGCCTAGCAAAGTAGAGTACCTAGTAGGTAATAGAGAAGATCTTTCTACTTCCTTAGAAGTAGAGGGAGCTTGTTATAGTGTCTCTAGGGGTTAGATTTAGTAACAAGCCTCTAATTTCCCAGGGCTAAGCCTATAATTACTGCATAGATAGTAAGCAGCTTATTTCCCTAGAAACTATATTTGTTTATATATTTAAATAAAGTATAGAGTAGCTGTAAGTACCTATAATACTCTATTAAGCCTGTTATAGACTACTAAGCTGCTCTATCTGGGTCTAGAAGCTTATGCTTATAGTCTTCTACCTTACAGCTTCTCTATAAGGGAAGGCCCTAGGTTCTCTGCTAATACATACGTCTCCTACCTATATTATCTACTTATGTTATTCTTTAAGAAGGTATTAGAATAATTAGTAATCTAGGCCTTCTTTATAGTAGATTATTAGAATCCTTAGTAACTACTAGTAAGCTCTCTTCTTAGTTAGTTAAGTATACTTCTTATAAGCTACTAGTTAGTGTCTCCTTTTTATATCAAGGAGCTTCTTTTTTTTTCTCTAGCTACGCTAGTTTAGGTATTAGGTTAGAGGAAAGTAGTTCTATATTATAGTATTATCCTGCATAGATCTCTAGCAGCTTACTAGCTAAGCTAGCTACGTGTGCAGTCTCTAGCCTAGAAGCTCTCTCTATACTAGACTAGCCTTCTAGCATTTAAGATCTCTCCTAAACCTTACCTTTAAGTTGTTGCTTAGTAGATAAGCTAAGTTATAAGTCTTCTATAATAGGGAGCTTGATTGCTTCTCCTATATTGATACTCTTGTTATCTTTATAGAGTAGCTGAATAGCTTTAGACAATTTAGTAATCAGTGTTAGTATAGATTTATCTCCTTTATTATAGAAGAGCTGCTTGTTAAAGGCTGTGTTATGCGTTGTAATAACTTGATTAAGATTAGGGACCTATATATAGTATATATTAGAAGCTTAATATCTAATTAAGTACCTAATATAGCCCCTTAGAGTAACTTTAAACCTCTCTAATTACGCCTAGCTGCTAGTTCCCTATTTAAGGAATATGCTTAGCAGCTATATGCGTATATTCTGCTCTAATTAGGCCTTAGATTAGCTGTGTGTAGACTAACTAGCTTAGATTAGTACTAGCAGAACTACTAGGCAAACTACTAAATAAGCTCCTTATTTAGGCTGTAGAGATAGTTTATATATAAAAGACTTATATGATATAGCTATGCTGCTGTAGTGATAATCTTAGGCTAGACCTTCTTAGGTTAGTTTGCACTACTCTTTATTTTAATAGATTTAGTAATTACCTTCTTACCTGCTCTTGCTACTGCTCTATTTAGCTTGTGTGTGTATAGGGGCACATGCTTAATATTAACTCCTTTATTAATTACCTAGCGTTTATACTCTAAGCTCCCTCTTTATAGTAGTGTTGTAGTGTTATTATCTTAGCTAATCTTACAGCTTTAGAGCTTATATTAATTGCGTACCTAGCTTAGAAAGTTCAAAAGAATCTATAGAATCTTAGCTTATATCTTCCCTTAGAGTGTGTATATATAGAGCTTCCTACTATTATACTCTCTAGTTAAAAGCATCTGTAATCTACCCCCTCTGCCTATAGGTATATTGAATAAATCCTAGCTAATTTACTAGAAAGGCTAGGCTGGGTTTTCACGCTTCCTATAGGAGATTACTTGCTTAGTATAGGCTATAGAGCACACCTTATAGTCCTATTAGACCGTCTGCTATATCTGCTCTCTATGCGCTTTCTTTACTAGTGCTTTTAGGGCTTCTAGCCCTAGGTAGCCTACTTAGGCGTGCTAGAGGCACTCTTTAAAGCAGCGTAGATACAGGTAATATAGTTTTTTAGTTACTATATCTATAACTAGAGGATAGTAGAGAACTAGCTTATATTTAAAGAATATAAGGTTGTAGGCGCGATTTAGAGTAGCGTATATAATGCTTATATTAAGGTTGTTAATATGTCCTATATAGAACAAGCTGTCTAGCCCTAAGTACTAAACTCTTTTCTCTTATAGTCTTGCTTCTAAGACAATATTAATATAGAAACCCTTAACAACTTCTACATCCTAGAGGAGCAGATCCTTAGTATATAGGCTGCGCTTGCTCTAAAGGGCATTTTTAAACTAATAAGCTCCTTAAGTACTAATAGAGAGCGCCTAGGTGCCTATGTCTACTATATTAGTAGAATCTACAGGGTAGAAACTCTTAGGTACTAGCTAATTAGCCCTATTAACTAGGTGCGTAGGTGCTCTATTATCTAGAATCATAGATTTAGACTGTAGATAAGCATTGAAATCTATAATATTATATACTCTAGCAGCTTTATCTAGAGGGTTAGGCATTCTTACAATCTTAGAGTTAATTAGAGCAGCCTGTATATTGCTAGAGAACTCTACTTTGCGTATACCAGCATTTAGGTACTTATCTATAGAAGTAGTAATTGCTAAAGGAGCGTTCAGCGTCTAATTAAGCTAATTAATTACTTTCTTAACTTTCTTAAACTTTCTATACTTAAGTTTCTATAAGATATCCCTGCCCTAGGTTTTACTTAGCTTAATAGGCAGTAAGGAGCTCCCTTATACTAATGTCTTAAGTTGTTAATACTCTATTAGCTTCTAATAGTAGGTAAAACCCTTAGGCTTACAAGGGCATATATATCTTATTAATTTAGAGCCTTTAAGGTTACTACTAGATTCTCTATTAAATTTATCTAATTAGTTTCTAAATATAGCAAACACTCCTAGGGTGTCTTTGTCTAACTATATAGTGTGCTTATATGTTAGGCCACCAAAGACCCTACTAACCTAATCTAAATTAAGCAAATTAAGCCCTAGGGTATTATCCTAGAAAATGCTTTAGTTTTTTATATAAGCCTATTCTAGGGCAATCTTATAGCTTAAAGCATCTAAGAAGTCTTAAACAGCAAGCAGCCTATCTACCTCTACAAGCTTGTATAATTTTGCTTGTATATAGAGATAGGACTACTTTTAATACTAGTCTTATAGAGCTACTTATCTTTGTTTAGCTGCTCTAAGGTCCTAATAGTACTTAGTATAGACTTAGGTCTGCGTACTAATATTTGTAGGAACAAGCTCCTCCTTAAGTGCTTTAATAAGCTGTTAGAGTGGTATAACATCTATAGCAATAAGCTTTACTATTACTAGTTAGAGGACTACTAGAGAAACTATAGTATTAACCTAGTTCTAAAGCTTCTATAAGCGCTCTATCTTAGCTACCTAGGCGCTTAATTATACCCTATACTTAGTAAGCTCCTAGTTCTATTACTTTATACTTGATTATATACCTTAGGGTTTATTTAGTTAAGCGCTTTAGCTACAAGTAGAGTGCGTAGGCAGACGTTTGTTAGGGCTTAAGCTTAAGATAGGCAGCTATAGTGCTCCTTTATATATCCTAGGGGCGTTAGGAGCCTCTAGATTAACTTAGTTCTATATATAGCGTAGCTTAGCATGCTATGTTAGTTAGATATACTACTTAGGCTAATTAGTCCTTGTTTTAAGCTAATATAGGCCTATAGGGATGCCTAGTAGAGTAGTTAGGCTAAAGTTAACAAGCTTGCTTATAGTAAATTGTTAGAGGGTAGTAAGAAGTAGGAGTTATAGAGTAGGTAAGCTTAGTCTTATAAGCCCTGCTAAGTGCGCAGGGAGATCTACTATGCTTAGAAAGCTAGGCTTATAACTATAATAAGCTTGCAAGACTATACTTAGGTAATTAAAAGATTAATTAGTAATGATCTTAATCTATATACAAAGTTGTATAACGTGAGTGCATAGCAAGTAGGCTGGCTAGGCGAGTAGGCCACCCCAACAAGCCATTAGGCCTACTAATCGCAATTACACAACACTACTATATTATACTATAACCTGCAGTAGATATTATTAATTACTAACATCTACTACATCTTTCTTACACATGCACAAATTGTGTCCTGTCTTACTACAGCGCTTATAGTGCCTTTTGCCTCTCTTGCCTGCGCCTGTTTAGGCTCTACCCTTATAACTCTCCCCCTCTATCTGCGCCCTAATATTATATTAGGCTATTAAATCCTCTGCCTCTTCCTTTAATAGGTCTTTACCCTCCTAAATATACTTCCTTTTGCGCAATTTGCGCTTAGAAGCAGCCTTGTTTAACGCTTTAAGCTGCAGCACTTAGGCTGCTAATAACGTCTCCCTATATAGCAGTATTATAGTGCCTCTCTGTAGCTAATTAAGAATCTCTACTATTAGGGTTAGTAATAATCCTTAGTGCCTTTAAATGCAATTGCAAAGTAACATTAATTAAGCCTCTATCTTATTAGCGTTAGTAGGTGTCTTAGGGTTCTATTAGGCCCTCCTAGAGAGAGGCAGTATTAGCGTGCAAGGCTTTACATTAAGCTTTAATAGCACCACTAATAGATTATTAGGCACTAAGCTAGTTGCTTTAAAGCTTAATACAATATTTGCCTTTAAAAACGCCTTATTAAACACCTTCCTAAGGGTCGCAATAAAGGCTTTTTTTATTAATCTAGCTAATATAGTCTAGCGCCAAGACTCTGATCTCCTTGCTGTACGCCTACTTTAATAGGGCAAAACAACCTACGTTAAGTGGCTGCAGGATGTAAGATGAGTGCAGAGGCATATATAGGGTAATTATCTTATTCTCCTTGCAGATTTTTTAGAAGGTAAGTGACTTGTAGCTCTTATAGCTATTAAGTATTAGCAGCATATAGCTACCTACCTTTTAGCCCTTAATCTGCTTAACAAAGTGCCTTAACTAGGCTACTCTAATATTGTTTATAGTCTAGCTGTTGCTGCTGACCCTAATGCGCTATTAGGGCTTTAAATTAGGGTACTAGGACATGTTGTAGTTCTTTGCTTTAAAGATAAGATAGGGGGCAACTGCTTAGCCTATTGCGTTAATTGCAGTAATTAGAGTTACCTACTTATAATCTCCCTGCTAGACCCTAATAGGCTCTAAGCGTCTCTCTAATGCAGTGACTACTTTGACGCAATTTCTAACACCTATAGTAAAGCTAGTCTTGTTAAAGTTATAGGTATCATTGTCTAGAATGCTATACTTGGCCTTAACGTTCTGCACTAGGTTAAACTAGGGCCTAATAACCCCTTGGTTGCTGCAGAGGACTCTCTGGCGATCCCTCTGTTAAGTTATACAAAATTAGAGTTTAGGTTTGCGTTTAACAAAGTTTGACGCCTATTAAGGGCCAATAGGCTTTGCGTTGCGTGTAGCGCGCAGTTAATTAGCTATATCTTTAATATAATAGAGCATTAGGGCTCTGCCTTGCTTATTAAGGTTCTTAATATACTATATAAGTGTTCTCTCTTCTATCTTATTAAGCGCTAATAATTTAGGCTAGGTATTGCGTGTCAACTGCTTCCTAGCGTGTTGCCTTTAGAGGGTTGTTCTTAGTATGTTGTAGACAATAGCAGCGCGTTGCACTCTTAGTTCTTAAGGTTTCTTAATTGCTTAAAGTGCAAGCTTAATTCTGTCTTCTTTTAAGAGCGATTTAAGGTTAGGTAGTTAATCTATTGTGGTTTGAAGGTTGGTAGGCCCAATGGCTTGTTAGGGTAGCCTACTCGCCTAGCTGGCCCACTCGCTATGCACTCACGTTACTATATTTCTAAAGAGTAAAGAGGAAGTTCTAGAGGTTATAAAGAAAACAAGTATTAATAACTAAATAAGTATTTATAATTAGTAAAGCATAGTTAGAAAGTATGTTAGATAGAAGTTATTAGTACTTATACTATATAGTAATCTAGTTCCTAGCTAAACTAGCCTTTAGGTAGCTATAGGTGTTTGAAAACTAGTTACTCTTACTACTATATAGAGGCTTTTTGCTACTACTACTACTACTACTACTACTACTACTACTCTTATAAGAAGAAATGCTAGAACTAGTAGCTGTAGAGCTAATACTAGGAGTAGTTGCAGCTAATATAATATTATTAAAGGAAGAAGAAAGAGAAACAAGACTAAGAGGTTATTATAAAGAGTACTTAAGAAAGTTATAATCAAGTAATAGTAGAGAGAAAGAGAAAGAGAAGAAAGTAGCTAGGTAGGAGGTTTTATAATAAGTAAGGCATAGCCTATACTTACTAGCCTACTAAGTATTAACTACTAAGAACAAGTTAAAGTAAAAGTAGAAAAGCCTACTAGGTAGTAGTAAAGGCTTGTTAGTATAGATAAGCATTTAGATAAAGAAAAACTTCTTTTTTTAGTAATATTAGTATAGTATACAAGAGTAGCCTAAAGGTAGTATAGGCGTTTCTTTACTTATTTAAGTTATAATCAGTTCTTGCTTAAAGATATTTAAGCTGCTGTGAGTAGAAAGAGATGTTATAGAGTAATATAGTGTTAAAGTTGTATATAGGACAAAGTCTCAAGTATACTAGTTCTAGTAGGTCTTAGGGATAAGTGCCAGTTCTAGAATAATAGGTAAGTTATTAGACAAGGTCTAATATACAACTTGTTAGGACTCTATATAGGAACTTACTAACGCTTATTCCTGCTTATTTATCCTTCCTTTTACTCTTTCCTTTTCTTTGTTTCTTGGCAGAGGTTAGCTGCTGCCCTATAAGTAGCTAGCTGCCTCTGCCCCTTAGATAGCTCTCTGTCTGCTATTTTGTCCTTTTACTAAAATTAACTATTAACTAGATTACTATTTTTTATACATGTAAAGTTGGCCTTATATAATAGCAGACCTTTTATAGCTAAATTTTTTAGCTACTCTCTGCTAGCTTTACAGCCTTAGTTAAGCACTATAGGGCCTGCAGTGCTTAAGGTTTTATAGAAGATAATAGTTAAGTCTAGTTAGTATAGTCCCTATCCCATACTATTATAGATAAGAGGGCCTCTGTCTAACTATAGACATATCCTAATAGCTATATAGCGCGCCCTACACTATTACCCCTAGGTGCATTGCTATATAGGATGCTAGCTCTTTAGCTAAAGAGGGCAGAATTTGTTTCTAACAGGCTTATAGTGCGCCCTAAGTCTACCCTCTATTTTGTTTAGCTAGAGGGCAGTATAAGCTGCTAATAGTCTTATAGTACGCCTTAAGTTAAACCCCTTTATGCTTTTACTAGGTATGTTTACCTACAACATTCTCTTTTACTAACTATTATTCCCCTTATTCTAGTTAAAGATAGGGTGTTTCTACCTATCTTCTCTAATACTACTTAATATAGGCACTAGCTGCTCTGCCTTCCAAACTACTACACATCTATCTAACTAACTAATTAACTAACCTACCTACACACTAAATAACTACTACTTACTATCTTTGCTAACTACTATGTCTAAGCTAATTAATAACAATAATATAGCGCCTAGCCTCTACAAGAAGCCCTCTATTTAGGACTAAGTTTGCAAAGCCTCTGCTTATAAGTACTTAAAGATTAAAGCTAAGAGCGCCTCTTCCCTTATAAACACTTCCTAAGTATAGACTAGTCCTTCCTTAGCTACTTCTAGCCTCCATAAGCCTATGCTAGCCCCTGCTATCCTAAAGACTTTAAAGACTAAAGACAACCCTAGGTAGAATGCCTCTATGCCTATGCTGCCCTCCTAATTTAAAGTGCTAGCAAACGCTACTTACTAAGTGCTAGTAGTCTAGGACAAGCTATAATCTTTACAGTTTAAGGATTATAGCACGCTGCATAACCTTCCTAAAGTACTACAGTTGCCTACCTCTACTAATCTATAGCAACTCCTGCTATTTATTGCTAACTTTATAGAGGAACCTATCTACTTTAACCTATTTAACCTTAAAGGCATTGCCTTTAACAACTCTAGTAACTTAATCTACCTTAGCATAGCTAAACTTACTAACCTCTTAGCTGTATTGCTAGGCACCTGTTTCTGCTATAGATATTAGCTTAGCGTTGTTACTAATTGCGTAGATAGGTAGTAGCAGCAGGGCAAGGACCTTAAGGCTATTAATGACAACCTTACTATATAGCTAGATAAGTTTGCTAAGAAGCGCTAGTAGCTAACTGCAAAACCAGACAAAGTTAATAAAAAGCGTAATCATATTGACTAAGCTTATAGAATTGCATCTGCTTTAATAAAAGCTCTTGCTAATAGGCACTACACCCTGCAGAACCTATATAATAAAGTTACTAGCAAACCCCTGCTCTAAGAGCTGTCTAGATTGATAGAATAGCCTACTAGCGCAAAGGAATAGTTTACTATATCTTAACTAGAGATTCTAGCCTGTTTAGACTAATTAAATAACTGCCTAAAGGTTATAGATTAGTTTTGTTAACTAGAGTAGTTATTAGCTAATAGCCTTGCTACTGCTGCGTAAGTAATATCTATTCCTATACTTTAACACGCCTTTGCCTTCTTGCGCAAACTTAACTGCTATATTAATAATATTAATTGCAGCGCTAAGAAGCCTAAGAAGTTCTCCTTAGGCAAGGAAGCGCTTTAGACCTAGATCTTTAACTACCTCTACTACCCTAAGTCTAATAGGAAGCTTTTGTAGTTCAATAAAGACTATGTAGACTTCTTAGTAATTTACACTAACTAACCTGCGCAATAATTACTGCTAGACGCTTCTAGGCTGCGCAGCCTCTATAACACCCCTTTTAACGTCCTTTAGCGCCTATAGCAGGTCTATAGGGAGACTAACACTTATAGAGCTACTAAGCAGGTATTTAAAGCCTTTACTTTTCTCTATTTTAGCACTACTAACACCCTAGATGCTGCTGCTGCTTTTATACTATTCTAGTCTTAGATAGAATATTTTGCCCTTCAACTTTACTAGGCCGCCAACACTTATTACTTTTAACTCTAATCTAAGCTTCCTATACTTATATATAGTCCTATAGCTACAGTTCCCTGTAAGCGCTCTTCTGCAGGATTAAACTAGTACTATAATCAACTCTCTATATTCATGTCTAATTACTTGCATATACCCTATAAGGACTGCAGCTCTAACAACAAGTCTTCTCTATTTAGTACGCGCCTACGCTACTACAACAACAACGCTAATAATACTTCCTATATAGAACTATAGGCATACGCTAAGACTAACTTTACGCTAGTAGCAAATCTTAGATCTGCTAATAGCATAGTCTGCTTTAGCTATAGTAGCAAGGGCTATAAGGCTAATAAGTGTCCCTTACCTAAGAAACCTAAGTATATACCTACTTTGTCTAAGCTAAACCCTGCTTAATCTATTAGGGACCTAGTAAAGGCTATAACTACTATAAAGATTAAGTCTATACAGAACTGCTATACTACAGCGTTTCTAGGAGGACAATAATAACAAGTATAGAGACTATAAGCTATTAGATATTAATTCTGCCTCTAATTTAGACAACTAAATACTCTAAGCTAGAGTTATAGCCTAGGGACTAAGAGCACTATGCATAATTCTCCTTTTATTCCTTATATAACGCACTTTAACAAGACGTTAGTCCTTTCCAGACACATACTAAGTGGCAAAATTAGCTAGTCCTATAATCACAAATTAGCTAGCATTCCTATTATTAATTAAAAGCCGATCTAACTCTCTATATAGCATGCAAACACTAGCTAACAACAGAGCCAACGTAAGCTTTATTTTATAACAATTTCTAAACACTACTAAAGCTTTGCAAACTATACTGTTAGCCTTACTAATTATGTACAAAGCTTATAACAGTCGCCCCTCTAAATAGATTACTAAACAGGTAGAGTTCTACCTGTAGATTAGATTATATTTTAAATATACCTATGCTTATGTTGTTAATACTTGCAGCTTGTTTAATCTTATTTTAGGATTCTAATAGCGCGCTATCTATAACCTCTCTATATCTTAGAGAAATAAGATAATTACCTTTAGTAATGCCTTCTGCAAACAGCATTACTACACCTTAGAGTTAGTTCTCTAGATTATCTATAGTAGGTCTAGCTATATACTGCTAGTCAACACTGTGCTAGCGCCTAGTTTAGACAGCCCCCTAGCTAGAGAAGCTGCCCAACCTAGGTAGGATTCTAGCCTAGATATTAAGATTGTTTCCTTTTAAGCTATACAACTCTTTGCAAAATAATGTTAGAATTAGATATTTGTCCTTTAACGCGCTATTACTAAAACTAACTATAACAAATTCTACTACTCTACTAAAGATCTGCCTTTAGACTTACTACTCTCCTTTAAGGAACTTAAGCTGTATGCAGACTACCTCCCTACATTTAACTATGCAGCAGCCTAGTTGTTACCTAAGCATAGGCTATTTAACTATAAGACTAAGCTAGTCCTAGGGAAGGATCTACTAAACATTCGCCTCTGCCTATTCTTAGGAAAACAGGTAGAAGCTATAGAAAAGTATATTAAAGAGAATAAAGCTTAACGTAAAGCACTACTAAGCCGGACATACTACTAAGCCAGACACTTTTCCTTAGCATTGTGAACACTATATACAGGACCTATAATTACTCCCTACTCTCTATAAAGCCTGCATACAATATACTTGTATTAGATGCAGAATCTTCTTTTATATCTTTCTAGCATATATAAGCGTTGTGCCTAGTCTTCCTATAGTTGCTATAGTGCTGTTAACCTAGCTAGGCCCTTTCTTAACTACTACCTACACGTACTCTCTTTAACACTATATAAGCTGCAGTTGCGCTCTTAGCTATAGAAAGTGCTGCAGCACTATACTCTAGTGTCCCTCCTTACTAGATCTGCTTTTGCTTTTAGGTTTTGCGCTTAGTAACCTCTACTAATTGCTCTTTAAGCTCCTGTACGCAAGTCTTAATAAGCATATTTTTATGCAGCATCTCTTTAGCTCTCTTAACAAGCTTTAAGAACCCTTCTTAAGCAGATCTTAGTAACTATATAAAGCGCTTGCTTACAAGCTTTAATTATAACCTAAACTTATATATATTGCTTAGGGTTCTAGATTGCTATAGTGTTTCTAGTAGAGGTACTAGTAGAGGGGTATAAAATTGCACTTTAAGCTAATTAAGGACTGCCTGCGCGTTAATAGGCACAAGCCCTAAAGCCTTAAAGGCCTTCTTGCAGTTGCTATATATAAACCTATTCAAAAACGCGTCTCTAAAGGCTAGAAGGAAGCCTTCTTTGTTAATATAGAAGACGCGTTTAGATGCTAAGGCTTATACACGTTAGAAGTACTTTAGTTTTAATAGTAAGAAACACACTATATTAAGTAGCTAAAGTATGTGCAATAAGTAAGGAGGCATATAGAGGGTTAGGATTTTGTTTTCTAGGTAGTAGTCCTTAAAATCCTAGTTAAGGTAGCTCTTATAGCTATCTAAGATAAGCAGCCTATATAACCCCTTCTAACGCAACTTTATATGCGCGTTAAAATGCTTTAACTACTTAAGACTAAGTATATTGTTAGTCTATCTGTTGTTAGAGATAGAGAGCTTCTAGTTATATAGTATATTAGTCTCCTTATACTAGGCAGAGATGTATACGCGCCCTTTATAGATAATAAAGGGTAGGATAGCATAGCCTGCAGCATAGATGCTCTAGATAACTGTAACCTACTTATAATTACCTAGTTAGATAAGAGTTAGTCTTATACGCCTCTCTAAGCCTATAACAACTTTTATTAAGCTAATAACTCCTATCTAGAAGCTAGTCTTATTAAAGTTATAGATATTATTATCTAGGACCCTATACTAGTCTTCTATGTCTTATATAAGCCTAAACCACGCACTAATAACCTCTAGATCTTCCTATAGTATTCTCTAACAATCCTTTGCTTAATTAAAAGCTATCTTAAGCCCCTCTATATGCAATATAAATTGCTTAGCCTAGTCCTTGCCAACAGGTGTCCTACTATATATAGCTAACACTTTGTCTGCAATATCTGCTACCTTATACAGCTAGAAGGCAAACCTACGCAAATTAAGGTTAAGAATATATTATATAATTGTTTGCTCCTCTATTGCAGAGAGCTTTTAGCTATTAGGTAGTGCTTCTTATTAAAATCTAATTTTATAGAGCTAATTAGAGAGCTACTAGAAAGGTACTTTAAAAGCTGCTGTAACGCTCTATACGCTCTTAAACTGTCCTAAAGTATAGGCCTTAAGGGCAATAATAATTCTACCTTCTTGTTATATTAGAAAAGATGTATGTTATAACTGCATTGCTGTTTATACAAGGTATAGGCAATACTAAGGAAAAGTATCTAGCTTAGTAGTATGTCTGGCTTAGTAGTGCTTTACGTTATAGTTTTATTAAATAAACTAGCTTTCTAGCATGCAACAACCTCTTAATTGTTGCTAAACTAGGAGGTAGGCTGCGCATCTATATAGACTACTGCTAACTTAATAACGTAATAGTTAAAGATTAATACCCTATTCCCTTCTTCTATAAGACACTAGCATAACTTAATAGTGTAGTTGTATTCTTAAAATTTAATATTATTTACCCTTTCTACTATATCTATATTAAACTAGGGTCTAAATAGCTTACTACATTCTCTACTTGCAAAGGCACCTACTAGTACAAAGTTATGCCTTCTAGCCTATGCAATACTCTAGCTACCTTTTAGCAGGCTATTAATAATGCACTATTTAAGTACCTAGACTAATTCTGCACAGCATACCTAGACAACGTTCTAGTTCACTCTAAGTTATTAGAGGAGCACTGTAAGTACGTATAGCAAGTCCTCTAATAACTTAAGGTGTATAGCTTCTATATTAACTCTAGCAGATTTAAGTTCTATAAGCCTTCTATTAAGTTCCTTAGTATAGTTATTACTGACTAGGGCGTTTAAATAGACTCTAAGAAGATCTTAGCTATTTAGAACTAGGCTATACCTACTACAGTCCCTAAGATCTTATCTTTCTCAGGTTTTATAGGCTTCTATTAGCAATTTGTCTATAGATACTTATCTATTGCTCTGCCCTTAACAATAGCTGTTAAGTCCTATATTATTAAAAAGCTAACTAAGAAGGACCTAAGCAAGGTAGTTCGCAAAGTTTAGTATAATAAATTTATTGCTACTAAAGAACACTACTAAGCTTTTATAAACCTAAAAGCAGCCTTTAATAAAAGAGTTATATTATAGTACTTTAATCTCTACCTGCTTATATATCCTACCTAATGCACGACTGCGATGCTGTATCTTTAACCTATACTATAATTATAACATTGCAGGCTATAAGGGGCCTAGAGCAACATTCTATATAATAATAAATTACTACTATTAGCTAAAGATAGCATAGTCTATTAAGAAATATTATTAATCTTATAGGGTTTATAAGCACACTTCCTCACCTTATAATTGTTATAATAGATATCTTGAATTACTACCTATCCTAAACGCAAAGTAAGCTAATATCTTAGTTAACTATATCTAAGACCTGCTGCTGTTCAAGTTTAATAGCTAGACCTCTTAAAACTTGCTTAGTATTATTAATTAACTAATAAAACAGCAACATTTCTTTTCTTTAGTAGGACGCTCCTCTGCTAAATTTGCGCACTATTTTATGCACATCTTCTATCTCTATAGCCTGCTATCTACTATTGTTTCTAACAGAGGCACTAGTTTTATAAATTAGTTCTAGAGGCGAGTTTGTAAACAGCTTAAGATTATAGCTAAGCTCTCTATAGCTAGACACCTATAGACTAATAGACAAACTAAGTAAGCTAACTAAGATTTAGAAAGCTACTTATAGAAGTATATAAACTACACACAGGATAATTAGGTATCATAGCTGTATATAGCTAAATTCTAGGCTAATAACATAGTTAACTCCTTAACTAGCTTAACCCCCTTCTTTACTAATTTTAGGTACTACCCCTACAGCAGCATCTATCTAGTATAAGACTACTCCCCTAGGGCTAGTCTCTCTAAGAACGCTTACAACTAGATCCTTTAAGCAGATAAACTAATTACTTAGCACGCTAATCTTATTAAATATCTTAAAATCTAGTTAATATAGGCTTAATAAGAACACTTAGCCTAAGCTAATATAAGCAGATAGTAAACTCTGTTATATAATATTAAAGATATAGTCTAGGTATTAACGCGTAACTAGGCTACTAACTAACTAGTAAAAAGCTTAACTATAAGTTTGCTAGCCTATTCCTAGTCTCTAGGATAATTCATAATAGCATAGCATATAGGCTAGAGCTACCTGCTAATATAATTGCTAAGAGTGTATTTCTAGTCTTTTAGCTAAACTTACTCTATAAAGCGTTGCAAGACAGCCTTCTAGACTAAGCACCTATAATGCTTAAACCTATTAACGTTGTAGATAAAAATAGAGATAACTCTACTAAGTAGTATGTTAATAAGTTTGTTAACTGCTAAAAGCAGAGAGGTAAATAGAAATACCTTATAAAATAGCAAGAGAATCTAAAAGCTATATAAGAGCCTGCTAGAGGCCTACTGCAGTACTATAACGTCTAACTATACTATTACCTTAACTCTAACAAGCTAACGCCCTCTAGATTTAAACTGCTAGCGTAATAGCAGCTATAAGCTAAAGATTAAGGCAAGCACACGTATAAAACTACTAAATTAGACACTAATAATAAGTAAACTGCAATATTCACGTACTAAACAGCTATATATAGCAACCTAAAGACACTGTTTAAGCTACTATAATATAGAATTACGCTAGCTACTTAAATAAGTTAAGGCCTACCCTTATATCCTAGGTTTCTTCTCTTCTTATATAAGTTCTAAGCACTATAGGGCACAATTTTTGCGTTGTAACGTACATGTACACCGAGCAGGACAGTTAGCAAACAGGACACTTTTGCCAAGACCCTACCAAAACTCACCCTATTATAGCCTAAAACACTACAAAGCAGCGCTGCATAAGGTAAAACAAGCTATAATATTATTTAGAGACTTCTTCTATATTATTCTTATATATTTGTGCGTTGTGCCTGCCCTCTCTACAACATCTATAGTATTATTAAGATAGTTTACCCCCTTTAGCGCGTACCTACTTCTTCTACTTTTTTCTATTACTACACGCCCTAAACTCTGCTAGAGCTGCTAACTACTAGCCTTCCTTAACTATAAGGGACCCTCCCCCTTAGATTTGCTTTCTTTTGTGCAAATTACGTTCTATAGTAGCTGCTAGAGCTGCATAAAGCTTAGCGTTCTCTTGTTATACTAAAACTAGCTTATATAATAGAATTGCTCCTCCCTTTGTATAGTGCTTAAGCGCGCTTAGCACAGAATCTAGTAAGCTGCCCTGCTACTTCTTATACTTCTCTTAAATTAAAGTTAATTATAACCTAAATTCTAGGGTATTGCTTAGGGTTTGTAACTGCTAGAGCTTGTTATTTATAGGGAGTAGTAGTAATAGAGTGCGCAGCTTTATATTAAGGGTTAATATAACCTGTTCTAGGTTAAACAGGACTAATCTAGCCCTTTAGAACCCTCTCTAGATATTGCTAGGGTTAATAGCTTTCTTATAAGCTGCTTTAAAGCATAGTAGGAACTCCTACTTTATAATATAGTTAATCTAGTTGCGCATAAGCTTATTAACCTTATCCCTATACGCCTTCTTTAGAGGGCTAAAATAACCTACGTTAAGTAGCTGCAAGAGGTGCAACAAGTGCGCAGGCATATATAGGGTTATAATCTTTTAATCCCTATAGTATTGCATAAATTCTGTAGAATTATAGCTCCTATAACTATTAATAATTAGTATATAGTAGGTACTAACAGTACATATCTTTATATGCCTGTTAAAGTACTTTAACTAGTTAAAACTAAGCTTGTTAGTAGTCTAGCTGTTCTTAGAGATAGCAATAGTCTAATCTTAGGGCAGGTTGTTATCTTTATACTAGCTAGACTAGTGTTAGCAGGCTTTAAAGATAATATAGGCTAGAATAGCCTATCCTATAGCATTAATACCCTTAATAACTATTACCTACTCCTAATTGCCTAGCTAGACCTGCTTTGCTTATCCTAACTTCTCTACATCTATAACAACTACTCTAGTAGATATCTAGCCTATTATAAAGCCTATCTTATTAAAGTTATACGTGTTGTTGTCTAGGATACTATACTTAGCTTTAATATTAGCTACTAGACTAAATTAGCCCTAGATTACCTTAGGATCCTTGCAGAGGGCTTGCTTATAGTTATACTTGCAATTAAAGACTGTTTTAAGCTCCTCCTAACGCAAAACAAACCTACTAGCCTATCTAGGGCTAATAGAGGCTAAACTACGCTCTTTTTGCAGAGAATTAGCTATATTAGCTACAACTTTAAGCTAGGGGTGCTCTCCTTACGTAACTAGCTTAAGTATGCATATAATAATTACCTGCTCCTTAGCGCTAGTTAGATTATATAAGTTAGCTATAGTATTAACGCGTAAAGGTTATCTAGCGTGTTGTTAGTGCAGTGTACTTTTAGGCACGTTATAGATAGCTATAGCATATTGCACTAAGAGTTTTGCGTCTTGTTTAAAAGCTTAAAGCATAAGCTAGATCTAATACTCTTTTAACGCGTTAAATTATAGTTATTAGGGAGGCATTAGTGCAGGAAGGGTGTATTGGTAGGGTCTTAGCAAAAGTGTCCTGTCTGCTAACTGTCCCGCTCGGTATATATGTACGTTAGGGTTTGTGCAGCAGAAAAAATCTTAGAGGTTAATTTTTTATATAAGAATTTAAAGAGATATGCGCAAGGCTATATAAACTATAAAGCCCTATTCTACTCTACCTAAATTTTCTAATCTTAGGAAGCTTTAGAGGACCTTAGCTTTTTAGAGGGGGGGGGGCATATGTTAGGACTCTATATAGGAACTTACTAACGCTTATTCCTACTTAGTTATCCTTCCTTTTACTCTTTCCTTTTCTTTGTTTCTTAGTAGAGGTTAGCCGCCGCCCTATAAGTAGCTAGCTGCCTCTGCCTCTTAGATAGCTCTCTATCTACTATTTTGTCCTTTTACTAAAATTAACTATTAACCAGATTGCTATCTTTTGTGTATGTGAAGTCGGCCTTACACAACTCAAGGGTTTAGTAACAGGCAATAGGATTGACTAGCTAGAGTACTAAGGTTAAGATACTAAGAAGTAACTTAATTAACAAAGTTAAACACACACTATAAGAGTTGTGTTTCTATATACTATATAGTATAAGGATTGTGTTAGCTTACTAAGCTTACCTCAAGCTACATAAGCTGTTATATAAGTCCTACCTATATCTATAGACCTACTAGGCTTACTTGCTAAGAAGTCAGCTAGTTATATAACTAGTAATTATGCTATGCTATAACTGTCAGGCCGTGACCGAGAACGCGCCACATGGCGCCAGAGATTGCGCCATCGGCCTGTACCAACTGGTATATATGCAGACCCCGCCCTGATCGCTACCTAGTAGCGATCAGTCTCTAAAACTACGACCTCAATATACTTGCTGCCTCCCTTCACCCTATCCTCCCTCGTGGTGGTGTGATACAGTCCTAACAATAACTATGCCTCTTGTAGCGCTGTTATAGAATTACAACGCTAACCTACTATTTAATGCTAATAGGTGTTAGCAATTAGTTAGATATAAGGCGATCGTAATATATAGTATCTGCAATATAGTCTTAGAGGTGCTGTTATATAATCTTAAGTTATACAAGCGTAGTAGGACAACTAAGCACTAAAGCTTAATTAGAGGTAATAGAATATATACTAATTATACTATACCTAGAGAGTATATTATAGTTCATAGTATCTAGACTAGTTATATAAATAAACTACTTTAACTACCTAAGGTCTCCTAGACTAGATTACGCCTAGTATAGCTTAGTATAAAGACCTAACTAGTTATACATTTAAGTCTATTTCCTAACCTAATTAGCAGAGAAAATTAATTACTGCTTTCTTGTATCTATTTAACTCTGCTTAAGGTTTCTTAGTAATAATATCTTTACAACACATAGTAAGACTTAGAAGACCTTTATCGCTAAGCAAGAGTCAGCCTGAGAATCGAACAAGAACTGCATGATAGCTCAATCTGATTGACAGCACCGTTCCAAGGGTACATAGCTTGATCTTCTATGAGTACCAAATAGCCCTACCAGGCGACGAGGTGTTGTGCATCAGAGTATGATAGATAGCTTCCAAGTATCTTCAAGTCAGGGGTGCACCAACCTCGGCCGACATAATGTTTGTACTCTGGTTTAAATAACCAGTGTGGCGACAGAATGTTTCGCTGCAGCCACCGCGGCTATCAGGTTGCGGATGTCGATAGGCTGTGTCCATTGATCACAATTGCAGCCGGCGTTGACGAGCGTCTGAGCTACCCAGACACGATCATTCGAAAACTTGGGGCTCATTGTATGGTGCCAGCTTGGCCATCAGACGCTGGCTACCTCTAGGAGCGAAGTATAGTCCGCAAGGCGGTAGTACAGGTCTATCGTCATCGGTCAGTGCAAGACTCCCAAAAGCGCATAACGGAGATCCATACTGCTTTGATTAGCTTGTTATGAACCTAGACAGCTGACTGTGCTAATGCAAATACAAAGGTTAGAGCATGTTGTGCACATCTGGTTGTATCGCCTGGTGTCGCAGCAGGTAACACTTGGACTGGTCATGCTGAGGAACTGTCGGACTCACACAAGGCCCCCTGGACCAGACTAAGACTAGCATAGCTTAGTATTTGGGTCTGACTAGATATATATGCTGGTCTGTCTCCTGACTAGATCGGCAGAGGAATTCGATCACTTCTTTCTCAAATCTGTTCCAATCCAGTCAAGGTTTCTCAGCAACAACACCTGGCCATTCACATCGAGTGCTCTCAAGTTGTCTGACGTGGGAGAAGCCAGCATGATTGGTGTGAGCAAGAAAAGCATCGAGAGTCTGGTGAAGAAAGGCATCACTCACAGACTCATAGACGGTCAGTACGTGGCTTGACACAAGAACTGAATGCAGACTTCGATCCGATCTTGTAGCGAGAAGTCTCTGGCTTCACAGCTCACGCCATTTGCAATTTTCGTGGCGATCTCATGCAGATCCGGCATGTTCAGTTCGAGAGAACCACAATGGGTAAGCTGAGCACATCGATGACTTTTCTGATTCGCCGGCTGGTTATCGCTCGACGCATATCAATTGCTACGCGAAGTATATGAGCCATCCTCGTGTGTTAATTGCAAGCCCTGTACATGCAAACAAGACACAAGGTACTTACGGTCAGCTCAAAGAGCTGAATCATCAGGCACTCCTGTCTCCGTGAATTTTGCAGGCCAGCTCTCGGAGTGGGTGTGGCTTGAGGCACTCATGGGAGACTAGGGAAGCGCCAAAAGCGGGTTCGGTGACGTTGTAAGGCCAGAACGAGAAACGACGCGTCAACAACACCACCACGGCAACAACATTGTCCAGCACACAGCCGCATGACAAGGTTCTGACCAGTGATCTGTAAAGTCAAGTGGCTCGTGATTCTGGAGTATCCGACGCGACACAGTCAGCTTCACAGACCGCCGTCCCACAAACACAGCCTTGCGGCATCGTCACAAGGGTATCCTCCCCAGTAACAGCTCGAGTTGGACCGCCTGCCTAGGGGACTTGCGTGGTTTCATGCGAAAGAGCAATGGTCCAGCCGTCGGAATGCAACTTTATCAAGCACTAGTCGGCGACAGTATCGCCGTGCTACTGAAAGCTGTTCTGGACCACTCATGGCTTACTCCAGTAGAGACCATGTCATGGACTAAGGTCCTTGCTGCCAGAGCGGAGAGTGCCCCCAACATGCAACACTCCATCTGAAGCCGTGTCTCCTTTCACGCTCAAAATTCGGTACAGTCAGGCTCTGTTAGGCGGTTTAATCATCACTTGCGTGCCTCGGAGCTATTTCGTAAACTTACTCTAGTCGTGATTAAAAGCGACTGGGCTGCGTCCCGGCGTTTGGAGCCTTTGTACTTCGAGCTCACCGCTCAGACTTACGGCCTCGAGAGTGAGTTCAGCATTGCAAACACGATCAGAATGTTCCGTTGGAGCAGGACCATCGAACAAGAGGCCAAACAGCTCTTTCAACCATGTCACAAGCATTGGACGCAGCTTTTGACAGCTCCTCCACTTAGCTGCTTAAGGTAGATCACTCGACCCGGTGAGGATGGCTAGGCTCTGGAAAGTGATGGATCCGCCTGGTCGGGTGATTTTGACGTGAACAGTTTGATATATGTTGATGTCCAAGGTTTGGATCGGAGGCAGAGCACGGCAGGTAGACCTTGCTTGCAGATATGCAAAACAATCAGTATAGCGACGCAGCTTGGCGCGTCACTGGAGTAGTTCGCCCTCAGGCGTCATCAAGAACGGATGCTCCAACAGGTTCAACCAAAATTCCGGGTCGAAGTCTTGCAAACCATGCGTGTCCCACATGATAAGCTCTTCGTCACTATATCGGAGTGGGTACTGTCCCGCAGCTTCGATCGTTGTCGGCACTTCCGATTGAGCCGTGAACTTGTTGGTAATCAGACGGTCCAGAAGGTTTTTAATGGTACGAGCAGCAGCGAAAAGCAGTGCATAGTTCGGATCCTCCGGCTGCAGCAGAGCGCCAGTTTCAATTTCGGCGACGAGTACGCTGAGGTCGCGAATAGATCTGGACGGTGTTGCATCCGGTGTTGCACGATCGAATGTGTTGTAGAGAAGCGCCAGGCACAGAACACCTGCCGCAGCAAGTCCATAGTAAGCAACCTGAATGATATCAGCATTTGTTGCATCGAGCAAGTGTAGACCTAGTCACGTTGCGCTATCTGTTCAAAGCCTTTGTTCACCATTGACCCATCGCTGACAGCATGACGGAATGCATTGTGACTCACCTTCCATACAAGTGACGTTCCGGAGTTCGCCAGACGCTGCTTTAGCACGATAGCCTCCACGACCAAACTGAGCATATCTGCTGACGTTCGTAGTAGCTCAACGCCTGGGTTTGACACCCGCGGCGTTATGGTAAGCTCCAAGAGGAACTTGACGTGCGCAAAGTTCAACTTTGTACTGACGAGAAAATCAATCTCAACGTGGCTTTGGTTGTAGGAAGACAACGGCTTGTTAAGCCTCAGTGTGGTAGGAATAGCTGCCCATGCTAGTTCCGTAGCATGCCGTATGCGACTGCACTCTAGTTAGGTAGATTCACTTAAAGATAGGGTAATGGGGCATACGCTGCTCTCTGCATTCTGGTGTCTTGATCGTCTCTCTGCAAATCCAGCACATCTTCCTTGAGGGAAGCGCATATGCCATGAACTCGAGTGTCTGCGCGATAACTGAAACGTTCGTCTGGCTCCCACAACTCTGGCAGATCTGCAGTTGGGCAGTACCGCTTCAACATGCGTGGGGGCCGACCAAGGAAGATGGAACAGTTCTTGTCCGCGGAGTATGTTCGACTGTACGCCACAAATCGAAGTTCCCGCAGGAACGGTGGTGTGACTGAAGGGTGACCCAGCTGCTCATGGTATCCGAGAGCAAAGAGGGAGCTGACGACGTCTCCCAACTTGCGCCATGAATGGTAACCTAGATAGTTAGCAAAATATCCAAACATTGCCATAGGACACAATCTGTCCGCTGTTGTCGTACTGCGTATACAGCCGCCCAGTACGGCATTGCGGGAGCGACCGTTATTCTCTTTGAGGAGCGGCACGATGCTCGCTCGAGTGACAAAGCAGGGTATAATAGGATCGCAAACGAACCCTGAAACACAAATGACAAGGCGCATCACACTTACTCTGATCACCATCTACCAGCGAATGTAATATGAAGTTTTCATACTGGAGTATGAGTTGCAAGTCGTTGAGGCAGTCCAACGAGAGAGCAATATCGAGGCAAGTGTCAGAATATCGCATTGCCAGTCTGCGCAGTGCGCGGCGGTCCCGCTCTGAATTGTAGAGACCATCAAATTGTGCGGTATCGATCGTTGCGCGCGAGACGGCAGTGAAGAACACACCAAGCGTCTCCCAGCGCGCACTTATTTTACAGAATAACCCGCAAAATGTCTCTATGGTGTCGTCGATGCGTGCCTTCAATGGTCTGCAAGTATGGGTGAAGAGCTGTTTCGATATTTGGAGAGTAGATTGGAGTCCTTCCAAAGATCCTGAGAGCTCACCACCATAATCACCAATGGCGTCGCAGGCTACAGTGGCGCACGATAACGTGAAGGGTTCAGCTAGAGGTAAGTTGATGCCTCTACCCGCCCATGTCTCGGTGAGAGACTTCCACTCTGTCAGCCGGGCTGATCTGCGAATGAGGTTGAGAAAAGCGGCGCCCTGTTCGATCTTGTCCTCAGTCACAGCACAACCAGATGCGCTAGAGCGCTCAACAGTCCCTTCGTGTGAGCCGTTCAGCACCTGGTGCTGATCGCTGCCGGCGAGGTGCTCGAAGAAGGTGGTATGGCTTGAAGAACCCAGATATCCAGGGTTCGGATAACGCCTTGACTTCCTTGAGACCTCATCAGAGACGGTGAAGGTATTCAGGCTTGGAGGCGCGGTTTGTGGTGTTGTGCGCGTGTCGTCAAGCGGCGCTTGCGCTTTCCGCTTCTTGAAGGGTCGATCACGATAAGAACACTGATCAGCCATCTCTCGGAGGCTGCACCGGGAGCACGCAGGCTTTTCATGGCCGCATGACAGCTTCGACAGCCGACACGGGTCACAGCTGATTTCATCAACAGACTTTCATGTCGATCGAGTTTTACGTGAGACTTACGCAGGCAGCCGTACGCGCGACATGATTGTCGGTGCAACAACACGTTTTCGAAGGCCTCAGTGACTAGAACGCGTTCGGAGACGCAGGAGAAGTCAACACGTGTGTTTGGAATCAATCGCAATACGGAGGTCGCGCGTTGTGATAATTGCTAGTGTGCACGGTGTGTCGAGGAGAAGAGAAGTGCCGAAAGGAGAGATCGCGGAGTGTTGCTTCGGCGTGTTCGCAGGCCGCGCCTGCTGTGCCGCCAAAAAGCGCCCCCACATTCTCCGCAAGCGCCAGATACGCCAATGCAACACGTGCTCTCCATATAAAGGTCAAAGACAGAATCACCTCTCACCCACCAACACGCAGTCTATACCGGGATGTCGGACACAGTCAAACTTGCAGAGTATCTGTTCACTCGAGTGAAACAACTCGGTGCTGATGCTATTCATGGCGTACCTGGTATGGCGGCCCATCATTAACAATCCCGGCTCGAATCGATCTGATAAGCTAAACAGGTGATTTCAACCTCGATTTGCTTGACTATGTCGAGCCCTCGGGCTTGCTTTGGGTTGGGAATGCCAACGAGCTAAACGCCGGATACGCAGCAGACGGCTACAGCAGGATCCGCGGTATCGGCGCGATTGTCACCACTTTTGGAGTCGGAGAGCTTTCGGCAATCAACGCTATCGCAGGCGCCTACGCTGAAAGAGCGCCCGTTGTGCACATCGTAGGAACACCAAATCGAGCAACACAAGACGGCCAAGTGCGCGTTCACCATACCTTCAATGATGGAAATTTCCAGCGATTCGGTCAAATGCACGCACACGTCACAGTAGCTCAAACAAGCTTACGAGATCCACTCACTGCGCCACGAGAGGTTGACCGGGTGTTGCAACAGTGCTTGATTCACAGCAGACCTGTTTACATCGAGATTCCAGTCGATCTGGTAGACGTCCCTGTGCGATCGGCGAACCTACAAGAACCTATCACGATACCTGAACCAATTGAGACACCGATGATGAGCGATGCTATCGGCCAAGTTCTCGAAAAGCTTTACGCAGCTAGGCGGCCTGTCATATTGTACGATGGCGAATGCAGAGCGCTCAACATCTCCAAGGATGTGCAATCGATCATCGAAACCACTAAACTGCCTGCGTGGACAACGTCCTATGGACGTGGCTTGATCGACGAAAGCATACCTGGCTTCCAAGGCATCTACAAGGGATCTTTCGACGATCAATCGGTTCAGGACTTCTTCAAACAAGCAGACCTGGTCCTGATCTTCGGTCCGCACTTTAGCACAACGAACTCATACGCCTTGACCGCGAAGCCCAGGTCAGACATCAGCATCGTTTTCTCGGATACCGAAATCGAGATTGGCAGCAAAGTATTTCGCGACATCCCAGCGCGCCTTGGCGTGTCCAGATTCCTAGCGCAGCTTGATACATCGATGCTTGCGCAGTACTCCGTATTGGATCTGCAAAGCCTGCCATGGCAACACACACAATCGGTGTCCTTCCAAGCGGTACCCAAGGACGAAATCATCTCACACTCACAACTCTGGGATCTTTTCACCCATTTCATTCGGCCCGGGGACATCGTAATGGGCGAGACCGGTACATCCGGCTACGGCGTGCGCGAGATGCGAACACCACCGAACGTCCGCATCTTCGCGCCCGTGACCTGGCTGTCGATCGGATACATGCTCCCTGCCGCACAGGGCGCCGCACTGGCTCAAAGACAGATGCGGGAACAAGCACAATCCAACGCCACCATGAACGGGAAGGCAAAGAGTGACCGCACGATATTATTCATTGGCGATGGCAGTTTGCAAATGACGGTACAGGAGATCTCAACGATGATACGGCATGACCTCGACGTGATTATTATAGTGCTGAACAACGATGGGTATACGATCGAGAGAGCGATTCATGGGCTGAAGGAAAACTACAACGATGTCGCGGCTTGGAGGTATCTGGGTGCACCGAGTTTCTTCGGCGCAAAAGAGGGCACGTACACAGCGTCAGCGAGGACGTGGGGCGAGCTTGAAGTAGTGTTAGCAAGCAAGGAACTGTCAGATGGGAAAGGCCTGCGGATGGTCGAGCTATTTCTCGATCGTGAGGACGTGCCGAAAGGTCCGCTGGCGATGCTGATGGGCAAGGAGCAGAAGCGGACGGAGGGACTAAAGACAAAGCCGGCCACGATACCATAGATTCGACTCGCGGAGGCAGCTAAGCCACCGACATCACAACAGTGTACTACAAGGGCCTCAGTGCTCCAGCTCGCTCATGAGCCCATTTGCCGTGGATGGCTTGACGAGCGTTCTTGCCCTTGAATGCGATTGGGACCGCAACAAGTCCAGCGACAACCTGTAGTACCGCGAGCTCGACACCCACGAGCTTATATCCATGCGCTTGAACCCAAGGGACGATTGCAAAGCTCATCGTGAAGCTAAGGATATAGCACCCACCCGCCAGAACGCTGATGGCCGGAGCAGCCCACCTTGGGAAAGCCTCAGTAACCCACATCGTGTTACTGATGGACAGCGTAGTCCAAGAGAATCCATTGAGGCCGTAAGCAAGATAGTAGAAGGCGAAGTGAAGCTTTCGCTGCACAGCGAAACCGTAGAGGACCGTGCTGAGTGCGCCAGTGATGACGGGTAAGATGTATCCAACAAGAAAGTGCTCAGCCTCGCGAGTGCCGCGATTACGTCTCGCAAGATGATTAAGGATCTTGCCAATCAAGATGCCGCTGAACGGAAAGGCGAACAGTGCGCCGACGCCGGAACAGATGTTGACGTTCATAATCAGTACTGAAGGCAGGCTGTATGGCGGCGAGCGCAAAATCTGGGCGTATGTTGCCCCAATGAAGAGCATACCGGCGAAGTTGACGGATGAGGCGATGAAGACCCAGAATATAAGGGGGTTGACGACGCAGAACGCCATCTGGTAGTAGCATCGACTGACGGCTGTCCATGACGCGAAGGGTGACCGTGAGAGACCGAGGCGGTCGCGCAGACCATGAAAGCCTGCTCGCCGGCCAGTAGGAAGGTCTGGTAGGTCGCGGTAGATATTTGAATCTGCTTCGTCATCTTTGTAGACTGTGAGCTTCTCGGTGGCACTTTGTAACAGAATAAGCCCGTCGAAGGCTACTGTCGGTCGCTTGAAGTAGGTCTCTGGGTAGAGAAGCAGAACGACTACAAAAGAGACGGCCATGGGAATGGACCAGTAATGGTAGTATCTGCGCCAGTCGTCGCCGTGGCTGGACAGGTAAGGAGTAATGGCAAGCGAGCTGGTGCCTGCAAATCCAGCTAATGACCAGAGGAGAGCCACGGCCTTGGGTCGCTGGTGTATGAAGGTCATGTCAATCATCATGAGGAGAGCCTAGTAGGTCAGTATATGCATGTATGAAGAGCTGTCAATACCGCATACCAGAGTCAAAGAGAGACCTTCGCCTAGGCCAAGGAAACAGAAACACGTGAGCAGCTGGTAAAAATTTGTCGCATACCCAGCACCAATGGTCGCAAGCAGCATCATCAATGCTGCAATAAGAAAGACTGGACGTCTTCCCATTCCTAAGGAAAGGGGGACCCATAGCAATGCACCAAACCCCATGAATAAAGTGGGCGCAGTAACAAGCGTCTCGACGGTCCATGGATGGGTGTCCTATTGCGGTGGTCAGTCAATATCTCATAGGAGTGTACTCATTTCGCGTACCTGTTCGTCGAACTCCGTCAGTATGCCGTGGTAGACCAGACTAGCTGCCTGAACAACGGGAAGTGACACAGTGGAATACAATGCTACTGCGATGATGGCGCCTGATGTCTTCCTTCGTCCCCAGTTCAACGGGTCTGCCGGACTGTCGGAAGGCACAGGCAGATTGAGAGTCTTGCCTGACGAAGTCACCAGGAAGATGCTGCCGGACAGATTGTATGACTCGCGTTTGCGCCGAATGGTTTCAGCGCTGCTGCAACTGAGGCCAGAAGCCGAGCTTGCAAACGGGGCGCAATCATCATCGCGGTCTTCCACAGAGGGCACAAGGCTGGGCTTGCGGAGTGGCTGAGCGAGTGGTGGTGAAGCCAGCTCACCCTCAGGATAGAGTTTCGACAGAGAGAGCATGACTTGGAGGAGGTGTACAGAGAATTACAAACGGAACAGAAAAAGAAGGGGAAGAAACAACGGAAAACAAGCAGTAGATCCTCAATTTACATAGCAGATTGTTGGTGGTTTTGATTTTCAGTGGCGTCTTCAGAGAGCTTCTTAACAAGGAGGCTGTACGGTCCATGTGTTCGTCCATCGTTCGTGTACGTTAATCAACGACAATCATAGCACCGCCATAATTTCTCCATCGAGCGGGCAGAAACCCCAAAAGCATGTAGCGCAAGGTGTCATGGCGAGCTCGAAACGCCCAAAGAAGCAGTGTCGCCGATGCACGGTTTCAGACGTTGGGTTACGGATGGCTGCGGGAGGAACCGAAGATGCGGAGAGGACTGCGGCGCGGTCGCATTGGACGTCACGTTACCGCCTCGTATCTCCCAAGCCTTCAACGGGCCTTCGATAAGGTTTGTAACGTCTGCTCCCTTCTGACTTCGAGACACGACATGAACCACGATTTACCTGTCGACTAGGTAAAGGCCCGCATCTGCTCCTCCAGTTCGCTCAACGTCATGCCGGCGGTTCCATGAAACAACTCCGGGGTATATGTTGCGACGAACATATGGGTTTTCTGCAAAGACCTCGTGATCATGGAGGTTGCCATCATCGACGTTTCGCCGAGGCTATGGTTCAAATTCCGCCGTGGCCAAGCTGGTCCGAGTCACGTCGGTGCCCAAACCCTCATCTTGCTTGCCAGACCACTGTCTGAACAGCGCATAGCCTACAAGATAAAGTTGCGACGCGCAAAGGGGCCGAGACACGGACAAATTGTTGGATTGACGTACCTGAGCAGGGTCATGAAGGAAGGTGGAAAGGCGACACCGACCGAGGACCCGTGGTGGCTGGTCTTAGCTTTCTTTGTCAGCAGAGCCGCGGCGACTGTACCGGTAAATGCCGCGCTCCAAACTTCCTTACGAAACACCACGACATACACGTGTCCCTCGCGAACCTTCCGCTTTCGGTCTTGCAAAGCTTCAAGATGACGGAACAATGCCACGGTGCTGCGCCTCGCTCTGCCTCATCAGAACTTCAAGGCTGATGAAAAGGGCACACACGCACGGGACTCCGCCTTTCACGTCTTTGCTGCCTGGCCCGTCGTGGGCGCATCACCATTCTTTCATGATGGAAGCTGGATTCGAAGGGCGCTGTAAAATGAGAAGAATCATAATATATTGAAGCTTCGAGAGTATATAACGATGGGTGCTGCTACTAAGAGATGCATCACGAAGTCGATAGGAATATCGCTTCCTCGATCCTCACTCCTTGAAGGACCTTCCTTCGAATCCACTCGCCATGCCCGCCTCTAACAAGGTCTTCGCTCCAAATTCTCTGCATCGCCGCCTTCTGAGCGACATCGCAGAGATCCAACAGGATCCGTACCCCAACGTACACCTGCACGTTGATGAGCAGGACTTCCGCAAGGCTTGTCTCATCCTCTCGACCGAAGCGTATGGACCGTTGCACCTCTTCATTGAGTTCGGTAAAGACTACCCTCTGTACGCTCCACAGGTCTCTATCCAGAGCGAGATCGTTCACCCCAACATCTACGGAGACTACATCTGTGCCAGCATTTTGAACACCGTGGAGGGCTGGACCCCGGCGTACACCCTGAAGGGTGTGCTGATCCAACTCTTGAGTTTCTTCGCCAGCGAGTCGCTCGAGCAAGACCATGGTGGAGGCGTGGTGGACTTGCGAGACTTCCGCAGTGCGCAGAAGGCAGGAGAAGATTGGCGATTTGGCAAGAATTGTAAGGCTCACGAACACTTCTGTGAGACCTGCGGGTATGGTCCGGACTGGACGCCTGCACCTCTCGCCAAGCGCTCAAATACAGCTGCGAAAGTATCAGCAGCGACGGTGTCGAGACTGCTCGCGCTTCCGGATGAAGTCGTGCTGCTGATGCTGGAAGAGATGCCCACCAAAGACGTCCTAGCCCTGGCCAACGCTGTGCCATTTGTCAAGCGTACCGTTCACTCCTACGACTTCATTCGCACGCGCGAGCTGCAATGCTTCTGTCTGAAGAAGTCGTACATGGACGCTAAGCTTGGCATCGGCATTTCGGTCACTGGTGGTAACAAATCAGTGCTGAGATCCGAGTTTGACCTGCTGAGTCAGGAAGCCTTCTTTCAACATGATGTGCGTCGTAGTGTGCAGGGTGTGGCCTTCGACAAGTGGCTGCCGTTGCCCATCAGCAGACGGCATTGGAGAGGTGCGAAGAGCACTGCGGTTGCGTGTCTTCGTGGTGTTCATAGCCACGCTGGCATACGAAGCAATGAGCCTGGAGATATCGACGTTCTGTACTCCCTCATGAACAATGTCGTGGTCCAATTCTGTGCAAATGCTGAGAAAGGTTTCAGGCATTCGGATAAGCGGAGCACCCTCAACCACGTGTCGGAGAAGGCCGTCGAGGCATACTTTGCCTGCTTCCACCTTTTGTTGTGTATGGCCACAGAGAATACCGAAATCATCAAAGCTGCGAACAAGATGGTGAAACGCTTCCTCATCGGCCCTCATACCAAGAAGCCGTTCCCAGATCTCGGTCACCTGCTTGTCGCTGCACTCATCTCGGATGATGGACTCACGGAGCCTCTCATCTTCCAGATCATCAAGGAAGCAATCCTTCGCAACGTAGTATGGATGCTTGACTCGAAGGGTGCAGACATGGCCGAGCTTGCATACCTGGAGCCAACCGCTATCTCCGAATATCGTCTTGCCAAGACCTTCGAAGCTTCAAGAACCTCCTACCGACTACTCATGTTTCTCAAGCTGTTCAGCTCCTCTGCTCGCCAACCCGGGAAGTCGCTTGTCAACCTCCGCGAAACACTCTTTGACAGCCATGGTGCGCCTCCACCAGGTGTCCCGGCAGTAATGGCTCGGCGTATCCGCGAGGTTCGCGCGATTGATAGTTTCCCTGGCTTTTTGCGTGCGATGGGTATAATACAGATTCCAAGCAAGACCCAATTTACGGCATTCCTTCGACGCACAGTCGCAGATAGTATGGAAGCTGGGTACTCAGTTATGCTTTTGTCGCAGTCGAAGCTGTACATGATTCGCAAAGTCCGCGAGCGTGACGTTGAAGTTGCCCAGGGAGTGAGCATCACCGAGGCGATGATTACGTGGTACAATCGGGGAGAGAAGTGGTACTGGAATGGTTGGAATGGGAGACCGACTTTCTTCCCTGAGCGATTGACTAGCTCTACAGCGGTCCATCGCAATGATAGGTTGAAAGGTGGGAGGGGCGGCAGGATCGGATGAGGGCATAGGTGCGGGCCGGAGGGTTGGAGCAATGGCTCTTGCAGCATCTGCAATACTTACCCTAGACCTTGTAGGACCCATCATGAATGTATAAGCTAGGAACACCAAGATCGTATCCTACAGGTTCTCCTTCTCAGCAACTCGTTGTCCATGGATGCCCGCAATACTTGTTTGGCTCTCCACTTGTCCTTCCTGCCAGCTTAAATACGTCTCATCATACCAGCTTGCAAGGTTTGAAGTGCCTTCCTCCGCAATCCACTCTGCTAGAGTCTCACCATCTCTAATGGCACCATTTGCTCCGCCGCCACCAATGATCTGTTCTGCGTGTGCCGCATCGCCCATTAGAACAATCTTCTTCTGTCCCAGTTCCTTCAATCTGTCCTTCGATACGAGAATGCTGCGCATCAACCAATGTAAGATCCTCTCATTGCGTAGCTTCCCGGCATCGAAGACATCTATGAATGGCTGTGATAGCCCTTTCAGTTCTTGCACCTCCGTGAAGAAGTCCTGCGGGATATCTTTCGCGGCCGCTTTCGGCCTGTTAGGCTTGTGCAATGCGTCTGATGACCCGCGCGCAGGACGTGAGTAGATCCAACTGATGCCAACTTGCTCCTCGTTCGCTTCGTTGATGCTGATGTTGAGGACTACATCACCGAGACGAACCTCCACGACTGACGTATCCTTGAAAGCCGTGGCGTATACGTCATTGAACACCTCTCGTGGTACCCTGCGTTTGCCATTAAATGCGACATAAGGCAAGATGTCTGGGTTTTCTGAGGGCAGGAGCTGCCTGCGGATGACTGAGTGCGGTCCCTCGACACCAATAACAACGTCACTTGTAGCTGATACTCCATTGGCGAACCTCAGCGTGGGGCTCCCGTGCGGCTTGACACTCTCTAGAGTATGTTCCCATCGAATATCCAGGCCTTCTCTGAGTAGTTCTTCGAATTTTCCACGATGCACCCGGAATGACGATGCTTCTAGGTTGCGGTAGCCATAGCCTTGAGTGTTGATGTTGCCAGAGCCGTCGATACCGGCATCAACGGCTACACGACTCTTGAAAGTACTCTCTTCGATGTTGAGGACTTTCAATAAAGAACGATATGATGTTGGCTGAAGTGTAATCGCATATGTATGACGGGGGCTGGATGGTGCCTTCTCGTATAGGACGGCGCGGATTCCGCGTTGCAAAAGGCAACGACCGAGCGTGAGACCGCCAATTCCAGCGCCTACAATGCTGATTGTTGGTTGTGTCATTTCTGATGGTCTTTTGATGGTTGAAAAGAAAGCAGCAGACATCAGCGATTTGTTGCGCTGGTCGTGGTCGCGCTTCGGCGCGCAACGACTTTGATTGGCGATCGAGCCAATCAAAAGCCGGCATTTCTGTTGACCTCTTGTTGTTTTTGCGTCACGCCGCGAGAACACAACAACACCCTACGGGCTCGCAATTGGCCCGCAAAGTTACTATGTGCGATTGTTACTGAGCTCGCATGGACACATTCTGCGGCGCGAGGCAGCATGATGGCTTTAGACTCACCAACGCCGCCCACCGCCAACCGCATCCTCGGAACTTTCGAACTCTTCGAGCCCACTGTCCGACATCGACTTGTACTGTGACTGTCTCGTGGTGCACAGATCCAAATCCTCTTAACTCCAGTATCGCATCGATATTTGCGCACTTTGTGCCACAGTGCCTGGGCTGCGACTGAGCCCAAAGGCAGTGGCGTACAGCAATCTCGCTTCGTGCTTGGCTTCGGTGCAACTCCTGAGCTGGCCAATATTACAGGTGGCACTCTTGTTCGTCCTGGTCTACGTCCACCATGGCTATCTACGACCTGTCCCCGGAACTTCTCGTGACGGTCGTCGAGCTCTGCGAAGATAAGGATACCTACGCATTTGCGCTCTGCTGCCGCAATGCATACAACGCCTTGAGTAACATTCTTGCGAAACATCAGAAATTGTGGCAGCAATGGAACACGATTGATTCGAACGACAACAGGAAGCCTTTCCACGAGCAGATATTGGAGTTTACAAGGAACCCGAAGCTCGCCTCTTATGTCGAGGTTCTATCTTTTGACTGCGAGCTCGAGAGACGAACGTACACCAACTTTGAGACGACGGAGATGATGAGTCGATTGTTGAATCTAGGGAAGTCAGACTGGAACTTATTTGAGGACATTTTCGGTGATTTTGATGACCTCACAAACGGAGCACCAAGAGGTCATTTCCACCCCAACGACCATAGCTGCCAGCTGCAATGGCTCTCCGCCTATCTAGTCGTCGTGGCACCCAACCTGCGCAGATTAGAGTGCTTTGGTAGCAGGATGGCTGGGGATGAACTTCTGCTGCTGCTCGCCAATGCTGCACGGATCTCACCGTCTATGTCGGCTCTTCCATTGCAGCAACTGAGGGTTGTCGAGGTCAAATTAGAGCGTAACGCCGACGAAGGTGGGCTGCCCTTTGATTGGCTCTTAGCCAGTATGGGTCTTCCCTCTGTTAGAACATTTGCGGCGAGCAGGATGAGCAGCGACAGTGTGTATCTCGAGCAGAAAGAGGGGTTGAAGTCGAATCTGGAAACTCTTATCCTAGAGAATTGCACGTTCGAAACAGATGTGTTCGCACGCGTTCTGGGTAGCATCCAGAATTTGAGGATCTTTTCATACTCGAACGGGCAGGACTCCAACGTGGGCTACGGCTCCTTCTCGCCGAAGAGAGTCACGGGTATACTCATGTTCAATGCGGGTCATTCTCTGGAGCATCTGACTGTCTGCGGTCGAGACCATGATGTGAGCATCCAGCGTCAGAAAGTGGAAGACCGACATTCACTGACATGTCACCAGGAAGCGAATGTAGTCCACAATGGATATGAATGGCCATACGTGTCCCTTGCAGACTTCAAAAAACTCAAAACCTTGCGCTGTTCTACATCGCTTCTCACAAGCGATCCGGAGTTCATTCACTCAACGACGTATGAGACAGTATCGATTGCTACCGAATGCCGCGCTGGAAATGGTCAGCGCTACGAGGACGATGACTTCCTGCAGCCAACTCCTAGAGCCTTGAGGCGTCTAGCTTTTGCGGCACGTCTACCGCAGTCTCTGAAAGCTCTACATCTCGAGGAATACCCATGTCACACGCCCTTAGCGTACTATGCTCTCTCAGAGTTCGTGCAGAAGGTTGACGGGCTTCTGCCGAGCCTCAAACAGCTATACCTGGACGATTGGGGGTTTGAATACTTGCAGAATAAGGGCTTGCTAGGCTTAGTCGCTCAGAAAGGCCTGAAGTACAAGGCGCTACACAATCCCTTCCAACTCTATACAAGAACCAGGTGTGATTACAACGGCTCGAGTGCATACCAGGACGACTTTGAAGGAGAGGAGGAAGAATGACGCACGATGCATACGAATGCTGCTCGATTTAGAGAGATATGTAGCAGAATGGCGTATCATCTAGAGTACCCAACAGATCCCCAATGGTCCTCGGGTCAAGGTTCAGCCAGCTCATCTGGACAACATCCCCCAAGTTTGCATCACGACTTGGCGGGTTGTTGAACAGTGTGATGGTTCCCGCTATGATCTTGTACTGGTCTAGATGCAGTGCCTGCCAGATCTACCACACACGATCCAGCATTGCATGGTGTATGAAGAAAATGGGGTCATTAGGGCTGCTGAAGAAGTCGCCGGCATCAACACCGATCGAAAAATGTCCTGCAGCATGCAATCCCAGGAAGCCTTGGTCAAAGCGGCCCTGGGGTTCATTCTGGAAAGTAGCGATGTTCTTCGCGGCAGGACCGAGTGTCAGGTTACACAGATTGTCGGTCGTTAGCCAATTGCTGGATGCGTAGTTGGTGAGGTCGCGCTTGAGGCATCGGAGGTTATATACAAAGACCTCGTTGACTTTGATCTCGCCGGCCATCGTTGGCGAGTTGGGACCGTGATGTGTTTCGATGCCCTTGAAGAGTCCATCCATGATGCAACCACCTCCGACACTTCCGTTGTGCGCTACAGATGAGCCGTCACTGCCCATGCTGGTATCGAAACCGTCGAAAATCGGCGACTTTCGTAGGTCATCCTGATCGGTGAACCAGTTCCAGTATGGTTGATAGCCAGTGTAGCCACATTCTTCTCGCAAAACCTTATCGTAGCCGTGCACGAAATAGTAGTGCCAGCTCAGGAAGTTGCCGGTACCATGGATCCTCGTGGTTTGATTGATGTGCTGAGCAACAAAGTCGTCGTAACGGTTCTTCGCGCCAGAAACTAGCACTGGATCGGACTTGGAAGGGGACTTGAACATGCATCGAACAGCTTTGATGTACGCTTTTCGCTCCTTCGAGCTCATCCAGTTCCTGCAATCTTCAAGTCAGATGAACGGTTGGCTATTGACATAGGCCGGCTTACCGGTCACGTCGAGCGCTGGCACTGGAGACGGAGCATCTTCTCTTTGCGATCGTGCTGTTCGACTCTGCGTCTTTCAAACTTACCATTGCCTGGTTCTGCAGATCTTGAAGCAGATCACGCGGCTGTAGCGCCGCCGCATGAGCAGAACTCGCAAATGCCGGAATGGCAGATAAAATAATTGCCGAAAGCATCCTGCAGAAGGATGAAAGCTATGCTGGAAGTCCATGCAGCTCGACGACGATATTCGAAGACTACAATTATACGCGCCTCTAGCACAGCCGCTGGCTTGGGTCGCCCAACGGCCGCCAAGCGAGTAGTGGTCGCCAGCATCCTGCTATCACTTGTGATCCGGACCGTGCGGGTCTGAGCCGCGCGAGTCTGATCCGTGAGGTAAGTACTTGGATAATCACCCACGATAACTTCGCAACCTCAAGACATCACCATGATGATTTTTGACATGATTGTGGGACTGCTGTCTCAGACGTGGGCAGAGAGCTGCAAGCCTGTTTGTCGAGAAGGTCTTCGCGATATAGGATATTGCGTGTCGCCAACACAAATTTTCACGCAAGTAAGCTTGCATGTTTGCATACAGATGTACACTCTGCAGAAATTGTCGTCCTGCTCGTAGCGGATGATACGCTGTGCCGCGAGATTGCATGGACTACGGGGGTGATGGACGGCTAAAGTGCTCGCTAAATCACATGGCGGGCATTTCAGGTGCTGATTGAAGCATGGTCCTGCTTCTTGGAAGTACGAAGGCCACCATGCTCAGATGCGTTGATCTGATCATGATCGTGGTGCGAGACTGAGTGCTGGAGTGTTGGGCCATGCGTGCGCAGACGGTAGAACGCCTCGAGAGTCGACACGGCTGGTTCAGAGAGGAAGGAGCTGACAAGGATCAACACTTTACTTGCTCCAGTGAAGTCGACATTCTGAGCCCCGGTTTCGGAGACGCAAAAGGTTTCAAATGCACCACCAAAGTATCTTGGGTGAATCTGCAGGCAACCATCCTTACCGTACGTAGATCGATTCCAGAATATAGCTTGCGACGGAAAGCAAACGCAGGGGTGCCTTTGCCTGGGTAACGTCATAACACCTACTTCACTTGCCAGTCGATGTTGGACTGCTTCTACCTCGTCTACATCGTGCAGGCATCAAAGTCCACCATGCACTGCGCCTGCCAGAATCCCATGAGCCGTAGTGTCTGCCTTCAGCGCTTTGCCATCGCATCCATTGGACATTCTCGACTCTGTTCCACTTCCGCCGTCTATTTCGATCGCGTCCAGCCCTTTTTCCGGTTGCGTATCGCGCTTGTGGTAGTAGTGCATGATCCAGGTAGATGCAATCAACATAATGCCGCGCCCAAGGCAGAATGAGTATTCCTTACGATATCTCGGTGCCTCGACAGTCAGGAATGCGAGTAGTGGGGTCCACACAGTGCTTGATTGGCTCAACAAGTTGATAAGCACGAATGTAAAGCATCTCTCCTCAGGACTGTCGCGCGATGGGTTATTTATCCATCCATGGAAGACGCTGGAGAGCGCGTTGGACCAGTACATCGTCGCAAACTCGGGGCCGAGCGCGCTTTCTGGTACTGTCCAGGCTGTGAGGACCGCGAGGCCAACGGCGTTGATCACAGAGTACTTGATAGTTCCCACACGGGGCCGAGGTACATATCCGATGCAAATCAGGCGAAGAACGTGTATCCAAGACCGAGGGCAGGAGCTGTAGTACCCAGCTCATTGGTCTTTGCCACGCTGTACTCCTTGGTGCGATGCTCTCGATCTAGAGCAAAAAGCTAGCAGTATCTTTGTAAATCTGGGCGTTCCAGAAAAGCACATTGGTGACGACGACAGCCCAGAAGCGAAACCCGAGGAGCGTGTTGTTGATGTAGCCGAACTTAATATTGCCCTTGGTAATATGGCCCGTGTTTCTCGAGATGCTCACGAGCGATGACATCGTCGTGGTCATTTACAACCCATATGTTAGACTGCTGGACGGTATCGGGGATGAAAAAGTGTCCTATGACGCCAGCGGAAAGTGTGATGATAGTGCAAATAAAATACATCCCATCGCCAGCCTTCTAGGCCTGATCATGTGGTAGCATTCATAACATGTAGCTTTTGAGGAATGAGATGTACCATGTACCATGTACCCCTTCGAGAAAGCGGGATCTGGCCCGGCACCAATCTCAAGGTGAACAATTTCTTCAGTTGCACGACCTCGTTGTCATTGAAGCTCATATCCTCCTTCATGCCCCTCACGTACGCGTTGGTCAGGCTTGGTTGGTCGATGTACTGGACCCAATCCCCAATCACCAAACACGGCACAAGAAGTAGGTCGATCTTAGAGATAAGTTTGCGGTCTTCCGGGGAGTCGTTGTGAGAGAACCACTTCAGCTTCCACCGTTTCCCCCCGCGGAATGGCTGTCCCCGGTGCGAGCGCCATGTTGGGAAGGTGCCATCGATGAGATGGACGTTTCAGCGTACCGAATCCTGGCCTCTATGTCAATAAAGCTTTCAAGCCCTTGAGGCTCTGCCAATATCGAGAATCACGCAACGCATCGACAACATGGCAATAAAGCTCGTCTTCCAGACGTGCATCCGTCAACAGCATTTTCGAGAAACGACTCACACAAAAGTGGGTGTCGGCGACTAAGACACCGTGTGGAAGGATTGTGCCAAGTCTACCACGCGCGGGGAATACTGAGCACGTCTTCGGATGAATACATGTGTTGTATATCAGCGAGCTGTAATGGGTGAAAGGCCTCGGCAGATGTTTGTAGCTCAAGAGTAGAGGCATGGCGAGGAGTCTTTAAGCGATGAGGTGCCACAGACCTGACATAATGGAGAACGGACACTCCGAACGAAAAGAGACAACTGCTCATACCTCTGTATCATCTTTATTTTATCTTTCGTGTGGTTCGGTTGTTGCCATGCTCATCGTGTACGTTGTCGAGACTGCACTTCAGATCTTCAATAGGGATACACGACACACCCTTTGATGCTATCGGCAATGTGGTATATCACCAGACAATGATCCTGGGTCGAGATAGCGATGGCATTAGCCTACAAAAAGAACAGACCTGCGGCTGCGCCGACAAGAGTGCCGTAGGAGACGACAGCGTTGGCCGCTGCCGCGCCTGTGGAGGGAGTTGCAGAAGCAGAAGCAGCGCCCGAGGTACGAGATGCACCACTCGCAGACGCGCTGTTTGTGCCAACAATCTGCGTAACGCTGGCCGTAGAAGTACTCGCAGAACTTCTAGAAGCCGCAGAGCTACCACTGGCACTTGCGCTTGCACTTGCACTGTCTGTTGCACTGGCCTGCGCGCCCAGCTTCTCCACGCCGCTGGTGATAGTGACAGGCAAAGTCAGGATATCCTCGCCCTCGTACGTTGTTGTACTGCTGCCAGGAAAGTTCGCCTCATTGCCCGTTGCGAACTCTGCGCAGGTAACAGTCGCACCCATGGTGCAGTCCTCGCTGCCGGTGTATATTCCAGCATCACCAACGCCCATATCGATGTGGTACGTAGAGGGACCATAGATGAGGGTCATCTCAGGAAAGAGACCGCAGTCATTGCTGTCGGTGCCCGTAGGGCAGTTGAGGGCCATTGTCGTGGCAGAAGGGTTTGCGGAGACGACCGACGCTTCGATGGACTGGTTGTCAAGGATGTAGAAGGGAATGGAGACAATAGAGGTTTGTGCAGCGGCAAATCCGAGCAAAGAGGCAACAATGAGGGTAGAGGCCATGATGATGCGGTCCGGAGGTGTGGAAGTCACAATTACTCAGCGTAGAGGGTATGTATGCAGGATGATCGCAGGTAAAGAGCGACAGAAATGAACGTGAGAGTGAGTTCGGTAGGAAAGAACGGGAAGAAGATGAGAATCAGGATCTATTGTACTATCTATAGTGCATCGAACCGTGGTGTCAAGCAATGAGCCTGCCGTCTTTCGTGATGTCCGCGGAATGTGGCGCGCAAAGGGGTTGGACGCCTGAAGCTATCTGATCGGTTCTGATCTTCTAGCGAGCTCACTTGGGTTTAGCCCACGGCTCGAATATTCCCCGAGGAGGTCAAGCAACGAACGATTGATGCTTATTCTGCTCAAAACTTTTAGTCAGCCTCGTCTATAACATACCGGTGTGTCAATGATTTGTACCGAGGCGCTGATGCTGAGATGCTTCTTGTGTGATGGAGGCTCCTTCTTGGGGTGTTGTCTCTCTGTCATGAAGTGCATCGTTACTCATAGCCTCCTTTTGGCAACAGGACCGACTTGGTAAGCCATCTTCCATCCATGACCACCGGCAATCTCGAGTCGCCAAGGATGAAGTCCTCACAACCCATGCAGGCTGCCGACATTCCATATGGTCGGGTAACATCAATTGAGGCGCAGGACGTGCCTAGCTGTCGGTAGAAGCCCCGGTGGATTTGAAGTTTTACCAATTGAGGTAACTATAATGTCCATTGCAAGGCGCTTGCTGCGCAATCCGCGTTGATGGGATCCAGGGCCTTGTGGAGGATGAAAGACCCTCATGAACGCTTCAAAATTTCCCGGACTTAACGGTTGACCACATGATGATCATAATGCGCGACACAGGGAACACTTGGTGTGTAGTGATGAAAGGAGCGTTGAACATGTCAGCAACGCGACTCCCGAAGGCCAAATGTTGCTTACGTCACGGGTGCTAGCCGCCTGCATCCGGTACCTCTGCTCACTCCAATTTTTTCCATCTCATCTGAAGTATTCCCTGTCTTCCTGAGGACAACATCTGCGACAGCGCGACAAGGTCAAAGCTGTTTCGTGTTCGGACAAGAGGAGAGTCGCAACGCCTCCAAGATGCCACGTGACTGCTACAGCCACGACACAAGCCACGAATCTACTCGAGGAAGGGCGACCGAACTTCCTAGACTTCTCTCGCTTGGCGATGACTTAAGGCATCACTCGTCTGCGCTTCAACAAGATGATAGCTCTCAAGGATAGCTAGCTTGTTGAGACAGGTCGGTCATGTCGTAGCTGAGCATCTCACAGAATAACAACTCGCTGGCAAGCAATCCACGGAATCCAAGCGATGACGGCGTCACGCTTCCTGGTCAAGTCTAATTGCGCTGAGCGCTTGACGCTGAACAAGTAAAAACAAACTATTGATGATCAAGGCCAGTCGAAGCGAGCCGAAGCTATTGAGATGCCTGCAGCACCTGCGATCTTAGCTCTGTTCATGCATTTCAAGTCGCACAAGACGAATAAGAGAAGCTGCTTCACGATACGACGAGCGCGCCATATACCACTGTTGTACTCTACTTCCTTGGCCACGCGGCTTTATATGCAACGGCCCCACGCGTGCGGCGCTCCAAACCGGCTACATATACGGAACGTTTCAACCCGCGCGCAGCCTCATCCTGACATCTGTCAACGCACAGTGCGCAAGAACACCCTTCTCTGGTCCTGCGACAACACAGTGGCGCCGCCGCCGTCCCAGCAACTGCCAGCGTCGTGTACAGTCGCTACTTTGCAATGCTGATGATCCTGTCATTACAGCGTCAGAATATTTATGCAGGAGCAGCTGCCTCAGAACGGTTCTCATTTTGTTTCTTCATCTTTGGGTCTAATTGGCCATCATAATCACGCCGAAAGACTTGTTTGTTTGGAGAGACGACACTTTGAAATAATTGTCCTGGCTGTCAGGCACACCGCAACCAAAGATGCCAACGTTTCGCCGAGCCAAGGAGGGTTGAACACTGTTCATCAACTACGCCTTCAGGAAGCGCGCGAGAACCTGGTCGACTGGAGCTCCCATCTTGAATTCGAGGTCGAGGTCGAGGCCTTCAGGGGAGCCGCACTGACTTGCGAGCACGGTGGTCCAATCAAGTGCGGCCCCCTATCGGCACGACTCGCACCACGCGGACACTAGGTTGCCTAGTCAGTTGCACATCTTCGTATGTCGGACATCTCCAGCTTGACGAGGCTGCATGAGGCTCTCTCTGCTATCTAGACCAAACGACTGGAGTCATTCAGAGGCCCGCAATTTTCGCTTTCCACGAAGCCATGTTTCGTGCACGAATACTGACATACGATAGCCGCACAGTCTCTACTCATCAAAACGCATAATCTGCCTGCTGATATATGGCCTCTGGCATCATCCCACCTGAACTTTGTTGACTTCCTCTGCTCCTCAGACTCATTTCTTAATCTTCTATCACGTTGCCGCTGGTTCGGGTCTCCTTCTCCCTCTTTTTCTCCTTCTTGGGTCCTGTGCACGTTTCTTCGTTCAATGAAAGGGCAAACAGGTACCCGCGAAACCCACAATCATGTACCGATCTTCTTACCGCGTTTCGAGGTCACAGGATCTCGAGAGCAATCGCCGCCGAACCATATGGCCTACTGCAATGGAGGTGGGGGACGATATGCAGACCAGCAGGTCGTGGTTCGGCGCCTATGATGCCTCCTCCGAATCGAATCAGCGCATAACCAGTGTGTTCGACACAGAAGGCCGTGCCGCACGCATGAGTGCCATGGTCGACTCATCACTCTTCCCGCCACCTTTGCAGGCACGCAATCGACATTCGGCGTGGGTCGGGAAAAGCACACAGAGGCAAACATGGCTTGCTCCAGTCGCACATGCCGATACCAAAGAGCGCGTGTGGTCTGGCGGGTTTGAGGTCGAGAGGCGGCCTTCGTGGCAGTCACGCGCGTCGGACCGATGGCGCAGTGAATTGGACATGCATGACTTGGAGGAGGACACCAAGAAGGAACCATACTCTGTCGACTGGGAAGAGGGCGATCTCGAGAACCCCGTTAATTTCAGTGTTGGCCGCAAATGGTTCAACGCCATGATGCTCGCTTTTGCTTGCTTCATGGTGTCAATTGCGTCTTCCGGCTTTTCCCAGGGGACCGAGCAGCTCAGGGCCGAATTTGCCATCTCGCAGACAACTGCACTCCTCACCACTTCAACCTTCGTCCTTGGTTTCGCGGCCGGCGCTCTCATCCTATCACCGCTCAGCGAAGTCTACGGCCGCCGTGACCTCTACGTAATTACCTTTGGCGCTTTCGTTGCCTTCAGTGGCATCGTAGGATTCTCCGATTCCATGACCGTCGTCATCGTCCTGCGTTTCTTCGGTGGTCTTGCCGGCTCCTTCACCCAAGCCGTCGCTCCTGCAGTGGTGGCTGATATGTTCAACGCGCAAGATCGTGGAATCGTCATGTCCATTTTCACGCTCGCCGGTCTCGTAGGCCAGAACCTTGGCCCCATCATTTGCGGCTTCCTCGTCAAGGCGTTCGGCTGGCGCGCGATCCCCATTCTGATCACCGGCGCTTCTGGTCCGACTTGGGTCGTGCTGACCCTGACTTTCCCTGAAACTTACGCACCTGTGCTGCTGCAGCGTCGTGCAAAGCGACTGACTGAAGGCACGGGGAAGCAGCATCAAGTTGCCGGCATAGCGCCTAAACCCATTGCACAGCAACTCCGCGTCGGCGCGCTACGGCCTTGGATCATGCTCATCTATGAACCCATCGTCACACTTCTTTCTCTCTTTCTTTCCGTCGTGCACGGTACGCTCTTCCTTCTCTTCGCCGCCTATCCTATCGTGTTTCAACAAACCCGCGGCTGGGAGCAAGGCATTGCCTCTCTCCCTTTCCTTGCCATCATCGTTGGCATCATGGTCTCTCTCGTGTATGTCGCCCTCATCGATCAGAAGCGGTACGCAAATGTTGTCGCAAAGTACGATGGCAACGCACCACCTGAGGCACGCCTTCCACCCGCCATGCTCGGCGCGGCAGCACTGCCCATCGGCCTTTTCTGGTTTGCATGGACGAACGCGCCCGAGCTGCCGTTCATGATCTGCGTATCTGCCGGAGCATTATTCGGCTTCGGCATGGTCCTTCTTTACATGTCACTCACTAATTACATTGTCGACGCATACCTGGGCTATGCCGCTTCTGCACTTGCGGCCAGCACCGTTTTGCGTAGCATTGCTGGAGCAGTCTTTCCATTGTTCACGGCGCAGATGTATGCCAATCTTGGTATCCACTGGGCGAGCAGTGTGCCGGGCTTTCTGGCGTTGGTGTTCATCCCCTGTCTTTTCATGTTTTACAAGTGGGGTAATAAGCTGAGGAGGATGACGAGGTTTGGTGCTGAGGCTGCAAGTTTGGCAGGGAGATAGACGCAAACGGTAGACTTGCAGCAATCTAGACATCAAAGAGGTCTCAACGGCCAAGGCTCAACCATCATCAAAGTCTGCTCGATAGTTGACCCTTTGCAGCTTTCTGAGGCTACTAGCTGCGCAGTCACCGTTCAGTATCAGTGCTGCACAAAGCACAATTTCAGCAGCTTGGTGATATGATGTAGATGAGAATGGTTTAGTCGAAATCGACCGAGTGTTTGAGAGTGACCATTTTGTTGTAGTTTCAGCCTATCTAGTGTACACGTCTGTTAACCTGCATCCGTCCGGACTCCAGACACCGATACTCAAATCCTTCCAGAGATCATCACCATCCTCAACGCCAAGTTGCGTTTGACCAAGACCCGTTCGCACTGCCATGGTCAGGCATAAGACCTGTGGCACCGGTGAGATCGTTGAATCCATCGGAGTTGTCGTCTACGCTTCCCTTAAAATTGGGTGGTCGATCGGTCAATCCGTAGGGAACTGCAAAGTCGTAAGGCCACCAACAGTTGAACCTACGCTCGAAGCCTGCGTTCTTCGGACGCCACTTGTCGATGACGGGGTCACACGAAAAATCCCAGTTGCTGTAGATCATGGGACTGAAACATGGCTTCTTCTTGCCCTCATCGTAGCAGACGTCGAGAAGTGACTGCTTCTTCTCGTTGGGGGTCTCAGTCTGATACCATGGTCGACATGGCGTCAACGCTCCGATTGCACAGGTGTCGATCAAGCGCGGCCCCTGACCGCAATCGTCGTCGCACCAAGCGTTCTTGTCGTTCTGATACGTGAGCTTGAGTTGCGTGATGTCCTTATCGCGAGGTTCCGTGATTGTCATCAGCATCTTGTACCGCATCCTCGCGGCTTCCGGTGTGTCTGAATCCACATCAATCATGACCTTGTGCTCCTTCGGTCCCGACAAATCTTGGATCTGATGGGCCGCGACGTTGTCGTCCGGATCTTTCAGCAACCACTCGATCGATGCCGTTACGTACTCCATGTTTTGGACCAGTTCCAGAGTCCATCGGCTCTTTCGGTCCCACTTCGATGGGTCGGAAACGGCATTGCCTGTGCTGAAAGGCATGCTGAACGTACATAGCCCTCCACGAACACTGACGGGATTGTCTCCATTGTCTTGCCACTTGTTGATACCACTGTCACACCTGACATCGTTCGTTGTGAGCTTCTGCGAGCTGCACTGCTGGGCACAATCATTGACAATTTGCCAGGAGATGTCCGGTTCACGATTATTGACCTTGAACTCAGCGTAGCAACCCTTCGGTTTTGGAAGAGCTGTAGGCGCAAAAGTGGGTGCTGGAGCGGAGTCGGACTTGGACGAGATGAGAATAACGGGGCCAACAATGCCCATGTTGGGATTCAGCAATACATCTTGGTCGCTGCTGGGAGGGGCATCGATCTTGCCTTGGGCTGTGGTGTTCTGCGGAGTGTCACGCTTCGTTGTGGACTTGCAGCCACCGACTGGTTGAGAGATCTGGAAGTAGATCTCGGATTCCGCCCGGCTGAACGAATCCGTAACATCGGTAAGCAGTTCATAATTCATCTTGTACATATCACGCGTGGGTGTTCCAATGCTCGCGGTGATGTTGTAGCCGAGATACTGATTCCAAGCCATGCCGTCGCCTGCGTGACAACCGTCCTCGTCCCATAGATCCCACTTGAAGGTTGCATTGGCGGGCTGCTCATGGATCTTGTGCTCGAAGAGCATAGTCCACTTGCCGTTAGGCGTAGTGCCGTGACCCGCATTGCATGTTGGCGTGGGCCCATGCTTCAAGGTAGGCTCACCGTATGTAGGCGTCGGAGTGACCGTAATTGTGGTGCTGGGAAACGATAATACTGTGGTGAACGGGTGGCCTGGCTGAGCCGTATTGTAGTCAACAGGAGTCTGTACCGGACAAGCCGCAGGCCTGCAAAAACCCTTCTTGCAAAGTGGAGCGTTGTGGTCGCCGTAGCACAAATATGCCATACAGCGCTTCGCGCACTCATCAGGCTTCGAGCCATCCTGCAGGCAGGAGGTCTTCACACACTCAGCAAAGACGTTGTCACAGGTCGGACAATTGGGTATGATGCTGCCAGTCGGGAACACGGTCACCGTGGTAGTCTTGCTGGGTAGGCCCAGTACCGTAGTGAATCCGCCTGCTGGATCAGCCGTTTCGTAATTGACTGGCGGGTTCTTGGGGCAGGCTGGAGGCCTACACGCACCTGTCTTGCAGAGGCCAGGACTGGTACTGTCATAACAAACAGATGTGAGGCAGAACTTCGCACATTGATCGGCATCTGAGCCGTCTGCCCGACATCGCCATTTGGTGCAATCATTGAAGTGCTTGTCGCATGCCTGACAAGGGGTACCGGTTGGAATGCCGGTACCCCATGGAGCTGTCGCCGACTCGCTCAGGGTGGATGGTGGAGCAGGGATAGTCGAGTTCTCGGGATTCCATGGATTCCAGGGCGACGTATCTTCAGGCATTTCATTGTTGCCCTCGTCGTCGTCCAATGAGAGCGGCGCCCTCGTACAGGATGGCGCTTCCGGCTGCGAATTGTCCCCTTCATCGTCGTCCAACAGCAATGGCGAACGACCGCAGGAGGCCTCCGGATGCTCGTTGTCACCTTCATCGTCATCCAGATTGAGTGGACTTCGATCACAACTATCGCGGGGAGGCTGTGGATTGTCGCCCTCGTCATTGTTCATGTCGAGCTGAGCCCTTGTGCAAGCCGGAGCTTGACTGGCAGTCGTGAAGCTAGTCGTGGTGGTCGTGCTTGCAAATGAAGAGATGCCACAGTCAGTCGAAGTCTCCTCACGTGTAATGCAGGACTCTGTGCGTGTGGTGATAGTTGAAGTGTACGTGGAGGTACTCGACATACTGGAGGTTGGCGACACCAAAAGGTCCTCGAAGCAGGTTATGTAGCGATCAGTGACCGTAGTCCTATCCTTCTCGAGACAAGTCAGACTTGGTCTACCTTTCGGAGGAATGATTGGAGGAATGATCGGAATGACCCATGGAGGGATGACTGGAGGTGCTTGAACAGGCGGAACAATAGGCGGAACGGTCCCGTTGGCTGTCGTGGTGGTGTTTGACATATTCCCAATCTGCGTCAGCGAGAACAGCGGGCCAGAGGTTATGGTCGGCCATGTCTTGACAGGTGAGTCTGAAGCTCCACCCGTCTCCGTTGACATCGTGCTGATCCACATGGAAGTCTGATTCGGTGACGAAGACGATAGCCAAGAGTCAATCGTATCGAGGGTCGATGACAAGTGGATATGCGGTGTTTGGTGTGCCGGAACATGCGTTGAAGTGTTTGTCGACCGGTGGATATGCAACGAAAGAGGAACGGACCATGTCGAGTTGAACAGAGCGGCTGACACGAACATGTCACTGCTCAATGCTGGCACATCGAGGGACATCGTCGATCGACTCCAGGCTGATGTCTGGGTAGGCCACGGCATCGCTTCTGGGGTTCCAGCAGGGCTGGACTTTGCGTACCAGGACGCAACAGGGGAGTCACTGGTAGTGGTTGCAGCGCTCCACGGCTGTAGTGACAGTAACGCAGGTTCTGCGGACAATAGGTCCAGCGACATCGTAGAGGTAGTTGAAGTTTCGACAGACTTTGCAGACAGCGCTTGGATCGATGACACCGTGGAGGCAGTCGAGGATACAACAGACTCTGAAGACACAACTATGGCAGACCAAGCTGTGGAGGTGCTCAGTGTTCCGGGAGTAGGAGGATCTTGCTGGTGTGCGCCGGCTTCAACATGACTACCGTCGGTGCAAGGGCCATGATCGAGGTGCGCAGGAAGGACAACAGACAGCCCACGAGATCCGAGAGCAGTGCGTAGCTCCTTCACTAGGTCGATGAGATTCCGCTTTACGATAGCAGCATCGCCACCGATAGTGTCGGCGCCATGCCACTCCCAGTTAATGTCGACACCTGCGAAGTCCCACTTGTGGAGGAAGTCAAGTAGTGACGAGGTGAAGGCGCTGCGGTTGGCCTTGGAGCTCGCGATCAGCGTCCAGGTCTGGTGTGTGGGACCGGCGTCAGGGAGCTTCCATCCACCTGGAGGTAGTCAGTATTGTGAAGCTAGGAAGAATGTGGGCAAGAACGTACCAATGCCAATCCACTTCTGAGAGGTGTCCTTGAGGTTGAGGAGATCTGCGTACAGCTTCTCATCATCAGGATGCATGGGACCAACGGCAAAGGTATTGGGGTCGATCGTTGCAAATGAGAAGACAATTTGCTTGACGGCGGTTGTGTCAATCTGGGCAGGCCAGACCTTGGCGCATGGTTGGCGGCAAGTATTCCTAGAGGTCGTCAGTAGGGTTCACGAGCACCAAGGCTTGACAGCGCCTTACCAGCCCTCGTAGTATGAAGTCCAGCGCGATGTAGTACCGCTACCCTTGTTCGAGACAGTGCCACAGTTGTCAAAGCCCTTCTGGCACGGCAGGCTCTCACCAGAGGCGGTGAAATTGCGATAGAAGAACTCGCTGACACCGCAAAGACTGAACTGGGAACAGCAGAGATCGTGGAAACATGATTGCGAGCTATCCTTGCTGCACACATCGTGAGCGATCTTCACGTCGCGGTAGTCACATTGTCCTGTGGCATATTAGATTCAATCATACCTGATAGAGGGAGGTTTTTGACGTACCGAGAGAGTTGCAGTGGCTGCCGTCAGGGCAGGGATCGCTAGCGTTGCACTGAAGGTCAGCGCTGCTGAAGGCCGTGACGCCGCCATCGGTCTGGCAGCGGATATACTGCTCCTTGATGATCGGGAGCGCAGAACCGATGGCGGATGCCGATAGATGTGACTCCACTCCGCTGCCAGAAGCAGAACCGCCGATGGCAGCCAGTCTCAGCAAGACAGACGAGACGAGGTGGTGCAGCCGCATGATGTGGGCATGCGCTGACGGAACGGAAGGAGCTGCAAAGCGTGATTAAACTGATGGATGCACGTTGAGTGGACACGGCAAGTGGTGGTGAGGAAGGAGCAAGCAATGGCGGGGTGAGGGCCGTTATCAACAGCGCGGTCGCAGCGCAAGTGGGGCGCGGGTGAAAGTGAAGGCAGCTCAGGAGGAAACGCTGCCCCAGAAGAAGTCGGTGACATGACAGCTCGCAGGTTCCGTAATGGTGGGGCAATCTCACTCGAATGGAATCGAGCCTGATACAAGAGATGCAGGTATCCGTATTCGTGCGTCCAGAGGGTGACGAACTCGAGGCGCAGCCCGCGAAACATGCTCTGGAGCGTGTCAGTTAGTATTGTGCGACTTTAGAAGCACGACCAGTTTTCAGGTGTGGGGATGTTTTTGTAATACAATCCAAATATGTCACCAAATCGTGCTGGATAGTGATTATATACTCGAGTGGCCCACAAGGGCTATTCCCCCATGGCATGACCCGACCGGTGGTTTTGTATTCACAGCGCTCGTTCAGATTGCTCCTGGACTTGTTAGGAGGCTTAGAGGAGGCTTAGTCCTGTCAGATCCAGCGGCTCGATTGCTAGCACACGATGGGCCACAATTCTTGTTTCCATCTCTTGGGCAAATGATAGCGCAGTAAGATCGGCGTCCCGACGCTAGAAATGCATGATGTGAGTGAGGGTGCTGGGGCGGTTGCTTACGACAGCATGCTCTGTATAAGCTATTGTGAGGAAGATCCTACTGCGGTCGATATGTTGACTGTCAGGGTGGTTCCATGGTCAGGCATCCGGACATTATTACACCGAGGTTCTTTGAGGCGCTCCCTCTCGTATCGCAGGAAGCTTATGAATTAGACGAAAGAGTGGCAGGCAATGTCGATCTAAGCGCTGCTCGAGTCTACATGGACGGTCTGTTGATTCAGCGGCTCGCGAGTCCTGCGATGCGCGGGTATCCCTTGCTCTGAAAACAATTGCGAACGCTCCGCCAGAGTTACTACTATGAGCATGCACGCTCTCTCAGGCTATCGAGATGTAACGGAAAGTGTTTGTCGATGATGGATGAGTCGAGACAAGATGAAAGATGGATGGTGTTGCAGACAAGCGCGACCCCGCCGAACGCGAGAATGGCGCGTTATCGTGTCAGCGGTTTGCGGTGCCACTTTCTGCTTCGCACAAACGCCGTCGCCACTTTTGCATCGTGCCGCGACACAGTTCATGAGACGAGCTAATGCCATTGGAGTGGCTTTACGCAGCGTTGGATACGCAGCGTTGGAACCGAAGCATTCTGAGCATGGCTCACTCCGGATGCCATGTGTGCCTGGGCCGTGTCAGGCGTCCAGTTGCGCCAACAATGTTTCGGAATAGCGGCCATTGTTGACTGAAGGCGTCCAGGCAGACCACGGGAACTAGACCTCATCCAAACCGCTTGCTCATTCGGTTTAACCCAGCTGGATCAACAACCTAAGACATAAAAGCCGCGCGATCTCGCTCTGGTTGCGTTGCAGGCCTCCACGTTCCACAATCGGAAGCCGACTCACGTACCGCACGATGTCATCGCAATCTCAAGCAGACTTTCTCAGTCTCCCACCCGAGTTGATTGAGAACATCATCAGACAGGTTGCCCTTAAGCGGGATCTTGCCGGCATGCGCATGACTTGCAAGACATTGGACAGGCCCGCTGCGAATGAGCTGTTCAAGTTCGTCTACCTTTCACCTTCCGAAGAGGATGTCCATGCCTGGAATAGCATCAGCGAGCACGAAATCATTCGCCGTATACCTCGGCATGCCGTCATTCATACACAATCGGACATTGAAGATCATGGCGACTCCAGCGGTGACAGGGAGCGCGACGAGATTGGCCAAGACTTCAAGAGCGCTCTTTCCGCACTTTCCAGATACCCAAACCTTGATTCCGTTGAGATCGGCTTCACGCCTGAGTGCAAAGGCCGCGACATTGAATACTGGGAAGAAGAGCCGGCCGAGAGCATAGATCAGCGCGTTTACATGCTAAAGCTCGTGTGCAAAGCAATCAAAGACAGAGCGGCAAATGAAGAGAACAAGACGATCCGAAGGTTGACCATCACGAATCTTCAAAATTGTCCCGTGCCTGATTTCACGTCCTCCGAGCTCTTCCGTGGCGTCATGAGCCACTTGGAGGAGCTGCACATCTCGCTCGTCCAGGAGTACAACGAGCATGGACCTGACCATGACTACACCAAGATCGAGCTGCAGACCTTCCCAGCTCATTTTCTTGGGGACTGGCTGAAACCTATCTCCGAGAACCTGAAGGCATTGTCCATCTACCACAAGAATGAGAATTGGGGTCCGTTTCCAGGTAGGTCCTAAATGCCTCCTATTTATCTCATTGAGTGTTCGGAAAGAACGGAATCACTGACTGCCATCAGGCTACTTCGACTTCAGCGGCATTGACTTCTCGAAGCTCGAGACGCTCGCTTTAGGATACTACACACTTGCGCATGACAGCGACTTGGACTGGATCGTAGGCATCAAATCGCTTCGCAAGCTTGTGCTGCACAATTGCATGATAGCCTCATATATACGCATCCTCGACGGAAACATGGCCGCATGGAAGCCGCTCAAGCAAGACTGGATTCCTATGCCCAGCGAAGATGGCGACGCCGACGACGACGGCATCTTCAAGTTTGAAGGAAGATGGAGCTCTTACCTCGATCGTATCGCGGATGGCCTACCAAACCTTAACGACTTCCGTTTCGATCAAGGCGGACAATTTCACGATACGCCATACGGCGTGGGAGAGCGTGATGTATGTGACGTCAGGATCTTCCCCAAGAGATATGTTGTCTTCGACAACGGGATTCTGCCGACGCACTGGACCGAGGCAGAGGACGATGGTGAGCTGTACACGTGGCTCGAGGATGAGGATGGATTTCCTAATCTGCATGAGCAGTGCATGGAAGAGGATCAGAAGAGCTTGGATAGGCTGTTGGAGAAGACTAGGTCCAAGCGTTGAAAGGCTTTATCTATCGCTTGTGACATTCGCAAGTTGATTCTCCAACACCGTGCGAAAGCATCACTCAGTGTCGACTGTTCACCGTTGCTCGTTGGTGGGGTCGCCTTGACACTCGAGCCTTCCGAAGGAATGACGAGTCTGCGACAATGCCATCAAAGGAGTCCGACCCAATGCGCTGAGGCGTCCCTATTTCTGACAACGCCGGCTTTCACATGTATAGCATTGTCTCTCAAACCACTCCTTGTCCCAGCGAGGTTGCCACTACGTTGTGGCTCACCGCTCGTCTATATAACTGGCCCACACCTTGCCATGGTCATATCTACAACCCTCATTGATAGTTCTTACATACAGACCAAGTTTCAGGCTGTGAGTAACATCAGCAAAGTCCTTAATCACAATTCCCTCTCCACAGAACACATCGCATAATGGCCAGAGAAGCCGAACGCGTGGGCAAAACTCCGTCTACCCCTGAGAAATCAAAGGACTGCGGTCACTCCTTCTACATCAAAAGCTGCGACACAAACACCGTGGCATGGAACTGCAGCAGCTGTTCTGGAGGTCCATACACGACCATCCATAGGTGTAGCAAGTGCGGTCTAAACTTCTGTGCGTCTTGCGCCAGGTAGTTGACGCTGAGTCAGAAGCAGACGCGCAACAGCTTCTACGACACTTCTACTCACCATCGAGGCTGCATGTAGAGGCTGAGCAGTTGGACATGTAGTAAGACATCAAGAAATAGCCCAGTGTCTTTGTCAGTGTGCTGTGATGGCTCTCACGCATTGTGACGTAATGCTGGCAGACTCAGTACAATTGTCACATCCAGCAGCAACGTCGATTTGAGACCGTATGCGCCTCTGCGCTACAATCTTCACTGCACATTTGATCAGGCTGTGCAAATGCGTGCGATTCAAGTGCCTGAGACTACACTGTGGCTCTTATCGCTGTGAGCTCGCCCTTCATACCTTCCGTGTGCGCGATCGCACTTCCCTACCAGCAGGCATTTACATCTGGAGAGCTCCTCAACATGGCTTCTGCTGCCCACTTCGTTGCTTCAACCCGCATCGTCAGCATCTCCACATCATGATCGGCGACTGTCAGCCAACACCACCTGCTGTAGCAGAATTCGCACTCATTGACTATACATAGTCTGGTCTTCACATCGACTGTGACAGAGCCACCTCACCGTGTGCACGTGAACTCCGTGTTGGCCCACACCAGCGTAGTCTTGAAACAGCATTTGTCGATGTGTTTGCAGCCTCACCAGCACAGATCATCACCATTACGATTTGACAGATTGGCCACCTCAGATTTCCAGCGCACCTTTCTCTTCACAATATAAATTACCATGCACTCATCGAGGGCATATAAGGCGCTCTTGCAACTCCTCAACACGGTCTTCAAAGCACTAACCAAGTATCACCACGCACACACAGAGCGCCAAACCCTACTAAGCTTCAACTGAGAACAGGAACCAAATCTGACCAGCACCTCAAGCTAACATGGCAGACCAACGCCGATACTACAACCCCTTCCGTGAACCCGGATTCCACCCTTATACATATCCTAGCGACAATTGGTCGCTTACTGGAGCCCGCCAGCTCGGCTCGCATTTCCCGGACTGGGCGCACTCCGCCAGCTATACCCAGAGCCCAAACCGTCGGCCGCTCAGGGGGGAGATTGGCGGTGCTGACGGATGGACTAGGGTGGAGGGTGGAAGGTACGGCCGTCCTGCGCCATACAGTAGGCATGCAGGACCGAGGTGGCGAGGCCCGAAGACGTGGGATGGTTACTATGATGAGTTCTATGCCGAGAATCACGAGCTACCCTTGCAAAGCAACTGCTTTTCTAACCTATTTTACAGACCGTATAGGATGTGAATTTAGATTGCAGACAGATGGTGTTATATAACATTGTAGGCGAAGCGTGCGAGTTGTAGATAAAGTGTGAAGGGTGCAGGTAGTGTGTAGGTAGCAGGTAAGGCATAATAGATACGGATGAAAGATTTGCAGTGAGTTGTAGATAGATAGCTAGAACGTGAGAAATTTGTATTGGACTACGCTGCGTGAACGAGCTGTGCGTGTGCGTACGATTTCGTGCCATGACAACCTAGAGGAGAGTTTGAAGTGGCGAAACTCGTCAACTGTAGGCACACCAGACAGGCAGGCGCGCCTGCCTATAGGCATCAACACACAGCTTAGATGACAGCATCATCAAGTGCAATCGTTTGCACATAAGTCTGCGTTTTCTGCAGATTATGTATATCGATCCAAGCGTACGGCTACTTGCGAGCGTCTGCAGCTGAGAACCTCGCTGAACACTACATGTCTGAACCATCAACCACTGTTGTCTTATCAAAAACTACGCATTGGCTCATTGTTATACCATATCATGTTGCATCCGCCTGCTGAATGTATGTGTAACTGAAGCTATACAAATAGACTCAAGTCGCGCTATGTCCATCGTGTCCTTTTGTTCGATTTCAAGTGGGCTCCTCGAGCTCAATGTACAGCCGATGCTCTTTCTCTGCCATGACACTATACAACCTGGCCAATTCTTCGTTGGAGAAGATTTCCCTCGCGTCCGTGAAGGCAAGCATGATAAAGTCTTTACACCACGGCACTCTCTTCAGCCCTTCGTAAAACGTCTCCCGCACCCTGTTCTCTTGCTCCTCGACCCGGATCTCCCACTTACTCTTCTTGCCATCCCTTTTCGGCCTCTTATGCACACGTATGTTATGTGTCGAGCGTAGCTGCGCGACCTCGAAGCGCACCCACATCTTCCACAAACTCGGACTATGCGCGCCCTGCGCATCGACATCCGTAGCGCGGTGGTACAGCGCGCGTATAGAGTGGCTTGTCGACCCCGCAACCGCGCCCTTCAGTGTCTCATGCTGAATCGCAAACGCCCAGGTATTCACACTCCCAGTCGGGGAGAGATCGAGGACGCGCGCCACGTTTCCTCTTACGCGGTCGTCAATGGCGAAACGCGCCTCGTTCGCCGCGAATATGGCGAGCAGGAGGGTATTGGAAGGGAATAGCGCGATGTAAGGTGACAGCGCGGAGCGCATTAGATCAGGACGTACGATGGTGGTACTGGAGATGTGGCGTGCGAGAAACTGAGCGATGCTCTGCGCGTGTGTTTCTGCGTGCACTGAGGTGTGCAGGCGGTGCGAGATGAGCCAGGATGTGAGATTGGCGTGGACTGCGAGGGCGGCGGAGGCGTCATGGGATGATGTGAGGTATGATAGCAGCGCAAGGAGGGTGGCGCAGGGCACGGCAGAGGAGAGGTCAGAAGCTAGAAGCGCGGTTTCGAGGGTGGTTTGGAGCGAGGAATGGGATGAGGTGATGGAACTTGGGGATTTGGTGTCTGCTAGGAGGAGGCGGTTGAGAGCCTCGGGTTTGTCGCCGCTGTGGAGTGCGCGCCAGACGTAGCTGAGTAGAAGCTGTAGACGGTCTGCTGGCGAGCTTTTGATGGCGAGTGCGGCAGCGAAAACTTGCGAAGCCTTTGCCGTGTTGCCGAGCTTGTTCTCTGTCAATGCGTACATGGTGTATAGTCGGACGCTCGTAGGATTGACTTTCAGCAGGCGCTTGGCAGTCTTCGCTACTTCTGAAGGGAAGTGCGCGCTCTCGAAAGCTAGGAGGTATTCACCAATGGCCTCGTCGCCCGGAAGGGCGGTTGCCAGTAACTTCAGGATGTTGCGAACGAAGCCAGGCTCGAGTTGAGAAGACTCCAGTGAAAACGACTGCTGCACCAGAAGGTCGCTGGTCATGTGAAAGCTGGGCAGGGGACTGCGTGAGTACTGTGAGAGCGCTTCTGCAAACCGCGCAGTCTCTGACTCCTGCTTTATTGAGCATTTCATCTTGGATCCGCAGCGCTGTAGACAGGGGTCTTCCCACCACGGTCTCATTGTGGGCATCCCAGCTAGCGGAGGGAGCCCACAGAAGCAGAGGAACGCATCGAACTGCATCTGAGCTGGAGCGTTGGGCACGTTTGCAACGATGTCTTTCAGATCAGAGAAGAAGATGGTGTGGAACGGATCGTCTTCGCCCACTTCGTCTGTCGAGCGGCCAGGGTAGCGGAGCTTACTCATGTGTTCTAGTTCACGTTTCCGAAGATCATCTACGGATGACACTGGACCCCCCGGTATCTCCAAGATGACTGAGCACGTTGGCGGTACTGCATCTTCGATTGAGCTATGCCTCCAGCCTTTGCTGTCGGCTTCGCCGATGCGCGGTGCCTCGCTTTCCCAAAACTCTTCGAAGTGCTGCATCTTGTCCTTAGTAAGGCTCAGCGGGGCCATGAGATTGTATTCCAGAATAGCCTGCCAGGCTGCCAAGGCGAGTTCCTGGTAGCCAGCCTCTTGCATCATCGTCGTGAGGCGGACGAAGAGGTGCATCTGAGCTTGCAATGTAACTGCAGCGTCCATAGATTTCGCCGCATGCAGTGCTTCTAGCGCTTGGAGGAAAGCCGCGCGGCAATCTTCATATTTGTATCTTGTGAAGGTGGACTGTGCATGGTCCAGGTACCCGAACCACAGCTTCACGCTGTGAGGGTGTTCCTTAAGTACAAGCTGCCACCTGGTCGACGCTTTCTCATCGTTCCAGTGCCGTTGTGCTTCCCGCAGAAGGCCAGCTTGTAGCTCAATTCGACTTGCATCAGCGTCGCCGACCTTGCGCAGAGCCTCTTCGTACGTCGAGATGCGCACATCGGCTAGGTTTTGCCTATCAGCTACTGAGAGCTCGGAGATGGCTCGGTCCAGCTTCATCATCGCCTCTTGATGCTCTATCAGGTCCAGCCATGCTTGCAGATTCGAGGGATCATCGCGCGTCTCGCGGATCAGCCTGGAATTTTTCTGCGTGACTTCGGAATTTGTGTTGGTAGCCTCGGTGCCCGATTCGTAGTACGTGTCTGGGTCGTCAAGTTTATCAGAGTCGGGCTTTCCGTCAATCCCACGATAGTCTACGTCAGGCACGGCATTGGCGTCCTCCTCGCTGTCACTACCGAGGTCCCGCTTGCGTTTGCCAGTACCAGAGAGCGCAATGAAGTCGCGTGTTGCCTCGGTTTGGTGGGTTTCTGCGACCTTGACGAGCCGCAGTGTTCGTCTGCTCTGTCTGGCAGCGTGCTTGTCTGTTAGCAGGCGCTTCTGCCGCTGACGCACGAGCGGTGCCATGTAGATGTTCTTGTCGGTCGAGTATTCGCGGTCGATCTTCTGATCTGGCAGGCCGAGAACGTTGCCGTAACCGGTGCGTCTGTAGCTGGGGATGTCATAGCGGTTTGGGGTCCCGTATTTGACGATGTCGACATCACCCCGGCGGTCGCTGAAGTAGGGCTTTCTCGACGACTCATCTCGATGGCGTTCCTCACGTGGTGGCGATCTCCTTTCATCACGATGTGTTTCTCGTGATGCCTTGCGCTTCCTGTGGTCCTTCTCTTCACGCCGAGGTTCTTCCGGGAGTGGTTGCTCAGGCGCCTTTGGCTTTGGCCGGAAGCTAGCAAACTTGGGGGCGGAGCTCATGTTGCAGAGCTTGCAGTCACTGGACTAGCCACCTAGTCTGAGGTTGGTCGTGCTCTGATTGCAATGCTATTGGTCATGTGACAAGATTGGCGCGGTCAATGTTGTGCGCAGATTAAGGAAGACTGGAGATACTGGCGGAGCCATCGTATCGACACAATTTCAAGGCTTCATGCCGTTGTTTGCTGGTTCGAGCGCGTGCAAGTTTCGTGCGTTGTGATGGGTGAAGGGTGCACGTGTCGAGGCGTGGCGTCCAACTGCGGTGCTGGCCTGAGTGGCGCACCGTAAAATGTTCGGGGCCGTGCAGCGAATTCTTCGGGCGTGGATCTTGAGATGGTCGAAAAAGCTGCAAAGCTGCAGCGCCGCAACCACAAGCCCGCCACGACAAATCCCGCGCCGTTCTGCGTCCGATGGCTCTGCCGACCCTTGCGATACTATAGAACACCGGCTGTAGAGCATTAAAAGAAGAATGGCCACCGCCCTCCAGAAGCAGCTCGCGGCCCTCGCGGCGTCGAGCACGCACCAGCTCGACCTCAAGGCGCAGAAGTCGGCACACGGCAAGTCGCTGCTGTTCGAGTCCAAGGTCGCCGGGTCGCAGTCGTTCGAGAGCCTGTACCTCATCTGCCACGACGGCTTCCGGGAGCTGTGCGCCCTCGACGCGCGGTTCCGACAGTTTGCGGGCAGCCTCTTCAGCGAGCAGAGCAAGGAGGAGGACCGCGCGCAGATGACGCAGTCCGAGAACAAGAAGCTGGATGCGGTGCTAGAGGCCTTCATCACGCTCGTCGGGCCGCGATTGCTGCTGAAGCCCGCGCAGAAGGCGCTCGAGTGGCTGGTCCGTCGCTTCAAGGTCCACGAGCACAACACCGAGACGCTCGTCCTCACGTTCCTGCCGTACCACCAGACGCCGCAGTTCGTCGCGCTGCTGTCCATCCTGCCCGCCCAGCCGCGCCACGCCCTGCGCTTCCTGTTCCCGTACATCCAGGCGAAGACGAGCCCGCCGCGCCAGACCATCGTCTACACGGCCATCAACACGCCCGACTTCTTCAACGCCTTCCAGGCGCACATCGTCCGCGTCCTCGCCGCCGGCCACGAGAGCACCCACCTGCTCAACTTCTGGGCCACCGTCACCTACCAGGCCATCCATGGCATCTTCAACAGCGGCACCCAGGGCCGGCGCGACATGCAGGCGCAGAAGACCGAGGACGTGCTGCTGCGCGTGCTGCCCGTGCTCAACAGCTCCATGCGCGTGCAGAACGGGCCCGAGGTCGTCGTCGCCTGCTACCTGATCATCCACGCCCTCGTCACCAACGCGCAGCTGGGCGACAAGGTCCTGGACACGCTGATGGAGGCCATGGTGCTGGCCATGGACCCCGACTCGCTGAGCCAGTGCGTGCTGGTCCTGGCTGCCGTCGCCGAGCAGCGGTCGAGCGCGCAGATGCCGAGCGCCGTCGCACGCAGGCTGCTGAAGACGCCGCAGCTGTCGAGCGCACTGGCCGCCGCCGCGACGCAGTGCTCCGTGGGCCGTCTTGCCCTCGGCCTGGCACTGGGCGCCCTCGGCGGTGCCAGTCGCTCCGACGAGAAGCGCGCCGCCTTCACAGACATCATCCAGTCGAAGCTCCTCACACCCGCACAGACGCAGATCGCCCTGTCGACACTGCTCCGCACCGCAAAGGACAGCGCGCTTGGCTCCGAAGAGCACGGTCAGCTGCTCGAGCTCGCTGCGAAGCTCGCTGAGGACCGCACACTCGCAGCCGGGCTGCAGCTCACAGCGAGGGAGAACAACATCGACCTCGAGTCCCTCGGCCTCTCCCTCGACCAGGCCACCGAAGATGCACAGGCTATCTCGTTCGAATCGGAAGACGAGGAGATGGCCGATGTCGACGACAGCGAGCCCTCCACCATTTCAGTCCCCAGCTTCAAGGCCAGCAGTTTCCTGGATCCCGCCGCTTCGGCCGACTACAACGCTGTGGCAGCTGCTTTCGAGCAGGCCGTGTCTTCCAACCAGACTGTCCGGTTCCTAGCGTCTCCAGAGCTCCAGCAGAAGGATGCGGACAAGTCTGATATCCATCTCACTCTCTTGGCCCGCGCATGGTCGACTTCACGATCTGCCCCTGTCCGAGTCGCTGCTCTCCGGGCTGCCACATCTACCATCAAGCGCACCTCAGCCACCGCCGACTTCCAGCACATCATTCCCTACCTCCTCCACGCGCTGTGTGACACGTCCTCCCTCGTCCGCCGTTCAGCGGCCGCTTGCATTGCGACTCTCTCAAAGCGGACCGTCTCAAAGACACCCCAAGTCTGGGGTACTACATTGTACGGGAACAACGCTAGCAAGATCGCTGAGCTCAAGGCTGACGATGCTTCCACCTTCCTGACATCTGTCCTCAGCCCCGTGCTTGAGGAATGCGTCATGGATTCCAAGTTCGTTATCCCTGGAGTGAGAGACGTGCTCGAGGCATCTTCGTCAGCCAAATCCAAGCAGAGCATCAAGGCGCCCGTACGGACATCGATCCTTGGCTTCCTGAGCAGTCACGTCGCGACTTCACCCCTTCTGAAAGTCCGAGTCAACGTGCTCCCTATCTTCAACTTCGCCGGCAAGATCTCAGCCAGTGTCCGCAGCGACGCGATCATCCCTCTTGTCCAGCAGTGGACTGCACTTGCTGCGTCAGACGTTGCATCAAAGTGCGCTGACGAGTACATTTCGGTCGAGGACGCGGACAAGGGACACCTCAATGCTCTGCTCGCGAAGGAAGTAAAGAGTGTGCAGTTGCTCGGTGACATCATCTCTGGATCTCTCAACAAGGAGCGCATTGCTTTGGTCTCTGCTGCTTTCGACCAGATCAATGCATTCTGGCCCTCGCTCAAGACTGACGCTAGGCTTCCGCTCGCTCAGATTATGCTCGATCTCTCGCTCAAGGAGAGCACCGAGCCTTTCGACCAGCTGTGCAGAGAGCGTGCGCTCGAGATCCTGCGCAATGTCAAGCTTGACTCCGCCACCCTCCTCACATTCCTCGACAGTGTTCCATCTGCGCTACAGATGCCCGAAGGCCCACCTAACAAGAAGAGAAGGCGGACTAGCCGTAATGAGATGGCAAGAGTGGATGTTTCCTCTACAGATGAACTTCAACGTCTGCTAAGACGACTTACCTTGGTGCTGGAACTGATCGAAGGATCGAACCCTGGATCGCACCCTGAGTTGTTCAGGAATCTATTCAACGTCTTCGGCGATCTGCAGCCACTCAAGCAGCAATCCGGTTCCGAGCTTGTCTACCTGCAGAGCATGATCCTCGGCGCACTGACGCCCATGGTCAACTTCTTCAAGGAGCACCCCGAGACGACCGAATACCAATCGGCAGTTCGGGCTGATCTTCTCATCGACGCCATCCGCCATTCTACAAGCCCACAGGTACAGAACAGTGCGCTGCTGCTCATTTCTAACCTTGCGACATGGGTCCCTGACCTCATTCTGCACAATCTCATGCCGATCTTCACCTTCATTGGTTCGACTCTACTCCGCCAGCAAGACGACTACTCGGCTCAGGTCGTCGACAAAACCATTTCGCGTGTTGTGCCTCAACTGGCTGCCTCGCTGCGCGCAAAACACAAGAACTTCCTGACCGGCGTTTCAGACCTGCTCTTGAGCTTCACGGCAGCGTTTGAGCACATTCCGTTGCACCGGCGACTAAAGCTGTTCTCTGAGCTTGCCCGCACCTTGGGCCCCGAGGACTCGCTTTCCGCGATCATCGCCCTTCTCGCGGACCGCTACCACAACACCAAGACACAACGCAGATTCTCGACCGAGCTGCTGCTTGTCTTCGAGCCCATCCACACATTGGACGCCATCAAGGGCTACCTCGACCTAGTTGCTGACGCTGCTGGGCCCAAGCGCAAGGTGTCCGACACATTGTTTGGCCTGAATGAGAAGAAGCCAGTTGAGGCCGAGTCCGCCATTCAGAATCTTCTGGTGTGTCTTGCAGATCTTGCAGCGGACGATAGGCTTCGCACACATGTCACCAAGGCCTTCCGACGCAAGTCTGACAACAGCAAGCCCCGCGATGTCTTTGCCAGCATTGTCGAGGTCACCATCCAGCTCTCAAAGCAGATTGCATCGACGCCCAAACTATATGAAAGCTGCAGCCGTGTGCTCGCCCGGGCGCTGGATCTCCTCCCCACCACAGAGCTCGTCAAGTCAGCCGAGTTGCTTCTTGCAAAGACAGATGCGCAGGTGCAAGCTGCAGCGATCAAGTCTGTGCAGGTGCGGGCTGCCTCGGTTGTGCAGAACGACCGTCACTCCGTGCAAGCACTGGTGTCGTTCCTGCCTAGCTTGGAGACGATCCTGCAGAAGTCAAAGTCACTGGATGCCAAGATCATCTCTGTCAGCTGCATCGACAGCATCGTAGAGCGCTTCGGCAAGAAGGACGCATCTGCTGTCGCATCAGTCGCCCAGACCATCGCCGGTCCACAGTCGCTGTCACACAGCGATGACAGAGTCCGCGTCCTGTCCCTGTTGTGTCTAACATCCATCGTGGATGTCCTTGAGGACGAGTTCATCTCGCTCTTGCCATCTGTCCTGCCGGTCGCCTTCGAGTACCTGTCCAAGGCGATCGACGAAGAAAATGTCGGTCTGCACAATGCAGTCTACACGCTCATCTCGGACATCATCGAGCGCCTCGGCTACATGTTCTCGCGGGAGTACCTCGACACAGCACTGCGGTTGTCGCACAGATCTGCTGCCGCGGACCTAGAAGAGGCTTGCGACGAGAGCCGCCGCGCATTCTACCAGAGTGTATCCGAGCACCTCAGCGCACAGGAAGTCTTCGCCGCTATCCAGTCCACCTGGACGCACGCGGTGTCCTGCAGCTTCGACGCCTCGCTGGAGCACCTCGAGCTCCTCCGCTCCACCATTGACGTACAAACCAAGGCCAAGCTCATCAAATCCAGCTCGACGCTGTTCAAGCTACTCCTCTCGAGCTTCAACCTGCGCACGACAGTACGCTCACAGAAGGATGCAGAGTACGATGACGAAGAGGTGGAGCAGCTAGAAAACACCCTCGTCGAGTCCGCGCTCGCCATGGTCCTGAAGCTCAACGACGCCACCTTCCGCCCCTTCTTCGTCCAACTCGTCGAACAGGAAGGCCCGGTACGCGGCGACCCTTCACTCGCAATCACATTCTACCGCTTCCTCGCCGCTTTCTTCGACAAGTTCAAGGTATGGTGCACTCCCCTCATCCCCCCTTTGCACGCTAACATCCCAGTCCATCGTCACAACATACTCATCCTACATCCTCGACCACGCGGCCACACTCCTGTCAACCCTCGCCAACTCGTCCGCTAGCGCCGACCTCCGAACCGCCGTCCTTACCGCGCTATCAAAATCATTCACTCACGATCAAGACGGCTTCTGGCAGTCCCCCTCGCACTACGGCTCCATCATGCCGCCACTGCTCAACCTGCTCACCTTCCCCGACACCACCGCTGTAATCGCCGACGTCATCCCCGCCATCACCGAGCTCGCCGCCGCCAGCGCAAGCAGCCTCGATAACCACCGCGAGATGAACGCCGTGCTGCTCAAGTACATGCGCAACGAGGAGGCGCACACAAGGCTCGCGACTGTGCTGTGCGAGCAGAGTCTTACGAAGCGCTTGGGCGAGGAGTGGCTCGGCTTGTTGCCCGAGATGCTGCCGTTTATCAGCGAGTTGAGGGAGGATGATGATGAGATGGTGGAGCGTGAGACGCAGAGGTGGATTACGGAAGTAGAGGGCGTGTTGGGTGAGGATTTGGAGGGGATGTTGCAGTGAGCCGGCCAGTCGTAGACTGTAAGTTGGAAGCACGCTTGTGCAACGGAGTATGTATGGTTACGAAAAGTTGGTGTTGTTCGCATTTGCAGGCGCATATGATGTAGATTGGATGATATCACCCAAATTCGCAAGATTTGATTATACAGTCATTTGCTCACATAACAACGTTTCACACCAAATTGTAGTCCTCAGAAGACCATCGACGTGCGAATGTCATTTCGGTTGTCACTGGAGGCCTCCGGAGATTTTTGACAAGTAGGCAATGCACTGAAAACACGTGAACAGTTTCCATGTTGAGCCATCATTGCGCTTTGACCTGTTTTGCGGCAGTTGCATGTCGTTCGCATGAACTGGGATGATTTGAAACCTTGTTGCATGTCACTCCGTCCCTGTCCGTTCGCGACAGCCCTACGCACCCCGCGACAGTCTACGTCGCGGATCGGTGTGACGGAAAGGCTAGAAGGGCGTTCGACCCACCGACGGAGCAATCGAGTCCGGACGGCGATCCCCTGCGACCTGGCGCTTGGGTAGGATTCACGATCGACGAGTCAGTCGGTGAAGGACCCGCTTCGATCTGAGATTGACGGGTGAGCAGGGCGGTAGAGAGAGGTAGAGGGACGCGCAGTAAACAGCATTGCGAGGATGTAGGGAAAAGCAACGCAAAGCATGTCATTAGGGTATAATCCTCCAATCCAAGCACACCAAGTTGATCCATTCTTTCTCGGACACATATACACACCACAACCCCACACTGCAAATACAAACGCTCGCCTCCTTTTCCCTGCCATTTTGCGTCCATCTAAGAGACATGTGATGTATCAGCCGATGGCATGTGCCAGACACGCCATCGGTGTTGTGCGGTGCGGCCTGAGTTTGCATGCGCAGCTAAGAATGAGTCGTCGGCTCATGTTACTTGTACTGATCCAGCATTCGTCATCCATCGATGGAGGGTGCGTCTACGGCGACGACGCCTTACTAGCCATCTCCGCATCAACGTAGCGCGGCCATGTATTGGTGAAGATGAGATACTTGATGCTCTCGTACGCAGCATCGAAGATATCCTCGGTGAATTCGCTTGGGATGATGCTGCCAGTCGAACTCGAAGAGATGCTCGTGACGTCAGACTGGATGCTAGCAGGGCGACTCAATGTCTCCTCCCAAGGGCAGATAACGTTCTCGCGGATGACAGGGCTCTTGATGTCTTCCGGTGTCTGGCTGCGCGGCATGTACGGGTCGTACTCCAAGCCAGCGAACAGGTTCTGCAGAACCTTGAAGATCTTGTATTCGATGTTGATTGGTGTTTCAGCGGTAAAGGGGTTGATCAGGGTGAAGTAGATGAGTGAGGCTTCGTTGTACATCTGTCGGCGCTGTGATGTCGAGACGACTTTGAGCGAGGACCATTTCTTGCGCCAGTTGCGGACTTCGCGGATGAAGATTGCATTTTCGGCGGTAAATTCTTTGGTTGCGGCCCAGACGATGAGCGGCTCGATGTTCTGCTCGATGCTGAGCTCGAGGGCTTGCATGGAAGCCTTGGGCTTCAATTCGCGGAAGAGCTCTTGAGCTGACTTTTCCGAGGATGCTGAAACGGTCGATGTGAGCGATGCTGTCTCTGTTTCATGTGACAGGGGTCGTTGGCGGGGCCTCGCTTTGAAGGCGTCGGCAAGCGGAATGACGATCAGGACCTGTTGACAAACAATTAGAGACGGGATGAACCACCCAGCTGGTGCGAAATAGTTGTTGATGCGGTTGATCTCAGGCATGCTCGAGTACGTGAAGGCTATCCACAGCGGCGTACCAGGGAGGCCAGCGATGATGGCCAGCCTAGTCTGCCACGCCCACGAGTGGACATCCTGGATATGGCGGATCTTCCACAGGATCCATGGTCCAACCATTGCTGTCCAGAAAAGCTGGACGAAGATTGATGGAATCCATTCGAAACCTTTACGACACTCCATAAACCCGGCCACGGTCCCAAAGAAGCCGTAGGAGGCGTGGAATCGGCGTGAGCCAAAGTAAAGGAAGAGCGCCGGTACAAACTGGTGGGATTAGACGAATTTTCGACACAGAGGGTATTTGACATGGCTTACGGAGATGATTAGGCCCATGACTGTAAGCACGTACACCTTCGATGCCGCGTCGAGCCTTTGCCAGGCTCTCCATAGCCCTGGAGGTGTGAACGCCAATCGCTCCTTACGAGCGCCTTCCAGGAAGTTTCGTGTCATCCGTCGTTGACTCTCATACGCTGTGAGGACCCTGGCGTTGCAGGCTGTGATGATTAGCAACAGTGACACTGATGGGTAATGCTAGGCTTGCCTTGGAATAACGCCATGCCTGATGGCAGGAAGACGGACATTACCCAGAACTCTGCTGAGCATGGGTAAAGCCCGTTCCACGGGTACGCCAGCAAGACGAGCGTGAGGTACACATGGAGTATCGAGACCGCAGCGAAGACGATCTTAATATTCCTGATCTGTACGCAGAAGGCATCCCGTCTGCGGTAAAGAAGTGTGAGTTCGGAAGCCAATACGATGGTGTATATTATGGCGAAGACAACGTATGTAATGCCGAGAGCATCGGTGTTGCTTTCTCCGCCATCGAGGATCCGTGGTGTGAGAACAGGCGCCATCCTGCCCATAATGCGGAGGTTGCAGCTGTATCAGTGTGTCCAGACCCAGGAGCGACGGCGAGCTTTCCGATTGATCTGTGTTGGGCCCGCTTGAGGTAATGTTGATGGTCCCTGAGGCTGATGAGGGAGGTGTGAGGTAACGCTCGGCAAAGTCAAGCCACAGTCGACGAGCAATAGGGTGCGAGGGGATATGGCTATCAGGCTCCACCTCTTTCTTAATACAACGAGAGTGCGGGGAAGAATGGAAGAAGGAGTGGAAGACAGCTGGTTACCGGGAGTGCGGAACAGGTCAAGCAGATGTCACATCAGCGGAAAGAGAGGAGGACACCTGCCAGGGAGCGAATTGATGCCAGGACCGGATGAAGCAGGATGGAAACTTGCACATGGACTGGGGCCTCCGAGAAAGAGAGTAGGCAAGAATCAGTTCAGGCGCGACCCAAGACGACGAGCGGCAAGGGATGGTAAATAGCAAATCGGCAGCATCCGACCAACTGTACCACCCATTTTTGGGAGGGGTGAACCCTGTGCGACTCGAAGGGAGCATTCAGCCCAGGGAGGGGGACGCGTGAACTGCAGCGCCATGGCGAAGAGCCGTGTCACAGGCGCCGCCACTGGTACACAGACTGCAACCTCACAATACCCATTAACAGGCACGGATATGATGCTTCTATGGAAGGATCATGCTGTTGCGTCGAAACTTGACAGCCAGAATGCGGTCAATGGAAGTGTCGATGGTGAGAACAGAGGTTGGGATAGGAGGTTGAGAAAGAGCGGCTGATGGTCGTGCGCGGACCGTTGGATGATCGGCGCCTCTCCGCTCAGACACAGTGGGTTTCGATCGGCGCGTCAGAGCAACCTCACCGAACACGACACACTGCGTTAGGCTGCATACCAGCGCTAGCTCACCCAGATGGGAGTTCTTGCATCTTCTTCGCCGCATCATCCTTCCGATGGCGTTGGACGAGGATGCAGGTACGGCTCTCAGCTCTGCTGGCTTGCACGTCCTTCAACCGCTGCCCAGCGCGCTTCCTCCGCCGTCTGAACGCAGCGTGGATCCGCCAACAACCGGCACGTACGTGCACTGTCGTCGTTTCACTGTTGTGTAAGACTGTATCTTGCCGTCCGGCAGCGATCGCTCGTTCATGCAGCCCGTGCAAACCTCAATCTTAGGTTTGGCGGATGAACAAGCTTGCCTTGCGTTTCGCCCTCCTGTCACTTCCTGAAAGGTTTCACATCAAGTTTTCTAGAAGCTGGGTGCCTCGTCTCGTTCCTGTTCAGGAAGCGTCAACGTGGGTGTCAAACCTTAACCAGGCGGATGCTACGTCCGCTTTTGGCATTGTACACAGCTCTTAGACATTGACCAAGAATGCGCTACGCCTCTTCACTTCGATACGAGAAGACTCTGATCAGGCAAGAGCAGGTGATGTGGGGAAGTTCGCGGTAAGACAACTTTCGATGCGGCTGTATCAGACCAACAGTGAGCTCGAGGCTTCCAGCTGTGGCAGGTTGCATTACTCTTGCGATATTCAGGGTCTGTAGAGATCGCCCAGAAGCTCAGCAGCATGCCATGGAGATGCCGATGCCACCTCGAGGTCAAATCGGCAATCATCCGAATGAGCAACCTCCAGCGGAACCATTCATCGAGATATCGTACAAGGCCCACTTGAATATCGATGGCAGTCCCAATTCACCAGGAAATCAGATGTTCACTCTGTCATGATTGGTCTTCGACCTGTGCCCCTGCGTCGAGCTTGCAGCACAATAACCGTCTAGCCGAAGTTTGCCAGCTTTGAAGAAAGGAGACTAATGACCTTGTCAAAAGCCTCACCATCAACGACTGTTGAGGGTAGGACACCCCACTTCGCATGTACGGAGCCGCGATTCTGGTATTCTGGCCGTTTGTGTGTGACAGACTTCACGAGCAGAGCAAGGTGACGCGGTGTAGCACTCTCACAATTACGCTACGGTCGACCTTATGTGTCATGGGAGTAATATTGGCATGGAATTTTAGCTTCAATCGTTGATGATGATCGTTTGATGACTGGGCACCAGATGCACGACCACACCAGAACCACAACCACGGTACCGGGACTTCAGCTGATCATCGACACCAGATATCAAGGTGCCACTTTTTGACATCAAGCACACCACCGGCAAAATTCCGAACCTTGACACAGACCTCGACGCGGACGATTCCTGCCGTGCGCGGCCCTTCGTCACGTTCTGTCAGGCACTGTAACGCACACCCCGCCGTTGGTGCGACACGCGAAATGTATCACCCGCCCATCCACCCATACGAGGCAGCCTAATGTAGTTGACATGTCTGGATAACGGCAGAAATGTATGCCGTGCAGGCGGACATCAGATGTCACCGCCTCGCTGCTTCCACGCGCGTCTTTTTCGAGAGCGCACCCACTTCCACCCGGCTTTACTGCGGACACATGCGATACACATGTCACTTTTGGCGACTAGATGCAACAGCTCTGACAGTATGGTTGTGACTGGTTTGCTGTTTGGTTGTGCCGCTCGCTTGTGTTAGGTCAGTCGACGACGCTGGCGATAAGCAGACGGGCTATTGAGCGAAAAGACTCGTGGGCCGACCTCTCAAACAAGATTCTCGGGGCAGAATTCGGTTGACACTCCATTGACATCTCCGTTCGGTCTCTATCTCAATGCGAAGAACATACGGACGGCCAGTGATCGGTCTAACGAAAGTCATTCGCAGCCTGCCATACGCTTTTCGTCATGCATGGAAAATGAGGGACAAAATCGCTGCAGCAGGAAAACAGCTATGGTTGATTCGGTCTGTCTCTCAACACCGTGGAGGTAGCCAGCGGCTCTTTGCAGGCGACTCGCAGTTTCAGAGACCTTCTGATGGCTACGAGTACCTCGTTGTCACTGCCAATTATTTCTGCGGCACAAAAGGCATCTTACCAATTAACGAAATCCGCTGCCACGTTTCGGTTCCAACAACAAGAGCGACGCCAGTCGTATACAATACCGCGATCGTCTACTCGTCCCCGCCTACATCGCACAATCTCAGGGGCCAGCCAATATCCACTGACAATCCTCTTGCAACTTGATCGTATCCCCGGAGACTACAAAAAATCTGCTTTGCTGCAGTCGGTATTGCCTGCTGTTTGAAACGCAGATATGAGCAGAAAATCCTCACTTCGACCCCGAGAACCCACAATCCCCCCGTTCAAAACGCCTTCGGCTCAGCCAGAAACAAAGAAAAGCCAAAGGAGCTGGGTCCCGTTGAAAGTCTATGTCGCTGGCTACACAGATCGCTCACCGCCACAAAAATCGCTCTACCGCTGTCTCACATCGAAAAAAAAAACCACTTGATCGAACCCAGACTTGAACTGGAGACCTTCAGTGAGCTAACATTGTTAGACTGACGTGATAACCAACTACACCATTCGACCATTTCACGTGATTTGTGAATGTTCGGCGTTGCTTTAGCGTTATAAAGTGGGTTTGTAAACAGTTTTTGACTTATCAGACCCCAACGCACATCAGACTCGACACTTTCCAACAAGAAGACCATGATCATTTACTCATACACTGCAAGTCGAGTGTGCGGACCAGGTCCATTTGCAGAAATTTCGCTTGTGTGGTGTTAGTGAGTGGGTATGATGGTGACTAAACAACTTTGTCTCAAAATGCACACGTCCGCTTAGCTCCTGGGGTTCAACCTCTGCAATGGTCATGTATGCGGTCGGAGTTCTTAGAAGCTCTGGCCGTTATCGAACTCTCTTCCAGTACTTCTAAAATGCCAATAATGCGCCTTCTGATCTTGACATTATGATATGCATGGCGAGTCATGCAGTGCATCACCAAAAATAGCTCAACTGAACACTGTGGAGAAGTGGAGCGCGCTTACAATTATCACGTCTCCGTATTCACGACCTGATCTGATCATGTTGTGCTTCACTAGTCTGCCCGGGCAACGCAAGATTGGAGTAAATTAACTGAGGGTCAAAGTGGGTGTACAGCCACGGCAGAATAAGAGGAGCAGTCTACGTGCAAGATGTTATTCTGTATTTGATAAGTGAATGAAACGTACAGCTGTCGAACTTCAAGAACCAATTCTAAACGCCATTGATGCTCTAAAGCGAAGGAGAACCGAAAGCCTAACCATGTAAATGCAACGAGCGGCCAGTAGATGCAACCAAAGGCGAATAGAACAAAGCAATACCAAAAAAAGACTACGAGAAGAGTGTGTTCGCAAACCAATGCATCTATAGGACCCTTCGAGTAATCGATCCGTGTCTAAAACGCCTGATATGCCATGCGAGCTGGATTCAACTGCCTCTATTTGCCGTTTCCAGAGCCCGAGCCACGAGGGTTGGCAGGCATCGGGTACGGGAAAGGAGCATAGGGAAGCTGAGTGTATCCAGATCCAGAGTTAGAGCCAGCGGTGGATGTGCTGTTGGGGGTAGAAGAGGATGAAGAAGACATGATTGCTGAAGTGGAACTTTGCTGAGAATGGAAAGGTTGGGTGACAGTAATTGCAGGAGCTGGACGGGTTGTGTGGGCTCCTTCTGGTAGGCAGTTCTGTGGCTCGACTGAGGCTTCACGTGTGGGGAAAGTAGTCGTCGGTCGTGTCGAAGGTGCTGGTGTGCTTCGAGAGCTGGTCGGTCTTGAGCCGTTCGCTGGCGAGGGTGTTCTGGAAGAGTGATTGCTTGGAGCGGTGGAAGCTTGGGTGTTGGAAGGTGTGAGTGATGTTGATGTGGAAGTTGATGATGCTGATGCTGATCTATTCTCTTCGTCCTTCATCGAGCTGACTCTTATACCTCAATCGACAGCTTCGCAGCCCCGACGATGAAGTGGTGAAGGTCCTTCCTCTGCGACCCAGAATGTCGAAATAGAAGTCAAGTTGTCAAGTACGCTACCGTAAGCAATGAAGAATCGTGCATACAGCGGTGGCGTCTTGGTATGATGCAGCAGGGTGTCCGAGCTCTCTTCTTTCCGGTGTGGTGGGATCAATTGAACTGCCCTGCAGGGCGGTCTACTGCACGTGGGTGCCAGGAACGTGAAGTGACTGGGGCCGAGTGGAGTAAACTGCAGCCTTATTTAGCAGTTGTGGCGTTCGGAAGACGTTTGATTCGACAGTATCTGTCAGTGATGCGGCGGTCTGCAGGGTAGAGCGGTAGGTATGCTGGCGTCAGATGCTTGGTTGAGCCGCATGCAAGATGACAACGTGGTTACGACAGATCAGGAGAATGGGGGGCAGAAAGCGTTCAGCTTTATTGTGCGTGCAGCTTGGGAATTTGTGAGATTGACCTGAAGTGATGGCATGTTCTGTATCTCCCTTTACGACCTCTCGACATGATATAGTCGACGCGCCTTGGTCCGCCTACTGTTCTGAACTCAGATGCATCGTGGAGTTGACAATTTGTCTGCTTTCAGGTCAGCATTGACAACCATCAAACGGGCTGCGGAATGTGCGCGAAGCTTCCACAACTTTTGTGGTCTCGCTACCAACGTGATCCAAATGTACGCATCTTCACAATATTCCCGAAAGAGGAAAGTGTCAATGTGCAAGTTGCAGTCACGCAAAATCTCCGACTTGTTACCAAGTAAAACAAATGCAAATAATGCACCAAAGGAGCCGCAAACTAAGGGTGGACAAATGGGATGTCCGGACTTGTCTAATCTTAGCTGATCATACACGAGATGAATTCGGGGATGGAGGTTACTCAGCACTCGCTTAGGCAAACCCTGGCTCATGCAGGTAGTTTCCACTCGTGCGGACGTATCGTGATAGAGTCTGTCAATTGTCAGGAACATCAAATCGACGAGATGCTGATGGTAATGTAGCATTGCAAAGTATCTGACATTGCTGACAGGGGAGAAGTGGTGTCCCGGTTGTGCTGTTTGTCAGCGCGCGAAAGCCACAGCATTGTGACAGGGGGAAGTTGGTGATGGATGACGTCGTTGCTGAATTGGAGGTGGGTCAGCTGCAGGAACGACCCAGCCGCCAAAACTGCCAGAACTCGTTGCATCGCGGAATTAATCCGACTTCTTTCCGTACGCTTACATTGCACCATCTCACACACACGCACGCGACTGCAGTCACACAGGTCGATTACTATGGTGCTCGCTTTGCGGAGATGATAGTGGTCGCAGCGAAACGGCCAATATCCCCAAATAAACTGTGCTTCATCCCGCTTGGCGCATGCTTACACACCTTCCTGAGGCGCCCTTGTTCAATAATTTGCTATCGAAAGGCGGAATCGCTTATTCGAAGATGCCAAATGGCCTAATGAATCAAGCGGGGAGGAGTGCGACGCTCTTTCTGGGGGCCATTATGCAGTGAAGGGTGAATGTAAGCAATCGCCAGTGTGGAGTGGATGAATAAACTACAAAAGGCACAACGAAATACGAAAGAGCGATCATCTGGGCAATTTCGATTTCCCGTTCGATCAGCAGCTTGAACGCTCATAGTTCAACCGCAACATGCCGTCTACTCATTGCGCCGCTGTCCTCTTAGCCGCCAACGTACACACCCAATGCCCCCGTCCTTGCTACCAGATAGTGCAAGTTTGGAAATACCAGTGCTTACAGTCTGAGCATCGCACTCTGTTCCTTCGAGTTCAATGACTGACCTCCCCCAGATCAGCACCGCCTCTTTCGAGCAAGCCATCCTATCATCTTTCCCCCTCCAAACCGCCGTAGCAGCACTGCACATATTTCTCGACATATCCGCACCCTCGCCTACCCGAGATCCAACGCTGAAGGAAGAGAATGTCCTGATCTGGGGCGCCGGCGGCGCAGTCGGCTAATCCGCTGTGCAATACGCTGCATCAATGGGACACACAGCCATAGCCACCGCCTCTCCTCACTCCGCCGCCTCTCTGCTAGCCTTCGGCGCCAGCGTAGTGCTCCAATACTGCTCTCCCACCATCTTGGCTGATGTTCGCACCCATGGATCATTCACGTACCTTGTGACCTCCTCTGGCGATGCGTCATCTCAACATGCCATCATCGACCTGCTCTCGCTCACTGGCGGTCGCTTCGCTTCAGTCCTCCCTTTGAGCGCGGAGATAGAACTGCCAGAGGACGTAGAGATAGTGCACCCCACGTTCTCATAAGTCGCGCAAAGGGAGGAACATAAGGCGTGGCGGCACTGGTGGTACAATACTTATTTACTCTCTGAGCTCACCTCTAGCGCGGCATCGCCGAACAGCTTCACGAAAGTAGCAGGTGGACTATCAGCCTGGCAAAAGGCGAGTCAGGGTGTATTCGATGGGGAAGTAAGAGGCAAAGTTATCATTGATCCGCAGGAATGAAGGTGTATCGCTGGATATCTACTTGCTCAACCTACGCTTCAACTTGCCAAGTGCAATGCTTTCTCCTATTGTCTAATTACCTCCAGGATGCATGATCACCGGGCTGTCAATTGGTGATGCAGCTCTAGGTCGAGGAACAATATCGTCAAGGGGCGAGGTAAACTCGATGTGTTCGATGCCATAGTCGAAAAGACTTATCGGCCGCAGTGGTTTGATTGGTGTTGGCGAGTGGAGAATAGATCCGTTATCCACCGAGCTGGAGCGGAAACATCGATCTCGGGAGGAAACAGCTTGGTGGTCATCATCTTCCTCGTCGGTACTGTATCCTGCGCCGTCGAAGAATCTTGCCTTCTTGCCAAATATGATTTTCTTCTTGTCTCTGTCTTTCTCAGTCTCCTTTCCCTTCTTTCCCCCAAGTATGGGCAATATCGATTTCGTTGAGTAAAGTCTAAGATTGAGCGCACTATTCGCTGTGTCTCGAGCTCTCGTATTCTGGCTCTGCAGTCTCAGGTCACTCAGCCGTCTGGAGTCTCGTGCCAGCCTCCTGACGTTTTTCACCGGGTTCATCTCGGCTGCTTTCGCCTCAAGTCGCTCTCTCGGCTGGCTTGTCTTCTGCTCGCTCACCAATGGCGGTGTATCAAAAACGGGAGGCGTTGGCAGTTCTGCCTCCATGTCGATCCACGGTATAATCTGCCTGAGCTTGCTATGACCGGACTTGGTGCTAGTGAGTGAAATGGAGCCCGGACTTTGCACGCGGACCTGTTTGTCATGCGAAGTCATACCTGATGAAGATGTTGGCGTACCAGGTCTAGACTTATCATTTGGTGTGGGTATCGCCAGAGTCCCAGTCTTCTTTGGTGCGAAGAAGAACTCCTGCAGGCCTGGAATAGTCATTGGAGACACGACATCAGATGCTGACGGTCTGTCCTCTACGGCGCTTGGTGCATCAAAAGCGGGCTCTCTGAATGTTGTTTGGCGAGAGACGCTCGGTGACACGCGTAGCAGAGATTGTGGCACGATCGTCGGGCTAACTGGAAGTTGGAGTGGAGAAATGGCATGAGCAGCTTTGAGAACCTGTTGCTGTATCGGTACTGGTTCAGGACCATGATATTTCCCGTCACGGTGGATCTTTCGCAGGCGCTTGTACTCGGTGTAGTCGTCCACTTCCATGTTGGTCGGCCGACAAATCACTTGTTCCATGGGTACAGGGTCCTTCCTCTGCAAGGTGACTTCATAAAGAATGTCGCCTTCTTTCCATTCACCGCTCATGGTGTCCTTCAACTTCGCCTGACGAATGCACCAGCCTTTAGCCGAATATCTAGAGTGATTAGCACAGGTACCAATAGTCCCGAGTTTCGCAGCTTACAGGCCCTCATATCGAACCCCAGCCTTTGGTCCCCAGATGCTATTGATGCTGTGGCTTCGAAGTACTCGAATTGGGTCGCGCGATGTAGGAGTCGCTGCTGTCAGTCGAAACTTGCCTTTGTCGCTCATGGGACATCGGTACGTGAAGACTTCTTCGGATCTCGCATCGATCTCGCCTGTGTCTTTCAACAGAAGGGCGTATGCTCCGTTCTTGTCGTAGGTAGTGCCACCGTTGACCGACTCCAATCCGATGATGCCTGCGTGATGTGCAAATAGGGAATGGATCCACCAGCTATGCAGCGTCAGCGTGGCTCAAGTTCTGTCAGTTGACACATACTCTCCAGCCTTGAAGCCAAGATCACCTTGTCGGTGGGCCACACTGGGATGGATTTTCTCGGGGCAATATTCGGCCCATCTCTTGAGGAGTGCCTTCATGACTGTCAGTAGAGGGCCACAGCAATCATTGGACGGGCCTTACTTCAGTTGTATGCTCGCTAGCACTAGCAATGCCCTCTAATCGTCCACCTCGACCATACAAGAACGGATGGAGGTCTTCAAAGCGCCCAAATCGACTTTTCCATGTTGTGATGATCTTGTCGCAGTCATCGCAGAGCCGCCTAGGCCAGCGAGTGGCGGTGCCAGCGATGTCTTTCACCGCTGTGTGTATACCCGTTGCTCGAAGATCGAGTGCCGTGATAGAAGTCGATTGGCGCAGGGCGACAAAGAGTTCGTGCAGGGTAAGGACATCGTCTGGCCGAAGGATATCAGGTCCTTCGCGTGCGACAAGGATGTCAAGATCGTCGCGTATCCAACGTGCGAAATGTTTGAGCCTGTAGCGTGAAAGTTCCGCGACGGGTGGCGTCGTGGGCACTATTGGAGCCGCTGCATACGGGAGCGGCATGTTCGTAGTAGTTATGTTGCGTTGGAAAGGTGCATAGGGCGAAGAGGAACGATGTCGTAGTCGAGCGCATCATCAAGCAGGCGAAAGTGAAGGAAGGCGGGTGGTGACAGTCATGACTGCTGATTGTGGACACAATTGTGCTTGACGCAACTTCTGGAACGTTCTTTCCATGTTCCTGGCACCGCCGAAGGTATGCTGTCGCTCGAACGACGTAATTTGAGAGTGTTTTGAGACAGTGTTTTGAGACATGTGTTCTCGAGTAAACACGGTACCTCTGAGTTCATGCTGACGATTAGTCGGTGGACCAATATTGGCGTTTCGATTGCTTTTGATTGTTCTGTGGCTTTTGCTTCTACACGTTGTACGGCACCAAATACTAACCGACTCGTCTGAATGTTTGCCAGACCAACGCCGGTTGATGCCTCGTGTGATGATCGTGGGTATCGTGCAGAGCCAACTTCTGCTTTTGTTTTCCTCGTACAGCCATTTGGAAGACTTTACTATGGGCACATCACCACTTTGTGGTCGAGTGCTCCGCGCCTGCCGTATGCTGAGCTCTCAGCGCTAGACTGAACTCATTCCTCTTCTTGTATGAATGGGTTGGCGATCTCTTCGCTACCGTCAACGGGCGAGATGACGACGAGCAGTGTGCCACGGGCGACAATGAGGCCGAGCTTGCGGTACCGTACGTTGCCTTCGTCATCTGTTTTGGTATTAGCTTATTCCTTCCTGGCTCAGTTACTGCATACCTGTCATGGCCTCTTTCACCTCATCCAGCACAAGGTTCATCAACTGGTCGTAGCCCTTAAGCGTTCCAATGACTGCATACAGTCAGTACACGATCTTCGACATTCCTCCCTCCATCCAACTGCATCTGCTCTTAGATGCCCCCTCCCGACGACAAAACTCACCTTCCCGCCCGCCGCTGAACTTGACGGTGATCTGCTTGTCCATGTACTTGCTGAGGTCCAGGATGTTCTCTTTCTTGGGCCGCTCGGTCTGCTGCTGCCCCGCTGCGTTTCCGCCCTGTGCGCCTCCTCTTCCACCGCCCCTTCCTCCACGGTGGTCGCCGCGTCCACCGCCTCGGCCCCGAAATGCGCCGCGTTCAGACATGGTGTGCGTAATGAGTAAGGATCGCGTGTTTGGGAGAGCAACAACGCGTAGTGACGTGCAGTTCGATATCGCGTCTGTGCGCGACAAGGTGAGTTCGAGCTAGCCGTGCTGTGGCTTGCGCGCTGCACGTGATCGAGCTGGATTGAGCCACGTCACTGAAGGGGGTGGAGCGCTGTCCTGCGCAGGCTTCCGCCGGTGCCGTCCGCCTGCGGGTGTGAGGGGTGGAAGTGCTGCGCACCTGACGTGACGCGTGGTCGTGCCGCTGCGGCATTTTTCGAGGGTTCTGCGAGGGTTCTGGGCCTGGCGCACTGCTGCTTTCTGCTTGGTGTCGTCCGCCATGCCGCTCTCGCTGTCGCTGTCACTGGCCCGCGAGATGAGAGGGAGCACGCCGCCCGTCGCGCAGAGGGTGCCTCTGACGCGCTCCCTGCCTTGCTTGCGACGCTGATACCGGCGATTCTCCGCGGCCAGCCACAGGCCGCCAGCCACTGCGAGGAGATACCGTCCCCTCCGTTCAGGCTCGGAGAAGCGGCACCTGGACCGACGCGTACGTTGTAACTCACGATGCAAGACTCTGTAATGAATGCCGCGGGCAAGGGCCCAGGGCATCGCGTGGGAATAACCGTCTATACACACTCACACTCCCCTCGAGCAGTGACAGCACCCTCCTCGTATGCACACCATATTACACCACCAGCGTGACCAGACCCCATCAGTGCCCTGCGCCTCGGCGCATCGGCCTTTTCGGGCCCTCTGATATCAAAGGCCATCGCTGATGCAGCCTAGGCCCTGAGCAGTCTCCGCAGCCAATGGGCGGCGGCGTGCGAGCGACTGGCCCTAGCCTCTTATTCCCGAGAGGAACCCTCACGCTCCTGCGCTGGCACCCTTTGACGTCCCGCGCCCGGTGCTTGACTGCTGCCGAGCGTCTACACTGTCCACATCCTCTCCACTTGCCCAGCTCTGCCCCGTTCCTGCCTCTGCCTGCCCCCGCGATGCTCGCCTGCCTGTGACCTTGCAATGGCGCTGTAGAGCGATACACGACTCGTCCGCCGTGCTGAGAGCCCATCACGGAGAGCCCATCACGCGTTCCGCCCACGCACTCCGCTTGCCCTTCGATCTGCGCGCTCTCGGGAGGACATCCGCTCCGTCCACTCCGTCCACCGCTCTTCTTCTTCTCCGCCGCTGTCTGCGCGCAGCATGTCCAGCCACGACTCGCACGCTCTGGTCGACCTCAACATGGCGCATCCCCACCACGCGCCGCCCTCGCAGACTGCCGCCGACCTCAAGCGCAAGCGGAGCAGCTCGCACGAGAACATGCACCCAGCCGCACCACACCAAAAGGCTGCCAAGACACACAACCACCTTCAGATCAACTACCTCGTGAGGCACCTGGACTCAGACCTGCCTCTCATCACCAATGACGACACATTGCCGAACATCCTCTCGCTGCTGAGCGACTACCAGGGCGTGCTCGACCGCCATGAGTCGATGGCATGCAATCTGGGCGCAAGACCGCTGGGGCCCATCCTGATCAAGCGCTTTGAGAGACTGTTCGATGGACCGCCGCGAGTACTCAAGAGCCATGGAAAGGACGGCACCACGGTCACGTGGCTCGACGTGGTCGAGTTTGCGCGCAACAAGCCTGAGCAATTCCAGCTTGGACAGATGAGCGAAGGTGTGCGAGTCTGCCAGTTCTACACGAAGCAGTGTAGGGTCCAGATTAGCGAGGAGGATTTTGTCCTTATCTCATCTGGCATCCCGCAGAAGATGATCCCTCCGCAGCCCATCATCGAGGATGAGGAGAAGGAGCTCGGCACCATTGAGATTCTGGAGAAGAACCTGGGGCAGATTTGCCAATTGGCCGATCAGGGTGAGTCCCAGAAGACGCATCACATATGAAAAGCATGCTAATCCTACTAGTCGCTGCTCGCACACGACAGCTCAATCATCGGCTGAAGGGGCGCAAGCAGGCCATCCTTGACCGGAGAGCAACCGCAAGCCCAGCCCCGCCAGTCCGTCCATTGAGCCCTTCCAACGTCGCACTGATGAATGGCGGCCCTAGCCATGCGCCTCAGGCGCACGCACACGCGCATGCGCAGCCCTCACAGAAGTCTCCTGGCGGCTTTGTTGCTGTCAATGCGCGTCCCCACGAATCAAACGGTCACAGTCACGGACATGGACACGGTAACAGCCACGGCAACGGCGCCTCCTCCTCCACTCGACACGATCTGTTGGCTAAGTTCCACACCGTGAACGATCGCAGATCCTCGTCACAAAACGTCAATGGTGTGCAAGACGCGAGGAGGCCATCTGTTGGGCCCCACCCTCCATCTCACCCTTCCACGCCAGCATCGAACGCTTCGAGACCCCCTCCACCGCCTGCCGAAGCGCAACCGCCACCACCGCCTTCCAACCATGCTAGACCCCCTCAAATGAACGAAGCTGAGCTGCAATCAATGATGAACTCACCAGTACCCATCCCAAACACGCCAACCAGCCTGCTCCCGGCTGCGAGCCAGCGTACGAGCCAGCCCGCAGAGAAGGACGACGGTGGCCCCTTCAAGGCCGAGATGGTCCATAGGATGGAGAGTCTGGGAAAGGGCGAGCGTATCCTTCCACCGTGCGACAGGTGTCGAAGGTTGCACATGGATTGTTTGAAAAATCTCACCGCATGCATGGGCTGCACTAAGAAGCACGCCAAATGCTCCTGGAAGGAAGTCCGCGAAGGCGAGTTGCACAGCGCGTTCCCGCATCCCCCAGGCTCAAACAGCAACGCGCACACCGACACATCTGACCACGAAAGTCGTGCAAGTACAGCTAGTCCGCCCTCCATGATGAGCCCTCCCCACGGCTACGCATCGAGTCACATAGCGAGCAGTAATGGCCAATCAACGCCACAACCTCAGGCTACTGCGCATCCACCTGCACAGCCGCAGCAGCCTCATCAGCAGCAGCCACCTCAACCTCAGCAGCAACACCAAATAGCTCACCAGCACCGCCCACATCCACCGCAGGCGCCACAGTACCCACACGCCCACGATTCGAGGATACCGTCAGGCCGTAACTCCCCTCCTGAGCGAGACCGTGAGCGAGAACGGCATGTGGAGGCTCAACTTCAGGAAGCCGCGAAATCCAGTCTTGCCCAGCACGCAACCACCAAACCATCTGAGGCGAAAGGGCACGAGTATCAGACGGCGATTGCTCAGCAGTAGGATGCGGATACGAGTGTTCTTGGACCGACTTCATGGTATCTCGACGACGGTGGAAGAGCAGGACTCGTGTAGAACCCGGCTGTCCCGCGGTCAACATTTGCTGTGCATATATTCGACGACGAGTCCAACAGGTGGCGAACGGGAGTGTGGTTTCTGGACGGCAATTGGCATCATACTTGTTATGAATCGTTCCGTGAGGCTGCGAGGGAGAGTAGCGACAAGAGGTCTCCCCCTTGTTTTTTGATAGCGAGTTTGTGGACAAGGAATGAGCGTTTTGGCAGTCCAGCGTGTCTGCAAGCGACTTGAAGTATTGTCTGTTGATGCAGTTGGCAAGCGGGTTATTTTCTCTGTTCGTAAGTTGCCCAATGATACCATCTTGTTTCTTTGCACAAGTCTTCACGATAGGTGCTTTCATATTGAAAGCTGTCCTAGCAACAGCGCATGTCACACCACAGAATGATCGAAGACCAATCACGTCTTCGGGATGTGGCAGCGCGTCACCTTGAAGTATGACCCTATTGCTCTGAGCATAATCACTATCCCGGTGCCTTCGCCCTTAGCCTAGCTAGGCTAAGGGCGAACCCTCCAACCAAAAAAAGTTCCCTTCCAACGTCACACACGCAATGTCGCTCTACTACGAGACAGCGACAATTCTCGAGAACCCCGACAAGATCGGCGGCTCATTCAAGGCGCGCATTTTCAAGAAGAAGGACTTGAAGAGCAAACCGGGCCAGATATATGCTCTGGTTGCTGAGGCAAGCAAGTGGAGTCGGATCTTGAAGGATGTCATCGAGACGTGCCAGGTGCTGAAGGAGGAGCGGAAGGTACGTCTACAGTCGGACAGGCGAAGGCCGGAGTCGCGCGTCATGACGCCTCCTCTTCAAATTCCAATTGCGCATTTGCTGACCAGTATAGCTCACGCCCATCCTCGCGCTCCTGCTCACGCACGACCTCCTCCTGTCCAAGTCCGGCGTCGCCGCACACAAAGACCACGTCCTGCGCCTCGCAATCGAGCGCCACAAAGCGCGCCTCGGCGCAGCGTTCACAAAAGCCCGCGTGCGGCACAAGTTCCCCACACTCGAAGCGTTCCGCGAAGCCGTAAACGCCGGCGACCTCGACACCGACGATGGCGATGAAGGGGAGAAGATAGGGCACCCGCGATGGGTGCGCGTGAACACCATCAAATCGACTCTCTCGGCGCAGCTGGACCACACATTCAAGGGCTACGAGAAAGTGAACAGCATTGGCGAGATCCTACGTGCAAAAGGGAGTGCAAAGATATACTTCCTCGACCCCAATATTCCGAACCTGCTCGCTCTCCCGCCGCGTATCGACCTCACCAAAACCCCGGCGTATGCGCGGGGCGAGATCATATTCCAAGACAAAGCCTCCTGTTTCCCCGCTTACCTGCTCGATCTGAAGGAAGACGACGGCGATGTGGTCGACGGCTGCGCAGCGCCGGGAAACAAGACAACGCACGCCGCTGCCATCGTATCAGCACAGAACCCCGGCGGGGAGCGGAGAGTCATTGCGTTTGAGCGCGACAAAGGACGCACGGAGATCCTGAAGAAGATGGTCAAGCTCGCGGGCGGAGAAGGATTGGTCACTGTAAAGGGTGCGAGTGATTTCATTGCCGCGAAGCCGAATTCACCGGACTATGAGAACGTGGGCGCGATCTTGCTCGATCCTTCGTGCTCAGGAACAGGAATCGTCGGCCGCGACGATGCGATTAAGCTGCATCTGCCCTCCGCGGCGTCAGATGCCGGGAAACCCCAGCCCGGCAGTGGAAAGAATAAGAAGCGCAAGCGCACGGAACCTTCCAAACATACACCCGAAGAGGCCAAGGAAGAAGTCACGCTCGATCTCGATGATACAGCCGCTGAAGAAGTCCCGCTCGATGCAGCGGATAAGCTCCAGGAACGTCTCACAGCCCTTTCAACGTTCCAGCTCCATATCCTCACTCATGCTCTGCGCTTTCCCTCCGCCCGTAAGATCACGTACTCCACGTGCTCCATCCACTTCGAAGAAAACGAGGGCGTTGTCTTCCAGGCGCTCGCTACAAGCGTCGCCAAGGAGCGGGGATGGAGGGTGTTGAGGCGGGAAGAGCAGGTCGAGGGGTTGAAGAAGTGGGATCGAAGAGGGCAGTGGGAGGAGGGCAAATTGAACGGCTCGACTGTCGATGAAAAGAGCAAGCAGGGTGTCCTCGATGGATGTATACGCTGCGACAAAGGGACGGAACAGGGGACCATGGGATTCTTCGTTGCTGCTTTTGTTAGAGAGGGTGACGATGAGGGAGTTGCGAAGGAGGGTAGAGTGGAGGTAGATGGAATGGAGGTTGAACCTCGGGAGCCAGCTGCGCCGACTGCGGAGCAGGATGGCGATGATGAGGAGGAGGAGTGGGATGGGTTTAGTGATGATGAGGGGGCTGCGCAGCTTAAGGCTAAGGCTGAGGAGGTCGTTGAGAAGCAAGAGCAAGAAGAGAACCAGGCAGCAGGGAAGAAACGCAAGAACAAGAAGAGGAAGACCGGGAAACAGTAAGCAAATACAACGATACCGACGTCTCGTCCTGCCAGACTGGAAAGCGCAGTGTCTCGTGATGACAAGGCTAAGGCAGGCTCACGCTGGCGTTGCTGTGTTTATACAGCATTCTTCAAGGCTTCAACTTCCAACATCCACCATCTCCTTCATTGCAGACCACGGGGGAAATAGCCACCCGCTCCACGATGCAGGGCTACCTATGCCTGCCACACCTTGACCGCCACGCTAGCCAGCAAATATGAAGCGAAAACGGTCAACGAAGTACGAGTACTCACCACTGAACGAGTCGAAAAGGCAGATCAGGCTATTGCACCTAAGCAATGTACGTTGTCAAACATCTGTCTCCTTCGCGACTTCAGAAAAATTTGTTTAACTCGAAGTTCTTGCGAGCTCAATGGCTGGATGCCACTCAAACAAACAATGCCGTTGTACACATCTACGTAGCTGAACATAAAGACACTGCCACTGGGATTAAGTCTTGGAGACATCGAACCGAGTTCTTGCCTACAAATAGCTCATGCAACAGCCCCGGTAGCCACTGTTATACCGTCGGTAGGCATCATTCCTGACCCGGTGCCTGTCCAATCATTTGCGTCACTGTCCTAGCTGCATATGCTGTATCACATAGCCTTTCCGACCGAAATCGACAGTTCACCGAATCTACTGCGTCTGGAAGTTTGAGGTAAGACCTTCCAGCTAGAAGCTATTTGTTCCGAATCGCAACCGTCTTGTCCTGAGCCGCAGCAGAACCTTTGAAACGCCTGCTGGCTGTCAGCATTTCGGTGAAGTCGTGACTGCCTCGAGACCAGTCCTTCGATTTTGAGTCGCATCCGTGACACAAATGATAAGCATCAAAAGCACTTACTCTAATTTACCTGGTCCCTGCAGCGTCCCACACCTGGACGCCGCGCTTGCAAGCCCTTGCCAATCATATGCAGGTCGTGTCACCACTCATGCTGTTCAGCAATGGACGCAAACTCGAACCTACTGCATCTGGTATGTTGGGGGCTTCTTATGTCATGACCAAACTCGTCGCGTGCCAAAAGGGGGCGGGCTTTTGCTTGATCGTATTCGAGCTTCTTGAGCGTGGGTTTGAAGCAGTGCATATTGGACGTAGTCGTATTCAGTACAGTCTGGCCATTTTACTCTCCTACACAAGACCGGATTGGACGAAGGTTGTAGGGACGGCGTGTATATCAAGGCTCTTCTCGTCAGTTGAGGAGTCGCTTCGAGAGTATACCTTCCACTGCACTGAGCCGTAGCCGCACTGCACGGGCATCAATATGACGAGAACTCACCTGCGTAGAGCGGGATTTCGGGCCCACTCACCCACAGAATTTGGGTTCGTTGTGCGAAACAGCATGCAATGCCTTAACAAGCTTACTCCAAAGAGCAAGTTCACTGGACCGTCCATGATGTTGCGCGAGACCGACATGATCGAGACCCCATGGACAGATCCACAGCAGTTGTGTCACCACGCGGCATGCCGCAGCATGCAACACCTTCACAAACCTACCTTATACAGAAAGTTGATGGCTCCGCGGCGGGTGTTGTAAAACCTATCCTGGGAAATCGCGGTAATCGACACCTCCTCATACTTGCCTGGAGAAGCAGTGCGTCTTCTCGCGACGCTTCCCACTCAGATCAGTCACTCCCCTTTCACTATGATCCCCAGCGCTGGAGGCCTCTCAACAGCCGCAATCAACACCTTCCATCTCTTTCCCGATAAGGTAATTATCTTCGTCTTTCACCTCACCCGCAGCCTCACCCGCATTCCAAGTCACACTTCGATTGGCTCCTCCCCCACCTCTCCCATTGGTGCGTTGCCGGGCCACACCAAATCCACGATTGCTGCACCGTCTCCCAGCGGCCTCTTGTCTCGCAACGGCTGCGGCTGCAATCGGTCCTTCAGCGCCTATCTTTCAACAATCTGCAGTGCGAATATCGCACGGCGCTCCAATCTCGAGCAGAACGCGCAAAGTGAAGCAACGCGTCCACACGATCAACCTGCTCGTAAGGCCCGAATACCTATCATCGTACAATTCACAATTGGCAGAGTATCTGTGGGTACGCGCTACTCCACTACCGGTGTCAAGTAGGGCTGGCACAGCCAGCTGGCGCCATTTTGTAGGTACCGGAGCAGCGCACTCCGCTCTTGTGTCGTACCTGCGTGGGGTAAGTGCTGGGACGTGAGTGGTGGGGAGGTTGCGCATCGTGGGGAGAATAGGCGGTGGTTGGGTTGTTGGTGGTCAGGACGACGTAATGAGCATCCCTTCCGCAAAGGGGAAGCCGGACCGGACGCTGTCGCGGGATGGCGAGGGTTAGGCTGCGGGATGGGCGGAAGTGTATGGTGAGCAGGTTTGAGGGATGTCGGACTGCACAAAGCCCGTGAATGCTGTGCGTGTTGCTGGTGAGGATACGCTGGGGACTTGAATGAGTGATAATGGGTGTGATGATGATACAATATCATTGCGCGCTCGGTAGCAGCGTCTGCTACACGTAATAGCTATTCCTCCCATGGCTCTATGCCTGTGCTCTCCTTTCCAATACTGTGGTGATCCAATACGAGCCTATGCAAAGGTCTATCATGACAGCCTCCCAATGCGCAAAACGAAATACGGCACAAAGCCTGTGAACTCCAAAATGACAGATTGTACAACGCCCGGAAATGCAGTGTGCGACCCAAACGCACAAAATGGATGCAGGAATATTAACAAGCGAAGTGAAAGTGATGCAGGTGTTTTTACCTAGTCTTTACGGGCGAGAATCTTCATGATCTCGTCGCTGGGACAGGTGACGATGGGCTTGCGCTTTGGTGGCTCGACAACCGGTGCAGCCGCAAGGGCTGGTACTGCATCGTCCTCCTCATCAGGGGCGTACGTCGAGCCACGGCGGCCAGTCTGCAGGGTGTTTTCGTTTGAGACGAACACAGACTCGCGCCTCTGGAACGTCGACGCATCCTGCTCAAATTGGAGTGGGCTGCCGTCCTTTGGGGGGAAATACGAAGGTCCACCCTTGGTGGGCGAGGACACAAAGTTCCATCCGGGGAACATTCCAGGGCTCTCCGCGTCCTGGGGGACGAAGATAGACCCGCCACGGGGACGCAGGTTGTCAAAGGGGCTCGCCTCATCGTCATCATCGTCGTCTGGCGTTCCATTCCCGCTCGGGTCAGACTGCTCGATGGCTTCGAGTTTCTTGGCGTCAAGGTGCGATTTCTGCAGCGCTAGTTCGAGATCCTCGGGGGAGAAGGGCTGCGAGTTCTGACGGGTGCGGTCAGAGCCTGTGCCTGGACGTGTGCTGCTGCGTCGTACTGATTGGATTGAGCTCGATCGACGGCGGCCGCTGGCCGACTCTTTCCGCTCTTTTGTGTCTTTTGTGTCGCGAGGGTCTTGCGTAGGATTGCGGGAGAGGCCAACTGTGGCAGGTTAGTCGAGTTGACTACGAGACAACTTCACATGCACACACCATTAAGGACATCGCCCTCGTCGTCACTAGCCTCGCGGATGTTCGCAGGTCTCTCGCTGTCAGAGATGCTTGCACCAATGCCGCTGTCTACCCACGTGTCGTCTTCGTCATATTCGCTGTGAAAGCTCGATCGCCGGCTGCGGTGCACACTGCGACTACGGCTGCGCCTGCTCCTGAAGCTGCCCTTGCGGCTCGGTAGACGGCTGCCCATTGGCGAGTACAGGCTCTGGTGAGAACGGCGGCGCCATGCCTTTTTCCAGGTGAAGGCCTCAAGATTCTTCTTGTGCTCTGGGTCGACGGGGCGGCGGTACTTCATGGGCGGCATCTTCTCGCCAGGCTTGTAGAAATCGCTCTCAGGCTCTGTGGCCTCGTCTTTCTTGTTGCGCTTCATCTTGCCTGCAATGCCGCCCTCGCCCTCCTGCCCGGTAAGAACGCGGCGCAGGCGGCTTCGGAGTGCTCCCGGCATGGTGGGTGGTTGTGTGGAGGAATTGCGTCGAGAGGGGGGTGGAATGCGGAGCGGGCGGGAGTGCTGATTTCACGGCAGGAACGCGATGTTGGGAGGAAGGTGCAGCCAGGCACGGTCTGAGTGTCGGCGGAGATGGGTGCAGTGAGGCTGTTATGAGGAGCGGATAACCGGCGCTCTAACTACTAATAACAACGGTAGACTCGGGGGAGGGTGGGTCGGTGTCGTCGGCTGGAGACCTTACCCTGCAGGCGCGCTGGGCGTAATGTTGCAGTTGCCGAAACAGAACTGGGGCACTGGCGACCACAGACGTCTGACGCTGGGGGATGGGGAATGCGGAGGTTTAATGGCCGACGCACTCAGTGAGACGCTGCAAAACGTCAAGACAGGACTAGAAGAAAACGCGGAGACGCCAAAGCTTGACCGTCTGTGTGCGACTGCTAGCCCAGCCTCGAATCGGGGGGACTGGCAATGAGGGCGGCTGATAGGTGATGGGCTCGCGCACTTCGTTGCAACGCCGAGCGAGGGTGCAGCGAGGATGACAGACGGCGCACTCGCTCAACACGCCGCGCCTGCAGGGAGAATTCTTCTAGAAGCCTGCAAGCTGCACCAGAAGGCAGGCGCGAAAAGCGCACCGCAGAGCCACCAGAGCGAGCTGGACCATTCAGTATCGATCGGCCGAGGTGGAGCGCTTTCTTCACTGGTGGTCAGCTCAAGTGCTACGCTTGGGACACCCCACAGTGGCGACGAGACTGCAAGGCCCCTACTGGCGCGGCGACCGTGAGAAATTCGCGCAAAGAGACCTGCGCCGGCCATGATTCGCTGGCGGAGAGCGTTGGCATCAGCGGCCTGTCATGTTCGCGTCGGACGCTCATCGGCAGCGAAGACGCTCTTCATCGGCGTGGGTGCTGGCGTCTGGGCAGCACGCCATTAGCACTGCACATCAGGCCGGCCGCCAATATTAGAACGCTGCCAACTGCTGCTCATCTCCTGCAAACGCCTGTCAAAATGCCAGTCCCGCATCTGCAGCAAAAGTCGGTCTGGAGCACACTCCTAACGCGTCGTGAACCTGTGTGGTGCCTGTCATGTGCCGTATCTGAGTACGCGGTAGCGGGGTAACGCCATCTTCACCCATCCTTGTCGGTGATCAATGACATCAGGCAGGCGAGTTGAGCTTCGAGTTGAAGAGGGTGTCACGGCAGGCCCTCCCACATTTATGACCGCCTGATGGCTCACCTTGTCTGCATGTCTGGGAGCTGAAGGCGTTCAGCTTTGCTCCAGCAATTGAGACATCTCCAGTCTGGACCCGATTACGATGGGAACGCCACGATCAACAGATCGACACACATCTTGCGGGGCTGTTTGTGGCTCACCACTGCCCACCCGCTTTCAAAAGGTGAATTTGGAACACTTGACGGCCTAGGCGTGCTGCAACTGGTATGGGCTTCGCCGCATCTGGCTCCGACGCGCAGCTGTGTTGTTCTCATTGGACTCGCAGCCTAGCTTCCTGCGGCTCACAGATCTGTTATGAGGTCATTGGCGCTACTTTGTAGCTGTAGCTACGTGATGATGTTAGTCGACATGCAAGAGCTGTGCCTTGGAAGCTGCAGCTATATACCAACCTCGTGATACCCTCTCGAATAATAGAAGCCAAGCTCCTCTCTCAATCCCTGGAGCGATCACATAAACACAGAAACACAATGGAGAAGATCAAGAGCATCCTGTAGGTTGTACAATTCAAGAAGAACGCCCATTGCTAACAGCTGTCGCAGTCACCCTCACGGCCAGAACAAGGACCGTGAGACCGCTGGCGATGTCACCCATGACACAAAGGGCACTGCTGGCACTGCTGCGCAGTCTAGCACAGGCACTTCAGCAGCCACAGCCGGGGCTGGGTAAGTGTGCGCATCGTCCAGACCAAGCCGTACTAACACAACTGCAGGACTACACCCATTTACGACCAGATGACCGGACCCGGCACATCCACAACTGGCGAGACTCCCAAATTCTCCAACTCACCCAACGTCGGTGCTGGCACTGGCACAACCGCATCGACCGGACTCGGTGGGGACAGCGTGCGACCACAAGTGAGCAGTGGCGCCTACGATGGCAACAGCGAGGCAAGCATCAAGTCTGGTGTCATTGGCTTCACGCCAGGACAGGCTGGTCAAGGCCATGCTGCACTGCCTAACAACAGCACTGTTGAAGACAAGCTCGACCGTAACCAGGTTGTTGGTCAGGGAGCCACAGGCGCAAACGCCAGTTCAGGGCTAAGGAACGAGGTTCCTACAAACGAGCAGCCCAGTGTAATTCCTGGTAGGTAGTTCAAACCATGGGAGTAGCCATAATAATGCACATTGTTGACTTCGTATAGTTTCTTCGGGCACTGGCATCCATAGCACCTCCACTCACCAGCCGCTTGATTCCAGCCGCGCGGACACTGAACGCTCGTTCCCTCTTTCTGGAGGCGTCACATCCGGACATCACAACACTGCCTCAGGCACGACTGGTGCCCACGGCCTGAGCACTGACGAGCGTGAGCTTGGGACCCAGGACCGCGAACTGGCAGGCGGCCACCGTCATGGTCGTGAAGGTCTTGCCGGTGCTGCTGCGGCTGCTGCAGGCACTGCTGCAGCTACTCATGGCCACCACGATTCCCAGTCAAGCGGTCTCAACCCAGGCGACCGAATTGCATCGCCTACAGGACATACGCACCTGACTTCAAGTGTTCCAGAGCACAACATCCACCCTGATGCTCTACACGCGGCAGGCGTACGTCCAGTGAACGACTCAACTGAGCCTGGGCATGGACCTCCATATGAGACACCCCATCTCAACACCGGCACTCTACTTGACTACGAGAAAGCCTACGGCAGTGATCCGCACACCAGGCACACTGGATTGCTCGATTACCGTCCCCATGTCCACCGCTCAGGCAGTAGCCCTCACATTCCTGGCGAATTTCCTGGTGCCACTCCCGACAAGGAGCACTCTGGTCCCATCCTTGGAGGTGCAGGTGCAACTTCTGGAATCACCACCACAGGTCCTTCAACTTCGCACGACCTCCGCCATACTGGATCTTTGAACGATCCCGCATCAAGATCCACCGACTCTTCTGGCCATCATGTTGGACGCGACGCCGCGATCGCTGGTGGTATCGGCGCTGCGGGTCTCGGTGCTGCTGCTACTCACCACCATCGAGAGACACCTGCAACAGGTACGGGCAACCTTTATGACGAGAAGAACCCATACAGCTCCAAGGCTCTTGATCCTCGCGTCACTGGCGGCGAGTCTCGTCTCGATGAGCAGCGGTTTGACCCAGCGGCAACTCCGACTGCCTCCAGATCTCAGCCGCTTTCAGGCTCGTCTGCACCCATTGTTCCTCCCAAAGCAGAAGAAAGGCAGCATCACTACGGCCGCGATGCCGCCATTGGTGGAGGTGCTCTCGGTGCAGGCGCGCTTGCCGGCAGTGCTCTCTCTGGTGACAGGCATCACGACACTACTTTGAAGGATTCATCCTCTTTGCCTACGACTCAGCACACCACTGGCACTACAAACCCAAGCACTGTTGGTACCACATCGACTACCCACCAGTTGCCATCCGCCACCACAACTACGTCAACTACAACGGGCACCTCGACATCCTACCAGCCCACAAGTGCTTACGGTGAGCCCCAGCCACAACACCACTATGGTCGTGATGCTGGTCTCGCTGGAGCCGGCGCTGGAGTTGGAGCTGCTACTGCAGCCGGTCTGGCACACTCTGGTTCCCGGGATCAACCTGCTGGTCAGCATACAGTTGGCTCCACTACTGAGGATCCCGCGTCCAAGACCATCGGACCTCACAAAAGCAACATTGCCAACATCCTCGACCCTCGTGTGCAGCCTGATCCCGCAAAGCAGAAGGAACACACCACAACCGGTCCTCACCAATCTGATATGCTGAATAAGGCTGACCCTAGGGTTGACGACAAGGCTAGTCAGCACCACTACGGCCGAGATGCTGCAGTCGCCGGAGGTGCTGGCGCCGCAGGATACGGTGCGTATGAGGCCGCCAAGTCATATGGCGACCACCGCAGCACTCAACCCGGAGCCTCGATGCAGGAGCAGCGATACGACCCTACTGCTGCCGGTGCGCGTGCTTCCAACCCGGTACCTGCTACTTCCGAGTACAATTACCACAACCCTGACGTTGCCGCGCTCGCAAGCGCGACTGGTGCGGGCGCTCCAGGACACCACACCTCTGCTGCTGGCCAGACTCAACAGCCCTACACCACAGCACAGTTGGCTCAGTCTGCCAGCTCTCAGCCGCCTCAAGCCTATAAGGATCCCGAGATTGACAGCAAGGACCTGGGTCCGACGGACAACAGCTCCCGCAACACTGCCCTTGGCGCTGGAGCTGGCCTGGCTGGAGCTTCTGCCGTAGGGTACGGTCTTTCGCACCACAGTGATAGAACCCAGCCCACCACTACTCCCGGAGCGTCCACTCAGCCTGGCTCGTCTTCGCTGCCCCAGCCCACTGGCTCGCTCACTCAGGGGCAGCAATACTCTCATAACACGGATCCCAGCCCAAATCACACTGGTCGCGACGCTGCTCTCGTTGGAGGTGCTGGCGCTGCAGCTGGCGCCGGAGCGGGCTATGCCTATGGTCAACGCACGCAGCCTCAGTTTGATCCCAAGGAACAGGAGAAGCTTGACAAGGAGACTGCCAAACATCAACATGAGCTTGAGAAGAAACATGAGAAGGAAGTACACAAGCTCGAGAAGGAGCATGAGAAGGATCTCAAGAAGCACGAGAAGCATGAAGAGAAGGAGGAGAAGAAGAGCGGCGGTCTCTTGGGTTTCCTCCACCGTGACAAGTCCAAGAAAGAGAAGTCGCCTAGCCCTGAGTCCTCGCCCCGCAGCTCTCAAGATCGTCACTACGGACGTGACGCTGCTGTCGCTAGTGGTGTGGGTGCTGGCGCTGCTGGCCTTGCCGAGCACGAGCGCGAGGACAAGTTTGGCCACGGCAGTGGTTACAAGGGCAAGAATCTCCTGCACAAGGATCCTCCTGCCGATCACCCAGCTGCTCAGGCTTTTCATACTGACGACCGCGTTGGTACCGATGGAACGGTCGGCACCACGGGTCGCACAGATGAACACCACTCTGGTCGCGACGCCGCGATTGGTGGTGGCGCCCTCGGTGCAGGAGCGCTTGGCGCCCACGAATTGTCTAAAGACCGCACCGAGCCCAGCACGCTCTCAAGTTCCACTAGCGGGGTTCCTGGCGCTCGCAAGACTGTTGTTCCTGGCCACCACTCTTCAGGTCTGGCCGGCACTCAGACAAGCACTCTCCCTGATCGCACTAGGGATGAGCATCACTACGGCCGTGATGCTGCTATCGGCGGCGGCGCTCTCGGTGCTGGCGGTCTCGCTGCTCACGAGCTGTACGACAGGCGCACTGATCCTACCTCAGCCACTGTTGGTCACCAGGGCACTGGTCTTGCTGGTTCGCAACAGGCCACTATCCCCGGCAACACCGCTGCTGGATCTGTGCTCGGCAACCGCGACCAGACGGCTCCCCATGACACTTTCGTCCACGGCAAGCGTGAGCACATTGGTGTCGATGGCCCCATTGGCAACCCCAACATGATCTCTGGCGATCGGTAAGCATCTATTCCTCTATGCATTGAATTCAGCTAACAACCTCGCAGCCAAACTCAAAAGGGCGTCTACGGTGCTCACCCCGTTGAGGACCTTTCCAAGGACCGCACTGTCATAGAGCCTCGCACTGGTCTACCCATGAATGTTGGTCGCTACGGCGATGGCGCTGGTGGCACTGACGGTGGGCCAATTGGTCACCACCATCACGAGACTGTTGCTGGCCAGATTCAGCCTGGTACAGCAGACACTGAGCACGCGACGACCAACTGGGAAGATGTTGCAAAGAAGAACACTATCTACTAAGTAATGTGCAATCTTAGCAGACAGTACGATGTCACGGCCGCGCTCGGACTGACGGGATGTTTTGGGTGGATATACCTTCGCACACAGTAGCTGCGTCAATTGACAATGTACAAATGGCTCTCACTTCGACGTTCATCTTGAAATTTGGATACCTCAGTCTGAATCTAGTCATCAGAAGAATCGAGGACATGACATGTTTTGGACGCCAGATAGTGGTTCTCAAGATTTCCTCTGGACAAACTGACGTCTCTGTATTTTCTCGGCTGTCCCGAGACGTGGGTTTGACCGAAGTATGCTCAGAAACTGCACGGCCAAGTTCTGAAATTGGGTCAATCTTCGGGTGTCGTTGACATTCTGGAAAGTCCGCTGTAGGGCCTTATAACCACCTGTCAATTCACAAACATCTCTTCCGAGGCTCAAAGTCACTGTTCTTAAGAAAGAAAAATGTCGTAAGAGCCTTCATCTGCGAGACAGTTCTTTGACTGACCTGGGCTTAGAGTGCTGAAACCATAAACTGACACTGCCCCACCAGCATACTGTGTTGCATCGCCCTTGTCTTTTACGGAAAAGCAAGATCCGAACCATTGATATGTGTCTGCTTCTGCTCCCCGTCGAGAACACAGACCAGATGACGGATGGCTCTTGCCTTCTTGCTTTGTCAAAACAACCGACAAAATGGTCAGCACTTCGAAACTGATTACGATCGAGGTCATGCTGTGAGATTGGACTGTTCGAAGCCACCAAGTTTGTTTGCTAGGAGCTAAGAGACTCATGCTGTCAATATTCGTACTCGCTGTGTTCATTCATGACTGCGACGTTCAGCGCGGGCACGAATCTATTCCGGAGCCTTTCTTCCGGCCAGTTACACATCTGTCACACTATGCAAACTAGAATTGAGCCGACCACTTTTGATGCCCTGCACTTCAAAGTTGAACCTCGAATAACTCAAGATTGTCTTTGCTCTGTACGACACATCGAAAGATTGTGGAATGGAGGATATCAAGATGGAACTTCCTGATCTGCATGATCTGCGTTCATGTATTTGATGCCTCATTGAGTTCATCAGACATCCCTGCTGCAAACTCGCAAGCGGCTTGGAAACCGAAAGTACCTTTGGCTAACCGTATGTTGTGGCTCGTTTGGAAGACGGCATTTGATCTGCGTCTGGAAAGGGATGGTTTCTGCGTTTACGCTCTGGGGGAGAAATGATCAACCTCGCGCATACTCCTGCTCTCTTTGCAACGAAATTTATAGTGCAAAGCACTGGCAAACGCAGCTTCTTTTCTGGTGCAGTCTAAACACGCTCTTGTGACCGATTGCATATCTTCTTGAATCACACAGAGGAGGTCTTGATAATTAGATCATGATTCGTACATTCGAAACGTTTGATCTACTGGCGCGTGTTCTTTTCGCACTGGTGCGATGGCAGGAAGGTCTTCGTAACTCTGTCAATTCAGTCTAAGATATGCCCGTGTCTGACTACAAAGAAGCTACCAATCTACTTCAAGGTAACCCTGACTGCAGCTATCTATACACATCGGTGAAGGCCTGCAGGTAGTCCGCATGATGGAAGAGATAAGGTGAGCGTCAACTGCCGCTGTTTTGACCCATCAAAACTACCTTCGTATCTTGCAAATTGAACTTTGATGCAGGAGAGCAAGTTCGAGCCAGGATTTGGCGGTGACGTCCTTGCGGGCCGTTGTATAAAACTGGGGTAATGTGCCGATCCCTGTCTCAGAGTAAAGCCTCGGCTGCATTCATCCACCACCTTCCAGGATTGGCCGGATGATTCTGCAAACATTGAAACACGCTCTGACCTTCAGGAACGTTGCCCAATATGTTAGAAACAATTGATTGGGTCAATCTGCCGATCGTCCCAATGTGGACAACTCACCTCCGCTCCTATATACAAGATGGGGAAACACTGACAACGGGAGCTAGCAGCGGTAGATGGGTCAAACATGTGCACCGTCCTGTCATTTCAATGGTGGTGGTGGTATAAATATGTATTGTGGATAGCCGTTGAACAGTAGGAACCACGCCGCAAGCCTTTCCACAAGATGCATTTGTCGACCTCTTTCCTCGTCAGCCTCAGCGCTGCAGTTGCGACCGTCAATGGCGCTCTCACTCGCGTCTCAAACTTCGGCAACAACCCAACGGGCCTGGAGATGAACATCAACCTACCTTCAAAGCTCGCACAGAAGCCTGGCATCATCCTTGCCGTAAGTCAACGCAACATCTTTACCTTCAGCAGCCACTGACACCATCCCAGCTCCATGGCTGTTACGGAAGCGGCGAGGCATACTACCAGCAGACCAAGTACAGCGCACTCTCCGAGCAAAAGGGCTTCATCACCATCTTCCCCTCGTCCAAGCGCGACTCAAACTGCTGGGAAGTCAACACCCAGAAAGGCCTCTCCCGTAATGCCGGCGGAGACAACCAGGGCTTAATCTCCATGATTAATTACACCATCTCGAAGTACTCCGCCGACCCTGCGAAGGTCTTCGTCACTGGCTCTAGCTCCGGATGTATGATGACCAATGTGCTCATGGGCACTTACCCTGACGTGTTCGCTGCTGCGACTTGCTACTCTGGTGTCGCTGCTGGCTGTGTGGCTGGCAGCCCTGGTGCATCGCCTAGCTCTTCGGACGGAAAGTGCGCGAATGGCCTTGTCATCAAGACCCAGGCTGAGTGGGTCAACATCGTGAAGGCGATGTACCCTGGTTACACTGGCAAGTACCCTAAGCTTGCGACATACCACGGCACTGCGGATACGCTTGTCAAGTTGCCAAACCTGGCCGAGCAGCTCAAACAGTGGAGCGGCGTCCAGGGCGTTAAGTTCAACTTTAATCAGACGAACACGCCGCAGTCAGGCTACACGAAAATCGTGTATGGTGACGGAAGCAAGGTGGTGGGCTACCAGGCGCAAGGTGTTGGCCACACTGTCCCGGTCCACGAGACGGAGGATCTGGCATGGTTCGGTCTCTGAATGGCGACTGAGGACTCTATACAGACTAGCGGAACCTAGCAGATGCCAGGGGGGTTGAGGATGTCTCTGACTGTCTTTCACCTGTTAGTGTCAGTGTATATAAAAAGCGACTCACTCCCACAACGCCTTTTCCAAGCATTTCGAAAACACCCAAAATACCGGCCTTCAGCTCAGCAGAAGACTTCATCGCCTCGCTTCCAGCACTGACTTGCCCGATTTGTTGCGAGCCCATTAGCAAGAACATCGCCCAGTATTCATCGACGGTTGCCGCCACGTCTTTGGTGCCGTCCGGGCGAGCTGCTCAGAAGACATGTCCAACCTGTCGCGCTGTGATGTTCAACGACTCACAACCTGTGCAAGCTCGTCCTGTGGCTGCCATTACCACCCCTGCTACTACCATAGGTACCAACACTGACGCTCCATATCGACGAGTGATCTCAGAAAGCGACTACGAGTATGAATCAGACGAAGATGGCGTATGCGAATGCGATGACCATGCTTCTTGGTGTATACCCCACCGAGTATCTTGCAGCTACCCTTCAAAGGCTAGGGTTTTCTGAATTGAAGTGGCACAGGGAGTGGAGGGATAGTCACCTCGTTGTTAATGAGTCCAAGACTGCCACACAATGGATTCATACCTTGAATCTAAGTCCTCCACCTGACCTTCAAATGCGATGAGACTAGTGAAGAAACTGACTGATCTCGTCCTCTTGAGTCTTCGGTGTGATGAAATTAAATACTGATGCGATTTCTTGCTGCTGACGCTGGACAGACTACCCACCAATGGTGCCGGAGACAGAATCGACGCTGACCAGCACTGCGCCGAAGCCATTCGATCATGAATCGACCAGCCTATGTAGTCAGAGCACCGTGAGAACATCACGTTGATGAGATGATGAAACGCGAGAGCCGCCAAGAGCTTCCGACCTCACCAACGCGGCTGCTCAAACCGACAGTGCGTGAGACACCCCAATTGCACATCACCTTGTCGAGTCGCGACTTTGCAGCCGCGCAACTGAAGTTCCTCCGGGTCTTGCGCGCATATTTGCGCCGGCCCTCCTACGCGCATCAGCGACATCTCGCAGCTGCCTGCCAGCCTGACCTCACCGCCGGCCGCAGCTTCCACTTCCCCAGACCCCAGCGCACCCACCCCACTCGCGCGACACCAACAACATCGCCACTATGTCGGGCGCGGTCGCGACAGCTCGGCCTACACAGGCACTGCGCGTGCGTCGCGAGTCCCAGCGGCCTGGCGTTGCGCGCGTCGTCACCAAAGCGAACAACATGGAGGACGAGGCCGCAAAGCCAGAGCCCAAGCTCTATGGTATGCACCAAGCAGTACGCGTATGTGCGAGTGCGCAGCTAACATGTGGCACAGTGTACACGCAGGAGGCAATCCTCGCCAGGCACCGCGGCAAGCTGCCCTCAATGCGCATCTACCTCCACCCCAACTTCTTTCGCATCAACGACTCCCAGGAGACGCTCAACTATGCCTCGCCCATGCGGGAGCTCCTGGTGGCCTTGAGGGCGAAGCAGATTCCCCATAATATGCTCGAGGAGCTCTATGCCAACGGCACGCCCTTCTACGACGGCTGTCTGATTGTCGAAATCCACAACTACCGCGACGCTACCGCCAAACCCAAAGACAGTGCAAACGGCGCCGCTGATGGTAGCAAGACAACCTTCTCCATCCACAACAACAACAACTTCATCACTCCATCTCCCTATGGCTCGCACCCCAGCACGAAGCCTGACCCTAAGACCAACGGCACCACGGGGCAGGCAAAGGAGGCTGGCGACAAGGAGGACAAGGAGACCATGCCCGCACCCGGCACAAATGGCGTGTCGCAGAAGCAGCCCGCGAGCGGACCGAAGATCACGACAGTCGTCCTGTTCCCCTCGCCGCAATCTCAGCTGTCTGACCTGTCAATACTCGCTACGACCCCAGCGACCGACGCTGCCACGTTGAAGAGAATGCAAGCCGCTGGACGCGGCGCAGGCATGCCGCCCACCCCATTGACCGCGGTACCGCCTACACCGACCTTCTCAGCTGGACCTAGTCCCAAACGACAAAAGATGATGGTCGATGATGGTAACGTCCACGAGTTCGAAGCTGAGCTCCTCAATGCGACATGTCCAAAGCTCTACCTCGAACCTACCAAGAGTTTCGCCGAGTCGATTGCACTGATGGACGCCTTGACCCATCCTATGAACAGAAACCCGCCGCCAGAACGCAAGACCCGCAAGAGGACCACTGCTGAGCTGGCAGCTGACGAGGCCGATGCTCAGAACCTCCAGAGCTACATGTTGGCCGGAGATGAACAGCAGGCGACTCTCAGCACTACTGCTGCTGGTGACAGCGAAGGCGCTGTGCGCGCTCAAGCTAACACCATGTCCTTTGCCCGTTTCAAGACCCTCGCGAGCATCAAGGCTAATCACGAGGAGGCAGATCGTCGGAAGAAGGAGGAGGACGCTCGTCAAGCGCAGGCCAAGAGGCAGGCGCAGATCGAGTCTGAAGCCCAGAAACGGAGGGATATGGAGACAAACCGACAGCAGGCCGAGGTCCAGGAGCGGCAGCAGCAGCTCCTTGCACGACAGCAAGCTCAGCAGCAGCAGATGTTGCAACAAAATCAAATGCAGCAGAACGAAGCGCTGCGAGCCGCACAAGCAGCGCAGATGTCGAACGCTGCCGCAGCTCAGATCTCGCAAACTCCTCAATCTGCTACACAGAATCAGTTCTCACCCGGCGTGCGACAGAACACACCCATGGCTGCCGCGGCAGCTTCGCCTCGTCCTGGTGGTCAGGCGAGTCACCCAATGGGAGGTACACCTATGGTCGCATCAGCTTCAAACCACGCCATCGCCAGCCCTGCCCGACCCCCGTCCTCTATCTCGCATCACCCAATGGCGCGCACCGCTAGTCAGCAGCAGGGTTCGATGAGCCGTACCAACACACCTCAGATGATGCAAGGTACACCCGTCATGAACACAGCCATGCCCAACCGCAACATGACGCCAACACCACGCATGAACCATGGCAGTCCATCTCTGCAGGTACAGGGCGCAACGCCGATCATGATGCAGACGCCGCAGGCTCAGAATATGACCCCTGAGCAGATGCAAGCTCTGCAGGCCCAGCAGAACCAGCAGCGTATGCAGCAGATGCGCTTGCAGCAGCTGCAGGCCCAGCAAATGAACGGCATGTCTCCTGGCGGTGGTGCCCAGAACCTGCAACAAATGGCGATGCAAAAGGCACTCATGCAAATCCAGCAGCATGGCGTGCCGCCCGGACAGACCCAGCAGATGTACCAACAGCGTCTCGCCCAAAACATCTTCAATCAGCTCAAGCAAGCGCAGGCTGCACAGGCTCAGCAACAACAGCAACAACATGGCATGAACCAAATGTCGCCGCAAGGTCAACAACAGGCCATGCCCAATCAGCAAGCTGGCAACAACATGGCTAACATGAGCGTGCAGCAGTTACGCGCACATTACCAGCAACGCAAGCAGCATCTGCTGGCGACATTCGGCCAGCAGGTGCCTCAACAGCACGTCGCGCAAATGCATCAGCTGGAGCAGCTCATTCGCAGCAAAGAACAAGCCCAGCTTCAGCAAGCTCAGCAACAGCTGGGCCAGAACCAGATGAACATGAACCAGGGGATGCAAGGCCAAGTGCAAGCCGGCCAGAACCCTATGCAAATGCAGCAGTATCAGCAGGCCCTCCTTCAACAGCGTGCACAGCAGGCGCGCAACGACCAGATTATGCGTATGCGTCAACAGGCTATGCAGCAAGGCGGCCAGATACCTCAGGGCATGATGAACAATATGCAGGGCATGAATATGCAAAACATGCAGAACTTGGGCAACATGGGTAACGTGGGCAATATGGGCAACATGCAGCAGGGTATGCAAGGCATGCAAGGCATGCAGGGTATGCAGGGCATGCAGGGTATGAATATGGGCCAGATGAACATGGGCCAGATGAACCAGCAGCAGGTGCAGCAGATGATGATGATGCGCCAGGCTCAACAACAGCAGCAACAGCGTATGCAGCAACAGGGTGGCGACATGAACTGGAATGGTGTCTCATAGTATGTTGCACATCGTCTGGCCTCGACTTGATATTGCTAGGCGTTTGGTTATGAGGGGTGTTTGGCTCGGAAAAGTCTCAAGATACCCCGGTATAGGTCGCGTACTTGGTTCCTGGATTAGCATGTTGACGGAGTATTTCTATTACAATTACTACTGTTCGAATATAACTTCATCTCTATGAATTGTTCCCAGCTCGTTCGAGCGCCCTAAAACGTGCCTCATTGTAATGTGCTCGTGTATAAGACCGTGATCCTCGTAGACTTCGTGTAGCTGTGTTTCGAACTTGTACCGACTCACACCATGGCTCGATTGCAACTCTCGCCATGACCACCGCTGTATCATGCTCCGAGTCTCAACCCTTATCGAGAGCCTACAGACCACCCCGAATAACACAGCCACTCACGTTCCTCTACCTCAATCTCCCTCTTGATCCTTTCAAGCACCGTCTTCGCGTTCCGTGTATCGTACACCTGACCAGTGGCACTCGTCAAAATCACTACGTTGTTTGAAGACTCGGTCTTGGATTGAGCGGTACAGCAGAGTCCATGCTCACAGAAGCCAGGCAATGGGTAGCGTGTGCGTGAAGGGTCGAGGTGAGAGAGGATACAGCAGGGCTGCGTGTGCGGCGCGGGTGGTGTGTTGGTCATTGTGCGCTGTTCAGGCGATGGGTTGGGTATGAACACGCAGAGGCTGATATACGCCCACTGTGTGAATCTATGGGTGATGAGGACTTCATGTACGATGCCATCACTCGAGGGCAAACAGTCAATGTCTCCGTTCACACACATTCACATGTCTCTCTTATCAAAAAGCCATAAGCTCCCCGCCAGCGCAGCACTCTCACCGCAGCTACTTGATCCTAAGTTACACCTCCAACATATAACAATGGCCTGGCGCTGCCATCACTGCGCATACCACAATCGCGGACCCAGCAATGCCAGCTCGAACGACGCAGCGCCGTGTCAGAACTTCATCCACAGACCACGCTGCATGCATACGGCGTGCGCACAATGCATGTTAGACATTGCGAACCCGCAGGCGGCGCAAGCGGAGTGGAAGCATATGAGGGAAATGAGGAAGAGCAAGAGGGAGGAGGAGGGAGGGGGCTGTGCGGTCATGTGAGGGTAGTTTCTGACTTCTTACATAATCTGTCGAGAAAGAGAGCTTTAGCGGTCATGGAGTTGGAGATGCCATTCTTGTAGTGGAGTTTGCCGAGCATGAGTATGATGGAGAAATGGGTCGTCAAGATTTGAGGACTCGACCTGTCGGGAACGACAGCTCTTGATCGTGCTCAAGGCGGTTTCCAATTGCAGTCCATTCCTGAAGCTGATCGTGTCCGATGTGTTCTCTCGGATGTCAGTTGGTTTGGCGTTCGACATGTCTCGGTGGGGGTGGGGAAAGACGCCGTGACGCTGTGAAGCGCCACCACTTCGAAAGATAAGTCGCGATCAGCAATCCATGCGCACGAGTACGCTACATCCAAGCGATGGTTGCTAACTCGCCCTGCCTGCATCATCCATCCTGAACATTAACAAGGTGGTGGAGTGAGTCGTGTGAAGTTGATGTTCTTCCCTTCCGGCACTAGCGGCTTCGCTTGGAGGAAGGTGCGAGTGAGTGGGTCTGCTTGGCGCCCACCGCGCAACCCCATTTTGAGTCCTCTGCTCTGACGCCCTCGCTTCCTCAGACCAGACACTCACACATCGACAAAATGGCTCCCTCAGCAACCGGAGGCAAGAAGCAGAAGAAGAAGTGGTCCAAGGGCAAGGGTACGTGACCGACACTCGCACCGCCATTCCCGCCGCGCCAGCAACGAGCGCCGTCTCCCAATCACCTCTACCCGACACGCGCGACGAGATGAAGATGCGAGAGCTGTGCTGATTGATCGTGTAGTCAAGGACAAGGCCCAGCACGCTGTCGTCCTCGACAAGAACGTCACCGACAAGCTCAACAAGGATGTCCAGTCGTACCGCCTGATCACCGTTGCCACCCTCGTCGATCGTCTCAAGATCAACGGCTCGCTCGCCAGGAAAGCCCTCCAGGACCTCGAGGCTCAGGGCCAGATCAAGAAGGTTGTCGGTCACTCGAAGCTGTCCGTCTACAGTGCGTCTCCCTGAAACCAGTCGAGCGTCAGCTCGGCTGTCATAGCCTCTTTCGAGAGGCTTAGAGAATATCCGCTGACGCAACATAGCCCGCGCTGTCGGTGATGCCGAGTAAATCTCCATCCGCAGTAATGAAGTAGACGAACATCGGTGCTCCTTTTCAGCTTTCAACGACATTCCTCTTTCCCAGTTACCAACGGCGTTAGCGCGAACGGGTCTTCACAAAGGAAGGAAATGAAGGGAGGACAGGCGGAGGTACAGCACCGCGCCTGTGGGCCGTGTCGGTTATGTATTGAATGAAAAAGATATCCGAACCGAACAACATGTCCCACGAACTCGTGATTGATGTCGAACATGAGGTGTCATGGACACGGTGCAGAGCGCGCGGCATCGAGGTCTGCCCAATGGACGCTGCCAAACGCCGGATAAGGTGACTGGATGGGGTAACCCGCTTGTCTACCTGAGAGTTACTTCACACCTGTAGCATTATCCTCGAATGGTGCCTCTCTGGCAGATGTGCCCAGCGCGTCATCGACTGCTTCATTTGCCTCGGCTGAACGCTCCAACATCAACATGCACTCCGATGACTTCCCCATCGCTTGCACAAATCCGCTCTTCCCGTCATCAGTGCTTACGGCTCGATATGGTATGCTGCAAGGTAGCAAATATACACTGGATCTGTCGATTTCTGCACTGACCTACGCATATCTACTCGTACTTCCTCACCGGCCTGCTCTTCTCCGCCTGCGCACACAACGGCTTCTCGGGAAGATACTTCTCCCAGCCGGCAGGCCTCTTAATCGCGCCCGCCCTGAAATACGGCTTCCCCTTATCGCCCCTAAACAGCGCATGCCAGCTCTCCAGCCCCTGCACCATCTTCTGCCTCGCCTGCCTCACCTCCTGGGCCCTCCTGTTCTTCTCCTCGGCCTTGGTCAGCAGCTTCCTGCTCTTGGCTTTCTCGAGGATTTCGGGCGTGGCGTCTTCTTTCTCCTCCGGGTCCACGGGGATGAACATGCGCTCCACGCCGCGCAGGTCTGGGATTGCGTCTTCGGCGAAGCAGCCCGTCAGGAAGGCACGCGCGGCGTCGCGGCCCGCGAAGAAATGGTAGCTTCCGCCGGGCCCGTAGGTCTGCGGGGACGCGCTGACGTCGTAGATTGTGCCGTTGAGCGCGAGGTAGATGGGTTTCGTGGGGTCGGAGCCGTCGTATTTGGTCAGCTCCATGTCGGTGAGCCGGACTTCGCCCTTCTAGGTGGTGTCAGCAGTTGCAAAGGCAAGTGAGGGGTGCGTGGGGCGACGTACGAAGACGTTCTTCCATTCTCGCACCCGTGTCCACTTGGCGTTGTAGCCCCATGTCATGCTCTCGCCGCTGGTGCTCAGATAGCTCAGTCCCGCGCTGAGCAGTGCCAGACCGCCCAGCACCCTCAGGACGTCGAGGACAGAGAAGCCCCTCGAGGTCTTGGCTGCTTGCTCGTTGACAGCGGCTTTCAGCTCTTTTTTGGCTTCTGAGGTCGACGCGGGGGCGCGCGGAATGGCAGATTTATCGCCGTGATTGTGGTCATGGCTGGTGGCTGGCACAGAGGCGCGCGCAGTGGGGACTGTGTCTTCATGGCTGGCCTCTGAGGTGCTCGCTGTGGCTGATGTGGTAGCCGGCTTGCGGTAGCGGGCGGGTGTCGACATGTTGCTAGCAAGCGTAGGACTGCAAGGCAATTGCTAGGCACGTGAAACGTGTGAGTGCTGTCGGGTAAGGTGGTGTGTGCTGTAGCTACCGTTGTTTAGTACATGTGTGTTCCTTAAGCTTCACGTGGGACTCACGGGTATGCTTGTCTCAACTGCTCCCAATTCGCGCTCTGGGGGGTAACTTGCAAGGAACAATCGGTTCAAACAGACACGTCGTCACTTTCCAGCAAGAGGGGTGGGAAGCGGTCCGAGGTAGCGGAGATAAATTGCACCAAGCTGGGAGCTGTGAGAGCCCACATTCGGCGGAAGAGCGGCGGTGACGCAGATCATCCGGAATTCGTGCGCAGCGATTGGCTACACCTCCTCTACTAGCATCAGCCACATCCACACTCAATGGAGCTTCTGGAGCGAATACAGGTGTTGTGACTTTGGATTTGCATTTGTGTAGCCTGTTTGTGTTACAGAGGAGGCTTGTTGTGATTTCGGTTTCCATATGCATGGAGACACGACTCATGTTTCTGGTCGTCGTCCGCGGAAGATCCACCCTTCCCCCTTCATCGTGGTCCGGCATAGTGAGATGAGGCTCTTCTATGAGGCTGCATCGTTTGTGGCGACAATCTCGATTTGAGCCTCCCGATCACCTTTGGGGAATACCTTCCTCAAACCTGCTTGGAACACACCGACATTGTAGTCGATGATGGCCTTCTTCTCGGCAGGGCTGTCGTCACCCATAATGCAGACGAGCGCAAGATATCTAGTTCGTCGTCAGATGGCAATTGGGAGAGAGGAACCCGCAATACTCACTTGTTCAGCTCCCGCAGGTACAGATACCTGGTCCCCTTGCGCTCCATGGTGATCAAGCTCTCTGCGTCGCCGTTGCCCTTCTCGAGCAAGTCCTCCTCGGGCATCTGGTTTTCGCGTTCGTATCCGTAGATTTCTGCGACGTCCACAACAACATCGATGTAGTCTGAGCAGATCTCGTAGTTCCCAATGTCTGTCGGTGTTGTATCGGTCGCTACGTAAATCTTGCTCATGATGTCGAACAGATAGGCCTTCTCGATATTGCATGCGGCGCAGAGATTGTTCAGCAGCGCTTCGAGAGTCGGCAGTTGCGGTATCAGCTTTTGGATGACTTTGCTGAAGCCTTCGAATATAGAATGGTCGTAGATGCTGGTTTGGTAGAAAGAGATAGGTGCTTGCTCGTAGCCGTTGTCGCTGAGCTCATCCTGCACTCTTTGGATGATGTCTCGAAATGTGTCGCCACGGAAGTCGTCTGACAGCCCATCAACCTTGTGTACGAACACTTCAATATTGATATTGGGGTATGAGTGCTGCAAGTTGAGGATTGTGAGGTTCAGTCTCTGGATAGCGTCGAGGTACTCGTCCTGTGCATCAATGACCCAGATGAGCGCACCGATCTCGTCGAAGATATTGTCTGTATCGAACGCAGGGTCGAAGTAGTCCAGGTGGCCCGGCAAGTCCCAAACTTGGAAGTCCATAAACGAGCTGCATATGTAAGTAAGCTGTTGCGCATAACCCTACTATCTAAACTTACTGCATCGATTCCTTCTTTATTCTATAAGTGGTCTCGAGAAACAGCGTTTCGCTTGGGGGCAGCTTGTGGAACACCACGTTGGCTATTGACGACTTGCCACTCCTAGTGAAACAGGTCAGCCACAGTTCTTCGACGATTATGGGGTTACTCACCTTCTCTGGCCCATGAGAAGTAGTCTAGGCTTGGCATCTCTCCCTTTACTATTTGGGACGCGGCCTGTGTGATATTGTTGACTGAAGTCAACTGGCGGTTGGTCGGCGCTAGGTAGGTCCTGCAGGAAACGCTCCATGGTCAACTGTGCTCCTGGCTTCAAACTTGACGCTTGCACGACGGATTGCACCGACGGCCGTCGCGCTCCATCGTCCATGTAGATCTGCTGCCCAAGACCTTCCGCTGAGAATGCGGACACCTGCCGGCTCGGACGGCGACTCATGATGCAGGGTAGTAGTACAGGGTATAAAGCTGAAATCAACGACTGGAGAAATATGAAAGGGCACGTGAAACAAGCAGCAGAGCGCGAGTGTTGTTGACTCCTCTTCCCTTTCACCTGCTTGGTATGTCGCGGTGTCGCGTGCAGGTTCCTTCCTAACTTTCTATCCCGGCCCGCAGATAATGAAAATGACGTGGGAAATGGTAAACAACCCAGCCGCCAACGCAGAGACTGTGAAGGGAGAAATCGCGGTGAAGACAAGAAATTGACAGAGTGATGGAGCAATCAGAGCTCGCCGTGTGGTACTACAAGAGTAACACGGGTAGGCAGGCACCCTTGGTGATGGTACGGAGCCCCTCAAGGCATGGCAACGCCGCAGCGATAGGGCTGAGGCAGGAGCGAGCGCAGGCGTGCCGCTGTGAATGAAGAAGGGAAGGGTTGTACGGCGCAGCGTGTCGATACACAGATTGTGCGAGCAGAAGGAAAGCTATCTCAAAGATGACGCAACAGGGTAGGGCAGCAGAGAGACAAGAATGCAGTGGGCGCTCACCTCCATCGTTGGGCTCCGGTGCAATAGCAATATGGCGATAGTAATAGCTCTTTTTCTTTGCGCGCACGGTCAACGCAGCGGTGTATGGTATGCGTTCCTTGGGCTTCTGGACGTCGTCTTCGATTCGAACGATGGCAGAGAGCCGACGGGAGCGTTAGGGCTGCAAGGATGTTCCTTCCCAATTTCCGCGTCGTGAGTGGCTGATTGGGCAGATGCAGCTGCTTTGTGATCAGGAGAGACCACGCGGCGCCGGGGGATCGAGGTGCTGTCCGATAAGTGTCAGTACCGTCGTCCACTCTGTGACGTGCGGACACGATATGTCACCACGGGCTGAAAGCCGCCATCTTGGTACGCTTAGGTCGCGTGCGAATGGCTTGCAAGGCCCGTCGCTTAGGCGAGGATCTTCAGGCACAGCTGGATCACAACGTCCTCCGTCATCATCAACCATCGACATCAAGTTTCGAAAACCACACCGCGGCTCCGTATGGCTCCCTTTTGGATCCCTTTTCCACCCGGTGCCGAAGACTATTTCTCGGCCCGGACGGTTGTTCTCATCGGTCACGTCTGACTCGAAAGCTTACAGCTCCTTTGTGCGCTAGCAGAACTCACTTGGCTGCCTTTCCGGCGTCCCCGGGAGTCACAACATTCACGCGCCAAATCGAAGTGTCACCTCGTACACCCTTCCGTGATTGTGTGCGACATGGCACCCGTATGTGCGATATCGCAGCTAGAAGGGCCGACACGTGGGTGGCTGTTCCTGCGTGGCAGTATTCAGACTTCGAAGTACTTCCCCTAGCCAGGAGTGTTACAGAGTATCAAAACTATGTTTCATCTGTTCATTCTAAACATGCTCAGGTCGACTGCAGCTTAGTGAACGCACTCTATAGCGTCTAAGCCGGCTAAAGAGACCTCTCTGGGAACCTGTTGCGGGATAAATTCATCCTGCCACCCTTCAGTCCTTCTATTCTTCGTTCCTCAATTCACCGATTTCTCCCATGCCAAAACACGCTCACTTTGAGAGCGCCTGTTGCAATCTTTAACACTGTGCTCAAGGCCTTAAATGCGAGCTCGTACCGGGCATGGAATTGGAATCGAGTTTCATAGCGTCGCTCGGCTGATCCTTGTTTTGAAGGCGCTGTAGAAACTAGTCGTTGCATCGCAACCACCCTGAGACCGGTTCCAGAATCCGGTCCCATCAGCACGTTGTAGCTCCGTGCTAGACGTCGTAATCTGGCTTAGATGTTCCGTTCGGATGTCGATGTAGCCTATATTAATGTCATTTGGGGAGGTACATCTTTGGCTAGTAAAGTCGTATGGGGTTCGAGCTGCTAAGCGGTTGATCTGCAAGATCATGATGACAAGGTTTGAAGCACAAAGAAAGAGTCTGTCTCTTTGTTCCGAGCAGGGCAGATGATACTCCCTGACCAGAGCGTGGAGCCTACAGAAGATCGTCCTGCCTATTTATATCCTCGTAGAGGTCCCGCATCCGCTTCCGTTCCTGTTGCGCAATTGACAATGGATGAGCCATATGTGGTGGCACTATGATGCACCTCGAGTATCTCGTTTCCTGCTTCTTCCTCATATTCCATTTCTCGAGCTGCTCCTTCTTTTCATCCAGCCAATACCGCCGATTTCGAAGTCCACAGCCGTGGTAGCTGTTGAAATTATTTGCTTTCTTCTCTACCGCTTTTTGTTGCGCGGCCCCCCTGCAGATTCGTCTTTGTAAAGAGGTTCATACTATCTATGTCTTCGTGTGTTATTCGCGACTTCTGCATATGTTCGAATTGAGGCCTGAAGTATTCCAGGATTGCAAAGAGCTGCCCTTGGTCTCCAAATACCCTGGGCGTTGTCTCTGGCGTCTACGACGGCTTTGCGGTTCGCAGTAAGTCATCATGCTTGCCCGAATATCTGAAGACTGCAAGATCGATGTTGATCCGAGGTGGAGACGTGCAAGAGGCGATGGAAAAGTATCAAGCTCCAGAGATGTGATTGATGAAGTCAGTACCACAAATACTTATCGCATCACAAAGCAGGATTCAAACTGAATAATGGATTATTCGTGCTGGACGGAGGGAGTAGAACTAAAGATGGGGCATCAGATGTTGCAAGCGGGCCGTCGTCCGGCATCATCAAGGGCGTGGAAAGGTCCTTTCGTTTATACTCATCCTGCACAATGGAGTGCCTACTGCTTACGTGACATTCTCGACTATCATCTCCGGCGTCCTCAGCACTGACAATGCCAATAGCCGTGGTAATCTCCAGACCCCTACCAAGTTAACCTTTTTCTTGAGCACGATACTACTTCATCCCGCCTGTCAACCTTGATCAGCTGCCATTGACTCGTTTAAATTGCCTTTACGACGCCACTCCTCGTCACACAACGCACCGTTTAGATCTGCCATCATCTTCGGGTCGTGGGACAGCTGGTTGAGGAAAGACCATAGGACTACGTGGAGAGTTTCCAAGTTGCTTACGGAGTCGGAGGCTGTTGCTGCAAGAGAGTCCAGCTCTTTGCACAACATAATCTGTTCTGTGTCGCCAATATGCGGTGAATCAGAATCGACTCGAATCACGTCTTTGACTTGAAAGTAGCCTTTGAGGGCCTCCTGCGCTGAGTCGAGCTGTTCCTCGATGTTGGAGAATGAATCAATGGTGGCCTTTCCTGCTGCGAAGAAGTCAGCGAACGAGCCAATCACCTGAGACGAGGCCTGGTAGAAGCGGAACAAGGTCTTGGTCTCAGACACGACGGCAGCAAAGACACGATCCGAAGACTCGTGCAAAGCAAGAGTCTCGTGGAGTTGTGTCTTCATCTGGATATGCTGTTCCTCCAGAGCGCGATTGTCCTCGGCCAAACGCAGGTTGCGCTGCAGCAAATCAATGTTCTCTGCTTGCGCGGTAAGGGATTCATCGTGCAATGAATTGGTCAGCGGTTCCATACGGTTGTTATCGTCCATAGCGGCAATGTGATCCTTTGACTTCTGCGTCGGATTGCGCAAACCGACGAGCAGATCTTCTAGGCGCTCCAGTTCATTGTCTTTCTCTGCCAAGGCATGAATAGCCTCCAGCAATTCGACATTTTTGTCAGCCAGCTGCTTCATTTTCTCCGCCAGTTCCGAGTCTTTCTTCGCCAGCAAATTGTCTTTACGCTTCAGAGCCTTTCGATCGGTCTCCCGATACTGCTCGGACAGCACTGTGGACTTGCGATTATCATCCTTGAGCCTTTGGATGACAGTCTGCTGATCCTGTGCCTCCATTTGCAAATTCTCGAGCTTCTCAGCAGCGGCGGCAGCGGTCTGTTTGTTAACCAGAACATCGTTAACTTGGGCACGGTAGCGCTCGATGCGATTGTTGAGATCATCGATCGTGTCCTTGTTGTTAGCAATCTGACGCTGAGCTTGCTGCAAGTCAGTCTTTGCAGCATGGTATTCTGCCGGAAGGTTGTTGATCTCCGCTTGCTTCTCGTTCAGGTCTTTGACCAAAGCCTCCTTTGCTGCCTGCAGCTGATCCTCGCGCTCTTGAAGGGCTTTGATCATGTCTCGAGCTTCTTGAAGTTCCTTCTTCTGCGAGAAGACATCTTCCATGTCCTCGGGCACAATGTCCGTGAACTTCAGGTTGTTAGATTTCGCTGTAGTCCAGAGAGCAGCCAGCTGCTTCTGGTATTCACCGCGACCAGTCATCAGTGCGTAGAAGATCGTATTTACTGCTTCAGGTGTTCGCTGTCGCTTCAGATATTCTCTCGGGGCCGGTTGAACGCGTCTTTTGTCTTGATATGCTGACTGTTTACCTTGGCAAAAGTTTGTAGATTCTTTATGAGTTCAAGAAAGCGAACGTTGTTCATACACTGTACTCAGTCGAGCAAACATAACGATGGCGCCAAATATGCCAGTACCTGTGGGTGAATAAAGTGGGCATTGTGTGATGATGGGGTATGGTCTTTTCGAACAATGCAGTCGATAGCAATTCGCAAGGAAGAAGCGAGCAATTTTGATGATCAGCAGCCACTGCTTGAGCTGACGTTACAGAAGCCAAAGCTCAGATATGTTCGCTGAAGAGCAAGGTCTTTCACGTACGACCACACAGAGGTTCAGGCGCAGTTGACGTCCCTGGAGATCTTCCCGGTCCGCATTGACAATCAGGTAGACTCTCCGAAGGCACCAGAGGTTGCTTCCATCGGCGGGTACGCGCAACCATCGCGACCGTCATGTTATGTTTTTGAAAGCAGTCTCTACTGGCGCGCTTTAGATTGTTGGACTCTTCGTTTGTGTAATGGAGGGAACGTCTGTCGGCCTGTAGACCTCTGGCTGGCAGCTGCCACACGATGAGGGGACGATAGATTGGCATCGATACTCATCAACGACAGTGCTCCGTTGGACTTGTGAGGCATCTTACACCAGGAGGTTTTCTGCAGTCCGCCTTTGGGAAATCGGCCCGAGCATTGCCGCCCCACATCCCAGAGCCTCAACAGCCTTGTGTTGTTGGTGTCACATCCACGGCAATCCGGCAGCACCCCGTTGCTGGCAACCAGCTATAGCTCACTTGACTTCACATATCAGATGGAGTACCCCGACAAGTGGGTGTCCTCGCCAGAAGTTGGCATGCCGGGACTGGTGTAGGCCGGAGCCAAAAGAGACCTGCAGCCACCCCGCAATCCCACCGACGCTTGTGTTGGCTTTGTTCTCATAGGCTTCAGTACTTGACGTCCGCTCCATGTCGCGATCCACACCTCCGTTGCTCGGTCATTTGACAGTCCGTCTGCTCTCGACCTCATGGGTGCAGCAGCGAGCAGCCTATAGCAGGCTGTCGTAAAAACTAGCACCTTCTCCTTTTGACTGACTTCCCATGCCTAGCTCCACGTCTGCTGACAACCTTTACACACCGACGAGCCTAATGACGTCGACCGGCGGTAGTTTATAGCCGAATAGCTTCATCATTTGCTACGTTACATCCGGCAGAACTCCCCTTCATGGATCAACCGCGGGGTAGAGCAACGTGAAATGTGGATCGACGTCGGACACGCAAATTTGGACTACCTCGTGCGCCGTAGTTGTATGTACATAACGGAGCTTGAGAATCGTCTGTCTCTGGCGTTGCAGGATCTAGTTGGACAGTTTGTCGCCGTCATCACCATTTTCGCCATGCGGCTGTTCGATGTACTCAGGGCTGCTTGCCTCCTGCCTGCTTTGATCTCAGCACAGTGTCCAGAATACATCGACTACGCAAAAGAGATTCATGAACCTTTGAGCTCTGGGAAATATCAGCTGGCATATCAGCGCCCCACGGAGGAGTGTCGAACTTTCAAAAGCCAGGGAGTGGAAGACACGATCACGCGTTTCGAGACGGTCATAAAAGATCCTGATCTATATCGACTGTTCCAGAACTCGTACCCCAATACACTCGATACAGCTATCCGCTGGAAAGGGACCGCGGCGGATAATGCAGAGGAAGAGCTTACCTTCGTTATCACGGGCGATATCAACGCGATGTGGCTCCGAGACTCGTCAAACCAAATGCAAAGCTATCTGCCACTTCTGAACGCTAGCAGTGATCCACAGTCCATTGCAAGTCTGTATCGCGGCGTCATCAACCTCCAAGCTCGCTACCTCCTCACCTCACCTTACTGTAATTCCTTTCAGCCGCCCGTGGAGAGTGGCATCGATGTCGCTTTGAACGACGCAGCCAGTGAAGACATGGTCTTCCCAACTTACTCCAACCAATCAGTATTCGAGTGCAAGTACGAGCTTGACTCATTGGGAGCGTTCCTGCAGATTTCCACCGACTACTACAAGGCGACAGGCGATTATGAGTTCTTTGGGAAATTCAAATGGATATCAGCTATCGAGGCAGTCCTAAAAGTGGCGCACGACATGATGCAGTCCACATATGGTCCGGAAGGAGAAGTCCTGGAGAGCCCGTATACTTTCACGCGCTTGACGACACGTGCGACCGAGACTTTCTCCAACGATGGCCTGGGCAACCCCGTCGCTAATGGTACTGGTCTTATCAGGAGCGGGTTTCGACCCAGCGACGATGCAACGATCTTCCAGCTGTACATACCAGCGAACATGATGTTCAGTGCTTATCTCAACACCACATCTGAGATTATGGGAAAGCTCAGTGCGAGCAACTCAGCATCGCTCGCCCAACAAATGTCGGGTTTGTCAAACTCTCTTCGCGACGCTATCGAAGCCCACGGTACGGTCAATCATCCCACCTACGGCAAGGTCTACGCCTTCGAAGTCGATGGCTTTGGCTCGACTGCCATCATGGATGATGCCAACATTCCTGGACTGCTCTCTGCACCATTTGTTGGGTATCGTATCGATAGGCAGACCTACGCCAACACACGAAACCTCGTCTTGAGCGCAACCAACCCATACTACATGCGTGGACCTGTCATCAGCGCCATTGGAGGACCGCACCAAGGTCCAGGTATGGCATGGCCCATGGCATCTATCGTCCGCATCTTGACAAGTGACAACGATGACGAGATCACAAACGAGCTTAGGCAGATTGTAAGTAGTACCGATAGGCTTGGCTTGATACACGAGAGCATCAACAGCTTCAACCAGAGCGATTGGACAAGGCAGTGGTTCTCATGGGCCAATGGCCTGTTTGGACAAATGATCCTCGACTTGGAGGACCGCAAACCAGGCATCTTGGAAACGAGCTTCCAGTGAGCAAGGCAGATTTGCTTGCCACGTCAACGGCGTGTATCAATGAACTATGTACTCTTGCCACCACTTTCCGAGTGCTGTGCGACGTCCGGCTCGTACTTATTGGAGCACACATGTCATCGCACAGCCTGGCGATCAATTTTGTGGTGTGTCGCCTGCTTCCCCACTGACCCTGCATGCTGACGGGAGATGGCGAACGTGCTGGTTCCCGTAGCGGGTGTCACCAGCCTCAACCAACCTCCTGTGCAACTTTGTAAGCGGTTCGTTCGAGGTTGACAATGTCCCGTCTTCTGAGTTTGTTGAAAATGTCGATAAACCTTGCGTGGCCCTAGAGCCGGCATCCGAGACTGCACCCTGGTGGGGATCAAACGAGGCTGGGATCCCCACTGCATGGATGTGGGAATCCAAGGAACAGCGATTGCTATCCGGCATGCGGCAGCTCTTCGATCAATGCGCCACCGTCATCGATGCGTAAGAGACGCTCGTTCCAAGTTACAGCACATCAGAATCATGGCAGTGTTGTCTCGCAAAGCGCTTTGACTGATCAGAGTCTGACACAGGCTGACAGCGGTTGGTAGCGCACTTGATCTGCGCTGTGCCGCCTTCAGCGCTTCGAGGCTGCTGAACTCTGGCGCTATGTAAGCCTTATTTCGCCTGCGGCGGAGTGGAGGCCGTGAGTTTCAGCTCTTCACCGGCAATTCCGTGAACGTTGTTCATGTTCCCCCGCAAAGCTGCGTGCTTTACGAGACCACGTTGCCATGCTCGTTTATCGAAAGATGCCACATCTTGGTCGTGCACGAGCAAAGGTACCACATCAGCTGGAGTTCGTCAATGCATGGTCGGCGGGATGCTAGGCTCCTCGTGGATGGCTCTGCTGATGTGAGTGGATCCCACTCCTGAACCGTGCCTCATTGGGCAAGCGCCACCAGTAACGCGCGCGAACTTGAATCGCCTGGCACGTTGCTGGCCAACAACGGCAGGAGATGTCACCAAATGAGATCTGCTCAGTTCCCGGCAAGGCAATCACCCTGGCTGATTCGATCCTACGAGATATCCGCGGGACGATGTACGAGCAACACCACGCTGATCTCGACGTGCGGCTGACGGCGAGCCCGGCTGCGAGACCATGGTTCAATCCCCCTTAGGACTCACGATACCTGGTTGGAGATGTTCCTCAAGTCATCGTAACGCACTCGACGGGCCATGGTCCTGGAAATGAGGGATAATAAACGATTTCCCCACGCGCCGACGTTCGCCGCCAGCGATAGCTTATTGCGACAGAAGCTTGATCGAGGGCGTGCACCCTGGCGTGTCTCATCAGTGGTCCTGTCCGAACCTTGCAATTGCTCCAAGTTTGTTCTTGCCATCCACTCGCTAACATAGAAGCCACCATGGCTGCCGTTCGCTAGGTCCTGCCATGTCTAGTTCCCATCTTGACAGGTACATCTCAGCCTCGACCGCAGCGTTTGTACCTTTCCTCACCTCGTCTTTCGGACAGCAACATACAACGCTTTTTGGACCCCACCAGACACTGTGTTTCAAGTAGTACATCTATCAGCGATTCGGACGTCGTCGTTAAGCGCTCAGGCTGGATCCTCACATCACAACGCAAACATCACCAACTGGCGCCAATTGGACCAATACGGAGCAAGCACATCACGACCACCAACTCCAAAGCAAATCTGAATCGACTATCCTGACCGGCTGCATATACACGCTTACTCTTGTTGGACTTGATCAACTTGTCGGTCGTTTTGAGCCTTGCGCCTGCATCAGCCCTAGTCAGCCTTGCCGCAAGCACGCATCGGCGCATGAGGATCGGTTTCAGCTTGCACTGAACATTACGAAAAGCTTCCAATCAGCAAACGTCCTTGTTTTAACAGCAGAACTATTCTCCGAACAGACCAAACAGCCGAGGCGGCTGCAGCAATCCAACACTCCGTTTCCCATGGCATACTATTTTTGATACCTTTACATGCAACATACCAGCATTTAGACGCCTACACGCTTCACATTTCATCCTTCTTACTCAGAGCGGCTTAGCTGCGCCGCGCTTATGACCATGGACAACACCACGCTGCATACGTTTCTTTTGTATGTGTACCCCTCTGTGCCGCCGCCAGACATCTGCAGCTTATAACCTTCTCTAGTCAATGCCCGGCCGCACTTCGTAGTGTAGTCCTGCTCGGATCTTGGGACAACTTTTCCAAGCGCTACAGTCTCCATCTTGATACCCGAGGTGGGCGGAGCATCTGGAAAGGCTGCTTTACTTTTTCGGACATCTTCTGTGACGGCGACCTCAACATGCTATCACCGAAACGAGACGGCCCGTTGAAGATGGGTGGCACATACTGGTACTATGTTAGTACACTTGTCATCGTGGTGGACATTACTGACGTTCGCAGTACGAAATTGATGGCGACAAAGAGTGCCATAATTGCTCACAGCCATCGACAACAGTTTGCCCTCTGCTGCCTGGGCAAAGTGTGAATGTACTCGAGATACCAGTCGAAGGCCGCAGTCGCAGCAACTCCATCATAGATGCATCAGCATTTACCCTCAACCCAAAGGACAGATACCTCACACCTGTACCTCCTGGCAAGCCATTGCCGTCTCCCCGTCCTCGCAGCTCCAACCGCGAAGCTTATGCTTTGCCCTTGCCCTCACCTTGGGTCCCCAAATCTGCCACATACCCTCCAGCAAACCAGTTCCTATCACCAAATGTAACACGGCATGCTAGAAGCGCGTCTGCGTCGCCACTGCTTCCATCCACACCACTCTTTGCAGACTTCAAAGAATTCAAAGACAAGTTCGCTTCCAAGCGAGCCCGTTCAAGGTCACGAAGCTCGTCTGATGTCAGGGAGATGCAGATCAGCGCACCCGTCCTCATCAGTACAACGGCTGATGGCGTTCTCCCGACATTTCAGCCCACACCACCACGTTCGCCCAGGAACTTCTCTCGGCCACAGCGGTCCAATCCCCCACCACTCTCGATACCTATCATTACCAGAGACTTTTCACCACTTTCGTCTCATCCGGTCGATCCTTTCACTGATACACAGCCCTTCATAGCAGAGCTGCCAGCCAATGAGACACTTGTGCATCGCCGTCGGTCGTACGTGCCGCCGACTATCGTTAGGGATGAGTTCGACGTCGAGCCCGGCCGTAATCGAGCCAACTCAGCAGATACCAGGCGAACAAAGCGCAGCCTCTATGCGACCGATCCCTGGGTTTCGTCACCCAAGTTTCAGCATGAGTTCGAGAGCGGCATTCGACAAGCTAGGGAGGTGCAGTTCTTCAAGCCTATGCCGGTGCTCAAGCGCCCGGTTCCATCGCTGGAAGCGGCTACCGAAGAGCGCCCGTCATCCAGTTACGGAAGCCGTAGTCCTACCTTGCGGGAGGTACCGCTGCAGAAGAATCTTCCTGCTCTTCCGCGATATTTGACCCCAGCGCCACTGTTTGCCTGCAAAGCGTCATCGTCCGAAGAAGCAACGCCCATCGAAGAAGCAGATACAGAAGACGCTGTGACTGACGACATCCTCTCAGCTTACGAGAACGACGAAGGGCCCATAACGCAGATCTCTGAGAAACAGCGGAGCCATTTCTCAACATGGAGCAGCTTCGACAGCTACACCACTTCTGACGACGATGGTGTTGCCTCGCCAACCTTCAGCTCCGCGACCAGCGTTTCCAGCGATGCAGGGTCGCCTCTGCGCCAGTCGATTCGCTACTCTTTTGCTGAGCAAGCATTTAGCAAAGCCCAAACTACAACGATCGACGAAGAGAATGAGGAAGACTATGCTACTGGCCGCACCTCTACACCACCACAACTCGACCTCAATACCCTTCGTCTCTCCGCCATGTCGTTCAGTTCCGACCTCTTCAACCTTGATATTCAGCAACCCGAGGCCATGTCCAGACGTCAGGCTGCGTGCTTTGGTCTGGGATTCCAGGGCTACAGTCTGCCCGAGGACGCATCTAAGAGCAAGGAGACGATCCACAGCGAAGCTACGCTGAGACCGAAGAGAGTCAGCGTGCAGCGGGAAAGCTCGACCAGCCAGCTGGACATGCTCATGGATGACTTCAGCTACCTGGGAGACGCGGTTGTCTAAGCAGAGGATCTCATGACACGAGATGGTCAGGGCGCTACATTACACGTCTGAAATGGCGTACATTTCACAGCACATATTTGACGGCCGACACATGGCATGCATTTATGGCCTTGCACAGTACATCAGTCTGCATTTGGTAATACCCTTGACATGTCAGTGAGCGTTTAGCAGGCGGCATTTTGCAGTACATGATTGAGCGTTCATGTTGGATACCACAATTTGATCGAGTGGCATATCACAGTCACGAATATATAGACGTACGATAACGACCAAGCAATCTCTTCCGCAGCTTTATGCACATCTTTGGGTTGCTACGAGTGCCTCTTGTGGACTTTTCACCAGTGCCTATGGTCCAACGATGTGTCCTTCATAAGTTCAAGCCATACCAGATTGATGAAGATAAGCTGATATTTGTTTCGATGCGCAAAAGCCCAGACCCTGTCCCGTGGGTATACCAGTCATGCCAGTCATAGTACAAATACAAGATCGTGTCCATGCAACCTGAACGCCGGCCGCAGCGCCAGGCATACGGTACCCACCCCTCTTTATGCAAATGCGACGCTCTGACTTGGTGTTTTGCACGCCAGCTTTCCGTGTCGCAGCCCAGCTTTCTCGGGCGACACGTGTCCGCTCGCGTGAAGCTCCTACGACCCGCTCGCCTACCGCGGGCTGGAGGTGCGCTTCGGCTGCACGCTCTCCCTCTGCACCCTCAGACTCCGCATATTACTCCCCGAGCTAGCTCTCCCACCAAGGCGTCCATCCTCATCGAAGCTCTTGCCCTTCCTGTTCTCCTCATCATCGCTATCCGCCAAATCGCCCAGCTCGAACTGGTTCTCGACGTCGTAGTCGTGCATCAGGCCCGCGCCTTCGCCGCCATGGGAACGGCGCACCCCGCTGCCGTTGCTTTGCATGTACAGTTCCTGGCTGCGTCGCGCTTGCATGCTGCGCCGTGTGGGGAAGCCGCTGATGGCGTCGCTGGGGATGCCGTCGGAGAGGGCGTTGCCGAGGGTGTGGGAGCCGGTGGGGTCGTCGCGCGAGAGGTTGAGGAGGTAGACGCCGGAGAAGATGATGAGGAAGCCGCAGAGGAGGGAGATTGTGTTGACGGCGGAGGTGGTGTTGAAGCCTTGGAAGAGCAGGCAGGAGGCGATGAGGGTGAAGGTCGTGAAGGTTACGTAGTAGAGGGGGTTGACGCTGCGGAATGTTAGTATTTGCTGGCTTGCGTGCGGAGGGAGGGGACGCACATGTTGGTGCTGAACTGCGACAGCGCTTTGTTGAAGTAGTTCATCTGCGTGAGAATGCAGCCTACGACGATGATGACAAAGACGTAGGTCGAGGGGTGGGTAAACTGGTTGTTGCCGGCGAACGTCATCTTAAGGGCAATGCCAAAGGCCTTGATGAACATGATCGACACAGAGCCGGTGGTGGCGCAGATGGAGAGGTAGATGAGCGGGTTCTTGCGGCCGTGCTTGGGAGCGATCTTGTAGATCATGAAGATGGAGAAGACAGCGACGAAGAGGCAGTAGACGAGGAAGCCTGGATGCTGTTAGCTGTGTGCCAGGCCGCTTGGATCGCGCCGAACGTACCAGGCTGGAGCGCCAGGTTCAGGATCTCGTCGACCGAGGACACCTCCTTGTCGGGCGGCGCATGCAGCACAATGATGACACTCCCGATCAGACAGATGGCGCAGCCAATCTTGCCCAGGAGGCCCAGCTGCTCGTCGAGGAAGTAGCTGCCCAGCACGGCGCCGATGAGCACACTCAGCGCGCCGAGCGGCGTGACCAGGATGGCGGGCGCGAAGGCGTAGGCGGCGAAGTTGAAGATCTCGCCCAGGACCATGGTGATGATGCCGGCCCACCAGGTCGAGTTGCGCAGGTACGAGTAGCCGTCGCCGTCAAAGCCGTGCTTCTCCATGGACGCATTGAGGCCCTTCTTTGTGATGACGAAACTGGCGCCGATGGCGAGCGACGACGAGACTGCGAGGCAGAGGCCGACATATCTGGAGCGGTCAGCGGGTGGTGCTGGGCGGTGGGCGCTGCAGCGTACTTGTCTTCTACCATGGTGTCGGGGAGCGACTGTCGCCTAGCCGGGCGGATGTGAAGGTGGGTTCGGTAGAGCTGCGCTCGAATGCGCCTGCGGTCGGATTGCGACGAGCGGTGGTGTGATGCGGTGCGGTGCGGTGGTTATCAATAGTAGACGTAGTCTCGTCGGCTCAACGGCGCAGACCTCAGCACTTGAGCTCTGCTTGCGACGTCGCTTTTGGCGGTGCTGCCTGTCGGAGATTCGAGTTGTCTGCGTGGGGATGCGTCGATGTTCGTGACAGGCAGGGCCTTGGAATCGATGCGCGTTTCACCAAACGCCGCCGAGGAGACGAGCGTCGGGGCACCGACGAGTCGAGGAGTCGAGGTCCCGAGGGATGGATGCTGCACACAGGAAGGCGCTGTGGGGCCGAATGCGTCGTCACCTGCAGCAAAGGGAGCGGCGAGCGAACAAAGAGCAATTTACAGGAGAGCAGTGCAAGAACGACAGCGGCTCTGCAGCACGAGTACAACCTGGGGTCCGACAGCGTTTATCGATAAACCCAGTTCAATTCGATTCAACAAGCGTCCAGTGGCGCACCCGTTCAGGTACCGTCTCACTTTGGCGTGCTTTGGCAAGGTTCCGCCGGCTCCCTTTGCTGCCTCGGAGGCTGAGCAACGGCAGCCCAGCCCAGAACCCTAGATCGATGCAGGGGCCGAGGGGCTCTCGTGCGACACCCAAGGACCTCACGCCTTTTTCAGCCCAGACGCGTAACCCTGTGCCTGACCATTCTGAATTCCTGTCTTGTTGATGCACATCCGCACCGAGTGGCTGCACTTGCGCATTCTCACTCCTTCTAACCTACTGCCTCCAATCGCCAATCGCGTGTGGGTCGTCAAAGCCACTTCTACTATTGGCTGGCTGCATCTGCAGGACACGTCTCTAGTCACCATCAACCAAGCTATGCGCAAGACACGAAAGCAGATGCTGACTACACACGAGTACGACTCCTAGTTTCAACTAGTTGTAAAAGTAGATAATGTACGATACAAAACGTCCAATCGCAGCATCCGGGCGACATTAGCGCAACACGAGGCTGCCGAAAGATGCCTGAAATAGATCTTTGCCGACCCCACAGTCGATATTGACACCCACTGCTCGAAGGAGTGACGCAGCTCGTCTTCCAGATATCCTCGCAGCCGCGCGTGCGTCCTGACCGTCCTGACTGTCCTGCAATGCCGAGTGTGACAGCGCAGAGCGCCAAACAATGTCCTTCCGCTTCCATCCCGGGGTATCGTCGTCCAAGCCTGTGCCGTGCCTCCCAAACGCCTGAATCCAACATCCCAAGTATAAACACCCCAACTCCTCAAGCATGATTGTTTTGTATTTTCTTGGTGGTCCAGGAAAGAAGCTCACCAGCTGACATACCTTGCTGTTGCGCTGTCCGCAAGCCTTCAAAGGATCCAGAAGCTAGGTGGACTCTTACATATCAGAATTGTGGTTAGTAGACTATTAGTAGATGCTGTGAAAACGTGGCTAGGTGAAAGATCCATGTTAATGCTCGCCAGCTGCTGGAAGGGATGGAGTAGGTTGATCAAGGGTCGTGTTGGAGCAGGCTGGCAGGAAAATCCGGGGAAGGCGCGTTGACTGTGGAATAGAAAGCTAAAGGTTAGTACTCGAGGGATCTTCGAAAGACTTCGAGGGCAGCGGGCTTCACACCCTAGCTCTTTTCGCGTCTGGCAAGCAGAAGTTAGCATCGGACCCTTTTGCGCGGCGAGGAGAAAGCCATACCTGTAGAGTCGGGCGCATCGTCGATCCCATCGCCGACCTCATCGATCGACCGTTTCTGTCCCTGAGGAGAGGCCGGCTTGTGATCTTTCGATGAGGTCAACGTGAGGTCTGCAGCCGAAGACGTTGTAGCTCCAGGCTGTTCGGCCACGCCACCCTCTTCGTCTTCGAGGGCGGTGGTGTCGTCATGCAAAAGAACTGCATCTTCTCCTGGGAGATTCGAGGCAGGGTCTGCGTCGACCGCCCACTCTGGGGCGTTGTCGAGATCCAGGAGAGCATCGGCATGCGTGATGTTCTCAACGGCTTCGTAACTCTCCTCGCCGTAATCGCTGCCATTCACTTCGTGTAAAGGCTGCTCGTCAAAGCCGAGGTTGATCTCTCCGTCCATCTCTTGGTAGTTGTAGTCGGCAAAATCTTGGTTAGTGTCGCCGATATAGCTACCGTCACCCTCGAATGGATCTCCTACTGTGCCCTCCGCTTGGTAGTCCTGAAAAGGATCGCCCTGCTCGTAGCTCTCGGTGTAATCTTGAAATGCATAGTGGTCGGCATCATCGCCGTACTGTGTCTGCGTAAGCAGTGTGGTGTCATCACCGTGCTCCTCAAAATCGGCTTCATCTACGCTTGTGTGGTCATGTCTTTCATGTTCGGGGGCCAAGCTTGGCTCCTGAACTTCTGTGAGGTCATCTCCCTGGACAGTGGACGAAGATGGGGATGCCTCGTGCTGAGCGGACTTGTTCTCTTGCTCGTCCTCGTCATCACTGTAATCGACGAAGTCTTCGGCTTCTTGCTTTTCATGTGCAATTTGGTCGGGCGTCCTCTCATCCTGAGCTGCAGGTGCGTGTTGCTCAGCTGCCGCCTCGAGCTGTGGCTGTCTTTCCGATTCGTTTTGCTCGGTGGTGTGCGAAGCTGCTGCGTTATCCGTGGAGTCAAGGTTAGCAGCGTCTTGAGCGTCTTGAGCGTTTTGAGCATCATGAGACTCCTCGTCTTGAGCGTCTTCAGCCTCTTGAGCGTTCCGAGGCTGTTCGAGCTCCTGCGACAGTGCTGCGTCCTCATGTTGCTGAGTATCTTCTTGGTTGAAGCTTTCTTCGTGCTCCTCTTCTCCTTCTTCTCCTTCTCCTTCTTCTTCTTCTTCTTGTTGTTCTTCAGCGTCGCCAGACTCTTGCTCGTCGTCTTCTTCGGCTTCTACGGCCTCCTGCGCGACGCTGTGAACGGACGCAGGGGAGCTAGCATCTTCCTCTTCGTTTTCTTCTTCATCCCATTCAACATGATCATGATCAGTCGAAGCACTGGAGTCGACGTTTGAGAAGTGCGTCTCACCTGCAGACACTGCGGCATCCAAGGCCGAATACCCACTACCCTGCTCCGCGTACTGCGCAATATCAGCGAGCAACGTCGCAAAGCGCGGGCGGAACTGCAATGTGATGTAGAAGCAATCGGGGTCTTCATTGCCATCTTGTGCCTGCAACGTGTAGTACAGGGCAACCATCCGTTCCAGAGACACAGCTACGCAGGCAGTGTTGTCTTCATAGAGCTCAAGGTTGTGCAAGTGGTCGAACCTGAAACCGATTTCGTGTTCGCCGGAAACATCGTCACCGAGAGATAGCCTGCAGGCTTGGAACAGATCTGCAATGCTAGACTTCGCCACGGACAGGTCTTCGAGCAGAAAGTCACCACTGTCGTCAAGGTCATGTTGTTTGAACAGCCAATATTCGTTCCCTGCGTAGTTGACAGTCACGGGCCGAAGCTCAATCTGGTGGATGTCATGGTGAACACTCTCATGATCCTCGTTGGTCTCTGCTTGCTGCTCCTCATGATGATCTGGCGCAGTCTCATCATGTTGGGAGTGTTCATCTGTTGCAAGGGCAACACCGCCTTCTTCATCGGCGTGGATGTCTCTTTCCACGTCTGCATTCCGCAGCTCGGCGTCTTGTGTGTCATGATCGGCACTAGATCCTACCGTCTCGAGGTTCTCCGCGCCATCTTGTGTTTGCAAATCCTCTGTGGCTGTTGCGACAGGCTCCAGCGGCTGCTCATCCTCCTGCGTCTGCACGTCCTCGACGTGGTCATCGACCTGCGCAGCAGTTTCCTCCAGATCGAAGGACATCTGAACGCCTGCCTCTTCATGGACTGATGGGCTCTGCATCTTGACCGGCTGCTGTGCCTCGTCATCTGAGTAGTCGATCAAGTCCTCGTCTGGCGGCGCGAGCATGTCTGCCTCGAAAGTGGCTGCGCTTTCGTCCACATCATGGGTGACTGCGGCTGTGTCTTCGCCGTACACATCATCTTCCTCGATCAGATCGCCATGGTCGGCCATGAAATCGTCCTGGTCGATGTGTTCTGACACGTCGATACCACCGTCTGTACCCGCGTCATTCAGTGACATGTCATCGTCGTGGACTGAGGGTGCAGCGTCTAGGTCGAGATCGATGTCGCCATCGCCATCGCCGAAGTCGAAAGCAGTATCAGAAAGCATGTCCATGTTGTCGTCTGGCGCGGAGACCTCGAGAGCTGGCACGACTTGCGCGGTAGTGGTCATGTTGACTGTTTTGTATGAGTGGTATTAAGCCGGTGTGAGGGGCACCTCGAAGTGTAATCGATCCGAACGCGTCACCAGCGCGTGTGGCAATGCAGCAAAGGCTTGAGCAGAAGCTGTACTGTTTGGTGCGTAAAGAGAGAGTGGAAGGCTATGAGCGCATCGCGTCGACAATAACAAGCTTCTCGAGTGCAAATGTGGACGGTGGGCAAGATCGAGGGGACTTGAAAGGGTGAAATAAAGACAAAGAGGGTCCCGTGGGTCTGTGACGCGCCAAGGCTAACGGGGGAGTGGTTCGCGAGTCGAAGGGCAGCAATAAAGCGCTGCGGGCGGGGATGTGGCTGAGACTCGAAGAGACGGTAATCTTCGGCAAGTCCAGGTTAACGTCTTGTTGTACTGCGGTCTGGTGTCGCGTTCAGGCGGTCGTGGTGCGGGCAAGGGAGGAGCTGCTCTGCTTAAGTGCTGCGGAAGGTACGCTAGCGAAGGCCGCGAAACACGTGATTCTCCACATCGAACTTCCAGGTGTTCAGTGTTGCGACGTGCATAGGTGCCCGTGACAATTAGAGCTGTCTGACTGGGTTTTTGTAGTTGCAGTTGTCTGACAGCCGATCTCGCGGTCTCTTCTATACTTCTCCTTACCCGAAATCAAGTCTCGAGATCGTTGTGGTGTGATTTCCACTCGATCAACATCCCCTCCATCCTCAACCCTCGAAGTTGAGCGCAGCGCCGTAGCTCTCACAGCGTCCGCGAACACTCCCTGGGAGTCTACCACGACATCTCCCGCCTTTCGACCTAACAATTGATCGCTTCTCAACATGGTACACCCCCAGATACCCGGGACAGGCCATCTGTCAACAGCAAGCTGACGAACCCAGGTGGTCCTCGCAGCGTCGATATGCACACGGGGCGGCAAGGCCGTCCTCTCGCGCCAGTTCCGCGAGATACAGCGCTCCCGCATTGAAGCCCTCCTCGCCTCGTTCCCCAAGCTCGCCGACAGCAACACCCAGCACACGACGTGCGAGCAGGACAACGTGCGCTACGTATACCAGCCCCTCGACGAGCTGTACATGGTCCTGATCACCAACCTGCAATCAAACATCCTGCAGGACATCAACTCGCTCCACCTCTTCGCCCAGGTCGTATCGTCAACATGCAAGTCCCTCGACGAGCGCGAGATCTTGAGGAACGCTTTCGAGCTGCTCACTGCCTTCGATGAGATTGTCACGCTGGGCTACAGGGAAAACCTCACCATGAGCCAGATCAAGACATTCTTGGATATGGAGTCGCACGAGGAGCGCATCCAGGAGATCATTGCGCGGAACAAGGAGCTCGAGGCTTCCGAGGAGCGCAAGCGCAGGGCCAAGCAGCTGGAGATGCAGCGCAAGGAGATGTCGCGGTCGCAACGCGCTGGAGGTGGAATGGGAGGCGGCATGGGCGGCGGTATGGGCAGCGGCATGGGCGGCGGCATGGGACGTCAATCCTCCTACCCTGCATTCACACCGAGCGCGCCCACACAGACGGTCCCCGACACATACGACAGCTACGAGGCATCGAAGAAGGCGCCGGCCAAGCCCCTGGCCCTGGGCAAGAAGGGCATGCAGCTCGGCAAGAAGAACAAGACCAACAGCGCCTTCGACCAGATCGCCGGCGACCTGCCCCCGGAGAGCGAACCCCTCGTCGCACCCAAGGCCTCAGCACCCGCCGCTGTTGCCCCCGCCAGCGCCCGCCAATCGACCTCGAACGACCGCGAGGCCATTCACATCACCACCAACGAGACCATCTCGGCGCGCCTCGACCGCGAAGGCCTGCTCAAGTCGTTCGAAGTCAAGGGCGAGATGCAGCTCAAGATCAGCGACGCATCCTTGACACAAGTAAAGCTGGACCTGCAAACCGGCGACACGCGCGGCGCGCAACTGATGACACATCCCAAGGTCGACAAGACCGTATTCCGCAACTCGCAGGTCATCCAGCTCGCCGACACAACCAAGGGGTTCCCCGCGAACATGGGCATCGGCGTCATGAAGTGGAAGCTCGCGCCGCGCGCCGACGACGTGTCGGACCCGCCCATCACCTTCCGCGTCTGGGTCGAGGAGAGCGGCAGCACCTTCAACATCACCGTCGAGTACGAGCTGACGGGCTCCGCCCCGCTCAAGGACGTCACCGTCACGATCCCCTACGAGACCGACGAGCCGAACGTCGGATCCTTCGACGCCGTGTACGAGGTTGCCGGCGACAGTATTGAGTGGAACATCGGCGCCGTCGACGAGAGCAACAGCTCTGGCAGCTTTGAGTTCGAGGCCCAGGCCGCCAGCGACGCCGAGTTCTTCCCTATGCGCGTGCGCTTCAGCAAGAGCACGCCGTTTGTTGATGTTGATGTATGTTTTACCCTCAGATTAAGAGCTGAATTCATGCTAACGCTACCTCCAGGTCTCCAATGTGACGCTCATCTCTATGAACCAGGACGTTAGCTTCACCAAGGACGTCCGCTCGACCGCCGACGTGTACGAGATTGTATAAGGAAGCACGGGCGTTTTGGCTTCTGGAGTGGAGGACCAAAAAGCATAGATTAGAGCGGTCCCGAATGAGATTTGAGCGAGTCAGTCTTCCTCTTCCTGGACCCTTGCTTGACTTCGCGATTTGGTTTTCTGCGTGATTGCATGTCAAAGAGCTGGACTCGGGAATCTCGTGATGGAGCAGAGCAAGACGTGGTGATGATGTGCATTCGACGTACGGGTCATCTTCTCCGATTAGGGTCTGCACCCTTCCGTATGCTGTGCGTGGCACTTCTATATCATCCTCGAATAGCCTCTCAGAGTGCTGTTTCAAAGCCCGCTCATGACTGTATCCCCCTCCTCGTCCCCCGCCCCCTCCTCCCCTTCTATCCGGTCCTCGCTCTCACCATCCCGGGCCCCCTGCCCCGGATGATCCAGGTCCAAAACCCGGTAATGCTTCCCATCTTCCGCCAGCACAACCACAACCCTCCTCCCTTTCCGCCCGTTCACGACCAGCTTGTACGGCACGAATCGCTCGCCTGGAGCGAACTGGTGGATCGTGTGGTTTCGCACTTGCTCGGGTGAAATGGGAGTCTCTTGCACCGGCGATGGAGGGGCGCCGGAGGGTAGGAGGTGGTTCGGCGCTTGAGCGGCGGGGAGGGTTGTGTATGGGATCTGTGTAGTGCTGTCGTCGTCGTTTATTGGGGAGTTGTATGGGATGTGGAGGATTCTGTGGCCGGTGATGGATTCGCCGTCTGAAGTATGACTTTGCTTGGATTCTGGGACGTGCAGAAGCACGAGCAGAGATGAGTCGTCGACGAAGGAGAACGAGGTCACTTCCCCTGGGAAGAAGAGCGAGGCGATGCTGTGGCCGTGCAGATCGCGGGAGATAGAGGTGATGGCCGAGGCGTGGGTGAGGCGGTGGATGGTCAGTTTCTCAAAGCTTGCGGCGGAGATGGCGATGTATGTTGATAGGATTGTTGAAGAAGATGGAGACGTAGCGCTGGGCTGCTGTGCGTCTTTGTTAGAGGAAGAGAGCAGAGAAAAGACTGTGCGACTTACCTCGTAGACCATCCGCATGTCTACAGTGTCGTTGCCATCAGAGGAAGAGGCGGAGAGAATGATACCACTGTTCATCTGAATCCCGCTCTCCTGCCACTTGCTGACCTGTCGTAACAAGCCTGTCGTACGCTTAGCCAAATGATCCAGCACATGCTCCAGACACAGCGTATCAGGCCTCCAGGTTTGTCTCTCTTCGGCTACGCCAATGGCTTTCTTCGTATCTTCATAGCTCGCACACTCTTTTTGCCCATCTTCTTTCTGCAGCATCAGCGCAGGCATCAAGAACGGCTTCAAGCTGCTCTGCTGTAGTCCGTGTCGAACATACTCCAGCACTAACCCAACGTCCACACCAGAATCTCGCCCCTCCATCTCAGCACGGCTCTGGCTGTCGGGTTCTGTGGCTTCGAAATCGATTACGAAGCGCAGCCACCTGCTGAAGGCATGAAACTGTCTCTTCTCATCTGCGACGTATGACAAGGTCGTGTGAGCCAGGAGTCGCATGTTCTTGAGCACATCAAGGAGCGCAGTAAACTGGCTCGCTGGTCCGCTAAAGATCCAGTCTGAGTCGTGATACATTGCCAGGCCACGGAGGCGTGATATGACCGTGGCGGTGCGGTCGAGCGCTGGTATAAGGTTCTCGTGGATCAGCGCCTGCAACGTTGTGAGCGAAGTCGTGACTGTGCTGTCCCAGCGCTTGTGTCCCTGCTCGGTGAGCTCGTCGACGAGCCATTCGCGGATGAGAGCTGGACACGCGCCGGTGCAGGCGAGGTGGAAGAGATTTGTTGTGAGATCGCCTTGGCCCTTTTCTTCCAGCGTCTCGGTGATGTTCATCATGAACTTGGAGGGGAGGTCGGTGGCTTGTTTGAAGAATGTGCGGATGCGTTGGAGACATTGTGTAATATAGAGGAGGAGATTCTGTAGCTGCGAGGTTTTGGAGGCGATGAGGTGCAGATATATACCTGCGTTGGGTATAAAGTTGAGTGTAAGAGGTACGAAGGTGATGTTTTTCCTTTGTGTCGCTGGGGTATCGGTCTGCATGAGCAGGCCATGACTGCAACCGTATGGGTGACTTGCGTGTAGCAATGGAGTGCTCTTGATGTTCCAGACTGGTGGCAAGCTAACTGTGACTGTCTCCAAGGAGTCGTAGATTGAGGGATGTACGGTCCCGCGATCTGAGCACCGTATGAACATGTCCACCGAATTGTAGTCCTTCAGGTGATGTGAATGCAGCAAGGCGTCGACTTCCGCCTGCGAACTAAAGGCGCCCGAGTCTGCTTGGCTTGGTCTCATGAAGGGTAGCATTGGCGGTAGCGGTATTGCAGGCAGCTTTGGTAATAGCGTCTCGATGTCCATAACAGCAAGCTGATCAGGCAGATCAGGCGCACAGTCAAGCGCCTGCAAATCGGGCTGTCGCTGCAGGAAGTCTTCAATATCTGCGCCATCCTTTGCCTCATCCCACTCCTCAGTCTTGAGGTCGAACCCTCGCGTTGCTTTCCTCGTCCTGCTCTTGACCGCCTCAACATCGATGAAGTTCAACCCCCAACCAATGCACTTCACTCTTCCATCTCCTTCATCTCTTGGCGCATCTTTCGGCAGCTCCAAGTCTTTCAAACCCACCTTTCCCGTCTCGGCGCTGACGAGATCCGTCTTGCCGTCACTCCAGCTGACCGCGATACTCTTGCCATTAAACTCCCACTGAATCGTGTCGACAGTGACATCCTCGTTCTTACGCTTCAGGCCGAACGCCCGCTGTCCATTGATACGGTACACGTCCAAATTCTCCTCATCGGTCACGACGGCGATCAGGTCCATGGTAGGACAGTAGGCGATCAGGTGGGGGTGAACGGGGTGAAGCAGAATCTTCTCTGCTTGCTGGAGTAATGCCGGGGCATTTGGTGACTCCATTTTGGTATTGAGGCGGCCCTCGGGCCGGGATGAGAATGGTTTGGTTGATTGAGTGAAGACGAGGGTTGTTTGTTTGATAGTGAAGCTATCCACGTTTTGGGACTAGTGTCCTCGCGTGGTCACGATTTTGGAAAGCGCATGCTAAGTCTGACAAGAACCCAAACGAGACATGGCACTTTCAGAGCAGAGCTTGCTTTGTCGTTCTATGTAGCGACGACACAAAGTTTAAGCTGAGCAATTGAGTCTGGTCTACCAGCGACATTCGGCAGTGTAGAGAATAAGAAAGGTCGAAAGGCGCATCTTGGTGGCCACAGCCGTCTACCTATTAAACCACAAAGCAAGTTAGAAGTATCATATCGGGCATTACAGAAGTCACAGGTGGAGTCGGAAGAAGGAAGTGTGTCAGTGGAACAGTACATTGGTGAAACGCAGAGGAAGGATTTGAGAGATTTCACATTGCCAAAAGTACAGCCCATGCATTTTTCGGTATCACATTCCCTATAGCCTATCATGTGCGTAGACCTTCTGAAAAGCGTGACCGGAGAAGTATCATAACGCCCCGCCCTGCGCACGCTGCTATGCTGTGCGCGAGAACGCCGGGCGCTGTCATTGATCTTGACATGAATCCTAAGAACCAACGCCAACTCGATAAACCGCTTAATCCTTGGTCTTCTGAGTACCACGGAGCAGACCTGTCCTGCGGGCGGCAATGAGACCAGCCTTCTGACCGGGAACGGCGTAGCGGTTGATGGTCGAGGCCTTTCCGATATGCTGGTGGTTACCACCACCGTGAGGATGATCGACGGGGTTCATGGCAACACCACGAGTACGGGGCCAGCTGTTGCGCTTGGCAGCGAACTGTCAAAGTTAGCAGCTGAGCCAGGTGAGAGATATCGAGAATCCTACCTTGTGCTTGGCACGCGAGGCCTTGAGGAGGGGCTTGTCGGTACGTCCACCACCGGCGACGATACCAACCATACCACGGCAGGAGGAAGGAAGGACCTTCTTGGCACCGGAGGGGAGCTTGACACGGGTCTTGCCCTCGTCGGGGTTGTGGCCGATGACGGTAACGTAGTTACCGGAGGTACGGCCGAGCGCACCACGGTCGCCGGACTTGTCCTCGACGTTGGTGAGGACGGTACCCTCAGGGACGGAGTGGAGGGGCAGGATGTTGCCGATGGTGAGAGCGGCGTGCTTTCCGGCGTAGATGAACTGTTGTGGGTTAGTTACGAGCCCGTCACTTCTCGTACTTTGCGGGGACACTGACCTGGCCAGTGTACATGCCCTCGTTGGCAATGAAGGTCTCGGTGTTGTGCTTGAACTTGTAGGGGTTGCGGAAGGTGACCCTGGCCAGAGGAGCGCCACGACCGCTGTCGTGGACAATCTCCTTGACTACACCGCGGATGTAACCATTGCGCTCAGACTGCCGCTGTTAGCAATCTTCTTGTGGTGCGCCCGCCGGTGTGCGAGGTCTCTGTCGGCTGTGCGCAGATGCTCTCGTCCTCCTCCCGGCGTGCGAATGGCGACGGATCGAGACGTACGAAATCGAGCGTGCGGAACTGGGCGGGGGCCTTGTTCAGGCGGGTGTTGGCCGTGAAGATAGAGCCGCGACCCTTACGCTGGTTGCGGATGACACGACCCATGGCGACTGACTTTGCTGGTGGTTAGTATCGTGGTCGAGCAAAGAGAGCGAAGTTGTAGGTGCGCACTTGCCGGAATTTCGCTCGCTTGTGGGCGCGCTTGCCGTGTTGGGTCTGAGCTGGCAGGCGTGTGCACGGTCCACATCTCGACTTGCAACACCAAGACCTCCACCTCCAGCCAAGAGATTCATCACCAGCTGCTGCGCGCGATTTCTCGTCTGACAGCCCAGCCTATTGCGTGGACTCCCAGCATACAATGAAGGCGCGTCTGTCGACTCGAGTACAGGTCGCCCCTATGACAACTCTTGTACGTAGCTTTGACTACGACCCACGGTTACCAAGTCCCTGAGCTGAATCGAATAATGGTCACTTATCGTACAAAACCTTTGCTTTTCGCTATGATTCGGCTCTTTCCTAGTGTCGGTCCTTCATCACTGACACCGACACACGCACTGAATGCAAGTTCAACTCGACCGTCAGGCACACATAGCTACCGCTCTATCTTTCGAGACGTAAACGCTACAATGGGCTAGACTCACGAGCTAGGACATCTATACAGAACCAAACGAGAGAAGGTGTAATGCCGTCTCTACAGAACTACGGAACGTATAGCACCATTCGGTCTGTACGATCTTCCGCATGAGATATACGATCTCACCTTCGCTCAGGTCGGCTGAACACTGCATGTATCGCAAACTATAAGCTTGAGCCAGCAAGACTGTGGCATACCTACGCAGGCACCGGTACTTCATCACTGACCTCTATACTTTTGGTGGACGGGAGGCATTCATGACGCGTTGCGCACATTTGCCAGATATTCACGAAGGTTGTCAGCCTCGCTGAAACTTTCGAATACTCTTAGACTTGGGTGTGCTAAAGCGATAGCGTCCAAGTCAGAGACAGATGATGAGGCCAGGAGACGACATCCATCCTAACACCAAGTCGGAACAATCGTCAGTCCCAAGTTTGGGACTAGTGAGACGTTCTGGACACAACAGACTAGCCTAGACTGCGTTACAGACGATGCACTTATCCTTCCGTCTGGACATACGGGCATATGAGCACATCATCGCAAGGCTGAGTCTCGATTTGTCGGCGCCGAACTTAGCACGTCGCAACAAAGCAGAGAACACGATCGAAGCAGATAACATCGCCCAGGACCTTGCACATCTAGACGGCGAGAATTTTGCCCTGGACCAACCGATTGCGCAGGTCATTGCCCGACCATGCTGCGTGGTTGCTCCTGCAGGATGGCAGTTCATTGAAGAGGACAAGCAAGATGTCAATGGGATGATCGAGATGCAGTCATACAGTGTTGCTTCCATCTTTCTGCGTGAGGGTGGAGAGCTGGTATTGGGGATAGATTCATGGCGATCTTGGGGTGCTGAAGTAAGGAACGTGCTGGGCGAAGGTGTATGAGACTTCTCTCTGTGGACAAAAAGATTCAGAGGCGTCAGAGCCCGTCCTCGTCAGTCCGTTCAGGCATGGCTCTCTCTGAAGGTCGCCCAGGGTCGACATCAGAGTCCACCAGCAAACGAACGGGAATGGTCGTAGACCTTCTCGACAGGCGTCACACAATTCCTAAAGAACGTCGAGTCGACGACCCGAGGTCATCCCAACAGCAGCGATGCCGTTACCGCTTCTCCGACTTCATCCTGTCGCCCGCTTTATTCACAGGCCTGCAGAAAGAATCAGACAGCGTGCGTGCTAGCAGCGTACAGAAACAGCAATTAAGTATGCTCACTAAATGCGCCTCTCTCTCTTGATTTGGTGTTCGTACTGAGCCTGAACAGGTCGATCTGAGTTACTGCTCTCTGTCTTGATCGCGAAGCCGCCACAGCTCTTCGTAACAGTCACCGCGTAAAGAGTTTGTGAAAAGGTGGGATGTAGCTTATGAAGAGAAAGGAATAAAATCCTTGCGCAGGTATGACGACGCTTGAAGGAAGAAAGTGGAAAGAACGACTTGCGCGTCACCGCATCTGACTGACCTTACAATCGAGCATACAACTGAGAATCCAACGGAAAAGAAGTGGAAGTTCGTTACAAAGCTGTTGAAAGACAAGCATCAGCATGGCTCGTGACATCTACTCACCATGTTTGACGGCAGGCAACTGGTACTGGACAGCCAAATGATTCGAGGCAACGGCACTCGAGGCAGGCCAACAGACAGCTGCAGATGGCAACACTGCGACGACAGGTGCAAGTACGGCAACAGCAGTCCACTCTGAAACTGATGCAAGGAAGTGAAGCTAGACTCTCCATGGCAGATGATTGGACTGCAACAAGTCGAGCAGGGCGTGTGGTTCAGGGTGTCCACCGAAGGGAGGTCGTAAAGTTCAGCGAGGAGTGAGTGTGCGCGCCAGGCAAACTGGATAAAAGGGTAGTGTAAAGGATTTCGACAAGTATATAGCTAGAGAGGAGGGATCTGCTGGTTATATCAGATTCGAGAGGCGATCTGTGCGTATTGGGTGGGTCGTTGACTAACGGAGGAGTGAAGCAGCTGCTTGGTGGCAACATCGATTCATCTGGTGTGAGACATGTGCTTTCACTTCTTGCGTCGGGTAGGTTTACAAATATCCCGCTTCACTGTCTCTGAAAAGGTATCACCAGACACCACTACTGTTTCGGACTTCCTAACCTTTGCAGAAACTCGACATGGCAGAACACGACCAAATTCAAGATCCTCAAGACGATACCATCGCCTCGCTGCGGATATAACTGCAGCTCCAAGAGCAGAGGGAGACTGGAATGGTCAGCAATTATGTCGAACTCCTTCTTGGGCGCATCGAAGGTCTACCTCCTCAGGGTCAGCAAGCACTTATACCTCTTGCCATGCAAAACGAGTACCAGATCATCGAGAGCCGAATGGCAGCCAGGCGCGCAGAGCTGCAACTTCTGAATCACCAGTATGAGACCCGTGGAGTCCAATACGAGCAGCTCCAACAGCAGCACCGAGAACTCTCGATGGCCGTGAACGCCTTCAGCGCTGGATCTGTACCTCAGCACAGTACCTACAATATCTTCCATGGCCAGCTTGCTGGCAATGTGCCACCAGAAGCTGTTGCCCAAGGTCCACCCCACGAGTTGGCCAGTCACCCAGCTCCAGACGTCTCCCCACATGACTTGTGAGTATGCCACTGCCAGCACATTAAGACATTCACTGACCCGATTGATGAGGCCAGAGCCTCTGTACCGCAATCCTTGCACTCGTAAGCGCTGCAAGATCAGTGGTTGTCTCTTCACTCACCCTGAGCAGCGGCAAGCTTATCCTGGAGTCGTCGCGAGACTTTCTTGGTATACTGGAAACATGCAGTAGGCGTTGTGGAGTGGCAACTCGTGTCATTATTTACGGGATCAAGAATAGGTATGAACGTGCATAAAAACATCACAGCAAAGTCACCTCAAGAAATAAACATGAAAATTTCCCCAAAGGCGTATTACTCCATACGCTTGTTACTATAAGCTACGAATCCTCAAAGCGGTTGACGACAAGGAAACGACCTTCATCTACGGGTATCTACTCGATGTCCACCTTCTTGATTTCCACAAACCCCTCATCCTCCTTCCTGACCTCAACCCTCAAGACACCATCCTCCAACTTCGCCGTGATGCCCTCAGCATCGACATGCGCGGGGTTCGCCCTAGAGCCCAGCCTAATCTTCCTCTCGAACGGTCCGACCTTACGCTCGTTCATCGCCAGTGTCTTCAGGAATTCCTCGTCACCAGGACGGTATATTACACCTGCGACAGACAGCTCAGACTTCTCGGCGTCCCAGTTCACGCCAACGTCCTCCTTCTTCGCGCCAGGCAGGGAGATGTGGATTATGTATGCAGAAGCTGTGTCGAAGATGTCGGCTTCGGGGCTAAAATCTTCGTTGTCCTTCTTCGTAGTGTCATTGTCGGGGTTGGAAGGGTGCTGACCGGTGAATGCCTCCCACAGCGGTGCAAACATGGCTGCCTGCTGCTCGCGAGATGAGCCACAGAAGTTGCCGAAGGAAGGACCAGATCCTCCAAATGGTCCGCCACGGCCCCAGGGACCACGTCGTCCTGGGCCTCCGTGCTGGTGGGGACCGCGAGGGCCGTGAGGACCTCCAAAATGCCCTCTGTGTGGGGGACCGTGCTGGCCATGAGGGCCGCGACCAGGTCCACCGTGAGGCGGGCCGTGATGTCCACGAGGGCCATGAGGACCTGGGCCACCGTGAGGACCGCAACCTCCTCGTCCTCCAAAGCCATGGCGGCCGTGTCGGCCGTGTCGATGGCCATCCTCGCCATCGGAGCCAGAGCCAGATGGACCCTCACCATTGTCATTGTCATTGTCAATGTCGTTGTCGTTGTCGCTCCTCTCGCCATCCTTCTCACCGTCGTGCTCGTGATGGGGTCTGTGCTCGTCGTGGTGATGAGGGCTGTGTGGGTGAGCTGGGGAAAATGGTGGTGGCGGGGGACCACGATGAGGCAGACCTCCAGGGCCGCCGAAGAGCTGATTTCCCCATGACCAAGGATCGAATGGGTGAGGAGGACGAGCACCTTCAGACCGAGGTCCGTGATGACCTTCGTGACCTTCGCCTTGCTCGCTGTCGTTGCTGCGGTCTGGACCAAAGAACGGATGATTGCTGCCTTGCTGCTCAAGGCTAGCGATGAAGTCCCAGAAGGGAGCTGAGTTATTCATGTAATTGAAAGAAGCCATGATGGTTGTTGATGATGGGAAGGAAAAGCATCACAACCTACCTTTTCGGGCACTTATACACATTCGTCCGTCCAGGCATCAAGAATCATGTGGCAGGCGTACGTACGTCCACCCCTCCTCGCCACAGCCTTGGACGGTCACCAAACGCGCCCCGTTGCGTCACAGGCCAATAACATAGCTTTTTCGGACATCCCGCGAAGCAAGCGGAATCTTTGAGAAGAGTCATGGCTGATAGGCGTTGCTGCCCCGTCTCATGGAAGTGTCTAGCCTTCTAAATGGTAGGCATAGAGTGATTGCGCGGCCACCAGGGTGTCCCAAGGGGGAAAGACTCGAGAAGTTGTCGGAGGTTGTTTACACCGATGTGGCGCAAGAGGCGTCAATCGTGGCGATGGACGCGTCCAGCAACGCGTTGCAGCAACGTTCTTCTGATGTGTTCGGAGGATTGCGAGCGCCTTGGCACCGACGTGTGGACCCTTCAGTCAACCCTCATCCAGACTGCGCAGTGGGTGTTTGAAGCTGCCAAGATGTCCGCTATCCGCCTGTCACCGAACCCTCATGGTTTCCCCGCGCTGCTGTTTGCAGTCAAAGTTCCTATGCTGCAGCAATGACGCAACTCTGCATCTAAGGGCATCACTGCCAAAGAGAAGGTCTGACAGGTGATGGTTGCATCGACAGGTGAGTGCCCTGTAGCTTGTGATGTGGTTTTGTAACCATGAGCAATTAACTTACAATTTCAATGCTTGTATCAATGCGCTTGAATCTGGGATTTGTTGCGTGGGTTTGTTCAAGACACATCGATGCGCGATTGCAAGGCTGAACTGGAGGGGTGGCGAACGAGCTGCTCGCGTAGCTGACTTAGTGCGATCGAAGTGGGGTGAGAGGGGCCTTCCTCATGACGCTGTGGCCAAGCAAATATACAAACAATTGCTTCATTAAACCTCAGTGCTTCTTTCTACATACACTGTACGCTCAAAAGCCAACGCCCAACCCAAAACAACTACACATAACCAATTGAAGCCACTCACAATGCCTGCCATCCCCACTTCCACCTCCGTCAGCGAGTCTGCCGTCATCGACGCACCCTTCAGCGATGTCTGGCACCTGATCAAGCTCCAGGATTTCAGCAAGTTCTGGTCGAAGCTCGAGAAGAGTGAGTTCGTCAAGGGCGCCTCTCCCGAGACCGACGTCGTTCAGTGGACATTCAAGGACGGCCAGACCCTCGAGGTCAAGCAGGAGGAGCACTCTGTAAGTTTCTGAACCAAATTTGCGCATATGCTGTTGCGCAGAAACTTTACCCAGATACTTAACACGGGACCAGAGCTAACGTTAGTTACAGAGCATCGACCACTACATTACCTACTCCGTCATCTCTGCTAAGCCCGAGCTGAGCTACACCTCCGTTGTCTCGACCATCCGCGCATACCCCGTCACATCTGGCAAGCACGAGGGCCAGACCTTCATCACCTGGACTGGCAACTTCTCTTCCGACGCTGATGCTAGTACGTTCGATAATACCCTATACTTCACGGCCAAAGCTAACGTACCTAGGTGTCATCCAGGACGCCAAGTTCAAGCGCCGCGAAGCTCTCGACGACCTCGCCAAGGCCGCCTCGAAGAAATAGACTTCCCGCAGGGCTGACAATGGAAACAGACGAAGGTGGTGTGAAGGATCGGTCATTTCCAAGAGGCGTTTCTGTCTGCCTTTCAATGGCGTGGACCAGCGAATGTGTAGACGATCACAATAATATATGTTATGATGAAACACGAAAGGCTTGTCTCAATGTATTCGTGGATGTGGTTGCGTCGGCTACGACAGGCTTGCTGATCTACAGACTATCCAGCTCTCCAAGCTACCGTCTCCGCGGGAAGATCGACAACGTTCCGCGCACCCTATTGCCGGCTACAGGCTGCCCGAGTCCGTCAAATAACAAGGGCTATCGAATGATGCGCACTTGGCTGCATGCGACCGGGCCAAATGTTCCCCTGCCGTTTGCTGCCTTGAGTCGTGCTTCCGCGACACGATAATGTTGTCGCGACTCGTGCATGGTGGTGAGAGGCTTCCAGAATACGGGACATGATACTTGGGTCACATGCTAGGAGAAAGCTCCCAAGAATGTGGAAGCACGTCCACCGTCGTGTACGAGAGCCGCCTGTCCGTGTATGCTCATCGCTGCGACTTCGAGCTGCTGTATGCGATGGTACCTTCACATGCTCAAGGCACAGGCGACAATGGCGCAGAAGAGTGGCGTAGTACTGTCTTGTCTAGTTCCTTTGGTCGCTGTCGCGAGTTCCAGCTCCTATGCTTCGAGTGCATCGGCGCCGTGCGCTCGGGTTCGCGCGTGCTCTCAACTACTTTGACTGGCCAAGGGAAGTCCAGCGCCGAGTGGCCATCTGGCCGCAGGATACGGTCCTGGCTCTCTCTCTCGCCGCCTCCAGAGCTTGAGCTTGACATCTCGATGACTTCGCCGCGCTCGGCAATGAACTCAGCGAAAGTGGGCTTATCCGCACTTGATGCTATTGTCTTGCGCTCGTTTGAGCCAAGATGAGTGTTGAGGGACGTGGAATTTGTTGTCTGGCGTGAGCTTCCATGCGATCGGCTATTGGAAGAGCGCAACGACTTGGTGATTGTGCCTGCTGTTGCGAACACGCGCTTCAGAAGGGGACGCAGAGTCGCCAGACATCCTGCAATGATGCTTGCGCCGCACTCGATTGTGGACCAGATTGCGATGTTCGTGGCGTTCCAGAAGAAGTCGTCGATTTGAGTGAGGCCGTCAACGTATTGGAAGCGAATCATAGAGCAGATGCATGCGCTCGCGGCGAGGCAGAGGATGAAGCCGACAGAGAACTTTGATCTGCGGTCCATGTTTGCGTTCCAGAGGACTACTATTGGGAGTACAACAAAGACAAGATCGGTGATAGTGGAGAAGGCAGCTGAGAAATGCCCATCAGTAACAGGTCCTTGGGCTTTGTGCGAGTTGACACCTACCTGATTGATACGCCATGAAACGATCAAGGCCTCTCGGAGTGCAGTCGTTTTTCAGCTGCTGGAGGGCATACATGCCAACGTTCGGTCCGCAGCGGAAGATGCAGTAGAAGAAAGCTGACACTGAAGACAAGATGTTGGCGCCGATGGTCACGTAGATAAGCATCAGGTGCCAGGATGCGACTACAATGCGCGCAAAGAAGATACCAAGCGAAATCTTGATCATCATCATGGCTATGAGGTAAGTCGACTCGCTAATAACAACCCACTTCTTCTGTCAGTTTCAACCTACAGCAGGCTCGGTGTGACTGACCTTCGTGAGCTTTTCCAGCCCTTCGTAACTTGTGACATGCGTCCCACCACCGTTGGCTTCAATGTAGAGTTGACTTCCTGAAAAGATTGTGAAGATCATCTACAGGCACGTCAGCTCAGACAGATTCTTGCTCAGACAGTAGTGATGCATACACCAGCGAGTATCATAGTTGCGTCATCCCATCCGAAGCTTGCAATAATCCATGTGCGAGTCCATACTCGCAGGATAATGAAGAACCATGCCAGGGCAAGAAATGCGATCGTTATTCTTTCTGATTGCTCGCCTGCCTGAGCGAGTTCATCGAAGCCATGCACCATGGCCAGTTCGAACGGTAGCAAACGCAAGGTTAGGCGCCACGTGCTATTAGCGAATGTGTCGTCCCAAAGGACAGCGTGAGGTGTAAGGAGTGACAGGAGGTAAGTACTGGATGGAGACGATAACGATCGTTCAGCACAACAGCGAACGGTTGGCTCTATCGCTACATATCGGATGCAGCTCGAGTATATGGACGACGTTTCACGACACCGGCCTTGACACCACGTTGGGAAGGGTAGGTGTACAAGGTAGGACAGACTTGATGACGAAAGGCATGGGTCGTGTTCATCGGTCCGGGCAAAAGAAAGGTCGCCGAAGGATTGGAACAACCCCTCATATGGACTCGAGATGCATTTCTTCCGAGCTGAGAGCTGAGAGAGCTGGTGCTGAGCTCCGTGTACTAGCTTGCAGGTAGTTTATAGTAGATCTCATGCACCAGCAGCGCGGTATCTACTCCGGGGCACCGTCATTCCTCTTCCCCGGAGCTACACCAAGTCCAGCATGTTTAGTCCCTTCGCTGCTCGAATTGAGTTCGGGTGGGACCGCGCCGTCAGAAACCATCAAAAGCAAATCCAGGCACCGGTTGGGCGCCCTGTTGTCGCTGAGACAGACAGCGGATAGATCTGGTGGCGTACAGTCGTTGGGAGCGCGGCGGACTCAAAATCAGTGATAGCGATTGGCGCTCGTGATTTGCATATTCGCTGCAGGCACGTCGACCCAATTCGTGTCACAACGGATTGCGCATGAAGGATGAGTGGAGAACAAAGCTGCAGGAAACCGTGTTTGGAAGCCAAATATCCCCACGCGCTCGGACCAATGACCGTTTTGACAGCTCGCTACCCTGCTCAAGAGCAAACCTTCATATCTACGACGAAAAGTACACTGGACGGATTTGAGAAGCACAATTGCATCATAAAACGTTTGTAAATATTTGGGATCTGGGCGCAGTCTGAGATTCGAGCAGCTGCAAGGTTGTGCAAGGGATTCACTCCTTCCTTGTTCACGCAACCTTCACCAATCAACAACGCCATCGGAACCGCCTTGTACTACATCTGCTGCGAGCGATCTCCAATTCAAGTCGGAAGCGCCACAGAACTGGAAAGTCGAGGCGTGCTCGCCGACCATCTTCTCAAAACGTTCATCAGTCGTTGCGCTGGGACCAGCAGCTCGCGTTGAGCCATTCACTTTGAGCATACTCGTCACCTTCAATTTGCAAGAGACCCTGGACCCCACAATTCACGCTCCTGCAACTTCTTGCAACCATCCCTGCAGACCTAGCCACTACTCTCAACTGTCTGGACCCGCACATTGCACAGCATTTTCGTCGAAAACAGGATATTGGGAGAATGCCTACATCAACTAGGAGACAAGCGCAATATCACATGCCACCACCTCCGGCGGAATTCTCCGACAGCGACCAGGATGTAGACGAGGAAGAGATGGAGCCAGAAGGGGAAATGGGAGAGGAGATGGTGGCCATGGATGGGGACGAGGATTTGGAAGAAGAGGACGGGCTCGGTAAGTCCTTCCTTGCTGCACGCCCTGGCTTCGTTCTGTGTCACGTTACATGACCTTCACATGTTCATGTGCCCCATTTGGAATCATCTCACGCTTATACTATCGTGATGTTTGTTTCGCTCATCCCCAAACGTAGGTGGTAGGTGTTGCACAAGCTGGCGCCCAGAAGCTTGACATGTGTCACTCTCACACCACGATACCCTGCGATGTACCTTCATCTGTAAACCTTATTGACCCTTCGTAGCGTCTGCAGAGACACTTCCGAGCCTCGATCCACCGCCCTCCTACCTGCGAGAGATCAGCACCCTAGCATCCTGGACAGTATCCTCCTCGAAACCCGGCTGCTCGATTCCCCAACTCCGGCATCCGTCTCCAAACTTCTTTTGGCAATCCGACGGCCCTCAACCACACTACCTCAACATCCACTTCTTCAAATTGGTCCGTATCGTCGGCCTGCGGCTGTACCTCGACTTCGAACAAGATGAATCCTACACACCCACACGGATCATCTTCCTCGCTGGGTCCGGCATGAACGACCTCCAGGAATGGGGCGAAATGCGTCTCGAATCGCCACGAGGTTGGCAATGGGCGGACTTCTCCAACGTCGGGGACGCAGACTCAGACTCGTCCATGTCTGAGCCCGACAGCGAAGACGACACCTTCAACACACACATGGCAGACCTGCACCGGCCGCGCAACCGCAGAACCTCCGAGCACCGCTCCAGCGACAGCGAAAACATGCCGCTCCCGCCGCAGCGCCAGCGCGTGCCCTCCAACTTCCCCAACCTCGAGCCCACCTTCGACACACCCGTCACCACCGCCGCAGTCCCGCAGCTACCCCAGCACCGACCCACACCCACCCCCCAATTCACCCCCCAGCACGAAACCCCCGTCCTGCCCCGTCCAGTCCCGCGCCTACCCTTCTCCAGTCTAAGCCCCAACACCGCGCCGCGTCCGCGCCGGCTCGAGCGCAGACCAAAGATGCCCGTGCTGCGCGCGCACCTGGTGCAGATCAAGATCCTGGAGAACCACCAGAACGGGAAGGACACGCATTTGCGCGGATTGCAGATTTTTGCTCGGAACGACGAAGGGAGTGGGCCTGTGAAGAGCAGGGTCAGCGCGAGTGATGCGCGGGGCGTGGACTTGGGCGAGGTGGGGATGATGAGGACGGGGAGGAAAGGGAGGGAGGAGGTGCTTGAGTTGGGGGGTTTGGGTGGGTTTGATATCCGGTAAATGACGGATGTGGTGGATTTCTAGAAGGTCGACGTGGACTGTTGTGCATACCTGGTATGGTGTGGAGATGGGCAGTGAGGATACTTGGCAGCCTTAAAAATTTTGCATTACTCAATCCCTGACTTATTCCTCCGCCGTGTCTGACTTTTATATACAATCCGGGGAAATCCATAGTGACCCACCTCTATGCAGCGCCTACGCTATGCATATTGGTCTAACTGAAGGAGATGGTATAAGCCGCACTAACACATATCTCGAAGCAGAATTGTCCTTCTCCCGCCCATGAGTGTATCTCTTCTGCTGTTCGCTTTGTGATTCTTCTGATATGATCCCTGCCTCAGGGCATAAGGTAATACGCCTAGAATAGACCCTTACCCTCGTTCTTGCCAAGTGTGTTGTTGATGTCCTTGGGCTCAGGCTCCTTCTCGGTCTTGCGCTCAGGGTGCTCGTCGTCCGACACGTCGTTCAGGCTCTGTACGCTATCGGCATTCTTGTTCTTCTTGTTCCTGTTGCGCTTCTTCTTGGAAGGAGTGCTGGTCGGTGTGCTGGCGACATCATTGGGACCCTGTTCCCGTTCGGCGTTCACATCGTCAGCGTTCTGCTGGGCCTTCTGCTCGAGCTTGTCGTTGGCGTCCTGTGCCTGTTGCTGAACCTTGTTCTTGGCGTCGCTGGCCTTGTTGGCGACGTCGTCGGCGATACCGCGTGCCTTCTCGGTCGTGTTCTTGACGCCGTTGGTGGTTTCATCGAGAGCCTGGCTAACCTTACGCTTGATGCTATCGATCATCTCCTGGTTCGATGGGCTTAGGCTCGATCGGGCGTTCTTACTATCCCCATTGGTACCTTTGCGTCCGCGCACGGAGCCGTTGTTGTTGCCGTTGCTCTTGCCCTCCTCGCTGATGGACTCGATCTCGCGCTCGACGCCGTGCATGGCGTCGCCAGCGGCCTTCGAAATCGGGGTGTGCTTCGACTGGTGCTTAGCCTTGGGGTTCGTTCTGCGGAAGTAGGATTTGACGAAAAAGCGCATGAAGAGACCGGTGAGCGGTGCGAGGTAGATCAGGTTGAGGTAGATAGCGAACGCCTGGCCGGAGGTGTCAATGCAGGGAACATGCTGGTACTCGGTGCGGTAGACGATCCTGTCCACAGTGTGGGTGCTGTGGTGAGGGTGGAGCAGGCGCTGTACGGGGTTCTCGTGGGCAGCGACCGCAGTCGGGGGGTGCGGCTGCTGAGCCGGAATGACCGAGGAGCCGGGTACGGGGATGTTCTCAGCGAGACCCTCGTCACCAGCGGCGCGGTAAACGAGCTTCCACAAGAAAGCAAGAGCCGGACCAGTGGAGGTAGGCAGGACCGCAGATGCGGTCTCAGTGACAGACTGGACAGCAGACGAAACGCTGGAAGCAACAGACGAAGGCTGAAGGCTGGAGGTGATCGTTTCAGCAACCTTGTGTGCAACCGAGACCGGGACGGTGTACGAGACGAAGAGGTGCAGAGCAGCGAAGCTGGCGCCGACGAGGAACTGGGTGATCTGCATCGTAGTGAGGGTGCGCTTGACAAAGTTGGGCACGCGGTAGCCAAGGGCAGAGAGAGTGTAGTAGGTGTACTATGAAGATGTCAGTCGCTGTAATGTCCTCGACTCGGAGATCAGAGTAAAAGCTTACCATCATGGCGTGGATGCCGGAGTTGATCTGGACGAACATCCAGATAGGAGGAGACATGTAGCGCATTCCAGCCCACATGGACAGCATGGCGCCGGCGTGGTGGTACTTCTGGAGAGTGGTGCTACGCTTTCCCTTGACCAGAATGATGACGGTGTCGAGGACTTCATAGAACTTGGAGAGGTAGAACCACCAACCCCAGAACGCAAGTCCCTCGTTCCACATCCTACCAATGTCGGTGCTGTCAGGCATGCCATTGGCGCTAACGTGGATGTTGGGGTTCCTGCTGCCCCAGCTGTTCGTATCCGGGTTGTAGGTGACCGCGTCGCCGAGGCCTCGTGGTCCCTGGATCTTGCAGAGGGCGTCGACGGTACCAACAAAGGCATTGGGCTCCCTCCAGTTGGGGAAGGACGACTTCAAGCCGTGGAACATGGCGAAGCAGGTAAGTCCGGAGTATACTGCGAGGAAGACATTGTGCGCAATGACGAACGCCTTGAACCAGCCGTGGCTCGCGATCCTCCACGGCTTGTTGCCATGTTGGCGGTTGTACCAGTTGAGGTAGGTGACGGACGCGGCGTAGACAGCGGCGATGGTCAGGGGGACCTTGGGGTCGAGCGCCTTCTCAAAGAGGTCCTGCGGGATTTGAAACGGGTTCGCGAGAGTCGGTTCACCGCTGTATGGGTTCGTAATGGGCGGCGGTGCAGCATCTGGGGGGAACCTCAGGACGGACCACGCAGGGACCTCCCCGGGAAAGAGTGATGGGCCTGCGCCAGACATTGTGACGCTGCCTGATTCTCAATTGGTTGAGCTGTGTGCGCGCACGAGTAGACTGAATGCGCCGGAAGTGTTGAAGATGCGCGTAAGGATGGCAGTGCGAGGTGGTCGGTGGAAAGCTTGCGCGGTTGAAAGCTCTCAGGATGACGTCGTTGGCATGGAAAGGCGACGCGCGCGTGGACAATGAATAATGGGTGAAAGAGGCCGCCGTGGGATTTTCTGCGATCAAGTGCCGTCAATGGCTAGACTGGACCGTTGACGCTTGGTCGAATCGCAACGGCTGGATTCCGAGAATCTGGACGTTCTCTGGACGCTGCCGTCGTCACGCAGGTGTGCTTTCTTGGTTTGTGGGCACGCGTGCGTTCTTCCCAGTCTTCAAGTCGCTCAAACAGCAAAGAGCGGGTGCGCGCAATTATACACAGCGCTCAACTGGGGCCATGCACACATGTGGCACTCGGTTTTCGGCCTTGTGGCTCTTTAGAGCAGGCGTCTTGGTGATGCCCAGGTGGAAATCCTCTCTCACGGCAGGCTAGCGGTGCAACAACAATTTTTTGGGAAGACAGCCAATCACACAGGCCCATTTGCCTCGGTTGAAGTAGGCCTGGACACACGATCTACGCTACGATGTTCGAACGCGACAGCCTGCCTGTATCAAAGCACGCCTAAGACTGTGGGTGTCAATGCTGTACTAAGAGTGTCCTCCAGCTTCGCAAGGCTAGCAGAATCGGGTAACTCTCTAGATAAACCTATACCGTCAAGTCGGGAGCAGTAATTCCAGCGATCCGCCCGAGGAAGCCGCAAAGTCGTTCTGACAGGGATGCATGTACCCTGAAATGTTTTCCTTCAACATCCTGGTCGGCGCACAAGGCATCACGGTTCAACCCTTCCGAGGAGCACGTTCGTGGGGACGATCATAATAGGGCAGCATCGCTGTGAAGTCTATACAATAACACATATACCGCTAGAGGATCAGAACTTAGGCTTGCTGCTCAATGGGATTGGCGGCGGCTCCCCAGAATCGTTTGACGTTAACGCAGGCTTCTTAGCTGGCGGCGGTGGTGGGGGCTTCTTTCCCAGACCTCCTGCTGGCTGTGAAGCTTCTGCGGAGCTTGATCCTCCCGCAAAGCTGTTGACTTTACCTGCGATGCCGTACTTTTGGTTCAGCCCACTCGCTGCCCGCCAGCCCGACGCTGCTTGTTCGCCGTGCTTTTGCTGGAAGTTGTTGGCTGTCGAAGCTGCACTCTTTAGATCTGAGCCAGATACTTTCGATGGATCGTTACGGAAGTTGCTGGCAGTCCTGAGTGCTGCTTGCTTATCCGCCCATGAGGTCCCAGTGCTCGGTGCTGATTCCGGTGTCGAAGATGTGTTCATTCGCGCGAATCTGTTCTGCAGCTCGTTCAGCTGTGGCCCGTTGCCAGCGGTCACTGGTGGTGAAGTCGGTGCTGCTGCTGACGAGCTTGAGGCTTGACGTGCTGGTGGAGGCGGCGCCATTGTGCGCTGGCGAGGCGGAACGGGCGGAGAGGCATTGCGGCCAATTCCCAAGCCTGGTACAGCTACACCAGCCTGGCCGAGACGGTTTACTGCCCCTTGGTTGACAGCAGGCGCTGGTTGTTGTATAGCCTCTCCGTACGACGGAGGAGCGGGCGGTGTGTACTCGTCAACGTTCTCATTTTGGCGCGGCGGTAGTCTCGGCGGCAGACCTGGGGGCTTTCCTCTCGCGGGCGGGACAGGAGGAGGGATCGCAACGTTTGGTCTAGATGCAGGCGGTTTCGGCAGGTTCGCGGTACTGAGCCCTGTTGTGTCTGTTCTATACGGACCCTGCGGCTTTGGCTCCTGTTCTGCTCTCCTCTGTGCCTCTTCCCGTTCCTGCAAACGCTGTCTCGCCGAGCCTGGCGGTGCAGAACTTGGTCCGCCGGAGACAGGTGATGCTCCTGGAATGCGTTTTGGTGGGGGCGCAAAGGTCGAGGGGTCCTTCAGGGTCGAGAGTGGCGCAGATTGGTGTTCGCGAGCAGATTCAGCGTGGCTGTCTTTGCCTTGTGCCTTGCCTACCCATCCTTTCTGCAGCAGTCAGTGATGGGCGTGTGGAGATTGTTAGAGACCAAAACCCACCACTTGACCCAACCTCGACTCGCTTGCGCCCCCACTGCTCGCCTTGCTCTTCTCTGGATGCCAGCCATTCTTTGCGAGATTTTTGAAGCGGTCAGCCATGAGGGGGCAGATGTATGAGGTTCGACACAGCGACGCGTGGATACTGCGACCGATAGCGTGCTGCCCAATGACGTTGCCAAGGATCTGAATCAGCTGTCATTTTGGCTCGGACGCGGACGGGTCATGCCGAAGAGCAACAGCCTCGTGCTCGGTACTTTTGAGGACGATCTCCATGTTTGTGAAAGGCTTCCTACTGTATGTTCCTGCTGCCGGTGCATTGCTCGATGAAGTGACTGCCTGAGCGCCGGCACCCATCCCGCGGCAACGCACAGCTTGCCGCATGCTTACCTATCGTACAAAAATGCAAGTCAGAACACCATAAGGTATTTGTGAAGACCTCCAAGGCACCGAGAGGTTCAATGCACGTTAGCATCGGCGTACCGGCTGCCAAGCCCACCGATAAGAGAGACACTGTGTTTCAGAGTTGAGCATGCGCTGTGCTTATTGGTGATGAGTGATATCAAGGTAATGGTTAGGTCAAGTAGCTGCAGGCTAGGAGTGCAGCGAGCCTCTTACGAGCGAACCCTTTCCCGGCCTTCATGCTGGTAAGAAGAGATCTACAAAGCTTCCAAGCCTCCGAGCCGGGATGCATGTTGTTGTTTCGTTGTTGTATACGAGCTGAACATCGCCTTGGGGTCGAGGTTCAATGAGAAACAACACATTGAAGACATTCAGGCTCACCGGGTATTAGAGACTTTCATTGTTGGCAGAGAAGACGGATCTACAACTAGTGCCAAATATAGCTCCATTCGAGCAGGTGGGGTCGGTTGCTGTTTCCCAGCGGAGGCTGTGCCGCCATCTTCACCCATCAGACCAGCCTTTAGCCAACCACTGAACCAGCCTCAACCGGTATGTACTCGGAGGTAAGCCAATTGGCATGTCAGCGTGCGGCAGCGTCTGCCAACCTACCGGACATGCCTGCGCCTCTTCTCAGCTGGGGTTCTTTCAAAGGGCTGCCCTCCCGCACTTTTGCTCTTGCTACCAGGACTGCACGTTGACCGTATACTGCTGCTTGTCCATCATCTTATGCTCATGCCGGCCTGTGAGGGAATCACTGCGTCTGCATTAGCCCTCGCGTCATCGACTGCTGGATATCTAAAGTCTTAGTACCAAGAGCTGAGTGTGTAAACTCCGTGAGCCGGCCCCGCATTCGCTGTCACTGGAGGATCAGCAACAAAGTCAAGCCTGCCCTCGGTGAAAGCTCGACTGCAGGCATTACCGATATCTTTGGCGACAAAGAAACCTATCAGGAGGTTGGGCGCCCCTCCTACTTAGCTTAAGCTCTGACACCGTCCTGCCTATCCCTCGCATAGAAGAACGCCTCTCGTCAGCGCATCTAGCCGGAGTGAATGAGCCTAAGCCCCAATGGCTCGTAACAAGATTGGACGGAACGGTGATGACTACTGGAAGACGAGGTCCAAATACTACCCGACCCCGTCCTCGACAGACACGGATGACGAGGACGAAATCCACAAGACGGCTACCGCCGCAAGTTATCTGGAGGCAACTATCGTCCCACACCTTGAGGTCACTCCTCCGGTACCTGCTCCGATACCAATCACCACTTCTTCGATCATGTCAGGACAGGACAATCAGCCGAGCAGAACTAACTACGGTCCTCCCTGGGTACAGGGTCCTTCTCCATCTGCAAGTCGAACTGGTGACTATGACGAAGGTCCTCCGTATGGGCCACCAAGTGGCTACGGGCCTCCTTCAACATGGACAACCTCGTACTCGAAATCAAAGGCTTACTCGGATCAAAATGGCCTTGGAAGCACGCCAACGCCAACACCGACTCAGATACAGTCCGAATCGTCACCGCCTAAGCCAACAAACGACGACTCAGGTCTGGTAAATCATGGAGCGGACAACGGTTCAAACAAGACGCCCATGTATGCAGCCGCCGGCGCTGCTCCAGTCGTGGTCATTGTCGTAGGTTTCTTGATCTTCTTCTGCTTGCGGAAACGACGGCGGCAAAGGCAAGCAGCTGCCGTCAGCGGGCACTTCGAAGAGATGAAGATGCAACACAAACCGGTCGAGAGACCATATGTCGCGCCCATTACACCTCCATCTCCACCGCCACAGGCAGCGCTGCCTCCGTATTCGCCCTCAACGCCATCGTCAAGCCATCCGCCAACTGCAAGCTCTTCCCAGCCAGTCATCCTTGGGCCCATTCCCTCCGGCACCAACGGCGCATACCTGACCGGCATGGATACTTCTGACCTCGTGTCTATGAGATCTGGCGGCGTCAGTAGACAGGGCACGGTAGTAGACCGAGATCCATTCGCAGACGGCCGAAGTTTGGAAGAAGCGCCACCGCCATATCGACCAAGCAGTCTTCCCCCAGCCAGTCTTGCGTCTACATCCCGGAATAGCAGCGTCCGAATAGCAGCACCTCCACACATGACTTCAAGGACACAGCTGATCGAGCGCTCGCCGTTTGACGATCCAGAAGACGATGAGGTCTCTGACATCTCAGGGCCTACACCAGGCAGGGAGACCGATGCCATGTCTGATGTGTCTGAGCTCTCATACCAGATCGATCCAGTAGTTGGCAGATCTCCATTCTGATAGCGTTATTGCAATTACCCTTACTTTCCCATCTTCATGTATATACTCGATCGCACTTTAGTCGCTCTACATCAGCGGACCCCGTCAGGTCTTGACCAAAGCACATGTTGAGGTGTTGGCTTGATAGGAAAACGGCAGCCGGCGAAAAGGATGCGATTATTTCCAGTACCTAATCCGAATATAACCTCCATGACGAAATGAGGCGTTCCGAGGACGGCTTACTCGGCTCGGCTGACAACAAAAGCACAACGTGTCGAAAAGACGAAGCAGGGCATTTGTAGATTTCGAGATCAGCTGTCTTCACTGGATGTTGGCTCTTTGATGAGTCGCACGCTAGGAAGGGCACCCTGGGTACATCTCCCGTTGTACCAGACACGATGTGCCCGCATGGTAGCATCGCCTCAGCCCCTCTGGAATCAAGGGAGAGGGTGTACCTTGCATATGAGATAGCGACATCTATCCGGCGACGCTAGGGTACCAAGGTACGATCATCTTACATGTCATGCTAGGGATGGCGTGGACAAGGCCAGAGCCTATCCCGCCGTTGTCTCACAACCTCCGCCTGTGCACCGTTGTGCCAGCAACCACAGATAATATTGTTTAATAGCGTTTGGGCATCGTGAGTTTGCTTGTGCTTTTATATATCATGACGGAGTGATATCGTAGGATCTTCGATCATATGGGGCACAGTCTCGTATACCAGTACACGTGCAGTTAGGGGCCGAAGGTTAATTGTGGGAGGTGCTGAAATTGGACCGTCCTACAGTAGGGCATTTCTCCGCTGGGGAAATCATGCACACGGCAATTGGCCCTAGTCTGCGCATTTTCCAGGAACAGGCCATGGAGGTCGCCTTCAGGGCGCTCAAGAGGCATGGTATCGTGTCAGAGCACACGACCGTGCAGCTCGAACGTTGCTTATGGGACCAGATCTCGAGCTGCGGCTTGGCAGGGTGATCGTCTTTCGGCAGCTCCTATTCGCTGCATGTTCGACATTTACGAAGGCTCAGCGGCCGGCTCAGGAGTGCAGCTCAGGAGTCTGCGGAGACAGCCTGTAGGGCAGCTTGACTGGTTTACGGGTGTTCTGGCAGCCAGTGTCGACTGGTTCCTTCCCAGGTCGATCCTAGCGCGGTTGCAAATCTGGGCGGACCTCAGCGCTGTCCACCACGAACCCAGCAATCCGTCGTTCCGCCACGCATCTTCTCAGCCATCATGTTCCGTGCCGTCTGCGCTCTAGCACAGCGTGGTACGTTTGGCGCAGCTTCTTAGCTCTTATTCGCTCTATTGGTCCGCACTTGTTGGCGGAAGCCGTCGCTCGCATGCTCATCAGGCGTGAATTGGCATCAGACCTTCTCCATGTCTCCCTGCCAATACTGCCAATAATGAGCACTCCCTCGCTATATCCCCTCGAGCATGCCTACAACCCGTTGCGGCTCGGTTCCTAATTGTTCGCTGCCCGAACTCTAGGCTCAGGAGACGCATTCCTGCGCTGCTGCTCGTTGCTCCGGGCCACGATCGGTACAATTCATTATTCAATCATTGTCGCCAATTTGCAGCCATTCTTCTGCAGCTTCACCTCGGCCCCACTGCTGCTTCGCCTATTAGCATCTGCAAGAAAACCTCACCGTCATTCCTCGCCAACGGTGTCCGAGCTTGCAACCGTTTCCGGCCTGCAGCCTCTCTTCCGCTGAAGCTGCTGTGACGCCCCTCAAAGGTACCTGCATCAACGGTACCACAGCACTGACACATCCCTGATCCAGCCTGGGTGGACGTCACTCAAGGTATCACAGCTCCAGCGCTCCCTCCTGCTTGCGTCTACACCAGACTGCCACCAGGCTGCGAGAAATTTTGCCAGAGCACCGCTGTCACCTCCGCCGACCCCTCGAACGACTCGAACGCCGTCACCGTCGACCGTCTTCCACAATAGCTATATGGTCTTGTAGAGCTGGGACCCTGTGTCACTGGGACTGCTATGAGTCTCGACCAGCATATGTTTGGGTACGGACCTCTTGTCATCAGTTCGAGCCTTCAAGTGCCCCCATCCTGTTGAGGCTTTGGGATGCCAGTCTGACATCGTTGGGTCGGTGTCACAACAGCTCAAGATGTACATCCAAAGCCATCGATGCCTACTCTGCCTGCTGGCATAGTAAGATCTGCTATGCTATCACCCAATCGTGGTTTGGTCAACGCCGAGGGGCAGGCAGCATCGCGCTAGGATGTCATCCAGAGCTCTAGAGCATCGGCCCATCAGCATCCCATCATAACTGCATTCCAGCGAAACTCGCTCCCAGCGTCTGCAATACTGTCTTCATGCTTTTTGTCCAAGATTATATTCTCGTACATTTATCCGACTCGTTTCACATTTTACAGTGTTTCAGCGCTAACGTGGGTCGTGTGCTAGATCGACGGATTGGCACCTCCTTCCCAGTCCTTCCTCCACACCCAAGTCGGTGACGTTCCCCGACTCGACACCGCTGAGGGCTCCGCTCAAAACACCGAAGACAGAGGGGGCTGCTCACCAGACCCATTTCCTCGACGCCTGGGCAACGCCCCTTGTCAATGGGCAGCACACCCCAGCTCAGACACCCTCGCACCTGCTATCCACACCGAACGAACGACCGTCGAGCTCATACAGCTTGAAGGTACGGACGCCTGAGGACCCAGAGTTCCATGTCAACCACTTCGCCCCCGCAAACCTTCCTCTGCCGCCCGTCGAGCCTCAAAGAAGATTGTCGTCATCGCCGGATCCGAACTCACTAAAAAGAACTGGGCCGAATCAGGAAGGACGACGACCTCTGTCTGGCCCTGTCAAGATGGACTTCTCTCAGATGCAGACGCCACCACCGACTAGAGATGCGACATCAAGAAGGAATTTGCAGCACAGTGTGGGCACTCAAGATACAACCCCAGCTACGGTCATTCGAAGGACCCCCCTTCAGCACGTACCGACGTCTGATGGCATGTTCAATCAGACAATGTTCGGATACGCAGATGGAATGCCATTTTCGCCTAGCATGATGCCTTTCGCCAACGCCGGACAAATGTCAGCGCCACCAATGCCTCAACAAAGGCTCTTCTGGGATGGTGCTGATACTGCACCGATGGACGTAGATATGTCTGGAGCATTGGATCCTTTTGGACCTACTCCCAACAAGCTTCAAGGGAACCTAGGCTGGCAAACCTTCCACACTCCGGTCGTCGAGCAGATGCAAGCGCAGTTTCAGCCTCAGCATAGCATGTCATCAGCCGGACCCTTGGCGTCCTTTGGCACAAGCACAGCTGGCGAGGGCCACAACTCACAGCCTGGCTCTTTCGCGTCCACGTCGGCCGGTGTTGACCCAAGCACGTTGTTCAGCTTCACCAGTCCTGACGACATGACTGCGTCATTCGGGGGCATACCTCAGCAAGCCACCTTCAAGCCGAACAGACAGCCGTATGAGACGCAGATGCTCGATTCGAGACGGGAGAAGGAGAAAGTAAAGAAGCCAAGGAGCTTACACTCCCGTAGCAACACTAACTCCTCTTCTGGCTCTGTCGAAGAGAACCGGCCTAGCCTGCAGCGCAGCAATACCGATAGCGGGTACCGCAGAGCCCGGCCAGTCATCTCAGAGCGCAGATCTTCAGCAGATACCAGTGCCGCCCACCACATCCCTCGCCGATCGTCGCCGCTGAAACGTGCAAATAGCGGTGCCCTGAAAGCCATCCCTGAAGTCATTCGAAGGCCCCGTACACGCTTGATTATTGACGCGGATGGCCGAGCTCGCACAGAGACCGTTCCTGCTGAGGAGGACGAGGTCACACCTAGAGATACGTGGAAAACCTCTCAGACCTCCATGAGACACCAATACCCAGCGTTGTGGGAGGAGGGTGACACCGAGTCGGACTCCGACGAGGCCCAGCCTACCCTGAGTCGCAACACCTCTTTCAGCATGCCACAGCCCCAGCGCCGTGCGTCGAAGCACGCTAGGACAGAGAGCAATGAGCTCTCGAGGAACAACTCTTCCAAGATGGCCAGACCCACTTCGAGGACTACCTCGAGGACCTCGTCGGGTGCGTTCGATACTGCGTCCTTCGAGTCCGTGAGGACAGTCAGGCCATCGAGCCGCAATGCTTCTCGCAGGATCAGCTTGGTCGACGTCCCATCGACATCGTCATTCAACAAGCCGTCAAGCAGTCAAACTGTGGTACCAGACTCTCCAGGCGACGCTTTGAGCGCCATGCAGAAGGTGGTTGGTAGTCGGCAAGACAGGATTGGTAAGCTTCGTGACACATCGATTTCTACTCAGAATGCTAATGAGTGTAGAGCGTGCCTCCAAGAACACTCTCCACGCGCACAACCAACGCTGGGCTCAAGCATCTGCCAACCTTATCGACGCCACCACTGCGACGCCTCACGGTCACGGCCGCTACGACCCATTCACCAACACTTTCAATGGCTCGCCTAGCACTGAAGGTCTGACAACGCCGTCAACAGACGGCAGCATACTCTCCAACGACAGCACACGTTGTGTCTGCCATAGCACAGACGAGGGTCAACTAATGGTCCAGTGTGAAAGCTGTGAGAAATGGTTGCATATGGGCTGCCTGGGATTGAAACAAAATGCCCTTCCCGCCGTCTATGTCTGTGTTTTCTGCACGGGTCAAATACCTCTGGCTCGAGGTGGACGCGTCAGAGGTGCTGTCCCGTTCGACTCGCCGCTCACCCACAAATCGCTCTTCCGTCGATAAGCGCACCACAGGCACCCTGTCTGCCAATGCCTGTGCCTCCTTGCAAGGCCTGTGCATACATCCTCCTTGCGAGGCACCCGAATCAGTTCGATACCCAAAACCAAACTCAGCAACACAACATAAAACACCTGCCCGATTTGCATACCCGGAGCTCTCTTTCCTGACACCCATGCATCCTGCATATACCAGTAATTCATCGACACTGAGAAGCGAAGCACCGAAGACCATGTACCGGCATTTGCATCACGTCACCCGTATCTGTCTTGTATTTCACAATCCCCAAAAACAAGATTCCCAATTTTCGTTTGCTGCACCTTCGCACTCCGCCGGTCGGAGCACCCTTAATGGAATTTCTTTCTGTACGGCCTCTATGGCATTGATACCAGCACGATGATTTGTCGCTCTCGTACAGAGACGCGAAGATGGATGAAGATCATGGCTTGATGAACCCCTTTCACGTTTGGACGACACTATAGGGAGCACCAAATTGACGAATGTACATGAAAGAGGACGGGTCGTGGCCTGGATAATTCTGTACATACATATTGGCATGTCCTAATTCACCCTTTCGATATCAGAGTAGTGACCCCGTCTTAAGATGTATCGCCTTGAAGTTGATGCGCCGATCGAGAATAGTGCAGTGAGCTGGTCAGCAGACTTCAGGGTCCTCGTGGTCTGAGATCTCGTAAGTGTATGTCTATATGATCCCGATTGACGACGGTGCTTGCACCATGATCAGGTTCAACTAACGCCGATACTCGTTCACAACAAAATCTCCAATGAGAGCAATCGTACCTTCAATCGCTCGGCAGTTGCGTTCTCGGCTCACCCTGCCTCAAGCTACTCCACGGTCGGCAGTTCAGACCTCCGTTAGTGCCCCTCACCATTTTCATTGCTCCCCGCCATACAGCTTCACACTTCATCAACGTCACCTCAGGTTATACACAATGTCTGCCAAGGGAAACTACGAATTGCTTTGCCTCGAGAACCCTCTCCTGGATATCCAGGGCATTGGGTAAGTCAATTGGACCCTTTCTCTGAAGCTTGCTCTTGGATGTGGGGTTGAGCACCTTCATGGAACTTTTCTGACCTCAAACAGCGATGAGAAGCTCCTCGAGAAGTACGGCCTCAAGGCCAACGACGCTATCCTCGCCGACCCCGAGAAGCACATGGGCCTGTACGAGGACCTGATCCAGAACTACAAGGCCGTCCTCATCGCCGGTGGTGCTGCGCAGAACACCGCCCGTGGTGCCCAGTACATCCTGCCCTCAGAGTCCGTCCTCTACATTGGCTGCGTTGGCAAGGACAAATATGGCGAGACCCTCGAGAACATCTGCAAGGAAGCTGGTGTCAAGACTGAGTACCTCTACGATGAGAAGACCCCCACTGGTCGATGTGGTGTCGTCATCACTGGCCATAACCGCTCGCTCTGCACCGACCTCGCTGCGGCCAACAACTACAAGCTTGAGCACTTGAAGCAGGACAACATCTGGAAGCAGGTTGAGAACGCCAAGGTCTACTATGTTGGTGGCTTCCACTTGACCGTCTGCGTGCCCGCCATCAAGGCTCTGGCTGAGGAGGCCGCTGCTAAGAACAAGGTATGCTATGCAGCACATGCGTGAATGGAGCTCTCAGCTGACACAACGCAGCCTTTCATCCTCAACCTGTCCGCTCCCTTCATTGCTCAGTTCTTCAAGGACCCTCTCGACGAGGTCCTTCCTTACGTGGACATCCTCATTGGCAACGAGACTGAGGCTGCTGCCTTCGCTGAGTCGCACAACATCGACTCCAAGGACGTCAAGAAGATCGCCGAGATCATCGCCAATGGACCCAAGAAGAACACACAGAGGCCCAGGACTGTCGTCTTCACACAGGGCACCGACCCCACAATTGCTGTCACTGCACAGGAGGGCGGCAAGGTCGATGTCAAGGAGGTCCCCGTCCACGCCATTGGCGAGGAGAAGATCAACGACACCAATGGTGCTGGGTATGTCTCCAACATCCAGTCCTCAGATACCGATTATTGACATAACTATAGTGATGCTTTCGCTGGTGGCTTCGTCGCCGGAATCGTAAAGGGCGAGTCCCTCGAGAAGGCCATCGACATGGGCCAGTGGCTCGCCAAGCTCTCCATCCAGGAGCTCGGCCCCTCATTCCCCCAGCCCAAGCAGACATACTCCAGCTAAGCGATGCAATCCACGATTGAGCGCGAACGCTCGTGTATTTCAACAATCTGCGAGAGCACGCCGCGAAGGAGGCGTGTGCACCAGGCTCTGCCCGCTCATCGATGAGCGGAGCGAGCGCGAAAGGTTGTGACCCAAGAATGGTTTTGGCGTCAAGAGATAGGGTGAGGCACTTCAACAGCCGCAAAATAGATACCCAAGTTAGCATGCAGCGAGGTGTATGAAATGAAATGAATGAACGATCACCACGTTATCATACTAGCGCGATGTGGAATGCGACCTTCAAGCATGACTAACTGAGGGCGTTGCTACATTGCACAATTGAACGACACTTGACCTGTCAAAAAGAAATACCGGTCGCTACGAGCATCTCGATCGGTGGCATGGGCAAAAAGCGATGTCCGCAGGGCTCGAACCTACAACCTTTGGCGTGTTTCAGCGAGGACCGAAAACCAACGCGCTACCATTGCGCCAGGACACCTTCAGATGGATGATGAATACCGTCAAAATTTAGACATATATATCATCACGTAGTACAAGCAGCTAGCCGTACAGTTGCATTGTCATCGTGTAGTGCCCATTCGTCGCCACGTCTATGCATGCTCCACGTCAGCAATGGGGCCAGTCGTTACATCCACTTAATCATCCATGTACCTCATGATTGTCGTTGGACCTGCAAGATATTCCGATCGCTTTCACCACCTTATGCATCCAGCGAACAAGGCCCATGGCCATTCTGCTTGTAATGCTTATGATCCACTGCGTGATATGGCACGCCTTGATCAGGCAATTATCAAAGGGCTCTCCCCACGGGCAAGCGTCGTCAAGGATACTTAACCACATCGACAATGCACATAATAGTACTCCTGATTACCTTTGTTATTGACTGCTATGATTTCTAAATTTGAACAGGCTTGCGGCAGCTTTAACGATTCGCATGTGCTCTAATGCGGACACTGCGTCTTTACTGGCGGCGATGAGTACTTGTCTGTAGTAGCATCTGTTGCAGAATCTAAGAGCTTAGTCACCGTATGTGGCACGAACTGCAAGAGCTCAGGTATAGGCCATCCCTTTCCATGCACGATGTGCCTTCTAGAGCTCGCTGCCACCAGCAACGACGATCTCTACGACGAAGCGGTGCAGATAGAAGTAACCCATGGTACATATCAGTTGCTTGTGACTCCGTTGAGACAAGCATTAAGGCCTAGTATGCCAGACCTGAAGATCTGTACGCCCACGAAGATCGCAGATGCTACAGGTTTCGTTGCGCAGCTTGTCAAACCTCTATCGAAGCTCACGCCCGAGCTGGCGGCTGACATTGCGGCCGGGGAAGTTGAGAGGACAGTAGAGAAGACGGCAGAAAAGCTAGATGACATTGCAGAGCCTGTCGACAAACCTGAGCAAACGTTCATTGTTGAACAGTCTGATCAAAACACCACGCTCGCACGCGAGATGGATCTTCTCGGGTTGCGAACTACTCGTGGTCCGGGTGGTGGTCGCATATTCAAGACAGCTACCAAGTCAGGGCTGTTTGGACCGGGATCTGCTCTTCAGCCTTACGATGGGCCGCTTGCTAGGAGAACGACTCTCAAAGGCCTACTCGCTTTCCAGAGCGATAACGTGAAGGTGACGAAGTCGTTGGTTCGGTCAGATGGCAGGCTCAACCCAAAAGCTATGCATCGACCGCTGCGATTGTATGGAGACGCGTTCTATCGCAAAGCCTTCAACATGTCCTCAGATCGACCTCGTGCAGAGCGACTGCTGCTAGATCCTGCGCAAAGGACTAGCCCAAGCGGTGCGAGAGTAGCCTTGCCTACTCACGGTCGTGGTCATGGTCTGAGTGCGAGCGGCAGACTGCTCCTCTTGACAGGCAGTCTGTGTTCGTGATCAGGAGGATCTGGGCTTCAGACCGGTGTTGCTTTCCGATTGCTAGCCGAGTATGGACTGCCTGAGGAGAATGCCGGAGGCGAAGCTCAGGGTGATTGAGCTGAATAGCATGGGCCATTACCATTTGAACGGATGGCTCCGTAAGGCGACGAAAAGTTGGAGATGAGCCTGAAGGCCGAGCAACGGCGAGTAAAATCCGCGTGGTGGAAGGAGTTGATCCTTATTATAGGTTCGTGTTTCTTATTATCTGGGGTCGATCGTTTGATGTCGGTGGAGCAGCAGTAGTAAGTATTGATAACAAGCTTTACTATAGGGTATGCTTTTGTTCGTCATGTGTTAATGTTTGCTGATCGGCACGTGTACGGTGTGGAAGAGAACTCAGTCCTGAATGTTGTGCGTCTTAGATTAGGATGTGCCGAACGAGTATGATCAAAGCTCCTCTGATTATCTGGCACTGACGCAATGTCACTGCGCAGATCGATCTCTGTCAAATGATTGAGTTTCCAGTGCGCCGTTCCGGTGCGGTGCATACGACGTGACGTGCTCTGGCGGACCGAGATCTTGAGGATGAAAAGTACCAATGCAGCCTCTCCAAACCCAGTTGCGTGGTTCGACGCGTATCCATGACAACAGCTGTCATTGCATATCGACGCATATGGCGCAGGATGTCATTTTGAACTGCCGTTCAGCTGGGTGCGACTCACGGTCTGTGGATGACACGCCAGTAGCTTTGGCATGTTACCGTTTGGTTCATGCGCAAAAGGAGGTTGCTGTATTCGGCAATATCTCCTGTTCCGCCCCAACTCGTCGCATGCTTGTCAGACTGGAACGTGCCGCTTCTCGCGTAAGTCTCGGCAGCCCGAAAACGGCTGTACCTTTTGTGGTCGTTTGAGCTGCTCAAGCAATCCGGGATCGACTTGAGCATGCTTGCGATGGTGCAACGACCCCTGGTACAACATGATCTCCCAGCATGGACGTCTGCAGGATTGCCGAATTGCGCAATGAAGGATTTTCCTGCCAAGTGTCAACAGAGTGGATTTCCAAGATACGCCTTTGTCGCGAGAGATCCCAAAGCGGAACGCAGAAGCGGAGAGACGGGAGGGAACTGCAGGGGCGCACTCGCCAAAGGTGTCAGACACGTGCGTCGAAGGCTCCACTATGTGAGCAATGCACCACTCAATAATACTATCGACGAAATCGCACGCCCCGCACTTTCAACACCTATCTCGGATGCTTTCGTTATCTTCGCGACCACACATCTCGCGCACTACTCATTATGCCATATAGATATGGCAAAAGGCGAGGTCGACTGACTGTCGCATTGAGGCTCCGCCGCTTTGAGTCTGATGTGCATCGCTTGTCTTTGCCAGGGTGTCTGTGGTTACCCTGATAGCGTCTGACAGAGGCTTGACAGAGGGCCGAAGAAGAGACGCGTCGAAGCTAAGCATCACTGCGATCTCCTTGGCGACGCGGCCATGTTTTTCGGTCTCTCTCCGGTCACGATTGTTGGATCTGCCGTTCACCATTGCTTCACTACCTTACTCGCAACCACCAGGCTGAACGTCGGGTGAATATTCATGACTGAAAGCGGCCTATCATGAACTTGGGCGTGCATTCCAATCGCCTTTCGGACCCACAGCCAAGGTCGTCGTCCGCTCAAGAACGCCGGGCATGATTTCACGATATCTGTCGAAGACTCAGTGGGCCCATTGGCTAACAACAGCGTTCAGGTATTCGATGCAGTTCGCCGAGTTCTCTAACCAAACACCGTAAAGTTGGGTTGAAACTGATGATATGTTGGATCAACTCCAGAGTTTGGAGCGGCGGAGACTTTCAGTGCCTTCTCCCAGGGTCTGGATGTGCAGATCCCCCATGATCGCTGGGCACCGTGAGGAGCATCTGACGGCTACGTTCCAAATCTCATACGCGACGAGTTTATCGCACAATTTGCTATGCGCGACAATCAGCCACGTGCAACAAAGCCTAAGAAACGTCGAAGATGTTGGCATGCACGGGCGAAGCCGCCACCGATCCGAAGTTTCGGAACTCGCAGCTCGTGTCAGCTTTCCAGGGTCTCAGCAAGCATTTCGATTCTCCTTCTCTAGACCGCCGCCACGCGGTGGCTGACATCTGAAGATGCTTTGGTCCACGATTCGGCGACCGTCCCCGGCAATCATATCTGAAACGCTTCTGACCTGCGTGCTGCAGATCGCCAGTGGTAGGGCCCGTTCATAGAGTTTGGTCCATATGCAGCTAACTGCCTGATGACATGCATCTTGCTGCCCTCACACCATTTTACGCCTTAGTGGTCAGGGCACCAGGCGAGTGTGCTGTCCCAAGATCTGCACTGGTGCATGCACCACGTGCGAACTCGGGGAAATAACAGAGTCTCGGGCAGCATACAGCTGTTAGAAGTGCACTCGACGGCGCTGTCGCACCCGAATATCAGAAGCACGCCTCGGTAACTGCTCGTTACACCACCGCTCACCTACTTGCGAACGGACGTTGACCTTCCGCTCACGCCGGTGTACGACCAGAAAAACGCAGTCAACTTTGTTCAACACCGAACCAATCTGTGAGCTCCGATCATAGCGGAGCTCAGCACCTGTCAGCGGGTATTGGAACCCACATGTACATGACATGGGTGATGGTAACGACGTTTTAACCCAGGACCCACTACCCATTCACATACCGGGGTATCCACTAGCCCCAGGAGCTCATTCTCATCTGCGTTAAGATCCCACTTCCTACCCGGGGCTCGCTTGCCTGACTTTTAGGTCCTCCTCCCGCTGCATCTCACGCCGACAGAACTCAGACATCGACATGTCCCATCTCGATGTCCTGGCGCCGCATGTCGACCGATTATTCGCTCGAGATGGCGGCCTCCACCCACCCTCAGAAGTCTTGCTTGCTTGGCCCAAGCCGAACTATATCAACCCAGAGGATCGAGGATGGAGTTCATCGATTGTGCTGCTAGTGTTTGTTGGCATCACCTTCTTAGTGTACATCGCACGAATGTGGGCACGAGTAGGTGTCGGGAAGAACCACGGACTGGACGACACTATCATGAGCATTGCCATGATACCGCTTTTTGGTCTCACGATATCAGCCGTACTTGGTAAGAAGGTCGTTGTTACACCGTACACATCTCTGACAGTATATCAGCTATCCGCCTATATGGCTTCCAGTGGCACGTCTGGGATCAGACTAAGGAGACTTTGATCACTGCCAGAGAGGTCAGCGTTGTCTCGAAATCTAATCCATGCTATACTGACCAGGTTCCAGATCACGTTCGCAATTGAGATCAACTACATAGTCTGCACGACGCTGATCAAGATCTCGATTCTCTGCTTCTACAGGCGCATCACCGGCTCGTTGACCAACGCTTTCGTATGGTGTGTTCGGGGATCCATCGTGTTCTGCATCCTGTATGGCATCACCTTCGTCTTCCTGATTGCCTTTACCTGCCATCCAGCGAACGGTTTCTTTCACGTTTTTGACCTCACCTGGAGACTACAGCACGAATTAAGCTGCCGCGACGAGGGAGCCATCATCGTGGCCGTTGCTGTAATCAGCACTGTGCAAGATCTCATCATTGCCTTGCTGCCCATCTTCCTCATCTGGAAGTTGCAACTCCCAAAGACGCAGAAACTCGCTCTGTGTGGTATTTTTGGACTAAGTCTCATGTAAGTCATTGTTCATAGCAATGCAACTCGCAGCTAACGTGTTTAGTACATGCGTCTGCGGCATCTTGCGTGCGTACTACGCCACGTATGTCTACTATTACAGTAAGTGTGTCCACGATCGACGACTCCACATACTGACTCCGAGAAGCCTACGACATCACTTGGTACGCCTACTACGGGTGGATTTGGACTGCTCTCGAGGCTGACTTGGCCGTCATCTGTGCCTCGGCGCCGGCTCTCAAGATCTTCTTCCGCCGCTACTTCAACATGTCAACAAACCGTTCCGGCTATGGACGTTCTGATTATGGGAAGGCGAACAGTGGCACTGGCGGCACACCTGCGCCTCTCTCATCGACAGTGAAACCTCGCGGCAAGATGTCTTCATACTCGACGTCTCAAATCGAAGCTGGAGGAGCATACGACAACGAGGTGCCAATGCACGGCATTAAAGTCAGCCAGGGCTTGAATGTCCATGTTCATGAGAGAGACGATATGTCGCAGAAGAGTTTTGGCAGTACTAGGAACCTTACTGCGCTGCCCATGCCGCAGGAGACTGGATGGCAAGGCACAAGCCAGTGGATACAAGGATGTCGCACAGTATGTGCGGCTCTCAGGCCATCAAGCCGGGACAGCTCGCGGATACGAAGCCAAGAGAGAGATCCCGAGATTGGTGCAGCAAGATGAGCAATAACTTGACTGAAATCATCATCATCAAACACGTTCCACCATTCCGTTTCGTCCATGGCAGGACCTGAGTCGTCCATATCTCCATACACAGTCACGACGGCGCGAGGCCGACGATCCCATAAATTTCAGCATTCCGAACGTCGAGGTCATCGGTTTCGAACTTTCTTGCGGCTGAATGGCATGCAGCGGTTTTAGCCGCATCCTAGGTTTTGGCCATCCCGCCCCTTGTCTCTTGGCTCAGCATGCATGTCTATGTTGAGGTTTTATAGAATCCTCCAACTAGCTGCTTATAGCAGCCTCCGCGTTTCGACAACGCAACACATCTCCTTTTCTTGGACTGTACATTGATACTGTACATTGTACGAACGATATGCAACTTGGGCGTTTCAATATGGATAGAAGAGGTTATACCCAGCACATTCTCTGCACAGCGGCGTTAGTATATGGATAATAATCCGGTGCGACACGACATCGGCAACATAATTCCAGCCATTTCTCGTATCGCTATCACGACTCACAGCAAATTCAGTGCAAGTGCTTTGTCGCAGTCGCGATCGGCATCTGCCGCTGTCTTCTCCGTCGGCATTTGGTCGCGAGCGTGCCTTCTGATTCGTCAATGCCAGCTTCCCCCAAATACCAGAGCTCCGCCGCGCTCATCGGCCGGAAGCAGTGCGGGGAACAGCACGGAACCACGATGACTGAGCTGACAAGCTTAGAATTTACGATCAAGATAATGCTATTGAAGCCTGCCTGAGCATCATTCAGCATCGTAATTCGCAGCGCCAGCTCTGCGAACCCATTGGTATGAGTACCCCGACACAGGAGCTACAGTTCCTCGGCACAACCGCCATATCCGCAAGTATCTACAAAGACAGCATGAGTTCTGACATCCTGTCAGATTTGACTTCGCTTCCTGAATCAGCGGGGAACTCATTCACGATTCAACAAACCAGTTCACAATGCCGCAGCTCTTGAAGCTTGCCTCGGCGCAAGCCCGTACGCTTGAGACTACACAAGAAACCCTCCACGCCCTCGAAGCCACCACTAAACGCGCCGCGTCTGCAGGAGTCGATGTCATACTCTTCCCAGAGGCATACCTGGGAGGCTACCCCCGCACCTGCAACTTCGGAGCCGCAGTTGGCGCACGTACACCAGAGGGACGAGAGCAGTTCCTGGCATACTTCCATGATGCCGTAGATCTTGGCGATACTCCAGCTGGCGCAGGCCAAGATTGGGTTGAGAAGAGGCTTGAGTTACCTCGCGGCAAGGAGTGCAGAGGTGATGGTGTCCGTGAAGAGCTTGAGCGTATTGCGCGCGAGACGGGCGTCTTCCTTGTTACTGGACTCGTCGAGCGTTGCGCAGGCACACTATACTGTGGAGCTGTGTTTGTCTGCCCCAAGCTAGGCGTCTTAGGGAAAAGGCGCAAGGTCATGCCTACCGGCTCTGAACGCCTGGTCTGGGGCCAGGGCTCAGTATCGACATTGCGAGCCGTCACGACGGAGATCAAGGGTGTCAAGCTTACAATTGGGTCAGCTATCTGCTGGGAGAACTACATGCCTCTGCTGCGCCAGAGTCTGTACAGCCAGAACGTCAACCTGTGGTTCGCACCTACGGCTGATGCAAGGGATACTTGGGAGTCACTCGTCCGTACCATTGGCTGCGAAGGGCGGTGCTTTGTCGTGAGCGCAAACCAGTGTGTCAAGAGGAAGCACCTACCGAGCTGGATCAAGGGCGGAAAGACCACACAGGCGGGGCAAACTGCGCCCACACAGCTCGAAGCGCTGAAGAGCGGCGGCGGACGGAGGAAGAGTACCATCGTTCTCACAGAAGAAAAGAACGAGATCTGCCTCCCGCTTCGCGACGGCAATACCCAACATCGACAGGTCAACGGGGATTCGGCCATCGACTCCGGCTCTTCTCCTCTTCGCAATGAGATTGAACAGCCCCTCAGCCCAAAACAGACTTCTACCAACCAAGTTGCGCCATCTTCGCCAGACGACGAGGACTTCGTTTCGCGAGGAGGGTCATGCATCATTTCACCACTGGGCGAAGTCCTTGCTGGACCGGTCTGGGAAGAGGAGGACGAGCTACTGGTTGTCGATGTGGACTTTGAAGACTGTGAGAGGGGTAGGCTGGACTTCGACTCTGCGGGCAGCTACTCCAGGTCTGATAGCTTCAAGCTGTCTGTTGAGGGACTGGATCTCAACCCTCCACCGCAATGAGTCGTTGAAAGTTGTAGTAATTGTTCAAAACATTATGACATATCGTCTACGGACTGTTCATACGTCACTACACTCCCACCCTCCTTGTTCTGTTCTGTTTGTCTTTCGCGACTTGATTTAGTTTGCGGGATGCGCGGATGCGCCGGTCATCGTGGGCAGGCTCGTCGTATCGCCAGCGGACTTTGTGTCGTTCTCTGCAACTGCGCGGCCATCCTTGCCCGTGGGGTCTGTGGGCTTGAAGCCAATGTCGTCGGACTTGACGTCTGCCATGCCACTCTTCTTGTCATCGCTGGAGAGCGCATCCTTGACCTTGTCTGTGACCTTGCCTGAGGGCTGTTAGGGGTGCGATAGTGCTGCGTGGAAACGAGACGTACCAAGAGGGTTGTTGTTCTCGAGCTTGGCGGCTTGTTTTTCTTGGACGCCTGTCATCGTGGTGGCTTGAATCGATATGTTCCTGGTGTTGTTGTAGAAGGTGAGTTTGCGAGAAGCAAGATTTGTTTAGAAGAGCTGTTCTCGAGATCTGATGCCTACGGTGGAGCTCCTTCTCAAGCTACCTATATGGATGCTATCATAGTGATGTCAGATGCCGCTGGTGTTGATATGACATCAACTCCTCAATGGTCACTGACAACGCCACACGATGCATAGCTACGTCCATTGCTTTCAGTAGCGAGAGGTCTCGGTCCCAAAGTACCCATATCGCGCGGTGTTCATTACATGATCGCGTCGGGACTGTCGGAAGCTTGACGCGCCTAAGCATCACAAATATTAACACCTCCAGTCTCAGGAGTGGATGCTAGAATATCGCTGTTTGTAAGACTCGAATGCCCTACCTCCGTACTGGAAATGATGGCGTGGCTTCCTTATCGCTCACGTTGACCGCCTGACCCCGGACTCCTTTACCCCAGGAGCGTTCGGCTGATCATCACCCCGCAAGGCGCTCCACCCGTGTCAAATCCACTTCGATGACCACTCAACAACACGACCCAGCCTTCAACTTCTCTCTGCCAATCCGAGGACAGCATGCGCGCATTTCACTTGCCGGGCCGTCTTGCCAGAGCACACGCGGCTGAATGTCCAGGGCGATATGCACGACAACTTCCTCAAGAGGCAAGCCGCGATGGCGTTGTAATTGCTCTGCGTCCGATCGGTGACTTGCCGAGGGTACAAGCTTTGTATAAGACTTACATTGATGCCATGGCGTCCTTGATGTTGCTTGTCTTTGCTGCTGCGTTTATGAACCTCCCTTGCTTGCTGTCTTGATTCCAAGTGTTACCGAGGCTCAATTGCGACGACGTTTTCGCCACCTTCGACATGGAGATCCAAGACGATGTTGACAAGAAGCCGCGGGCGGACTGCGTTGACGATGCGATACCTGCGCCCGCCGAAGGCTCAAGGTTGACTGTTCCCCCGCTCGTGGCTGCTATGTCTACGGAGGAGCGAGTAGCGGCTGAAGCACAATTGAGGAAGAAGATCGATACGAGGCTGCTGCCGATGATCATTCTCATGTATATCATGAATTATTTGGATCGCAACAACATCGCTGCGGTCCGATTGGCAGGTCTTCAAGATGAGTTGAATCTGAGTAGCGTGCAGTATCAGGTGGGTTACATCGCACATTGAAGAAGTCAAGATGCTGACGAGCACTAGACAACCGTTTCGATTTTGTTTGTTGGATACGTGGGAATGCAGGTCCCTTCCAATCTGTTCCTGAACAAGACCGGCAAACCTGCACTCTACCTGCCTACCTGCATGATCATCTGGGGCATCCTCAGTGGTCTGACAGGCGCGGTTCAAAACTTCGCTGGTCTGGCCGCGTGCCGCTTCTTCCTTGGGTTTATCGAAGCTGCATACTTCCCAGGCTGTCTGTTCTACCTCTCGTCGTGGTATACGCGCAAGGAGCTTGGTCTACGAACTGCCGTTCTGTACTCCGGCTCGCTCATCTCAGGTGCATTCGGTGGTCTGATCACCGCCGGTATCACTGGCAACATGAACGGCCTGCATGGTTTGCGCGCGTGGCGATGGGTCTTCATCCTCGAAGGCATCATCACTGTGATCATCGCCTTTACATCCTACTTCATCCTACCCGACTTCCCACGCACGACAAAGTGGCTGACCGAAGAGGAGCGCCAACTTGCAGTCTACAGGTTGCAGGAGGACATTGGTGAGGATGACTGGACTTCGGCTGAGCAGCAGACTTTTTTCCATGGCCTCAAACTCGCCCTTCTGGATACCAAGACCTGGATATTCACAATCCTGCTGCTGTCGATCGTGTCCTCAGCTTCCGTCACCAATTTCTTTCCTGTAAGATCATATGTCCGAGTGCGGCAAGAGATATGAGCTGATCCTGTACAGACCGTCGTCAAGACGCTGGGCTACGACAATATCCACACCCTTTTGCTCACCGCACCACCTTACGTCCTGGCAGTCTTCACGACCTTTCTGAACGCTTGGCACGCCGACAAGACCGGCGAGCGCTTCTGGCATATCGTCCTACCACTGTGCGTCGGTGTCGCTGCCTTCATTCTGGCCGCATGCACACACAGCACCGCCCCTCGATACGTAGCCATGATGCTTATGGTGCCTGGCGTCTACACAGGATACGTGGTCGCGCTGGCTTGGATTTCCAACTCGATGCCCCGGCCACCGGCTAAGCGTGCTGCAGCTCTTGCATTCATCAATGCAGTGTCGAACACGAGCAGTATCTACGCAAGTTACATGTACCCGCAGCCCAAAAGCGGTGCTCAGCCAAACCTAACGGTGCCGCTCGCTGTTGATTGCGCGACAGCAGGTCTGGCCATCATCATGACGGTTGTGATGAGAATTATCTTGGGCAGGCTAAACAAGAAACTCGATAGAGGAGAGCATGTTGAGGGTGCAATTAATGCGATCCCTGGCAAGGCGCAAGAGCACGGCTTCAGATTCTTGGTATAGATAACGCCTTCTCCAGACTCTGGAGCAGACGCATCAAATCAGAATCACTGCACCTGAATCTTACAACCGTAATGCGTGCCTCGACTTCGATATTGGGTGATGTCGTTAAGTTACTTGGTGACAGAGTTTCATGCTCCAGGCGCTCGAACCTTCCACACGCCGAGATCGGTTAGTGCGAGGTCCACTTTTTGCAGGCCCACGCGTGTCGCGATCACCGTCATCCAGCATGCGTCAACCTCCTCCATTCCACCCCAGTGCATCACGTTATCAGATCTCTTCACGCCTGCACTTTGCTCCAGCAGACTCACCACCATCGTTCTGTCAGATCCTGCGCCTTCTCGCCACTTGCGCGGCACTGTGAACCTGGACTTGGCGCTCGTAACGGCGTCACATCTCCAAGATTATTCGAGGCGCCTTGTGCACACAATGCTCCTCACAAGATCACATCTTCAGACTCGTACAACATACTATACAACTACTTAACCACTTTTGGGACTTCACGGACTGACCGCTTCACTCAACTCGAAAGCCTCACTTATTTGACTACCTCCAAAAGGCAACAACGCGACACGCTAGTCACCGCCACACCTGTTAGCAACACTGAAGTCGACACATTTCGACGACAAAACAACCATGGACTTCTCGAACAACGCGTTTCGAGCACCTCCAAAGGTCTCAGAGGACACCATGTCGCATGCTAACCTGGTCATGGCGTGTCAATGGGGGTGGTCCAGCACACCTGACTCAGAGCGCGCGCAGCCTGCCCTGTCAGCCGCGCCACACTCCACATCAAACACATCTTTCAACAACATTCGAAGCAAACGATTTGCGCCGTGTCAAGGGCGTCTGTATCACCAACTTCTCTGCTCACATCGCATCCGGACGGATCTTGTCGAAGATTGCGGCAGCAACTGCGTAGAACCCTTCAGCAGCGCGACGAGTCCCGCTTTTGTCTGCAATGAATGTATTCAAAAAGAGGCCATCGATATTTGGGAGCAGCGGAAAGCGCAACACGGCGCATCATACCCACCCCTGGACCAGATGACGAAGGAGCAGTACGATACATTCTTCGAAGAGCGTCGATTGCTCGAAGCCGAGTTCGCACGGGAGCACAAGCTCTACGAGATGGAGCTGACAGCCAAAATGCGACCAAGCAACATCTGCTCAGCGCAAGAGGCCAGCAAAGAAGAGACGGACTTTGCGGCTGAACTGGACTCCTTATCGCTGGCCATGATGAACACCGGCGAGGGTGTAGAGCACCACTTCGCGCAATCACGTGGCCGTTCGAGCCTGCCAAGCGACCCTTCTGAGCAACTGCACTGGACCCTGAACTCGTTGGCACTCGATCGCGGCGCATGTGGCATCGAGTATTCTCCGTCGCAGTCGTCGAATCGCATATCTTCATTGCGACAGATGAATGAGGAGGAGCTGTGGAAGAAGCCACGGGAGTAGGCGGAAGTGTTTCTGGCTCGACATACGATGTCCACCCGACGCAAGGCCGTTATTTGGCCGTGTCTTTGATTGATGATGCTTGTTAGCGATTTGCATGGAACTGGACTTTAGCGGCATTCGTTTGGTGTCTGGTGCGTGAGAGAACGCAAGAATTGAATCTCTACTTCAGGATACTCAAAATTTACCCCCACTCTTGCAGAGCAGCTCCAAGGCAGCACCAAGCATCCGTCGCCGGCCTTGAATCAAGGAGCCTGAAAGATGTTGATAAGGATCTCGAGTAAACAGGATAGGGCACCCGTTTGATGACAATTGAACAGAAACGATATTCCGCGAACTCGGGAGGAACATTAGTGGTACGGACAGGGTCGCGTTCAGACCCCTCACGCACAGCCTAATGAGCCCGAAAATTCCCAGAAACAACGATATTGCGTGCACGACCAGAGCACCGGTGCGGATGCGGACGCGCAAGACCGTCGATCCGTCTGGGCACAACGCCCAATTGGTGCATGCTAGCAACCTTGCTTATCGGGCTTACACATGGGGTCGTGATCTTCTAAGGTACAAGAGGCATGCCCAGGTACGCTGGCATTTTGCACAAGAAGCCTTGCGCGCTCTATCAATTCTGCGACGATGATCCGCACTCTCCTCTGGGCGTTCGCAGTCGCTGGCTTGGCAAGCCGGATCGAAGCTGCTTGTGTGCCAGATGCTCCCGGAGATTTGCTTTCCAACACCTGGGTCCTCGGCCATCCTGGTGTAGTCAAAGCACTTGAAGAAGTCGGAGAGCTGTTGCAAAAGCCTTACGATGACAACGTCACTCGAGATGGACTGAGTGTTGCGGTCGTGCACGCCTCGTCTTCTGTACCAATCTTCACCTTCAATGCTGGGAGCCTGAAGTTCAACGAAACAACTTTGCATACCTCAAACACCACCGACAGCATGATCACCAGCGATTCCATCTTTCGCGTGGCATCTGTCACCAAGAACTTCGCCATGACCAGCGCCTTGATCTTGTCCCGGCTCTCGAATAGCTCAATCACCCTTGATACTCCAGTTCGGCAGCTTCTGCCATCCTTCTACCTCACCACATCGGACTGGACCGACGGCGGCAGCGAGATCACGCTTGGCATGTTAGCGAGCCACATGAGCGGTGTCACGCGAGAGAGCTTCAGTACGAACTTCAATCAAGTTTTGAGTACCGGGAAAGCCACCGCAGATGGCATAGGGGAGTTGTGGGCTGCTCAGACTGTGGAGAACGTTATCGAGGAGGTTGGAAAGACGAGCTTAATGTTCAGGCCTGGAGCGAGCTCGGCATACTCCAATGCAGGTATTGGGATCCTTGGGGCTGCTGTGGCGTCGTACTACAATAAGATCAAGGGCGACGATCTTACGTGGAGTGAAATCGCGAAGCAAGAGATACTGGGGCCACTCAACATGACAAAGAGCTTCCTGGGTCCGGTTCCTGATAGTCTCATTCCCAGCATCAGTGTACCTGGCGGGGACAATTGGGCCGACCTGCTCATCGGAGAAGGCTACAACCCAGCTGCGGGCATGTGGAGCTCAGCCAATGATCTCACCAAATACCTACACAATATCTGGCTTCAAGAAGACCCTTTCATCATTGCACCGTTCGACCGGCGTCGTGCGATGAAGCCAGTTTACACTCTGCCGGACGGCAGGCAGCAAGTCGGCCCAGCATGGGAAATCATTCTCCGCTCGGTATCCACCAGCTCAAACGCAAGCGTCACGAACTCAACCAAGACGTACAGCATCTACGGCAAATCAGGAAGTGGAGGTGGCTGGCGGTCATGGATCGACGTTGTGCCAAATCTCGGCTACGGACTGGTAATCTTAAGTCAGACTGCGGGGCTCGAAGGCTACGACATGCTGTATCCTGCAACCCTGTACGGCGATATGCAAGACATCTTGATACCGGCTTTTGCAGAAGCGCTCGCTGCACAAGTCGAGGAAAAGTATGCAGGTACATATGGCAATGGACAGGATACAGGAATCATCACGGATGTTGTCAGTAGCACCGGCTATAACACGTCAACATACGCAAGATTGGAGGTCCAGGATCAAGTCCTTTATATGCGTGAGCTCGTTGTGAATGGCAGCAGCGCGCTGGAGGCAATCGACAAACTGAGCTGGCTCGACGACGTAGGAGCGCGATACTTCTCCAGACTAGCTGGCGTGGCACTCGAGCCTGCTGGTGGAGCGAGCGAGCTCGCGGAGTTCGGTGATGGAGCGCAGGTATTCAGGATGACGGGTGCTGCCGAGGAACTGTGCAACTGGTATGATTACGATGGGTAAGCGGCCAAGGTCTTTGCTTGCAATGAAGATGCTGACAGCTGCCAGGTATAAGGACCAGAACGGTTGGCCTTTGACGAAGATCGTGCTTATCAATGCAGGTAACGGGACAGAGCTGCGTTACCCACCATTTGATATCGTTATGAGTAGGTAGTAAGGTAAGACAATATAACTGCAATAGATAATTAGCAAGCAGCTGCAGTTAGGGAGTAGGAGATAATCTTCGTCACATTACTCAGATTCTTGATTTGGACTCTAACTATAGTACATAATGCGTTGAAGTTCAATTGATAGTCACGTTGCGCTATAAAGAAAGCTATGCGACGATGCTCAACTCTGTGAATTCTGGAATGTAGACTGCCGTCTTCGTCTGTGACTCCCGCATGGCTTCCATCCAAGATCTTGCTCCATGCCTTGAGATCAAGATACGCTGTAAGTGTGCAGTACTTCTCTTCGATCAACGCTAGTCGGTGGATAGACTGGTACAGGGGGATCAAAAATTGACCGTGCAATTTCTATCGCAGCGCCAAAGCTCTGAACAGCATCATTCATAACCTCAAGGACAGAGGGCGATGCTTCGTCTTGAACCGCGACCAAATGCTCCGGACATACCCGCAGTGGCTCGAAAGCCTTTATCTTCTTCCGTGCAAAAGCATGGAACGAGTAGTGGGGAACGGGGGTACCAATGGCCAACTGTCAACCCACTGCGACATTGTCGTCCCATCCTGGCTTGAAGAGATGCTGCAGGGGACCAGGCATCGGCTCCAACATCAGTCCATATGGACCTTGTACCCATAAAGCACGAGGAGGAGGCTCAAGTGCCGTACCTATTGAGTCCGGCGACTTGGCCAAGATAGTCTCCTATTTCCTGATCCACCATAAGACACCAGAGTCATTACATCATGGGTCCTGACCAAAGTTACGAAGCTTGACTTGTAAGAGGAAGAATCACCTCCGTACCCACAGTTCAATCATATACCTCTGGAGGCCATGGGCCCGGAAGTGAACGACACCAGACCGGGGGTTTTCGCTCCGGGCGACAGATGGGCAGCTCGGAACTGGGCACGCCAGCAAAAAGCTGTTTCGAGGTCCGACCATTCGTTGCGGTCATAGGTGTACATTTCGCGCTGTGTTTTGCTGAATTTAGCACCGGCTTGTTGTCCGCGCTCGCAAAGCCAAAGGACCAACTTTTCTCGCCACTGATTGAGTCGTGCCTGTAGTAGCTCCTCCACTCTCCACACAATGTTCAAGGCTGGTGCAATTACATCCATCCAGCCTTTGCATAGATTGGCGGTGCCTGCAGCTTGGTTTGAAAGCAGTCGAGCCCATCCGCTGTGTGTCAGCAAGAACGCGATGTAATCTTCTCTCACGTCGAACAGGGATTTCAAGTAGGTGCTGGCCTTTGAACCTGCGGAGTCGGAATGGCCTGTGGTGAGGGAGAACTCGGTGACGACAACCTTTAAAACTTCGATACGAAATTGGTTTGCTATTGTATCTTTGCTGCGGTTTGAAACGGCTTGTTGATCAGTGCCTGATCATACAAAGCAGTGACACGCTCATTGATGTGGTATTTCTGCTGGTACAAGAGAATGTATTTTGTGAGTGATGTTGTAGCAGTGTTCTCTACTGTACGTCTGACGTTGTTCACGTTCTCCGTTCAGGATAGATCTGTTGTGAGATTGGTCGAGGCAAGGTTCAGTAGTGTTGGGGCGTTCCAGTCGAAATTGTCGAGCAGTTGCTGTCCCGCGTAAACCTTGGCCGTCTCTTAAACGTTTGCGCATGTCTCTCGGATAGCAGGTGTGAAACATGCTGGCTTGCTCAGACCCTCTGCATAATCGCCGAATTTGCTTGCCGAAGGGTCGGCACGAAATCTGTAGTCCCACGTGTCGGCCAGAGCTGAAAGCCCCGGTTCGTCAGCCCAGCCCTTCAGCCTCATATCCTCGTCTGCCCTGATGCAGTTGGTCGGGCGCCGGACTCGAGAGTTCAGGATACTAATGACGAATAAGTGTCGTTGCATATCCGGGAGGAATGTCCTGTACGCATCGGCGTACGCCGCAGCGTATGCGACTGTGCTTGGTGTGCCTTTCTTCAAGTACCGACGCAATTGTTCCACTTTTTCCGCGTTGCTCTCCCTTGCAGCAAGGCGCGCTCTCAGTGGATCGGAACCATTCTCGGTGGACTTCGCGGGGCCAGATACTTCTGCAGTTCAACGAAGCACGTCCATGGTAATCGCGAAGTTGGTGCAAAACCGACCGAATCCAATTTTATCGATCGAGTCGACCGCGTACAATGAGTAAACCCACTATCATCGTTAATCTTGAAGAGGTGTCGTCCGAAAACTTGGCTCACCAACTTGAACATGTTGTCTGCGGTTTCGAGTGCGTACGCCCACGGCAGGCTCGTAGGCCAACACGTCGAAGTTGATTTCGCCTTGGCTCAGTAGGTGTTCGGTGCTTGATCGGTACATGATCTGGCTCGACTTGTTCGCCGCTGTGAAGGCCAACATCGTGGCACCGCCTGCGACCTCGACTGCGCGCTCTCCCCTCGTCTCATCTTCAGCGACCAAGCCCACACACACTCTGGCGAGGATCATCTTCTTCAGGCCGGCCCTGATATCCCCTCGATTGAGGTATTGTGCTCGCCCAGATAGCTGTCAGCAAGTCGTGGGTGTCGCTCACCACTCGTTCAACTTCAAGCGCCTCTCTCATATCGTCATACAGAGTGTAGATGCTTGCCGATTCAGCTTGCCGTGGTATCTACTTGTACTCAAAAATCACGACGACTTGACCCATGAAGTGTCTTCAAGCCGCTCCCTAACCAGAGTCAGTAAAAGTGCAGATGAACAGATCCGTGAACTTACCGAAGCTCTTGAACAAGAAGGAGATGCTCAAGTAGTTCGCTCGCTCTGCCGTACTTGTTCCGAGCGCTCTGGAACTCGGTATAGTATGCGCGGGCCGACAGGAGGGTCTCCAGAGCCTTCTTCGCTACCGTTGCCTCCGTCATCGTAAGGGTTGTAGATGTGTAGGTGGAGGTCAAAGCTGTGTATGGAGGACCCACGAGGTATAGTCCGCTATTTGCAAGTAAGAGGAGGTAAAAGTCAAATCCGCTGGGCAGGTGAAGGTGAGTAGGCGACTTGCGACGCCGCTAAAAGGCACATTCAATAACTCCTCTACAAACGTCACTCAATCTACTGGCGCGGCGGATGGCGAATCATTGGTGGGGTTGCGAAGAAAAGTCTTGCATTGCACGTAGGACAGTAACTTTCGGCGCGTTCAGATCGCGCGGTTTCACTTACATGGAGATGTTCAAACTCATGAAGTGAAGTCACGCTTCGGTGCATCGCCCTCCTCTTTACCTGTCCCATACTTCCTAATGTGCTCCTTCGCCGCATCCTTATCCGCTTCGAACTCCTTGAGTTCCGGTGTACTCATGTGCTTCACTACATTATCCGCCTGCCACTTCTTAAAGCTGAAGCCCAGACCCTCATGACTATAGTCCTTCTCATTCGCCTGATCCTTGTGGTACTTGATCTGCATGAAGTCGCTATCCCTGGTCGCCGGATCCAAGCTCAGGCTTACCAAGCCGGTGATGGTGGCCGTCTTGGGAATGCCGCGGAACGTCCAAGACTGCTTGTTCTTGAACTGGATGAGATCGTCGTCTGAGCGAATCACTTCGTAGGACTCGTTGATGGAGGCCTTGAACAGTTTGGGTAAAGCGAACCATTGGCCTGCCATCTTGTAGCGGTCGTTGGCGTACACGAATTGGTCGTCGTAGACACAGTCAGGAGTGTAGCGCTTCACACGCTCCACGGTAGGCTGGCAGCTGTATAGCGCGATGATCTAGGTAGCATCAGTAGAAACCAGTGAGTGGGAAGTCTGGGTCGAGTACGTCATCCACGAGTGCTTGCCTCGCGGGGCTCAACTTGATGCTCTTCGAAGGGTTGGGTTCGTAGTCTTCGCTGGTCGCTGTCTGCCTGGGTTCAAATTGCTCTCCAGGCGCACTCGACGTGTCTGGAAATCCCGAGTTCGCGCTGGTCTTGATGTCGTTGTGAGAAGACATGGTCGACTTTTGTTCTGCGTTGTAGAGTTGCGCAGTGAAGTTCTTCTGTGGGTGCGAGATGCCAGGGCCGCTGAATATTTTCTTGAAATTTTCCGATATGAGTTTTGAACGTGAGCCTGATGTTGCTGCTGGATATGACTTGTCCATGGCTACCGTGCTCAACCTCCTTTTTTGTATCGGTCCGCCAGCAGTCAGATCTCTCGATGTATGACGTAGAGAGAAATTCGGTGCAACCAATGATGAATCATGGAATGTCAAGATATCCCTTAGATAGCGACAACGTCGAAGGAGAAGGTTGCTTCAATAGCAGCGAATATCTGATCGCAGCTCAGACAGCCATGATATCAGTTGTGAATTCCTGAAGGGATACGCGGAGAGGTTGAGCTCGCTCTCAGGGTCTGTTCCGGCTAGCCGGCATGAGGCACGCGGGGATTGCGACAATGGAGGCGGTACGCCTTGAGGCACCAGAAAAGGTTGGCTGTGAGTCATGTATACTACTGAAGTTTGGGAGGTAATCAATGTTTCTACGAGCCTCGCACGACCCCATTGTAACCCTGGAGGCTACAATGATACTGCTGGTGCAGCCGACGTTCTTTGCCATCTGAGAGGCAAGACACAACACCGCAGGCAAGACAATCGAGCGGGAACGCTGATTGTGCGATAAGTAACTAGCATTACTATCTAGGCTACAGTTTCGAGTAAAGACATTACTGTCGCTATTCTCCGAACACCTAACTTACAAGCCTTGATGTCAGCCATCCCATCACCATCACCATGGCCACATCGCCACCTTTTACAATTACCCCGGCGAGAATTAGAAATGCCTCATGGCTAGGCCATGCCACCCAAGAATTGAAACCTTGTGGAAGGAACGTGTATGTATGCGACCCATCTATGCCAGGCGCAGTGTTGTCATTACAGGGCCGTTAAAAGGTAGTGTGTATCAAAGGAGAGACAAGAATGTTAGAAATGCAGACTCAGGACCTCAGACTTAAGCCAGGATGGCGAAGGCAACAGCACCAGCGACGAGAGCGCCGAAGGCCTTGTTGGAGTTGGCAGCACCAGTGAACTGCGCGGGAGCAGAAGTGGTAGCAGCAGGGCTCGAAGGAGCAGGAGTGGACTTGCTAGGGACCGGGACAGGCTTGCTTGGGCTGGCAGCAGGAACAGAAGCAGGGTAGGTCGAAGCAGGCGGTGCTGGAGGAGGAGCGACCGGGGTGGACGCAGGAGGGGCGGGGTGAGTCTCCGGTGGTGGAGCTGGCTTAGAGCTGGCAACGACAGGTGTCGATGCAGGCGGTGCTGGAGGAGGAGCGACCGGGGTGGATGCAGGAGGGGCGGGGTGAGTCTCCGGTGGTGGAGCTGGCTTAGAGCTGGCAACGACAGGTGTCGATGCAGGGTATGTTGGGGGCACGACAGGTGTCGAAGCAGGAGGAGCTGGGTGAGTCTCCGGTGGTGGGGCAGGCTTACTGCTAGGAGCAACAGGAACCGAAGCCGGGTACGTAGGGACTACAGGCTTGCTGCTGGGGACCACGGGAGTGGAAACAGGGTATGTGGGAACAACAGGCTTGCTGCTCGGGGGTGCCGGGTGAGTCTCGCTGCTCTTAGGTGGGACAGGGTAAACTGTCGTAGGCGCAGGAGGTGGTGGAGGAACCTTGGAGCTCTCAGGGCAAGGTGTGGTGGTGTTGGAGTAGCCAGTAGGCTTGGGGGGAGGAGGCAGGTGAATAGTCGAAGTGATCGTCACGTGCTTTGTAGACTCGGGGCAAGGAGTCGAAGAAGAGGGCTTGGGTGGGGGGATGGGAACGTAGCCAGTCGAGCTAGGAGCCGGAACAGCGTACGAGGAGCTCTTGGGTGGGATGGGGTAGTACATCGACGAGCTTGGCGGGATGGGATAGCCGGTAGTAGGCTTGGGCGGCGGGGGCGCATAGTAGCTCGAAGGCTTGGGCGGTGGGGGCGCGTAGTAGCTTGAAGGCTTGACGGGCGGGGCGTAATAAGAGCTGCTCTCGGGGCAAGGAGTGCTGCTCGACTTGGGAGGCGGGTGAGGGTACTCGCTCGACTTCGAGTAGATCGGGTAACCGCTGCTGCTCGGCTTGGGCACGTAGTAGCTCGAGGACACAACGGGCGGTGCGTAGTAGCCCGAAGACTTGGGAGGTGGATGAGGGTACTCAGTCGACGACTCAGGGCAAGGAGTCGAAGACGAAGGGTGAGCATACTCGCTAGAAGAGGACGTCTTGTAGACGGGGTAGCTCTTCACATCCGAGGTGGAGTACTCCTTCGTGTAGGAAGGAGTTGAGGAAGACTTGGTCGAAGACTCGGTAGGGTAGGGCGTGTAGTGCTTGTCCTCAGAAGAAGAGGATGACTTCGCCGAGTACCAAGACTCCGAAGAAGAAGACTCGGTAGGGTACTTGCTGCTCTCAGACTTGACAGAGTAAGCCGAAGAAGAGGTCTTGTAGTCCTGCTTGGTGGTTAGAATTGAAGCATTGGATGATGTTGGCTGGATGTTGCTTACAGGGACTGAGGCAGAGTAGCCATACTGAGGGACAGCGGCAGCCGCGCCCATGAGGGCGAATACGGTGGTGGTGACCTTCATCCTGTCTCCAGTGACGATGGATCAAGTGCTCGAACGAGTGAGGCACGTGTGAACGAGAGTGAGTATGCAACCGTAGCGAGCGAGTTGCAACTGCTGTTGGACAGACCTTTATTGTACGGCTGGTGAAAAAGCGAGGGTCAAGAGGGGCAGTCGATCCTAATATGCATCTTTGGGAGAGCCACTAAACTCTCACCCAGCCATCTGGAGCACCATGCAGCACGAACGACGGCTAAGGTTGCAGACGCTAGGCTGGGAGGTGGAGTTGGGTCCGACACCGTTCTTTGATAGTCATCGGGCTGGTGATGCTGGTGGTGACCTGCATCTGCCTCCGCCGACGGCAAGTTCTCGTAAGAGTGGGTCTCGTGGTATGTGGGTGAGAGCATAAGTCGCTTGAAAAGGTAAGCACAATGCAGCCGAGCTCGGGATACGATAGGTCAATCGCCCTAGCAACTCGTAAAGCCAACTCTTGATCAGTCCAATCATCAAGCGGACAGGTATCGGCATGCATGCAAGAGTCAGGGGATGCCGGTGCATTGCTGGGATGCCCTGAAGTGTAAGCTCTCGTTCGACCACCATCCTGCTTTCCGTGCTGACCGTACTTGCAGAAGTGGCCGGACACATAGATTGCGCGCATGCTTTCCTCTGCGCCATGGAACACGTCCATCCCCTCGTAATCGACTTCATCAGGGAGGCTCGCGCCGTGGTTGTCGATATTGATTTGTGTGGGTACGGTTGTCCTTTGCCCTCTCCTGAACTAGTGGGAGCTCTATCAGCAAGTGCCATATCAGACCTGTGGTAGAGCCGAGCTATGATGTAATCACAGCCAGAAGCCACGATCGGCCGTCTAGGCGAACATAGCGTGGCTGCCGTTGCTGTACCGAGGGAACTGACCAGCCTCAAGAAAGCTTGGTGTCTATCAATAGTAGTACCCCCAGCGTTGAGGCCGATCCGGTGAGTAGGTTTTGCCGCGCTATGAGCGCTCAATAGTCCATGAGGCACCAAGCCCTGCCAGCGTTGCGGAGGCTATCGATAGCAGCCTAATCTTGAACTGTGCTTGCTTGCTCGCACAATTCGAAGGCGTCTGTAGCCAAGTGTGTCAGGAAAGCCTCCCGATCATGTCGCACTGTTGCTGGGAGAAAGTTTTGCGCTCTAGAGCAAGTGTGCATGCGCGGGCTGGTTGCTATCGCGATGGCGGGGCAGCAGCGCTGCCTGGATGCATGGCGGAAAGCCGTTGTCTGCGGCGCAAGCCCTTGGTCGACCAAGCCGATCGCTGGCAGGCATCAATATCGAATGTTCGGGAGGTTCTGCGCCATGCAGCATCGTGGCCGGGTCGCCTGGCGAGAGGTTGGGCACCCTCTTCCAAGAACACGCCTGTCGCGATATTTCGTTGCCCATGCCATCGAGCCAGACATCGCGAAACTCATCTGTAGAGAATGCTGATGTTCTATCATTGTAAGATTTGAACGCGCGTCGGTACTCTGGTACCTGGTGTTCCTGCACGGGACCTGCAGAAGCTTCCGGCGCCGTTCAGCTAGGCCAGTTGATCTCACTTTTATCGCGTGAGCGCCCCTCCTTTAGCGGAGGGCGACCGAGCTGCTGTGAGACGCGAACTCAAAAATTGCGCTTGCCTGCTCGGCCGCCATGGCTTTTCTTCGAGGCCCCCAATCAGACAGTAGACTAGAAATTTTGTCTCGGACACTTCGAGAGCACGATATACCGTGAAAGCAACACATGGCAGTGGATTGATGCCGCCCCCGCAGGTTTTGTGGGGTGAATTTTGTTGACTGTTTCGTGGAGATCCGAGCTCTCCACGGTCGTCATCACCGGCGTCTGGTTCTGACCATCTCACCAGCAACCAGAGAACCAAATTGTGATCGCGCATCGTGACGTTCTGGTGTTATAACAGTATATGCATGTACTGCAGTTTTGCATGGTCTGGACGTCGATCACCCAACGACAGATTGGGTGGACCTCTGAATGATGATTCTGCGCTTTGATCGTAGTGCTCTGTCTCCCAAGCAATTTGTCGCGCAGGGCAGGTCTGCCTAGAAGCTTCCCCATGAGAGACTCGCTGGCGTCACTGCATCATGATGCAATGCAGTGTGGAAAATATTGGAGCACCGTTTCGGTCCTTGTCCGCTATCGATAGCGTGAGATCGTGCATGCCACCGCCGGGGTTGTGTTGTGTTCACGGTTAGAGCTTGGAAAAGATTGGCCGACAACGGTAAGCCACCTCGTGTTGTTGACAGCGCAGGATCAACAAGAGAGACAAGAGCGTTGCCAAACAGCGCAGGTCGCATGTATTCCTAACGAGGCTTGAGCCGGAGTGCGAACAGCGCCCTGAGGCTGCTCAGTCATCGTCATCGCTGTCGGTGAAGTCGCCGTCCCATCCCTCGTCGTATTCTTCAGCAATCACTTGCAGGCCGTTGCAGAGCGCCTCTCGCTCGTCGACTGCTACCAGCCGCTTCACGATCTGCTCGATCGCTCTGACCTGCTCAGCAACAGCAGTGCTTGTGGTAAGACCTGCATGCACAGCGAGTTTCTCTGCGCGGCCTGTTCCCACGTCAAAAATAGAAGGGAAGCTATCTAGAGCCGGGAATAGCAAGGGCGTGGTGTATCTGGGAGTCGTTAGTCGTTCCGTATGTGATTCGATAGCTTGCGGTATGCGCCGGACAAGTGTGACCTCTTGGTCCATGGCAAGGCGAACAGCCGATCGATACGACGTTGGGAACATACCTTTGCAGTCCTGGCCCATCACCATACCGATCTCTAGGGTTGCGGCCTCCGTCCTCTGACAAGCTCCATGCTCCTCGGCACGCTTCCGCTCTTGCGAAGATGTGGTCTTTCTTGCCGCCTTTATGGGACGCCACCCGGTAGTCTCTGGTGAAGGCATCGAATTCGAAGCTACTCAGGTGGGTTTCGCTTTCGCTTGTACGTCTGGAATCTGTAGAGCCGACTTTCTCGGCCCTCGCCATGTCTTCTGTCGTCTTCTTAGAGAGAACATCCGGGTCGGCGATACTCATCTCGAACTTGGCTATCCTTCGCTTTCCTGTGCTATTGATGGTATCCTCAATGTCTTGTAAAGTCCCATGTCTGCCGTTTGATGTCCTTAGCCGAGACGAAAGCGTCATGCTTTCTACACCAACAGCCTGAAGAGCGCTGACGTGCCATGCTGACGTTGGGTCAAGGGAGAGGTAGTCTGGAACTTTGGCTGGCCGGTTAGATATTGGTATGTACACTGACGATTGTTCGGCAAGCGGTTGTAGTGACCTCGATGAGTTGACGATCTGTTGCAGGCGCCTTTCCTACTCATTGTCAGAGCTGTATGGTGGTTTGGACGAGCAAGAGACATACCCTTGGCACTGCAGTATTTCCTCCTTGGTCACCTAAGCCCCAAGTCCAGATGCTGAGCTTTCCATATTCATCTCTCAGCCGCTCAATCCATCCCGAAGCCCAGCCACCCCAAGCATCATCGACGCCCGTCATGATTTGAAGACTTTGCAAGCCGTCGCACTCCTCAACGAAAGGCCTCAAGTCTCGGTCCACCAGGTCGACCTCCCTTTCCAGCTTCTCGAAGAGGTCCATGCCTACGTCCCAGCTCTCGAATGGCATAAGCTTGTCGTTGACATCAAATTCGGAGAGTTGGACAATGGACTTGGGGTGGTAGTAAACCCGACTGTAGTCTGACCAGTACTTGACGGTGGAGGTGCTTAGCTGCGGTGGCTCAAGACCGGCATCTAGGTGCTGCTGATAGGTGGACTGTGGAATTGGGGCTGCTTTCTGTACGATGGGTTTTGACGGCCATACTCCAGTCTGGTCCAATATACTTCTGTCATCTTCAGCCTCGTACAGCGCATTGATCTTTCGCATGCTTCCGAATGCGCCTTTGAGGTCATATATGAGTGCTCTAGGAGTGAAGGTGTCGGACCCATCCGGGGCAATGCCAGCACGAAAGTGAATGTCATGATTGACGGCTGACTCGGGCTCAGGTGGGTAGGTAAAGTATGATTCCTAACGTCTAATCAGCTCGAGGGTGCTCAGTAGCCTTGTAGAGTGTGTGAGCGGGGTTGATGGACATCAAGTATTAGGACGCGGCGGCCTCGTATAGCTCGATGACGGAGCGCAATAGGTACGCGGCCTTCCCCACTGGCATGCATCACAATGGGCTAGAGAGGGGCCTGACGAATGAAAACAGGTCGGAATAGAAATCGCTCAAGTAAAGAACTGCAAGTCCTTACCTGCGTGTTCCAAAAATGTGTGCCGAGATAGTTGCTCTGTGAGCCGAACTGGAGAGTGACGATTTCGTGCATGACGCCGGTGACTTCGAGCTGAATAAGCGTGAGTGCACAATGACGGGCAAGCAGCAGCGGTGCTTTCGATTGTAGCGAAGTAGGTCTCTCTGTCAGACGGGTGCATGCAGCTGGGCGGCGTGGTGAAGTTCTGACAATTTGGCAGCTGCCCCACTCCGCGAGCGCACGCTCGTTCGTCTTGAGGGAGACACAATGACGCGCAAGTCTACAGACACAACAACAACAACAACGACGACACGACGCTCCCACCAGCACACACGACATGTTTTGCTGCGTCCAACTTTGACTGACGATGCTGACACAGCGCTTGCGCGTCCGCTGCCATCCGCCTGCGACATTGCGCCGAAGATGCAGCACGCGTTTCTAGGCCTACCTCACCATGTTCACCCACCAGCTCGAGCAGCTTGCTTCGCTGTTGGCACAATACCTACCCAGCATATGCAGGCCAAGCATCGTTGATTCACAGAATCAACTGGCGTGCGCTGCGCCAAGTAGGGCCTCAGCTATCCGGTCGCGTGCGGTTGCTGTTGAGTTTCAGCACCGTCTCGTAGGCACCCACGAACAGCAATATGATCAGCCACTTATGCCAATCTTTTGGCGACTACATGATGCAGCGTACTGACAGCTCTTCGTTACGCATCCTGCAATCTCAGGCGCCATGGTATATTACCTTGGCGCACAGCCGGATGGTCAACAGCCGTGAGCCTCAGGCAGATGTGTAGGCTTCTTTTGCGCCAGACCGTACGACAGATGACAGTTCACGTTGGCCAGTAGGTCCGATGACTCTACCAAGGATGTCAGATCATGAGAAACTGTGCTATGCATATAAGGTACAGGAACAGCTACGATAGAATCTCTACCACACACCAGCTTTCATTCTCTGCGATTTAAAAAGTCACTCTTTCAATCACGTTCTTTTCCGTACAGACGTCTGGGACGTCTACCGTATCTTCACGCCTTTGTAATCTCAGCGAAATTCACGAGGTACCACCTGCCGTAACGATGTCTACTAGGTTTCTTACTACTGTCCTGCTCGCAGCTGGTCTTGCGGGTATGTGAGCCCGATACAACAAATCACAAGTGTCTGCTTTGATAATTGCTGACACATGACACAGCAACCAAGCCCATCGCTAGCCCCTATACCTTCAGGAGTCTTATAGTCCGTCAAGATGCGCCCAAGGTCGACGTGTGCGCCAGTCAAGGCTCTGGCATGATCGCTTCTCTTGCTGCTCTCGAATCTAAGGGTCGGGATGAAGCCACCCAAATCAAGCCTGAAAACCTTATCATCATCGACGTCGATGCCGATAATGCCGGTCGCAAGAAGGATGAGGTTGCAGCTGCTCAGCAGCTCATGCTCTTGCAGGTCAATGAGGCGCTACTTCGTGACCAGCAAGCCAACGCTGCCCAAAAGGAGCTGGAAAACGTCTTACGTGCAGCAGCACTTGCGCAACGTGAACAGAAAAAGAGCACTGTGATTGTCGTCGTCACGACGATCGAAGTCAATATCGAACTCCAAGATAATGACAAGAATGAGAAGAAGAAGCTTGGCGCGGAGGTCTTCAAGCAAGAAGCCATCGTCGCGAATCGGGGCAGGCAGGAGACGCAGACTGTTATGGGTAAGGACTTCACTGTTACGTGGCTTACACTTACTGACTGCATGACTAGTCTATGACCCTCGCACCTTGACTGCTACCGGGCCTGCCAATTCCGAGGCCACCGATGCAGCAAATGGCACCAAGCCCGCTGGAGTAGCCGCTACCAAGACCGTCGAAGCTGTTCTGTACAACGCTAGACCCACCCACTCGGCGGTAATCGAAGATCCAGCAGCAGAGATGCGTGAGGCCCTTCAGGCTGCGCTTGAGGACCGACGTCAGGACGAGAACCGCAGGAACGACGAAGAGGTCAACATCAAGGTTGCCGTTGAGATCAAGGTCGTAGTTGAGAAGGACAACGGACGGGACAACAACAAGGACGACGACAAGGACGACGACAAGAACGACGACAAGGACGACGACAAGAACGACGACAAGAACGACGATGATGATCGAGACGACGACCGCGAGCGCGAGCTTGAGCGCCAGAGACAGCAGGACCAGGACCAGGACCAGAAAGACAAGGACCAGAAGCAAGCTGAGAAGGATCGTCAGGAAGCCGAGAAGCAGCGAGCCGAGGAGAAACAGAGAGAGCAAGACAAGAAGGACGCCGAAGACAAGCAGAAGCTGGAAGAAGAGAAAGCCAAAGCTGAGGCTGAGAAGCAGAAACAGGATGAGGAGAAACTAAAGGCCGAGGCTGAGAAGAAGACTCTGGAGGAGCAAAAGGCTAAGGCTGAAGCACAGAAGAAGCAGCAAGAGGAGAAGGCCAAAGCTAAGGCTGAGCAGAAAGCAAAGGAGGAGCTACGCAAGGCTGATGAAGAGAAAGCCAGGGCCGAACAACAGAAAGCTGACGAGGAGAAAGCCAAGGTAGAGCAGCAGAAAGATAAGGAAGCAAAGGCGAAGCAAGAGGCTGAGAAAGCTCAACTGAAGGCCGAGAAGCCCAAGGAGCAGTAGATGCTCGTCGTTGTGTTGCGCGTCGACATATTGAACGCGAAATCCAGGGCCTGCTCATGACATACCTATCTTGATACATACTACATCAATACCCTTATCCACATTACGCTCCCTTCTCCTCACCGTGCTAGCTCAACAAAGCCCCACAACCCCGCCGCTCAATCAGCTTTCACCTCGACAGTAATTCAGCTATAAGAGATCTCTCCTATCATACCTGTCATTACAGCAACATGTCTACTTCTATCTCTTCACCCACCACGCCGAAACTATTCCCCGCAGCAGGCTAGGGCAGCAGAGATATTCCACGCAATAACGAGGAGCTGGATGAGTACCCTAACGCTGAGATGACCTTCGAGGAACTATACAGTGAAGAGATTGCATAATATAAAGGTCTAGAGCTAACACGGTCACACTACAGTCCCAGGAAGTCTATCAAAAGCTCATCGTACTAGTACCACTTCGTCGATGAAGCATACTTGTACAACCCACTCGGCCTCGTATGCCAGCCTCCCGCCTACATCATGCACAATGTCGACAATGACGCGATCACTATCCTCCGGGCCATTTACAAGCAATCATGCTTTGACTCTTACCCTACGAGGAGGATGACCGGCGATAAGCAAGAGGTTCAGATTACGCTCTCTGCAGAGCAACACCAGCACCTTCAAGCTCTAATCGAAGCCAACAGAACCGTGCTCGATCTTGAGTATGAGAAGAGGCTCGGGACCAAGCGCCAACACCAGGAAGACTTGAGGGAGATCGATGATGAGTGTTGATCGAAGTGGATGGGTCGATCAATGCACTTGTAAGATGGCGCCTTCCAGCTGTTGACTAAGGAGTAGCTGTCGGATCTGGGGGATACTATCAGTAACGATATGTGGATGGGTCCTATTCGCAATTGCGGTGAAGCAACGAAGTGAGACGAGAGCCAAGCATATCAGTTGGCCAACGAGGACAGGGCCAGGAAAAACCAGCGCTCGATGCAGACCGCGCAGGTGGCAGCCTCGGACATGACATACGGCCAGAATGGTATCACTACTGGGAATGGCTATGTGCAGGATAGCAACAGCAACATCTCCTATGTGGGCAAACGAGCGGTGGTTTTGCTTGTGCTTGACGGACGCATTCAAGATGGGTTGGTACTTTTCGTGAGGTCCTGTCGTAGTCGTGGTTTGGAGGCTGAGTGCCCTGTGTCATACATCAGCCGCTGTTCCTGGACCGTTGTCTTTACAGAATCAGAATTGCGGTTCTAGAATGCCATGTCTATTTCTGGCCTTATCGCCTGGCGCGATCGTGATGTGAACGTTGAGATCGAAGGGGAGTCCGAGCTTATGTACGACACTTTCTCTCCCACGGGCACGGTAGTGATGTGTCGTGTAAGGCTGAGTCGCGCTTTGTACGTGAGTCGTTATTCGTGGCACTAGCGCAGTCCTGGCGTGAAGAAGGTTGCAATGCACTGCTTGACTTCAAGCCTCGGCCTTACTCTGTAACCCACGACGAGCGCAGTGACTCCAGGGCGAGTGCAGTGACTCTCTCAGACTGCACGAGACACACGTTCACTGTCATGGCAGCGCGTTGTCGCGGCAATCGACTCAAGGATATCCCACCCGCCATTCAAGCAGAGGCCAGCAGTGGGTACTTATACAGCACCTGCGACGGCTATGACGACAGCGAACCACTGAGTCGCACTGGGCAAACGAGCTGTGGGCGGTTGTCTGAGATAGAGAGGCTTGAGACACAATCGGCGTACTTCGTATGTGGTCCCAATCGGCGATTGTTTGTCGATGGCATTGCCAAATGGAGGACCGTTGAAACTTCTGGAAGGAATGCGAGACAGCAAGCGCGGCAGCTCGATATAAGTCCCACGTGTCGCGAGTGCCGGCAACACGAATCGTGCACACAGATACAGCCCCGAGAGGTCACAGATCTGGTGGTCGGGGAAAAGAAGCTAGAAGACGCGTCGAATCCGGTTCGCGTGCATCTCGTGAGCGATCGACGAGATCAGCAGCCTCCTCTTTTTGCGCATTATTGCCGTCACCCGAAGCAATCGCCCGCAATCAGACCCAGTCCAGCCTGCTCCTCCCCGCCTTCATTTCCATCTCTTGCGGCTTCCATCCATCTCGTTCCCAGCACCGCGTCGGCGTGTCACCTTGCACCCGCCCACCCCTCAGTCCAATTTGCCGCGGCGGAGGATCCTCGCTGCGCATAGACGGCCCCATCTGATTCGACGTCTCCCGGCAGCACGTCGCCGTCCGGTCAGTGCGTGCGCGCAACTCCCCACCCGTGGACGTGCCCAGAGCCTCAGCGTGCATACTGCATTGTCGCCTGCAGCATTAGCATTACTACCTCACCCCTCGCCGCTGACATGTCTCCTCCCACCGCCGCACCGCAGCACCGCTCGAAGCGCCAGTTCCAGCCCGCTATTACCAGCTATTTCCACGCTGCCCCGGACCAAGACTATCTCGACGACTCTGATACCGACGACGACTATCACCGAGGTGGCCCGCGACTCCGCACTATTCCCCAGGCCAAACCCGCACACGCGACCCTTGCGCCCACTGTGCCTGACCACGTACAATCCAGCCTGCTCAGCGTCGGCATGCGCGTCCGTAAATCAGTCCCGGAGGGCTACAAGACGCCTAAGACCTTACCTTCTCTGCACGGCACACCAACACCGACAATGCAAACACCGCTGCGCAAAGCACACTCTGCATTCCGCGATGTCCATCCCACGCTTGAAATCCCACACGACACACTAGCCACCACCCTACAACATCAACGAGAGCTGTTGCCCTTCTGCGGTCTGAACAAGATCGGCGGGTACGCAGAGCAGCCCACCACCAATGCGCTCTTCAACACCACCACCAACGCGTTCCAAACACCACAGACATTCAGCCAGCCTTTTTCAAGCCAAGACAGCGGCTATGGCACCGACATCCAGCGCACGCGCGGGAAACGCGGCTGGAGCGACGACGACGACAAAATGCACATTCCGTCAAACAACTTTCTGTTCTCGATACCAAACGCGTTGCACGGCGAGGAGGATGTGCCTGTTAGCCCACTGTCAGAGTCTCCACCACCCACACTGCCGCCGCAGAGAGCGTTTGCCCAGCCGAGATCGAGACTGCAGAGGCCTACAACGAGTGATACGGATATGAGCATGGACATGGACGTGGATGCTGGGAGTACGGGTGTGCACGAGGGACGACTGGCGGCGGGACATGCGAGTGACTTCGAAGAAGCGGATTTCTTGGATGGGGAGGTGGGTATGGGCGGTGTCTAAGCACCACTGCCACCCACGTTTGGCATTATGGGTTTTACATTTGGGCATCAGATTGTCTCTGGTTTAGCGACAGCGCATGGCGCTTGGGTTTCATTTCGCGGCATTGGGTAAAAGGCGTTCCCCTCCGTCTCTGCTGGGAGATGTAACGATTGTGGTTCAGCGTTTGGTGTATACCCTCAGTTCAGTACGTAAGAAGATGGCAGGCACGATGACTATACGTTGTAATCCATATTGGGATGTCAAGCTTACCAATCTACGTGTTGAACGTAGGTGACAGTTCTTATCGCGAGGCTCTCGAGCTTCTAGACCTTTTCCGCAAGGCTTTCAGGCTACACTCCGGCTCCTATGCAGATGCAGCGTGAAGTTGTCATAACTATTAGAGACCCTACTACGGTGCTTAGCCTGCAGGCAATGAACCTGCGCAACCTTAACGCGCATTTAGAGCGCGCTATTGCGCAAAGCAGTGTCAAACATATTAACAGCATTAAGGTGCTCTCTTCAAACCAGCTGAGAAGCGGCGACCTTAGTATTAGCACAACAACTAGCAAGGAAGTAGAAGCACTAAAGCAGTTCGCTGACGACTGGATCTACCCTAAGTACAGATTCGGAAACTTGATGTTTGGTCAAACACCAGTCGCAAGATCGCGGAGAGCAGGTCTTTCCTCTACAGGCTCAGCGAGAACACAGGTTTTCATCTTCAGCAGAACCCCCGTCGGAAACCTTACTGATTGTAACACTTCATCTTCGCTCACATCGCCTTCACGATCTACTCGACTGCCGCCCTGCATGTAACCGAACCCGTGGACCTGTTGCGCTTTCTCCAACGCTGTGTTCGCGATTATGCTCGCAGCTCCTAGGGCGAATAACCATCAGCTCTGTCAGCATCGTGTCGGCACCAAATTTGCTCAAGTTCTCAACGTAACTGTGTGCAAATCTGTGACAATAACCTGGTCATGTACGCTGCACTCTATCTCGAAGTCATTTGGCTTCCCGCAGTGCAGTGTGAAATAGGCCAGTTGACGAACATTTATATACGTCGTCTGGTTGCTGCGCCGGTTCTCATGTCTCATTACGCACACCCTGTCCTGCAACACCAGGTCATTGGTCATCCTTTCTGTCACACTCACTTCCTTTCCATGGCTTGTGGTGGTAACAATCGTTGCCCTTTCAAAATCACAAGAATAGGATGTCGTACCTTCACATTGCAATCCTTGGCTCCAAGTTTATATTTCAGATACGTGACACATTGAAATCTCATCTCTGCTTTCTTATCCGCATCGTAGCACCCTCATGTAGTGAAGCCTTGAACGTTGACTCTGGCCAGCGGTGTCATATCCTGACTTACGGTAGTTTACATGCATTGATATCTTCTCTGAAAGATAGTAGTCATAAGAGCGGCCACGCGAAGCTCCCAATCAAAGGGCTGTCCATCGACCTAGGAGTCTACCAAAGCCATACAAAATCCGATCGCACAGCCAAAGGACTAAAGCATGCACGGGACGCAGCAGGAATATCCCCAGTAAAACGTGTGTTACTCCAAGACACCCTAAGCCCCAAAGTTGGCACCACACCGCCGTTGCTGGAACTCCCAATACGTATGCAACCAGTCGTGCCAGCACAGATGTGAGACACCAAGCGAGTGTACCGTGACGGATCCCACGCATCTTGTCGTGCCGCTTCCAGACTGCCTGTCCGCGCCCGGGAACTTGCAGGTGAGTAAAGTATGGCGGCTCGCACCAGGCGCTTGCTCGCCAAGTGTCGTCGGGGATGATGACATGCGAGTCGATTCTCATCCGCCGGTCGTGGAACTCGAGCACGATGTAAGCGAAACAGAAGCGAACGGTGTAGTCTTGTGGGCTTGTGAGTGGTGGCGTTGAATATTGGGAAACAACGTCGTTGATCAGACGTAGTAGTGGCCACATTATCTCGGTTGAGACGAGCATGGCGAGTCCGATGATGAAGATTCGTGAAAGAGTAGTGCGAAAGACCTCACGGGTCTGTTCATCCACCTCTTCCTGATCAGATGGGAGGGTGCGAGACCAGGGGCGGCCGCGTGCGTCCATGATGACGATGTGTACAAGGCAGGCGGCTACCAGGACGAGAAGAATTGGGCCGATGAGGTGGTGTAGGGCGACGACGCGGCGGATGGCTTGACCGCAGGCTACTACGCCAGCTGAGGCGGTCCAGTACAGGAGTTGCGTTTTGAGTGGGACCAGAAAAGGGAGTTGTAGTTCCTCAGTATCGTGGCTCTCGGTTTGCGCCATTTCCTGAGCAGTTTCTTGAGTGCCTGCTGGAGATGGACTAGAGAGAACTCCCTGAGTGTAGGGAACGGCAGTCTTCTCGTCCCACATACCATCGATTATTTCTTTAGCCGTGCTGAGAAGAGGCGTCTTCTCGGGGTCCATGTCTTGTATGAAGTAAGTCTGCATCGACTTCCGCTGTGTGTCTGTGTGTTGCATGCTTCAGTCGGTGTCACAAGGTAAGTACTTGATTGTTGAGTGGTTACTTTTCGAATGTGGGACTCAGTGGCAGAACCATGATAGCTGTGAGCAGATTGGACCCTTGAGAAGTCGACGACTGCAGCGCGCCGATTCAAGGCTCGATCGCCACGTGCGCGAAGTGGCTGGCGAAGTCAGGGTGAGCAGGTGCAACACCGAACACCATGCAGCTTCCAAGCGCAGGCGGCGCAGGACAGCTGCGGACCTCGCCGATGTGTCGGGCTGCTGGAGCTGAAACCCTCAATAGGTAACCAGCAACATTCACTAACCAGTGGTCAGCAACTTGAGCAGCAGCCAGGCCTATACTCCTGCCTTACGCTTGCACTTCTTGCTCGCCGTCTCACACTCTGCGTCATTCTGAAGCGTCGCTTCGCAGCACAAACATGCCTTGGTGGTCGCGGCCCACACGTAAACCAGATTCTGGTAGCGATCGCTCCTCGCCCGACACGCAAACACCATCTGCTTCGCCGAAGATCTTTCCTTCTGGGCTGAAGCTACTTCCTAATGCAGAAGACGGTAGCGTCGAGTGAGTATCGTTGCTCTTAGCCAACTATTGCCCTCTTAGCACACACAAGTCGGTGCATCGCAGCAAGATCTTGCTAACCTTTCTAACCTAGCTTGATCTTTATACACGGCCTCACTAGAGACCGAGAGAAGACGTGGACCGCCAAAGGTGCGACTAGGCTATGTTCCGAGACTCTGCTGCTATCGAAAGTGTCAAATGCCCGCATCCTTACTTTTAGTTATGACGCGTACGTCAGCGACTGGTGAGGCATGGTCTCGCCGTGGCTAGCTACCGAGAAGAAGATGACACTGTACTCACTCAGAGCAGCTCTGCGCACAAATCCAGGCTTAGGACAATACAACAACCGCCCGATCATCTTCATCTGCCGCAGCCTGGGAGGTCTCGTGTGTGAGGATGTAAGCTGTCCTGCCCCGCGATTCGCTAACTGCAGCTGCTGATCTGCTATCAGGCTCTCGCTACAGCACAGCAACGGCCAGAAGCACTCATCAGGCGAGTTCTTGACTGCTGTCGCGGCATCGCCTTTCTCGGCGCACCGCACCACGTCTCAGGCCTCGCGCACCGGGCCGAGAGCCTGGCAAAAGCGATTGGTGTGCTGAAGTAATCTAACACTGAGATGCTCGCGGTCCTTCAAAGCGACTCTGAGCCACCCAAGCGGATCCAGGGTACCTTCCATGCCATGATCCGCGCACGCAACTAGAACAGATTCGCACCAAGCGAGATAAATGTTTCTACGAGGAGCTGCCCTTGTCCGGCGTTGGCACCGTGAGTCAAAGGCTGACTAGATACTGAAGCGTAACTTACAGAGCATCGTAGGTCGTCCCGGCGCATTCAGTTATCTTACCTGGCTATACTCCGATAGGGATACGGCAGAACCGCATGGACATGACCAAATTTTGTGCACTTGACGATCCTGGGTTCGTTGCTGTCGTTGGTGAGCTTGACCAATAGGTCCAAGCGCTTGTTGCGTTGCTGTATGTTTTTGCCATTTTTTTGCTCTCCCATACTTATTGCTCATTATCACAACTTTCTTGAGCTTTCCTTATTGCAACACTCAGCCGTCTTTCTCTGCCAGTGGTGTGATTGCTCCCCTCAACGCAAAACTCTGCCTGAGGCGCGAATCTCAACCAGACCGTCAAGTCTTGCATTGCATGGACGTGGACCGAGGTTTGAACCTGGTCAGCGAAAGTTCGGTACGCATTGTCTCCGTAGTGGTCCTCTGGAAATTTTTGATTCACATGTCGGGTCTTGGATTCTTGACAGGTATCGGCCCCATTCATTGCTGCGTTAACTTCGTCATCGAGAGATCGAGGCAACCCAATTGGGTCAATCAAATCCCATGAGCGTCGTTCCTACGTCCTCACTCTCACTCTGACTGTCCTCTGCGACACGACAACCTCATCTACTCCTCTATTCATGGTTAGCTCTGTCGTCTTGGATCTCCGCAGCCGCTGCCTAATCTGGCCAATTGTCAGAATCTCCTCGGACTCCCTCAACGGATCCTCGTCCGACGCCGGCCGCGGCAGCACTTTACTCTTGATCAGCGAGATCAGTGACTGGATTCCGCGAAGAAGCGGGTATAGAGTTGGAACTGTGCCGCAGACGACAAGAAGGAAGAGCTCAGCAGTAACCCAGGCGAAGATGTCGTATGTTGCCCATGTCTGATCTCTGCGATTCCCGAGCTCGGCGAGGTATTGTGTCTTGATGCCTGAGCATATCGATGTCAGGATATTGAGACCGAATACGATGCATAACTGGATGCGCTGCAAGCGACTGATTCTGAGTTTCCAAAAGATGGTGAGTGGTATCACTGCCAGACTGGCATCGGCGAAAGTGAAGAAAGCTATGGTGGTCAATGGGTACACTACAAGCACGTCAGATGAGCTTACTCACATCCAGTGAATATTCCATATCCGGCCATGACCTTAGGGTCAATGCAAGTGCCTTCGATCCGAGGATCCCACAAGCGTTGTGGCGGGCGGCATTGCATAAACGTCAACAGCGAGCATGAGATAGCTACGCAGCTCGTGATGACGATGGTCACAGTCCAGAGGTAGATACGTTGCCAAGTCCACCCAGTGTCTCGCATGATATGTAGGAGCAAGGCTGAGATTGAGATTTTCCCTGCCGCAACGCCTACGATGCCAAATATCTGAGAAGTCCAGTTCAGCAAGATTGCCCATGTCAGGTTGTCCATGCCACGCTTCTGCACATCCCAGATATGCTGGCAACCGCCTCGATTTGCGTAGAGCGTCAAGACTGTGGACCAGCCTACGAAGCATGCCTTCCTTTGGTCAGCCTCATCTTAGCCAGCCTTGCAGATTTACGTACCCAGGTAATCCCCATGAAGATATCATCCCAGCCCATCTGCCTTTTGCGCACACGAAAGATGAATCGTAGAACGACAGTGAACAGAGAGAGCGCAGTGAGGGTCCACATCATGATGATAAGGGCGGGCCCTCGATCTGGCACTGAGTGTGCGTCTTGTGCCGGATGCGCATCATCCTGTTGACTGAGTGAGTCCATCTCCGCTCGACTGTTCAGAGGATAGGAGATAGAGCTTCGAGAGCCATAAGTCGAGATATTTGTCAGTCCAAATTGTGCGTGAGGGTTTTTTGTATCACTGCATTGCGGCGTAACGCTGGTAGATATCCAACATCGTGTCGGAAGAGCAGGAACGAGTGCACACACGAAAGTGCGCAGGATGACCTTTTGATTCGTCCTGAACATTCCTGCGAGGTGGCATGCGTCTTGAATATGAGCGATGGATCGTCCCTGTCGCACATGCGGTTAAGCGCGGCGTGTGAAGGTGTCGAAACAGCCTAGTTCATCCTTGGCCAAGCACGCCTTCCTTCTTGGAGCGTTAACCGACCCGCGAACTACAGGACCGAGCCGCTCCTTATTTCAAGTACTCCCACACCTCCCGTGCAACCGAGCTTGTTTACCAAATCACGACCTTGCGCAGCCTTAGAGATGACGTTTCAAGCGAACCCAAAGGCTCTCATTGAGCAGCTGCGGCTTCTGACCGCCGATCCCAGCTCTTACTTCCAAGATGAAGCGCAGAAACGTGACTTCCAAAAGCTGGCCCGACAGGCTGGAGCCAAGGTAGAAGAGCCGTTTGAGACCATGCAGCGTCTGGTGTATGGCGTGAGTGGGCCACAGCGTTGTGAAACCATGCAACTACTGATCCAACCATAGCCTCTTCCACTTGTCACGGCGCGCATTGGTCAGGATCGCGGCATCTTCGCTACTCTTGCTAGTAGTCCTGAGGGAGCTCAACTCGATAGCCTCGTCACAGCTAGTCGTCTACCAAAAGATGTTCTCGAGTCTGTGCTCGACTATCTGTGCACACAGGACATGGCAACAGAGTCAAGCCCCGGGACATTCAAGGCTACGCCACTGACACACATGCTCCTGGTGCCACTCTTCAATGATGCTGTGACTCATTTGTCAGTGCTGTGCCAATCTTTCTGAGCTTCTACTGACCTCTTGCAGCCATGATAACTGTGCACCAGCGTTCATTGCCTTGAATGAGATCCTCGGCGACCCTCAAGCAGGAAGGACGGCTTTCAAGATAGGCCAACACAGCGAGGAGGACTTCTACACCTGGATGGAAACCCATCCAGTTCAGCAAGGTGCTTTCCATCGATTCATGGAAGCACAGTTTGCAATGCTTCCGACATGGCTCGATGCAGTCGCCTTTGACACGGAGATCGCCCAAGATGTTGATGCCGAAGAAATTGTGTTTGTCGATGTAGGCGGTGGTAATGGCTCGCAGTGCGCAGCTCTTAAGAAGGCCTTCCCAAACTTGAAGGGTCGAGTTGTTCTGCAAGACCGACCTGCAGTACTCGAGAAGGCATTGAATGTCGGTGGCATGGAGCTAATGGCGCATGACTTCCTCACAGAGCAGCCTGTCCACGGTAAGTCTGTGGCATTCTGCTGTACGTACGTCTGTGCTGACATGCTCAGGTGCGCGTGCATACTACTTACGCCAGATATTGCACAACTTCGACGACGATACATGCATACAAATTCTCCAAATGCATCTTCCCGCTCTTCTGAACAACCCTAATAGCCGCATCTATATTGACGACAAAACTCTACCGGACGAGAAGCCTGATGCGACTGCGCCTGGTGTCGAGTACACCGCCGCGCTGTCCTTGGCGATGAAGGCGATGTTCGATGCGCAGGAGAGGAGGGAAAAGCATTGGCGTTGGTTGCTGGATCAAGCGGGTATGGAGGTTGTCGAAATTCGGAAGTTCACCAAGTTCGATGATAGTGTTATCATCGCAAAGAGACGCTACCAGGACCAATGGCGATGATGTGCTCTAGCCAGACGTTCCGACATGAGAAGCGCAATGACCGGTGCTCTTCAATGTGAGAGATAGTCACGACCAAATGCAACCTCATAGCGTTCTTCAACCGCCTTGGCCAATAGTTGCAAATCCGGGCTATCTTTCGACCAATGCTCGAGCCTCGCTCTGTTCGTTTTCAAGGCGGTTTTGAGATCTTCCTCTGTACGGTCCATGAATACAAGCATGACGGGGGTTAATCTTCTTCGGTGCTTCGCGGCACAGAGTGTCAAAACATTCGCTGCCGCCAACCGACAAATGGCCCAAGTGCCCTCGAAACGATAGTACATGCCAATCTCATCGTTCATGGCCATAGCGTTTTTGATAGCTTTTTGTGCCATTTTTAGGACTGGATCCAGTGACTGATCCGTAGGCACAGTGACCGCAATGTATAGGAAAGGACGGTACAAGAGAGAGCAGATATACATATAGCGCATCCGCAGGGCAAAGTGGTGATCGTATTTGCCCACCTTGCACGCCGCCGGACCCATGAACTGAATCTCTGGAGGCAGTGATTGGATCCTGCATACGATTAGAAAGATGCATGAGAGAGATGGTGTGGACCGAGGCATACCAAGATGCTAATTGTTCTTCGAAAGAATGTGCGCTCTTCAGCAACAGTGACACAGGGCGCTCCAGCCAAGACGTGTGGTCATTCTTGTAGAAGACGTCGAGGATCTGGTCGATAGTCCGCCGGAGAGAGGTCTCAGTAAGGCAATAATACCATGCTGTAGCCTGTTCGGCAGATGCATGACCTTGCTGTGTCGATATGAAGTTCTCATCAGAGACGGGGCTCGGTGCGTCAGGGTCGCAGGCGCGTTTCGTGACACTTTCTGGAGGTGGTGGAAATGCATCCGTGCACGGTGTTACATTGATGCCTGAATCTGGTGCGCGAAGTTCAGCAAGCATCTCGCTGCATGATTGTTAGCGAGCCGAAACAGGGGTTTCCGAGAACTCGTACCTCTCCAATCTGACGCATGTGAAGTATGTGCGCCTTTCGTTCGATGTGTACTTCATACAATTCGCCCATCGCTGACTTTGGCTGCGCATCGTGGCTTCTCGGCGTTTGCGATGATTCATGTACAAGATACTAGCTCTCGTGAAATCTTGTCCTGCTTGTGAAGGACGAAGTTTGTAGATCCAGTATAAGCCTGATAGTACGTAACACTGCGTGGATAGGATGTGCGGGTCCAGCAGACCAAATCGTCGGCGTGCCGCGAAATAGTAGGCATCGGCCATTGCCCAGTCTTCATCTTTCCGGGTGTTGAGCATACTACCTTCGGCAAACACGTCGAGCGGTTTCGCGATGGCACCTAGAGCAGCGGCAAGTAGCTTTTACGAATGTCAGTATAGACAAGTGACAGACATGTGCGGAGAAGTCCCAGATGGCAGACTGAGGTGAAGCCATCGAGGATATGGAACTTTGTAAAGCCACTTACCACCAGGCAAGATGGAGGGTCCCAAGAGGGTCCTAGCTCAGCAACCACAGACACGCAGCGGCGGAGGTGGTCAACATCGAGGAACGGATTCCTGCTGTGCACGCAAAGCAGAAAGTTCTCGGCTAAAGCTGTCAGGTCCTGACCAACGGGATTCGCCTGGATAAGGGAGCTGCGCATCTTTGGCCCATGTGGTAGATCGTCTTCCTGCGTGGGCTCAGTCCAGATGCCTCCAATCTCCGTAGTGAAGACAGCATCTGAAACATCCTCTGCTTTCGTGACGTCGCTGTTGCTCCAAATTGGCCACGCAAGCATGCTCTCAACAGAGGAGAACGTACAGAGAGGCCCTCCATACGAGGTACTGATCGTATCCTCGGAGGAGGTGGTGGTACTTGGCGGAGTGACAAGTCCCACTTCCCGAGAAGACGGGGGCAATGGGGAAGCAGGAAGCCCTCGAGATGGTAGGCGACGCAGGACTTCGTCAAGTCGCTCCAAAATCACAAGGCTGGCTGGATCAAATCTGAGGACATCAGTCACCTGGTCCTTCCGGTCGAGCGACACATTGCTTACGAAGAATGATCTAATTTGCTATCATCATAAACACATTGCGCGCCAATACGTATGCAGGATGCGCACGTAGGTCTTTCGTTTGTGCATTTGTTCTTCCGAACACGACAGGTGTTGCAGGCTGTGATGGCGCGTTGACGAGGGTAGGCAGCAGAACCTCGTTGGTCGTTGCCGCGCTTCCTCTTTCGAGGCACAGAGGTCTCTTGGTCAGAAGGCTGGGCCGTGATAGGGGGCTGCGCTTCCATTTGATAGAGGCGCAAAGAGGTGGTTGCTCAAAGCTCGCGGCCGTGACTCCCCGGTGCAGCTGCCAAAATCGCGGGGCGGGGGATCACGGGCCGATCGTCATTGGATTGAAGCAACGTTGCTCAATGCCACTCCTCGCTCTCAAGGTGCAAAAGCTCTCGACCAGATAGCATCATGTGATGTAGCAGCCTGAGCGCAGCCCGAGATCAGATAATCTCATCTCAAGGCAAGCTCTCACGTGCACCACGTGCATCCTTCCGCCTGCTCCCATCCTGGTCTACAAAAACCCGCCTGTGCTCGCACACGCTTTCTCCTTCGTCTTCTCTTTGCCGAATAGCTTGGATTCAAATGTAGTGTCTGTTCGTTCTAGGGTAACATCTCGAATACGGTGCACTGCAGCATCACCCTGTTACTTTCATGTTTGGAAAGACTGCTTGGGTCAATGCACTGTGTGCATACTGAGGCAGACTGTGCCCGTCCTTTTGCACTACCGCGACGTGTGCGCGAGCTTTTCGTTGACCTGAGTCCAGTGGATGACGGTCGAAGAAGAACGAGGTTTGAGAGGCGTAGCAAGCAGCAAAGTCATTGATGGTGTCGTCAGGCGAAATATCTTACATGCGATTTTCGAAAGGGTCAGGTTCCTGCGTGAATGCCTCTAGGTCTTTATTGAACTCTGTACTGCCGGGGGGGGGGGGGGACGCTTGAGACACATGTGGAGAGGGTTGGCACACTTGATCACCCTTGGTCATTGTAGCTTTCTTACAACTTCTCCAACCTGTTGCTTCCCAACAACTTTCCTCCATCCAGTCTCACCGTCTCACCATTGACGTGCCCGCCAGCGCGACTGCTCAAGAATACGACAGTAGCAGCGACATCCTCCGGTCTGCCAACGCGTCCATTTGGACTCTCCTTACCCAGCGCTTCTTCACCACCCTGCAGGTTTATCAAGTCCTTCGCCATCTTCGACATGAAGAATCCGGGAGCGATACCGTTCACGAGGATGTGTCGAGGACCTAGCTCAATGGCAAGGTTGCGGGCGAGGTGGAGGACGGCGGCTTTCGACGCGGCGTATGAGTATGCGCCTACTTTTCCTATCGAGCCCACGCCCATTCCTGCGACGGAGCCTGTCACTATGACCCGGGAAGGATCTTGTTGGGAGGATTTCGCAGTGAGGAGGGGTGTGAACCTGCATGGTCAGTCTCTAAAGATGCATGGCGGCGACTGTGGACTGACTTCTGAATTGTGAAGAAAACGCCCTTGACGTTCAGATCCATAACCTTGTCCCAGCCGTTCTTCTCATCCACCTTCTCGAATTCTGAGCCCCAAGTTGCACCCGCGTTGGCGAAGAGGATGTCCACATGATCTGTATGCTTCTTGACCTCCGCAACTAGTCTTTCGATGTCAGACAGCTTGGAGCTATCTGCAGGAACACTGATTGCTTTTGCACCTGGCGCAAGATTTGGCAGCGCGTTGAGTGCAGCGACTGCTTCTTCACACGCGGACGCTTTGCGGCTTGTGATGAAGACTTTGGAGCATCCGGCCTGAAGTAGACCTGATGCTGCGTGAAGACCGAGACCGCGAGAGCCTCCGCTGACTACTGCAACCTTTCCATCGAGCCGGAAGATGGACGAGAAGTCGGTAAGGTTCACTTCTGCCTGTGCTGACATGGTGGGTGTGTGAGAGGTAAATGCAACTGAACAGCTTCGACAATGGACTGATTCAAGGTGATCGGGAACTCTATCAAAGATAAGTCAGGTGTAGCAAAGACGTGTTTCGGCCGCTGGAAACCTGGGCGTTGCGAAGCTGCCTCGGTGCTCGACAACGGTGCATTGCGACGTTATTGTACCGAGGTACGTTTGGCACTAGCTATGAGGGGTAATGAGCTGACAAAGTACAACGGTGCTCGCAAATGGTCACTGTCAAGATCTTTGCGGCTTTGCAAAGTCTCGGAAGTTTGTGTTGATGTTGGATGTATTGTAAGAGGAACTCGCAATGGTAGAGAAATCAATGGTGACGTACTTGCCGATACCGGCATTGTCCCACATCTACACGCGCTTATCGCTGGCACCTCCTGCATGCCAATACAACGCTTCGTACCTAGTACAACACGTAGTTTCGGAGTGCTAGATAACCCCAACTCCAAAATATACCAGTCGAGAACATCCAAGCACTCCCTCTGTTCACATACATCAAGGAAATATGGCCACAAACGCCCCAGACAACACTCCCCCAGCCCCAGCATACTTCCCCACCTCTGATGACTCCCCACTTTACCCTCCTACCGCACTTTATCAGAGCCTACGAGACTTGAAAGATGATGACTTCACCGTAACCATTGACGTAACCGTTCCACCGCGCTCCGGGCGCGCATGGAAAGTGCCAGCAGGCTCACTGTTCCGCCTCTCAACACCAGAAGGCCCTCAAGTGGGCGATTTGAACATCTGGAATGCATCAGATCCGCGAGAACGTTTCTGGGCTGCACGTACACGGCAATTGCAGGGCTCGCATATAATTGAGGGAGACAGGCTATGGTCCAACCTGCCCTTCATGCGTCCGCTAGCCGGCATAATTTCTGACAAGTGTCTCATCAAAGACGGGCCTGGAAACGCGAAGCAAGGAGGCCGTCAAGAAACTAGCGACGAGAGGGGAGGCATCACGAAATGGGGTGGTCGCTGTCACGATCTCCTAGGCACAAGATGTGACCCATACATTGTTGGTGACGCCCTTGCCATAACTGAGCAGTTCTGACATCAAGTAGTCATCAGTCATCTCGGGCTCTGACTTTGATTTCCACTGCCACAGCAACCTTGTGCGAGCCATCTTGCCCCATGGACTGACCGAATTCGACGTTCACGACGTGCTCAATGTTTTCCAAGTCACCGGTCTCGACTCCCAGGGGCGGTACTTCATGGAGGCGAGTCCGGCGACGGAAGAGAGCACGTTGACGTTCTTTGCGGAACAGGATCTACTGTGTGCGCTGAGCACGTGTCCGGGTGGTGACTTGAGTGCTTGGGGATGGAGCCAGGCGGATGAGAGTGAGGCTGAGGAGGGGAGAGACATGAAGAGTACGTGTCGACCAATCAGGGTGGAAATTATGGAGTTGAAGGATCAAAGTGTACTTGAGGAATGGAAGCGACCGCAACGGAGTGCTTATGGAGGGTGCCATGGAATGAAGATCCCAGGCGGAGAGGATTGATGGATGTGCGCAATGAAGTCTGTACATGGGGTCTATCAGAGATGTAACTTGTACAAATTGCAATTTCGCAACTAATTCTACATCTCGTAAATCTGCGCACGACATTGAAAAGGATAATTTGACGATTGAAGTCATATTTGAAGTTTTCCAACTTTTGCTGCAGTCGAGTTTGTCATTTTGGACTCACTCGTCAAGATATAGATGCAATTGGGAACTGAACGACAGTAGGACGTAGAGTATGATGGCAGACGCACGCCGGCTACTGAGCTTCTCGACAACGAACTAACCAAAGAACTGCGTATCGACACATAACTGATCCCGAAGAAGAACTAGCAGCGAAACTCTCTAGAGAACTTTCCTGGACATTCAAAGCACCATTGCTATGTCTCCGCGTTCTGTTGCGCTACTCGGGAGGTCTGGTTAAGGTTAGTCGTGGGTTCCCAGCGTTGCCGTCTGGCGCATTGCACAGCAAGATTGGCGAGTTTGAGCGTGAGACGTGTCTTGCCCTGTGGTGCTTCGTACAACGATACTCCGGATACTGCACGAAGACGTCACTTAGGTTCTCCTATTTGCCAAATTTTCTTCAAGGATGATCGCGATCTCTGGTGGGGGTGTTTGTCGACCTCGAGGTCGTGGCTGCCGTCTAGACTCTTCGCCTGCCTTAGCCTCGAAAACATCAGATCAGGAAAAACACTAGAACACGCCTCGAAGCCCACCAACCTGCCGCACCTCTGCCGGAACACGAGCTTTCACCGCTACGCGACACGGAAGTTCCCTTTGCAGCTCCTTCCAAGCCGCCTTGCGTGTCTGCAGCGGCTGAAAGGGCCGCTGCCAGTCCTTCTGGCCCAGCTGGCCGCCACCGGCGTCATCTTTGACTTTCATTCATCTCCGCCAGCCGTCGCACCACCAGGCCGGTTGCAGAAGGCTGTGCTCGTCTCGAGGGCGACCGGCGGCCGACAGCTGCAACTCAATGTGCAGATTATCGGCGCTGCCAGCGAGTGTTAGATTCAGGCGAATGACGATCGAAGGAGTCTTGGCCGCAGCTCTCCACGGCGTCTTATCGGAGGGCAGATCAGGAGTCAACACGGTTCGAGCACTCACCTCCGGTTTCGCCAAGCGGGTGCTCGGCGGCGGAGTGGGATATCTGCTCAAAACTCCAGGGCTCCCTGGCCGACTTCTGCGAAATCCCATCTCATCGGCTGCGGGTCGGTAGCTTCCGCCATGGGCCACGCAATCAGAATTGCAGATCTCCAAATGTCTATTCATGGCAACTGGACTGCCCAGCGCCCTCCCAGCCGCTCATGTCGTGCAGACACATCCACGGCATCGAATCGATACTTGACGGCAGTTTCGGATGCAACATGGGGCTCGTTGTAGCACGCGACCTAAGCGAAGGCAGCACAAGATATCTCACGACGAGCTCCAAAGGGTATCAAGACGCATGCGCGGACATGTCAGACCATTCGTGCTGATCCATCGTATCCGCGTGCACGGGCGGACCGATATTAACACGACCGATGTTAGAGACCCTCTAGAGGCTCGGGCTTGCTCCTGCTGATCACACAACATTTCTCTGCCGCGTGTAAGAAACGTGGGAGAATCTTGAGACGACCGGCGGAGGCCTTAAAAGGGTGTGAGTTCCGCGCGACCATCGGCTGCTGGGTGAGCCAAGTGGCGAGCCAGAACCCCGGCGTTCTAGACAAAAGGACCGGCAGTTGGAGATGCGGTTTCTGCACGTCGACCTGGTCTGTGGGCACCTCGGCAGCAGCATCATCGACTCAAAACGCGGTCGATACGGCTTAGAACTTTAAAATATACGAGGATGTGAATTTGGAGCACTTCTCCTTTCGAGAAGCTAGAATATTGCACGGTGTTCCTCAAAGTCCTGTGGGGCTCCCGAGGCGGATGCGGACACGCGCTGCAACGTGGGGAAAGCACGTTTTCTGAAGGTGCCACACAGGAAGGTGGCGCAAGGACAGGGGTCGAGCACATTTGCTGTTCTCTGGATGGCTGGAAGCAGCTCCGTCGTCAAGCAACGGTGCCCGAACTCGCGTGGACCCTGCCGGAGATGAGAAAGCGTCCGTCGTTTGGCGAGTTCCTTCATCATCAGATTTGTGTTCGCAGGGCTACGCTCGAACCTGGAGGTAGTCAAAGTCTCTGCACGACACTCACAGACCACGGACAAATCGGAATCCTGGCAGCAGTCTCGCGCGGCAGTGGGCCGCAATATGCCGAATACACGCAGATCAGCGCAACATTAGTTACGCAGTCGCGGTCGTCCGAGGCGGTCATTCGCTGGTCTCGTGCACTTTCGGCAACGATCCACCATGACGGAGCGGTCTGCCCTTGCTCTTCAACGAGAACCGACCGCCTTGCGCCTGGCCCGCCATCGTCTCACCCTGGCAAAACCATCCGACTAGACCTCGTGCGCACGCTTCTAGCCGTGAGCCCTCGCTCTGGCCACGAGTCTTAGCGGAGGAAAACCCGTCACTTGCAGCATAGCGCGTGCGGCAGCTCGTTTACCACGTTTTTCTGACAGGATGTGATTTGAGAATTGCAACGGAGCACATGTGCTCGGACAGCGAGCCTACCGTATTTGCAAATCTGTAACAACGTCAACACTGACGGAGCCGAGAAATGTTCCTTGTAACGTTCGACTAGCAGCTCTTCGGATGAAGTTCCGGCATACGCCTACCATGATATGACACCGTCAACGCGGCTCCTAGTGGTGTTCGGCCGCTTCGCGTTCGCTTTGGTACCGAATTGATCGTTGAGCCTCAGCTGTTCTCCTCCAACGTGTGACAAAGTTGTTGTTGGGCGATCTGGTACCAGTACACACCAGTGTACATGACAGTTGATAGACTAGCATCTGACGGGGGCGATTACTCGTGGGATACCTGTGGCGCTGCCTACCCGCCAGCGTTTATCCGTCCACGTCAGTACTGGTACGTTGTGTGCATGGGCATTACCTATTTCATTTTGCTACTCGTCAAGAGGTCTAAGTGAAAATTTTCGACCCCAGTACGGTGCCCGCCGAGAGCGCTTTCACCTCGAACAGGGCCGTTGGTACCTTACCAGATTGAGCATCCATCGCAAAGTGACACGTGCCGTGGTACACCAAGCTCGCCAGTCCCCTGCGTTAATCGAGCGCTCTTGCGACGCTGATAGGTACGGTGGTGACTAGGCCTTATGCTTGTGTGGTCTTACAAGCTGTGCTAGTCATTCCTCCCTCTACAGCTCCGAACTTGGTTCGCAGCGCAACGTCACCTTCCAGAAGATCGCTCCACACGCGGGCCCTGCCCTCGACTGTCAGTGAGTTCCTAGCGGCTCATCACCGGAAGCTGTCCGGCTTTTGCATCCACTCGGGCCCCTGCCATCAAACAGACCATCACTCATTCCAGCCAGCCGCGGAAAAGAGCTGCCTTACGACTCGCTCTCTTCTTTGCAGTGACTTGGTTCACCATCGTATCTCGGACACACACGTCTTCGGCGCACCTTTCCGAGATCTGCCTGGTTCACTACCAACGGCTACTCAAGCGACGCGGAGCACCCGACCCAGGCACGCTCCAGCCTTGAGACGCGATTCCTTCAAGCTTCCCCACTGGGACACTGCAAGTACGGGAACATCCATTCCAGTCTAGCAGCCCACTTCTGTCAGCCCATTCCTCGCATCAGTCCGTCACACCCTCTCACCTCTGGTCTGGCCCTTACGATGGACTGAGGACAACGCTTCTATTGGCTGTCCCCTTTACAACGCCCTCCCGTTCTGTCCATTCTGTTGGGTTGTGATCCCGACTGGCATCGTGTTCGGTTGCTACCGAAGAGTTGTCTGATCCCCCACAGTAGAATTATCTGGCGTTGACGCCCCGGTCCCATCGTCTGACGGTTCTGGCTTTCCTTTTTGACACACGTGGGTATACACATCGTCAACGACATGCGCAACTCGCCTTCTGGATCATCTGGAGGTTCTCCACAGGCCATGATACCTCCGCCAAACCCTTTCGCACACGTACCACCAGCTATCCGTACAACGACCTTAACTGCCCCGCCTCTTCCGCAAGAAGCGAGGTCTCCTGCCTACGGGTCCAACTCCTACTCCCATTCTGCAGCATCCAGCACAGCCTCTGGCGGCCTACCGGAGATGCAAAACCGCGATGCTCCAAGCTTCGGATTATCTTCATCCCAAATATCGTCGGCCAACCTAAATGCGCAGAAGAGGGCTTACAGGCAACGACGGAAGGACCCATCATGTGATGCTTGCCGAGAGCGGAAAGTGAAAGTAAGTCTGACTGCCTTGACCGATGCACAAGCAGGAGACAGTAGACCCCGAAAGTATCGCGAGGCCCAGTGGAGATCCGGTCTTGTCTAGGGCCTTGCTTTGCCGCTGTAACTTCAGTCACTTGATCTGCGCGATTGCAGTTGATCAGGCGCGTTCCAACAGCGCGGCAGCCACGGGATGAGTGGCACGATCAGAGGGCTGTGTGGCTTGGATCGTCCCGTCGAATCTGCTCGCAAACCTTGATAGCCCAGAATGCTGACGATCCTTGCAGTGCGACGCCACAGAAACCTCAGCATGCTCCGAGTGCTCTAGCAGGAATCACAAGTGCCAATTTACTAAGGAAACAAATAGGCGGATGTCTTCGATCAAGTGAGCCAATTCACCAAGTATTGTTGCTGCATGCTGACAGCCCTTTCAGACAAGTCCAGGACCTCCAAAGCCAGATTGCGGAGCTGACACAGATGAATTCGCAGCTGCGTACCAAAACGACTACCAAAGAAGAACCAATTGTTGAGCGCGCTGACACAAAACGTCGACTCTCAGACTCACATAACGGACAACAGGCCGCACGACTGAAACTCACACCTACGGTCATGCGCGACTTTGATCATGTACGGAGAAACATCCAGATCTACTCACAAGGCATCTTCAGTACACCGCATCTCAGAGCAAGTGCACCACTCGAGGAAGGATCCGGCTTACCAGAGGTACCCCCACGAGCAGATTTCGCGCATCTTTCGAGGTCATACCTGAACTACGTACATACTTGGTATCCCGCTCTTCACTGGCCTACGTTTTCACAGCAAGTCGATGAGGTCTACACTGCACGTAGTTTTCACGGAATGCCTAGAGAGTGGATCGGATTGTTCTTCGCAGTGTTGGCCTGCGGGAGCTTGGAGATATCGGCGACACCAGGAAGTCTTCTGGGTACACCAAACAGAGGCTTGTCGTTCTTCGATGTTGCGACTCAGGCGCTGACACCGTGGCCGCAAGATCTGACGATCGTCCATGCGCAAGTGGCACTGCTATTGAGCATATTTGCTACAGAAAGCAACTTGAAGGCGATTGGATCCATGTGGCTTTCTAACGCCGTCAGAGCTGCGCAGGAGCTGTATATCAACACCGAAATTGAGTCTTGGCCCATTGTTGACGGCGAGATTCGCCGAAGGCTCTGGTGGTCCATTTACTCGCGAGATAGGTATGTGTGGATCCTGCATATTGGGAAACATTCCAGCTAATAACTCGTAGGATTACATCTTTCGAAGCTAACAAGCCAATGCTCATTAACGACAGCGATTGCGACATCTCCCTACCCTCTCCTGCCGAAGATCGATATGTGCAGCCTCAGGGCTTCTTCCGGACCCCCCCGAATACCGCACCGTTCACCGGCTCTCTGGCTATCATACAAGTTACACGCATGTACGCCTCGCTACACCAGGCCCTGAAGTCCAGCATAATTGCCCCGCACACTTTGCAGAGCTTTGACCTGCAATTCCGATCCAGATTGCAGCAGTTGCCAGAGGCATACCAGACTAGCTCGGCCGCGGCGTTAGAGGCTGCTGCGCTACCACCACTTTTCGCCCTGCTCTCCGCCCAGTACCATCTGTATCGACGCAACTTATCACCTGTCTGCCACCTTACAGAGCGCAGAGAAGCTATTCGACTATGTGCGAGCGTAGCTCAGGAGACGGCCAAGTACATCTCAAGATCGCTTCATAATCCCCCAAAGGTCGAAGTAGAGAAGAGCTGGCCTACGAGGGTCGCGCCTATGGCTAGCAACCAAACGTGCATCCACCTCTGGCGGTGCATCCTGATACTGTGTCTCCATTGCGATTACGACGCGGCAATGATGTGTTCGCACATGCTCAGCGTCATTGGAAACTCTCGACAGATTGGGGTTGGATGTGGCAAGAACCTGGTCTTCGTCCTCGAAAAGCTGGTGGAGCGGATACGCAGCGGACGAGGCTCTCCTCAGCAGCTTGAGTACGACGAGGAAATGCTGGCCTACATCAGTGGGGACGTGCAGGCCAGTGTTGAACATGGATGGGCTTGGGCAGGCGCCGATTTGACATCCAACAAGTCGCCTCGGTCTGCATACGGCGTCCCAAGCCTTCCTGGTCAGGACCAGCCGATGCGCGATGCGGCTTCTCAGAGTTCATCCGCTGCTTTGCCCTCTGTGGAGTGGGAGGGATGGGGCAAGGTAGACCAGCTGATTCGACAGTTGATGGAGGAGAGTCGTCCACGCTCTGGACAGCAGCCGCCACCGACTTACTACCCACCACCACACAATCCTGTCAAACGAGTTCAGCTCGGTCCTAGCGAGCAGTCACCGCCGAAGCCAGCGACCCTACCGAGCCCCGCGCCATCGAACGCAAGCCGCATTAGCATCGCGAACATCATATAATGGATTGATATTGAAGAGAGGAAAAGGAGAAGTGCCTCACGAAAGTGGCCTACACGAGCTACGGTTATCTTACGATGCGCATCATATTTCGACCTTAGCGTTTCCTTCGTCCATGATCATGTCTTTAAACTTCTGCGTTGTTGCATCTGCATAGGGTACGGGAATAATGGGGAAGGAGCAAACAGCATCTTGAGTTCCGATTCAGCATCAAGTCAGGGAGACCGGAGCGTCCGCGTTGGCATCAGCACATATTGCATTCTCTTTACAGCAGTAGTACACCATGGTCGCCATCTAGCACGACCTCATTTGACACATTTACACACAACGTCTGGTTTTTGGCCAACTGAGGCTGTACATGCATTTGAGGCTCTCCCCCCGCTGACCTAGGCCCGTGCCGCAGTCTCACCCGCAGTTACATTTTCAGCTTCTGGTAAAATCGTCCAATCGCAACCAAATTCGAGAGATCCGATAGGGTTTGGCCGACAATGGCTGTAAAGGATGGACCTGAAGGATCCTTGGCAGCGCATGCATCTTGTCGGGAGCTCTGCCCGCTGCAGCATGCGCTACAATGAATGATGAAGCTGAGATACCGTCTCTACTGTCATTCACAACACTATTGAAGACATTGAGATCGACCTTGCGGGTTTCTGACCCATCTTGACCCTCGGCTGGTCGCCCCGCAGTGACACGCAGCTAGCGTCACTCTTTCTGTGGGCGGTGTGTTCAACAGGCAAAGGCTGAGCGTGATCGCGATGGAAGCGATGCATTCCTACCTAACAAGACAGGCTACTTATGTGCCTGTGTGAAGGTGTTTGCTATCTCACAATATGTCTGTCCCCACACCGGATGGAAACCCATTCATATTGGTGTGAACGACAAACCAAACCAAGCTCTCAACTTGGCACGCGCTAAGGAAACAAGCTTCTTAGCCCCGCTATGACGATCTTCGAATGAGCTCCGTAGGCAAGGCACCGTGTTGGCAGCTGTGCATACAATGTCTTGAGCATCTGTATGACGAGCTGTACCAAGGGCACAAAGATTCAGCTATGCGGTGAGCTGATTGACTGCCACAGTGACACGTTGCAGAGGAGCTGGAACGAGCTGGGGCTGCCTGCAGGGTGCATGGTGGGGTAGGTAGCTGCATCCCAGACACGGACGTAATCCTCGATGCACCAGCATGCTTTAAAGCTACGAGTCCGCGCGGACGCGGCCTAAATACCTCATCCTGCTGTTCCGCAGCTTCCTTTCCCCTTCCAAATCTCCAATCCACTCTTTCCACACGTCAATCGCTCTTCTACCGCCACCATGGTACATGTCAACAGAGTCGCAACCAACAAGGAGATTGAGTCCATCAGAGCTCAGTACGCGAACATTGATACCATCCCTCTCACCGAGGAGGAAGAGCAGGATGATTTCACGGCCACCGTCTACGGCAGCAAGTACGCGGGCGAGGATCTGCCCCGCCACGAGATGCCTGAGCGCGAGATGCCGGCTGCTGTTGCACACCGCATGATCAAGGACGACCTCACGCTTGACGGTACACCGACCCTCAACTTGGCGTCTTTCGTCACCACATACATGGAGAAGGAGGCTGAGGAGCTTATGGTGTAAGTTGTGCGTGCACTTCGTATAGGAGCAGCGTCTGACAGCATCCAGCGACGCCTTCTCCAAGAACTTCATCGATTACGAGGAATACCCCGTCAGCGCCGATATCCAGAACCGTACGTCCGGGATACATATACATAAGAGGCTGGTGGCTAAGTAAAGATAGGATGCGTGTCTATGATCGCTCGCCTCTTCAATGCTCCATCTCACGATGAGGCAAATACAATCGGTACCTCCACCATCGGTTCCTCGGAGGCTATCATGGTGGGTCATTCGTGCGGGACAGAAACCAAACGGCAACTGACATACTGTAGCTGGCAGTGCTCGCCATGAAGAAGCTCTGGCAGAAGAAGCGCAAGGCTGAGGGCAAGTCAACCGAGAATCCCAACATCATCATGAACTCGGCTGTACAGGTCTGCTGGGAGGTTAGTCGAGACTTTATGTGATGGAAATTTGGATACTGACTGGCTTGCAGAAAGCTTGCAGGTACTTCGATGTTGAGGAGAAGTACGTCTACTGCACCAAGGATCGCTTCGTGATCGACCCCAAGGAGGCCGTGGATCTGGTCGACGAGAACACCATTGGTATCTGCACTATTCTTGGCACAACTTACACCGGCGAGTACGAGGACACCAAGGCCATCAACGACCTCCTCATCGAGCGTAACATCGATGTCAACATTCACGTCGATGCTGCTTCAGGCGGTTTCGTGGCTCCGTTCGTCAACCCCGATCTTTTATGGGATTTCCGTCTGGAGAAGGTCACATCCATCAACGTGTCCGGCCACAAGTACGGCCTTGTCTATCCCGGTGTTGGATGGGTCGTGTGGCGCGACCCCAAGTACCTCCCCAAGGAATTGATTTTCAACATCAACTACCTCGGCGCTGACCAGGCATCCTTCACGCTCAACTTCTCGCGAGGAGCATCGCAGATTATCGGACAGTACTACCAGCTCATTCGCCTCGGAAAGCGAGGCTACAGGAGGATCATGCTCAACCTGACACGCATCTCCGACTACCTTGCTGCGAATCTCGAGGAGCTCGGTTTCATTGTCATCAGCCAGAGGAAGGGTGAGGGTCTGCCGCTGGTCGCTGTCCGCCTTGACGAGGATCTCGGCAAGCAGTACGATGAGTTCGCTATGTAAGTCACCTCAAAGATCCCATTGAGCCGTACTAATGATCGGACAGTGCCCACCAGCTCCGCGAGCGCGGCTGGGTCGTCCCCGCCTACACGATGGCGCCGCACTCTGAGAAGATGAAGCTGATGCGCATCGTTGTGCGCGAGGATTTCACTAAGTCACGATGTGACGCCCTGATTGCCGACTTCAAGCTCGCGCTGCAATCACTCGACCAGCTCGACGCGAAGAAGATCCAGGAGCACAAGGAGTAAGTCACCCAGGAACCGTCTTGATGGGGACGTGATACTAACATGCTTCAGACATCAATTCGCCATACGCCGCCGCACCACACTGCACCAGCCCGTGGTCAAGAAGAGCACACAGGACATCTACGGAGACGAGGATCATAGTCTGCAGGGTCAGCACGAGAAGACACATGCCGTATGCTAAGCAAGTGGGCAGTCGAGGCAACCTATTGCAGGCGCAAATATGAGATGATGATGCCAATGAAATGAGCAATGACCATGCATACCGTCGTTCGATAATCTGATCGTCTCGGATGAGTTCTTGACTTATCCTGTCACTCGTTGATAGTAGCGAAAACAAGAGATGCTTACACAATCCTGCAATTGAGGCAAGCCATTGCACCAGAACGGACATGTGAACAAAGTAGCGACTCCCCTAAGGGCACGTCACATGCCCGATGCCAAGGACAAAGCTTCTGCTCCTACGTCAGTATATAAGCCCGCATTGTCGCACCTGGAGCCGTGAAATCCACCATCATTTGTCAAATTCCAAAAGTAGGAAGTCGTCGCTCGTGTTCTGAGGAAAGCTCCAGATCAGCAAGAAGGCGTCATCATGCCGGTCTCTGCCAGCGAAGACTTATCCTCGAAAGCATATACGACACCATATATGTGTGTCTGTCTGCCCGCCAAAACGCTCATATACGATGTATATATTGTGTGCTTTCCGACTTTGCCAAAGCAAGATACTCTACAACTTATGCTCAAAAGAGGATTCGCAGAGATCCATATTCCTGCGAGTCTGCCTGAGGCAAATAGTTGCATCAGAAATTGTAGGATCAAGTGCAGATGCATCAAAGCTGCACATGAGGTCTTCCATATCGCCTTTCGCGGTCTCTGTTTGCTCGAACCCAAACGTTGCAGTCCGCATATTATCACTTGTCCCACACGATCGAGTGTGCAAATACCTATGTGTTGAGAGGCTTTAATATGCAACAACTTGCTAGCCTGCAACCCTTCCAAAACATTCGCGGACCCCAACAATGTGTTTCTTTCTGCCTCCTCAAAAGTCAAACACAGAGTTGAGCATGCCTTCCTAGGTCTCTCAAGGCTCAGAAGAAAGATCAAATGTTTGTTTCCTCGGCTACTGCGAACCCGTACTCTCCAATGGGACTTCGACTCTGTCTCATCAGCAGGTTGAGTTCTCCGAAGTCCACTTCCGCGACCTGCATGTCGCTGTTCTGTGCTGCAACTCCCCGGACGCCTTTCAAGAAGTTGCGTAAGAGAGGTTTCTTGCAGTTTTCGAGTATAAAGGTTCTCTCCACCACCGTTTCTGAGTCTCGCATCATCACGTGCTGCTTTTCCAAATGTCCAAAATGCGCCATCTGCAACACATGTCTGCCTGTATCTCGGGATCAAAGGGCTGAAGGAGATGATGATGTGTGGTCTCTTTGGTTCTCCGAAATTCGCAGCAAGTATCTCAATGTCCAATGCGCAAGAGCTACTGAGTATATGCTTCTGCCGCTTTGTGAATTGAAATTATGCCCTATTGAATCTCGTAAGAGTGGATGGAGAATCGAAAGGCAGATGCATTGTCGATGTTTGCAGGGAACACACCACCTTCCCTCTGGCAAAGAGGAAGCCAAATGCTGACGTTCCGTGGAAACTTTGTGACAGCTGCTCTGCGTATATATACTCTTCCGTCTGCCTCGACGTGGCCTCATCACTCTGCGCGCAATATACGAACATCTAAAAATTCACAACGCCTTGGGTCGTGTCGGACCTATGTTGACTCAACTCACTAACGGCACATTCTGCGTAGTGGCCCGGGACTCCCATCTTGCGCATCAATAACCGCACATACTCTTCGAGTACAATACTCCCATGCCATGCCCAAGATTCCATCGCCAAAAGAGCCGGAAGATCATGTCAATGCTGCTCTCTTCTGTGCGCTCAAAAACCACCGAGAAGATCTTCATGTTTTGTCTGCCTCCGACCAACATAATGTAGCGGCGGATCGATATATATGTCATATGCATCAGAAAGTTGTATGATCAAATGCAATGCACCGAAAGGATCGGTATTCCCAGCTGAGGGTATATTGTCGTTCTTGATCTCAGCCAGTCATGTCTGGTCTCTCAAGTCTCTCTGAGATTCCAGTGCGAACATTCTACGTTTCTGTTTGGCAATCAAGATTACATCCACGACAACTCATCTTCTGTCGTCTGTCCAAATTCACGAGGATACCTGCGTGTGTTCCTGAACCTCTGCTATGGGATTGACTACTCCTGCCTCCTGCTTGTTCTCTCGAATACCTCCAAACAGACACGAATCAACTACCCATGCTGCCGCACTGCACAGCGGTCTCTCTAAAAATTTATGAAAGACGGTGGTATATGGTGGGATCTTCTGAAAGTTACACTGCCGCTACGAATCTCAACGCCACATTTGCTTGTGTCTCCAGATACAAAAAACTTCCCAAACCTTCGCTCATTGCTTCATCGCCACTCTTCATGATTCTCGTTATCCAAAAAGTCCGAAAACGAGGGCGATGTCTGCTTCGCTGGCGGACCAGAAGCACCTCGTCAAGCCCTTCATGTGTTGCACCCGTTCTCTCCCCAAAATGCAAACACCAGTGCGCGTCTCGAAAGACTGTAGGATCAAGTGCAATGCCTCGATAGATCTCAGGATAATTCTCTGTGCCTCGTTTGCACCGGTCAATGCACAAGTAAACAAACTCAGATTGACCATGCCACTTGAGATCTGTGCCACCGCCTCAACACACAAGTCCATTCCGCTCAAGGCTACTACTCTGCTCAAGGCGAATTGGATCCATCAATTTATGTTAACTTATGAAAATCACCAGACCGCTCGCCGATGACGCTCTGCTTGCCTCTGCCACACCGCTCTTGGAGTCGACGTATGCCTCTCCTCGTCTTCCGACAATTCGCGCTGGTACAAATGATTCCTTGGTCGCTTGTATGTACGGACTGTTTGAACAAGCATTCTACAATCGATGATTTGTTCCTTGGAAGTATTGATGGTGTACTGTACGTCGTCCTCTGCTTGCCTTGTTCGCAAAACCTCGAATACATGTCGTATGGAGAGTATCTCAGAGCGACTTCAATGACTACACTTAAGAGGTTGTCGTGGTCATATAGTGTACCCTAATCAGTGCATTTCTATGTACTCAAGCTTGTCCAGAGCTGGCACGGCTTCGCCGCCCACGGTCCCATGTACATATGCGTCCCCGGTGACCGTGTGATACCCTTCTTCAGGCCTCAGCATGATCGATACCTGTCTTCTTGTGAGGACGGCAACTATATCACCCGGTATTGTAAGCAAGGGTACATGGCCAAAACGACCTTGGAGAGTGACCGTCGCTTGGCGCTCACTGGTAGCGCACGCAAAGGCAGCTGAGATGACTCCATGCATGTCATGCACAGTGTTGATGTTTTCTGCCCAACCTCCAAGAGCGCAATCTCTGAACACTGCTTCATACGCTTCAAAGCTTTCCCGTTCCAGACTACACACCCTGCGTATTGGGATTCTTCGGGTGTTCGCGATTGCACTAATCCATGCTCTACCTTCCTCCCATGAACTCAGGCTTGTACGCCTTCACACCGCCCGCCTTCATCAACTCCCTCAGCGCCATGGTAGCATACTGACTACTACCCAGCTGCAGCTTAACCACAACAGCAATCTTCTTCTCGCCCTCACCGTCCTCCATAGTGACATCTCCACCCTCCCTCTCACCCTCCTTCTTCCCTCTCGCCTTATTAATCTTATCCAAATCCGTCTCGACGAACTGCTGATCCTCCTTCGTATAGCCATGCACCTCAAACTCCAACGGTTGCAGCGGCCTAGCAAGGAACTTCCTGTATCCGCCACTAAGACTGACCTCGCGCCACGCTCTCCGCATGTTGTTTGGATCCAGCCCCCCACCACGCTCACTGCCCATGAACTCCTTGTAAAACGCGCCGATCTCGTTGCGTGGATACTCGACATCGAAGCCCGGCTGCGGGAGCACGACATCGTACACCGTGTACGCGCCAGAAGCCGCTTCCTCGGCCGTAAGCGCGCGAGCACGCTCGAAGTCCTCGGCGACGGCGTTCGCGTTCTCGGTGCCGGAGGGGTTGATGATAAACTCGCCGTCCTGGTCGATGGAGGTGTTATTAGTCGTTGCTGACTTGCCGGTCTTGTCAAGGTGTTCGCTGACAAGGACGAGGTCGCCTTCGACTACTTTCTCGCCGTGGGCCGCCCACCGCTTGCCGGCTACGACGTTCCAGACGAGCGATTGGTAGGCGTGGACGTACATGAGGCGCAGGGTGCGGGGGATGGTCATCAGGGCGCCCTGCCAGTCGGTTTTGCGGTCATGCTTGCCGGACTTGGAGTTGCGGGAGCTGAGGTGCTGGATGATGTTTCGCTCGGCGGTGAATTTACGGGGGAGGAGTTCTAGGGCTTGTGGGCCTTTGCCTTCGGTTCGCCAGATGTGGAGGGCCTTTGCGCGGTTGCGGTCGTCTTGGGAGACGAGGACGTTGGAGTCGCTCGTGCCTTCGGCTGCGGCGAGTGCTACCTCGCTGTAGTTCAGCAGATCGTTGACGGCGCCCTCCAAGTCGTCTTGCAGCATCTTGCGACCGACTTGGTCTGTGCTAGCTGCGAAAGATCCAAAGCGCTGGAGGCCGTAGTAGTTGATGAAGCCCTTCTCGGAGAAGTCCTTGACGGCTTTTTCAACCACCTCGCTGGCGAAGACCTGTCTTTGCACAGCGTTCATGCCCTCCTCATTCTGGAACTTGCAATCTCTCAGCGTGATCGTGAACTCGTTGCCCATCAGATCACCTAGCTTCAAGTCGTTGTTGCGGTACTCAAAGTCACCAACTGCAGCATTGAACAGCGATCTGTTGAATCCCGCAATGCGCTCAGCAGTCTGACGCTTGACGCACAGTCGCTGAACAGTGCAAGCACGCCTATCCTTGGTGCCAGCAAAAGCGAACGCTTTCGCGCCACTGTTGAGCTTGCTCCCAAGGAAGCCAACAACCTCCATTGTGTCCTTGTTCTCCTTATACAGCGAGAAGTGCAAGTATTCGCCGCCTAGCTCCTCCCAGCCCAGTTGACCACCGCGGTGTTTTGCGTGGTCGCCATTGGCGCGGTCTCCCCTACCGCCCTTGCTTTTACGCTCAGCGGGAGGGTTGGCTTTGATTCGTATCGACTGGTCGTTCTCCATTGATGTCTCGAGGAGGTTGGGGAATATGCGGCGGAGCGACTTGTGTGCGTTTGTGCGTGTCTCTTTATCGAGGATCGGTGCTGACGTGACGGCCTTGAAGCTTCGGGCCTTCGCTTCTTCGCGGTTCCGTATGCTCTGTACGAGCGCGAGGATCTGTGTGGTCGTTTCCTCGCCGAAGATCGAGTGCAGGAGCTTTGTGTCGTCCTCAGAAAGCTGTTCGTCGTCAGCACTACACCCTGCTCAGTGGGTTGAAATACGCGCACCTCTTCCTTAGCCTCCTTCTTCGGCGCGCTGGCAATCGCAAAGGTCTCCTCTCCATCGTTTGCCGCGTCTGTCTTAGCTGCTGGCTGCGCTTCCACAGGCTTCTCCTCCTGCGGCGCAACCGGTGCGGGCGCAGGAACAGCACTCTTCTCCGTCTCCTCCCTAATCTCAATCTTCTCCTCGGGCCTGACCACGCTCTCCTGCTCCTCGGTCTTCACATCCTTCTTCCTCTTCTCGGGCTGCGTGCTCTTCAAATGCAGCACCTGTCCATCCAGCCCAATCTCATTGACCAAGAAATCCGTGTACCGCTGCTTCAAGATACCAGTGAAGCCGAGGTTGTCGGGGGTGATGTACTCTGTGATTCCTGCGCGGACTTCTTTTTCGTAGTCTGTCTCAATCTGCGACGGCGCGTTGAGTGCTGAGCCAGGCGCGGCTTGTGGTGTCGCGGCCGAGGGCGTGTGTGCGGCGCTGTCGTCGAGGCGCACGCGCTTTGCGGGCCGCGCGTCGTTCTCGCGGTCGTCTGACATGTTCAATGGCAGTATGGAGTGAGGTCTGAGAGTTGGTGAGCTGACGTATATTTTCTAAGCTCGCAACTGCGGAGTTTAGCGGGGAAGTTTTTCGCGCACGGCTTCGCGTGCAGTCTCCCCTCTCTATATGGAGGAAGTCCGTGGAGTTGCAAAGCAACCAACCGTCAGAGAACGATACTCAAAACACGGAAGGAAGTCGAAGGATACCTGCACTCTATCTGTATCACCACAATAGCCCTGGAGGCTACAAATACTTGTGTCATGGCCTGGTCTTCATGCCAGCCACCAGGAGTAATCCGTCACAATCAAGTCACAAGCAGAGTCATCAAAGAAGCTAATCGAGAGAACTCAGATCCATTTAGATCGTCTATATGTATATGCTAAAACCAAACTCCAGCCTCCAGGGGTATAAGATATGCTCGGCCATCCATCGCCAGTCCAAAAGTACACAGACAAGATATCCATGTCAAAAAGGCCCATCGTAGTGGGAACGAAATGAAGTACTACTCAATCAAGACACCACTATACATGATCTATGCCTGCGCAAAGATAGCGAGAGTAGCGCAGAAGTTGCTGCGGTTGTCCTCGTCCTTGACAAGACCCTTGCCGTTGGAGGTGATCATGTTAACAGAGGCCTTGGAAGACAGACCGAACCAGTTGATATTGGTCGAGTTTGTGATCTCGTTGATGTGCTCCTGGCAGTTCTGACCAACGACGCACTTCTGGTCGTAGTTGCTGAAGAAGGAGTAGGTACCCGCACCGTAGTTCCAGAGGCTGGAGCTGTCGATGACACGGACGGCCCAGGCCGATGTCGAGCCCTCGGAGAAGTCGGGGTCGAAGTACTTGTCGTTCTTGGTGAAGGGAACATTGGCCTTGGGGTTGGGCTGGTAGTAGGGAGTCTCGGTCTGGATGGCGCCGTACCAGATGTCCTTTGCGCCCTGGAAGTGGTACTGAGACATCTGAGAGTGCTCGGAGGCGGTACCGACGAGCCAGACAGGTCCCTGAGACTCAACGATCATACCGCGACCGTTGTAGATATCGATCTGGCCGTGATCGGCCTGGTCGAGCTCGTGGTCAGCAGTCCACAGCCAGACGTTCTCGAAGTAGCCGCTGGAGGATTTGGTGACGTGAAGCTGCATGAAGGAACCGATGCAGTCAGGGTTGGCGTCGTGAGTGGCGTTGGGGTTCTTTGCGCAGTTGGAAGACTGGAGCTTGGTACCCTCGTAACCACCGACACGGAAGTGGACGTCCCAGAGACCAGCCTTGCCGGCCTCGGCGTTGATGTTCCACTCCATCAAGATACCACCGGGAGCAGGGCCCTGGGTACCGATGATGGCGTCGTTCATCTCGAAGGTGCCCTTGTCACCAGACTTGGCGCCAATCTGGAAACCAGGCTTGGGGTTGTTCATGTCGCCGAAGAACTCGCCAGTGATGAAGAACATGGGGTAGACTTCACCCTGAATCTTGACGTTCTTCTCGGCAGGGATGACAATGGTTTTCTTGATGAGGTAAGCACCGTGGTCGACGTAGAGGATCTCGCCATCCTGGAGGCCGTCAATGGCAGATTGGATAGCAGCAGTGTCGTCGGTGTTGCCATCACCCTTGGCGCCCTTGGACTTGAGGCTGACGAACTTGGAGACATTGACGTCGCCGTACTGGGGCTTGCTGCGCTCGAACCAGCCGTTCTCGCCCTGCAGGACAGCAGGCTTGGTGGGACCGTTGTTGATGTCGCCCTGGACGCGGCCCTGCTCGGAGCCGGCAGCCATGGCGTTACCCTGGGCCCAGGCCTCAACCTTGCTGCCACCCTTGACAAGAACGTTGCCAGAGGCGCCAACAACAGCAGACTCAGAGCCAGTGAAGTCGACGTTCTCGAGGATGAGGGTGCCGCCAGTGGTAGGGATGCTGTCCGAGGTGAAGGAGGTGTTGACACCAATGGGAGTGTTGGTGAGCTTGCTGTCAAGCATGAGGACGGAGCCTACAGTCTGGTTGGTGGGACTGTTGGCCATGTCGAGACCGACCTTGCAGTCATTGATGAAAATGCTCTTCATGGTCCACAGCCAGTTCCAGTTCATGTAGATGGCAGTACCGCAGCCGTTGAAGGTCATGTTGCGAGAAGTGAACTGCTGAGATCCGAGGAAAGCACCGATGCCACCGCCGTTGAAGACCAGGTCGGTCATGAAACCACCGGAGCCGTTGTCCTGGAAGATGCCCTTCTGGTCCTTGCCAGCGTCGCCCTTGGTCATCTCAAAGCGGATGTTCTGGAGGGAAGTGGCCTGGGAAACCTGCCAGTGGATACCAGCAGTGGCTTTGGCTGCAGTGATATCGATGACGAAGTTGCGGACTTGACGGTAGAAGTTGTTCTGGTTGGTGTACCAGTTGGCGCCGTCACCACCCGGAATATAAGGGTCTGCATCGATGACAGCCATGCCCTCAAAGTTGGCGGTGGCCTTGAGTGTGGGGAGGTTGTTGATATCACCAACAAACTGGGTGTAATAGTACTGAATGATCGGCGCTGACACAGCGTATGTGCCAGCAGGGAAGTAGACAATCGCAGGAGTAGTAGTCGAAGAGTCGCAGCCCTCACCACAGCGGTCGCCATCAGCGACAGCCTTGTTGATGGCCTCTGTGTCGTCGGTGGAGCCGTCACCCTTAGCACCATAATCCTTGACGTTGCGGAAGACCTTGTAGGCATCCTTCTTGGGGTTGTAGGGAGCAACACCCTGACGCTGAATGTCAGCGAGCCAGTAACCAGAAGCTCCTGCGGCCGGCGCAGATGCTTGTGGTGCTGGTGCTGCGACGGGGGCAGCTGTGGAGGGGGCGGCGGTGATGAGGACGCGCAGCGCCAAGAGGAGCGCACCAGCGCTGAAAGCCACCATGATGGCTAGATGTGTTTTGTTGCTTGGTAGCTTGAAAGATCGAAATGAGCGCGAAGGCTATGAGTTTTGTTCGTCAGTTGACCGGCAAGAGACGCGTGGCTGGAATGCCGAGAAGGTGGGTATAAGTAGGTGGAGTTGCGCAGCAACGAATATGGTGGAAGGGAAGAGTAGAATAGTGTTCTTCAATAAATGAGTGATGAAGAACAATAGGAATTGAAGTTGAGCAACAATGTGCTGCGAGCTGACAATGCGCCTGCGTGGGGAGGTGAAGACGGCGGGCGACACTGTATAAGTACACTGTACTGAAGGTAGGAGCTTACAATAGTAACGTTAAGGTCTCGCCAATCAAGTTCGGCAGAGCTCCTTGTTTCAAGTTTCGTGTAGACGGGTCGACTTCCTCGCTCTGCGGTGCTCGACTCGTACTGCCCAGCCGATAATGCCCACTTTATACCGTCTTCTGCCGCATGGTACCACCGCTTTGTTGTCGCCTCTTTATCATACTCTTGCGTTGTCTCTGATTCCAGTGCCTCCTCGTCACTGTCGTCCATCCCATGATGAGGAGGCCCGGTGGCCATGTTGGCGAGCCGCATGCCTTGCCCGTAAGGGGCTCCTGAGGCAAAGCTAAGAATGCGGCCTTGTGTGACCTCGCGCCACAGTCAAGATTGCCCAAGGGTGTTTGCTAGCAGGGAACACAAGACCTGTCTGTTCTGGCTTCACCTACGCGCGTGAAACAGCAGGCTGTCGAGGGCCAGTCAGTGAGGGCGAAGTTGCTGAAGTTGGCGATCCTGTGCCTGAGCGCGACAGGGGTTGAGTCGCCCGCAGCCACAACCGGACAAGCGAGACCAGGCCTGAAACAGAAAGAACGTTTCGAATTCTCTGCACAGAGGCATCTACTGGCTGTGAATGGCTGCATGCAAATAGGCTCGCTGCCAGCGCTTCAGCGGTGAATAGGTTATGAACGCTGGCCACCACCCACGGGCCTCCTCGTAATCGCAGCGGGCCGCGGCAGATCGTGCTGGGTGCACTGCGAATCGCCGCTGAAGCAGGGCGTCTGCAGGTGTCACTCGGCCGCATCAGATGCACCAACATCTCAACGGCTGTGGCTTCACATCTTGCACATCACTTGAGGCTCGCCCATCACTTAGAAGACTCGCGACCCCGCATACCGGCACCGAAGCGCTCTGGACGTTGTACACATGGCTTTGTACGACACGTGAATGGGGTTGCGTGTTTCTCCACGTTGCGCACGGAATAGGTAGGACCCTCAATGATACCGAAATTTGAGGGTCCGACGTATGTACCAATCGGTGCCTGATGAGGGTGTTGAGGTCAAGTGCAAACGCAAACATGTTTCAGGGCCGCCACTGTTAAGATCGGTGTTCCCCAGAGCAAGCGTGGCGCGTCGGCATAAATTTGAGGAAGCTCGACCATGCAGATCATTTATGCTTAATAGCACGTTTATTGCGCATCTGTCCAATCATGCTGTAGGATCCCCAGGCACGAGTATTGATATTGCTCTTGTATTGCGGGGATAAGCAGTCGGCCAGCGTGCTCTGCGGCTCGAATGATTCGTGGCAGCGTCCAGGCACCGGCCTGGAAGTCTGTCGGGCAGTCCGTGACACGCGCTGAGCTTCTTTGATAACGACAGGCGCTGCCCTCTGCTGTTCGGCCGATCGACGTGTCGCGGCATTCGCTGCGCCTTTTGATGTGGGCGCCGACGCGCTTACCAGAAGTTCTTTGCTTCTTGTTCCACTTGAAGCCTGATCTTGTAGCTGCCAGTAGTGTTCTGCTCGTGTTGCATCGTCTTGATCACGGTCGCGAGGCGCTCGATGCCTTCGATCAACGCATCCTCATCCTCCCACTGTGGGCGTGTTAGCTATGAGTAGCGTAGACGACTAGTAAGACCTACTGCGAAGCACACTCGGATGTCGTTCTTGAAAGATGTACGTGGATGGCCGCTGTCACCGGGGATCTGGTTCTGTGAGTAGAGTGACTGCGCTGGTGGACTTGGAACTTACTTCAAACAGCTCGCCCTGGATGTGTGTTACTATCAGCTGTTCCCATGACCATGGCTCCGTCTGTACGTACCTGTGCGACCACAACGTTCTCATCCTCCCGGGCTCGTTCCACAAGCGCTCCGCCTTCCATACCATCCGGCAGCGTGAGCCAGATGAAGTATCCGCCGACGATTTCACGGTCCGTTTGAGGCAAACGCACACCTAGTGGGACCAACAGGTCGTTGATGGCTTTGATCATTGACCGGTAACGCCTGCCGTATGCCGGTTGCAGTTCCTCGTATACGCGCCGTTGTAGCTCGCCATTCTCCATGGCTTCAGCCAGGATGTTGGACGAGAATTGACTAGGGTTGCCACCCGAGTGAGTCGACCCCCTGATACAACGTTAGTCTTGGAGTTCGCTGCGGCTGAGGCAGGGTCATCGTCAGCCCTAGTGGAAGGCGAGGGTAATCGTCAGCTCGGATCCCGCCGACCGCGCCTCGTATCTGATATTCAGGGTCTTGCGCAATACGAAAGTCTGGGGATCCCACTGCAGCCTTACGGCACTAAGACATGACTGAGATCGAAAGAGTCAGAACTTACACTTCTGCAACACCTGAGACGAACTTTGGTGTGCCTTCACACCAGCCGCACCTCAAGCCTGGGCTAGAGATCTTAGAGAAGCTCATATTCGAGACTGCGTTGCCGAAGCCATCAGCGCCCTCTCGCTCAGCTCCGCCATCCTCATAACGGTCCAGATCTACTATTCTAGGCAGATGAGCTTGCTTGACTGATGCTGTCTCAGTCTCAGAGGCAACCTTGGCTGGCCATTGCAGGAAATCGTATACATCATCAGTGATAATGAGGGCATCGTACTCCCTCGCCACCTGAAGCAGCTCCTTCCGCCGCCTCAGACTCATTGTCTTAGACGAGGGATTGGAGAATGTTGGTACCGCATAAATGACGTATTTGTAGACTTTAGCCCAAGGGCGATATGCTGGTTTGTGCTTCTGTGGGCATCGTCAGTGATTTGTTCGGCGTCCTGCCGGGCTTCAATATGGGCCCTCGAGACGAGCCGGATGGAGCCAGTCAGGTCAAGGCTCGGCTATAAGCTGGAGAGATACCTACCGGTTGTGTGATACCTTGGCTTATTGCCTCCTCTTCCACTTTCTTGATCTCCTTTTTGAAGTATTCAATATCAATGCCTTCCTCATCTTCTGGGATAGCGCCAAATTTGTCATGGAATCCTGCGTCTTGGACCACGCGAAAGGAAAGATGGTATGCCGGCGCAACGAAGAACACTCTTCTCGTAAAATAAGGATCAGTGAACACATTCAGCAGGACGGCGAGGTTCTGCGAAGCTCCTCCCGATATTGCAATGCGGTCATCGGTGATAGGATCCTGAGGCTTGAAGAAGGTCGTCACCCACGACGCAAGATGCTTGCGAAGCCTGCCATCGCCGTGATCCGGGCCGTACTCCAAAGCTGGAAAGGCCACGGAGTTGTTCGTGAGCACTTTGTGGGCGGATCTATCAAGCAGCTGCGTTGGCAACAGAGCATGGTTCGGCCATCTGTATTCTCGTCGTTAGCCGCGAACGTTGCCGAGATAGTGGGCCGCGTAATATTGAAAGAGGGACTATTGGCACGATGCAGGGAAGATGCATTGACAAGTATTGTGTGGAGTGAAGCTGACGTGCCCTCTCAGAAGATTGATTAGCTTCTTCTTGCTGGTGGCCGAACAAGCGATGTTGTGCGGGGAGAAGCCAGCGGTCATTTCCACGGTTCTGCTGCTTCTTGCAGCTGCCAATCCAGTTACCTGGGAGAGTACCGTTCGACGTATGGAGAACTATCGATTGCTCGTTAGGCGTCGCTTCGAGTTGCTCGTGGCCGGGTCAACGTCTGATTATGGGGCGTTGTGGCTGGTGCGCGCGCTGTCTCGGGCCGCTCACGGGAAGAGTAAGGATGCAGTGCGCTGCCACGGGGCGGTGTCTCAACTGTCCTCCAGCTTATATCAGATGTGCTGGGAACGTGTCGCGAAATATCAAGGCCATTTGCCAGATAAAGAGAGCGGCTGCGGCGTGTAAGTAACGCTCATAATGGCGCAATCAGATGCGCCCTGTCAGTTGACATAGGAGCTATGAGGCTGCTGCTAAGCCCACAAGCGTGTACGTCACCCCGCTTGCCCGCCGGCACATGCTTCGTCTTGCTTGTTGGGTGGGTGAGGGTAAAAAAAGTAACAATAGCACGACGCTTCAGCCCTATACTCGTACAAAGAGTATTGGATGCGCGTGCGGCGTGCTTACTGTCACGGGTGCTGAATCTGGAGACATTCGCAATAGTTGACAGTGACAGAACGTGTTGAATCAAGTGTCAGTCAAAACACCGCAAACATGACCACGGCCGTGGGTCCACCGCGACCCTTGCGGGTCTCAATTGCATGCCGTAGCGAGGCGCAGGTCCCAAAGCGACGGCCCATGGGCCATGGCCGTCCGAGAAGATCGTCGTTGAAGGGTGTCCGCAGATGGTGCTACAAATACGAACGGGAAAAGCTGAGCATCAAGCCAATCGAGATCTAGCTGAGAGTGAATGGCCGCATATGACAGGCAGCTGCACACGTTGTGGCAATGAAAATTGCCTACCATGCTTAGCGCAGCTCCGACTGGGACAAGGCGATGACGAAGTTTGGGGCCCTCTGCGACACCGCCCACCGGATCTGCGACGGCATTGAGAGATCAAATATAGCATTCTTAGGCCCAACTCTAGCCTGGCCTGACAGTTTTCTTCTCAGTACATGTATCCGCAGCGGCCGCCTGCCCTGCATAGAGCTCTGTTTGCTGTTTCGCCTTGCACACCATAGACCTACATGCTCGTATAGCATATTGCAGTAACTCCACAGGCACCCACATAGCCGTCGACCGTCCCCCCGCCTGTTCCGTCTCGAACTCCTGAGGCGTCCATCGTGATGGGTGACAAGAAGAATCCGCGACAACGGCTCTCAAGCCTGTTCTCTCTGGGCGGAACTTCCTCAGAGCCTCAGCAGAGCAGTTCTGCGGCTTCTTCGGAATCGAGCGGTCGACTTAGCAAAGTGAAGAATCGCATTGCTTCAGGAGCATCCTCGTCGGCGCAGCAGTCTGCGACACACCTCACAGCGCCCGAATACCCTCCGCCGTCTCCGCAGCGCCGCCAATCGCCTCCCAACCAGCTCACCATCCAGCCTGTAGGCTCGCCTGCCCTCGATCCTCTCGAGCCCCCTCCAACCCTAGATGTGCCGTCGCGCAGCTCGTCTCCTGGCGGCTGGGGCAGCCGTCCAGGAACACCTAATCTGGGATTAGAGAATGAGGGGAAGCTGAAGAAGCTGAGGCGGAAGAGCGGATTGTTCGGAGGCAGCAATGGTAGCTCGACCGACCTCAGCCGTGCAGGCGGTGCGAACAAACCGCTTGCATGGATTGTTGGGCACAAGGGCAAGGTGCCATACAACTTGACGATGTTGCTGAACGGCGAGAAGGTACGTTGCGCGCAGGACTGGTGTTGTTGGCGCTAGTTCCCACGTGGAAAATGCTAATGACCAGCACAGGTGCCAGAACTTTGGGACGACCAAGGTGACACCTTCGTTTACCTGTTCCCACGCACCTCTGGCAAGGGTCCGTCGTTCAAGATCGATTCCTCCGTGTACGCAGCTTCACAACTCCTGACACGTCTCGTACATGGGTCTCTCTACAGCGACGATGTTGTCGCACCACCACATGAAGTCCCGGTGCGGAGCTCACGACCAGTCTCGACTGAGGGAGGGCAGGAGATGTCGCGCACTGCGTCGCCAGACCAGAGCCAAATAGACAGCTCAGACGGATCGAAGGGATCAAGAGCACTCAGCGATGCCACAGAGGACGACCACACAGAGAAGCACATGTATATGCCGATCGCGCTGAGCTCAGACGATGCCGTCACTCCACACGAGCCACGTCTGACACAGAAGGACACCGATACCCTGGTGACCTACCGCAATTTCTTCGCTTTCCTCGTAGGACAGTCGCTCGTTGCAACACCCCAACATTCGGATATCTTCGACATCTTCCTGCGCATCGCCGACATCCTGAACCACTACGCTTTCTCGAATGTGGACGGGTCGACCTTTGGCGAAGTCGCTGCTTCGAGCTTCGATGCTTATGTGGATGAGCTGAACATGGCAGATGTCAGGCAGAGCCGTGAAAAGACAATCGAAGCGATTGTGCTCGGCGAGAAGATGCGGTCCATGGGACTCTACACCGAAGGCTTCGTCCATGCAGTTGGCAAGTACGACGACGTGAAGAGTCTGAACTCTCCGAAGTGGCAGATGGTCAGCCCAAAGACAGGTACTCGCATGGCCCGCGCCGCTTTAGACTTGGACAACCGCGAGAACAACATCAACCTCAAGCTCAAAGACTTCGAGTTCGCTGCGATTTTCTCTGGTATCATGAACAGTGCCATGGCACAGGAAGGCAAGATGATTGGCTTCAAGAGATGGAGATCTGCATTCATGAGCACAAGAAGCTGGATGATTGACTACTACAAGCACAAGTATGGCTCCTGGCTACCAAAGGCGCGGAACAAGAAGAATAACCTCACGACCAACGGTCTGAACCGACTAGTGTTGCGAGACATGTACCGCGATCTCTCCAGCCTCTATGACTTACTTGTTGACCGCAAGGATCTGACAAACAGGACCGCTGACGGCTTCCTGGTGGAGGATGAGGGCATGGGCTTCGTGGCCGTCAACGCACGTGCTATGCGCAAGACCCTCAGCGAGTACGATCGAAGCACACCGCCTGTGCAGCCACCTATTCCATTCGATCTGCCCTTGTATCCCACTCTCAAGAGCATTCGTCCTGACTACCCGACCGGCGACGAGAAGAAAGATGCTAAGACGCGAGGCAAGAAGCTCAAGAGCGACGAGATCACCAAGATGCTGCACAACGCGACCAATGCGGACGCACGGCAGATGACACCATTCCTGGAGGCGTTCCTCACTTTCGAGAAGAAGCAAGCGTCCGGGTCAAACATGGATGAGCTGTGGGAGCTGCGAAGCGGCCAGTGGCTCTTTATCTACGCAGTCCTCCAATCGCTGCCTATGCTGGTTGTTGACGCACCTGGTGTACGCTACACCGAAGGTGTCGAGTACTTCCTCTGTGAGGTTCCACGCAGCGGTGTCCCCTGGGCACGCGAAGACACAACGAGAGCGCGAACATGGTTTGGTGTCCAAGGTGGTGCTCAAGTCGTCAGCCTGCCTACTGACATTGTCGAGCATGGTGTCGAGGGTGTCTTCAGGCGCTCCCATTGCTGGAAGAGGGCGCAGGAGTGGGCTGCGAACGACACGCTGCTCAATGCAGCCATGCAAGAGCTCAACGGCACCGCTGCACCGCTCCCCCCACCACCTGGCATGCTTGACCCTTCGTCAGCCCAGCTGCGACCTCGCTCACAGAGTCCTCATGATCAGAGCAAGCGTAACAGCGTCATGAATCTCGGACTTGAGGCTCTACCCCTACCACCCGGCATCGCACCGCCAACTGCACCAGTCAACAGACCACAGTCGAGCAGCGACCCCAGCAGAACCTTCGACGCTATTTTGGGAGCACCACCGCCCAACCCCAAAGACAAGAAAAAGAAGAGATGATCGATTTACTGGAACGGCATATACAACCTGAGCTGCGAAAAGTGTTTGACTTCGTTTTTCGTCTGGTCTTTGCATTGCATCTGCCACCTTACGTGGTAACGTCATTAGATTTTTAGCGACATCGCACCTGTGCGCTATACATACGCGCATAATATGGAAAGGAAAAGGATAATACCAGGATACTTTGGACAGAAGCATGGAAGCAAGCTCTAGATAGCGACAATCAGATATCCATTCTACATGGTTGCAGCTTTTGTAGTTCGTGTGTGCCAGTTCGCGTGTGCCTCGGGATCGCTTGCCTGTCGAAGCTGTCGAAGCTCACCGCCGACTTCGCCCAGGCTAATCGGGATCGTTTGCGACCGAAGATTATCTTGAATGACTGCGCACTCTACCTTCAAACACCCATAAGAAGCCGCGCAAAGTCAACGAGGCTGCAATTGCCTCGAACTATTATCTGTAGTCATGACCTCCTCACTGCCCGGAACGCGCGACCTCCCCAGCTCCCAGTATGACCTCACAACATACTGGGGTCGCGTGCAGCATGCCGCCAATATTTCAGACCCGAGGTGAGATAGCTGCGCAGCGATTGATAGAAATTGGACACGCAGGGAGTGGTGAGTCCACGACCTTTGACTTCAACTTCTGCTCTGCACACCATCTGTCTCGCGGACGGCACTCCTGTTATGACTGTTCAACAAACTCCCAAAGTACCAGTCCGCTAACACAACGCGGCGCAGGACCCTCTTCACATCCTCTGCGGGCCTCGAGAATGCCAAACGACTCGTTACCTCGTATAAGACTGGCAATGTCCAGGACATGACGCCTGAGCTATGGAGCGCGAAGAAGGTCATCGACTCGACAATACATCCCGGTACGCGCAATCGGCAATGGAGACGAGGACACAAAGAGACTGATCATAAATAAGACACGGGCGAGCCTGTCCTTTTGCCTTTCCGCATGTCAGCCTTCGTGCTGTCCAATTTGGTTGTCACAGGTGGCATGCTTACACCAGGCCTCACGGTACGCAATATCTCAAGACAAAGCAGGGTTCCGGAGCTAAGGAAGAACAGACAGCAGGGACACTCGGCTGGCAAATCGTCAATCAGTCGCTCAACGTCGCCATTAACTACTCGAACGCCAACAAAGCCACACCGCTCTCGACCGCAACGATCGCCAAGTCCTATTTCCTCGCCGTCAGCGCATCATGCGGTGTCGCATACAGTCTCAATGCGAGTATCCCCCGCCTCAAGAGCCTCTCTCCCAATGCGAAGCTCATCGCCGGCCGCCTGGTTCCTTTCGCTGCCGTCGCCATCGCCGGTGTGGCCAACGTCTTCCTTATGCGCGGCGAAGAGATCAAGCACGGCATCCCCGTGTTCCCCGTCCTGACCGAAGAGGAGAAGAAGCGCGTCGCGAGCGGTGACCTGGAGGTCAAGCCTCTGGGCAAGAGCAAGAAGGCGGCTACAATTGCAGTGGGAGAGACGGCCATCAGTCGCGTGCTCAATGCAACACCGATCATGGTCCTGCCACCGCTGATCCTGGTCAGGTTGCAAAAGACTGAGTGGTTGAAGCAAAGGCCAAGGATGACTACACCCATCAACATTGGACTGATCTTCGCTACAAGCATATTTGCGCTGCCACTGGCTCTCGGTGCCTTCCCTCAGAGGGAGAGCGTCAGCGCCGCCTCATTGGAGCCTGAGTTCCACGCTCGCGGTGGGAAGGATGGAAAGGTCGAGTTCAACCGTGGAATCTGAGCAGACGGCAATACGCTCAAACCACCAAACTTCTACCGGCAGTCAAGCAGCTGTCCTGAGGTCGGTAGGCATCAGTTTCGCCCATCCCAGGCATTCGTGCAGCGTAGGACACAAAGCTCTCAGGGCTATTCAGCTGCGGCGAAGCTAGACCACCGATTGGTCGACGCAACAAGATCTCAATAGACGGGCTAGATAGAAGGGAACAGTTGTCCCGCAGAGCTTCAGGCACCGGCAATTACAGCAATCTAAGCGCGACAAGCATTGATCCAATTTGCTTTTGTGACTCGTGAGGGTTGGCATTCGCCCGACGTCAATGTGGCCTTTCACCGACGTTGGAGCCAGCGTGTCATAAAGCTCCGGCGATCATTTAAGCTACGCCTCGCCGAAACACGCTGTCCCTCACGCTGCATGTACCACAGTGCTGCACACATCACCACCTTTTTTGCTTCTCTGGGATAGATTCCCCTTCATCTTTGTTTCTTTGACGTCTAGCATCTTGAGTCTCGTTTGCTAGTCTTCGATACCCGTTCGATCTCCCCTCCCCCGCTGTTCGCGGCATCCCGCCTCGAGGCCACACCGCAACTCTCGCACTCCTCGACCACACAGTATGGCGCCTCCCGGCCGCCGGCGAAACAGCCTGTCGCCTGCAGCTATGCTGCTCGGCCTGTTCTTCCTCTGCTCGTCGACCGCCTCCGCCGCATCAGCAGTCCTGGGTGTCGACCTGGGTACCGAATACATCAAGGCTGCCCTTGTCAAGCCTGGCGTTCCCCTCGAAATCGTCCTCACTAAGGACTCGCGCCGCAAGGAGACCTCCGCGATTGCTTTTAAGCCCCTCAAGAGCGGCGCTCTCCCCGAGGGCTCTTTCCCCGAACGCTTCTATGGCGCCGACGCTATTGCCCTCCAGGCTCGCTTCCCTGGCGATGTGTACCCCAACCTGAAGCACCTCCTCGGTGCCCCGAGCGGCAGCGATGCGGTCAAGGTCTACAACGGAAGATACCCCGCGATTGAGATCGCAGATACAGAGGGACGCAAGACGGTCAGCTTCAAGAGCAGCGTCTTCTCCAAGGAGGAGGAGAAGAGCTTCTCTGTCGAAGAGGTGCTCGGTATGGTCTTGAAGAACGTGCGTGAAAACGCAAAGGCGTTGGCTGGTACTGGCTACGATGTCCAGGACGTCGTCTTCACCGTTCCTCCCTTCTACACTGTTGAGGAGAGGCGCGCGCTTGAGGTCTCGGCGAAGCTCGCTGGCTTGAAGGTCCTCAACGTTGTCAGCGATGGCGTTGCTGTTGGTATCAACTATGCGACTGGCAGGACATTCCCCGTCGTCAACGATAAGAAGGAGCCTGGCAAGCCTGAGGTCAACCTTGTCTTCGATATGGGCGCCGGATCTGCCTCTGCGACTGTTCTGCAGTTCCAGGGCCGGAGCGTCAAGGATGTTGGCAAGCGCAACAAGACGGTTCAAGAGGTCAACGTTCTGGGAGCTAGCTGGGACAGGACACTCGGTGGAGATGCGCTGAATTCGCTCATTGTCGACGATATCGTCAACACTTTCCTCGAGCTCCCGGCCGCGAAGAGCGCTTCGATTACCGCCGAGAAGGTTCACAGCCATGGACGCACCGCTGCGAAAATGTTCAAGGAGGCTGAGAGGCTTCGACAAGTTCTGAGCGCCAATCAGGCTACGCAAGCCTCGTTCGAGTCATTCTTCGAGGACATCGACTTCAAGTACAAGCTTGACCGCACCAAGTTTGAGAAGCTCGCTGCTGACATCTCTGCCCGCGTTGACGTCCCCATCAAGAAGGCTTTGGAAGCCGCTGGTCTGACCATCGCGGACATTGATTCCGTCATTGTTCACGGCGGTGCTACTCGTACACCCTTCATTCAGGCTCGCCTCGAGGCTGTCGCTGGAAAGGAGAAGATCAGGGCTAACGTCAACTCCGACGAGGCTGCTGTTTTCGGTGCAGCCTTCAAGGCCGCTGGTCTGAGCCCTTCGTTCCGGGTCAAGGAGATCCGCGACTCGGATACCCAGGGTTACAGCCACAGCATCGAGTACATGCACAACATGAAGACCAAGAAGCAGAACATCTTCACTCCCAGCACAAAGCTTGGCGCTACTGAGGATCTGCCCTTCAACATGATGGGCGAGTTTGAGTTCACCGTTCATCAGCACATTCCCAGCGCCAGCGGCAAGGAAATCAAGGAGCCTACTCTTCTGTTCAAGAGCTTGAACTTGACTGCTACGGTCACTCAGCTCATTGACGGCGAGGGCTGCGACCGCGATTCGTTCAACAATTACGTTCAGGTTAGGCTTAGCCCTGTCACTGGTACTCCCGAGATCACATCCGCCTGGGTCACTTGTGAGGCTACTGAGGCCAAGGCCGGCATCGTTGATGGTGTCAAGAACTTGTTCGGCATGGGCGGCAAGAAGGATCAGGAGGCATTGAAGGAGGGCGAGAGCTCTTCCGAGTCCGCTTCTGCTTCTTCATCCGCCTCTGCTTCCAAGTCGTCAAAGGGCTCCAAGTCCTCTTCTGCTGCGGCCGCCGAAGCTTCCGATGATGGCAAGCCCAAGAAGAAGACTGTCAGGTCGAACATCACTTTTGATGCGAAGAAGCTTGGCTACGAGAAGTTCCCTCGCAAGGAGTTCAGGAAGATGCAGGACAGGTGAGCATAAATCTATACCAGGCCTCGATGACAATGCTAATGCGATGCAGACTCGCCGCTTTCGACGCCTCTGATAAGGCTCGTCGCGTCCGTGAGGAAGTCCTCAACTCCCTCGAAGCCTACACTTACCGCGCCCGTGACTACTTCGATGACGAGGACTTCACTGCTGTCACCACCAAGGATGTTCTCACCCAGCTCGAGGAGAAGCTCAACGCTGCTTCCGAATGGGTCTACTCCGAGGGTCCCAACGCCGACGAGAAGTCTCTGCGTGCCAAGCTCAAGGAGCTTGAGGACATTGTCAACCCTGTTCTTCGCCGCAGGCGCGAGTCGTGGAAGCGACCCGGTGCCATCACCGAGCTCGAGGAGACTATTGCCGGGATGAAGGAGGTCGACGATCTCGTCAAGAACCAGATCTCCGAGCGTGCCGTCTACGTCACTAAGAGCGCCGAGGCGGCATCTTCGTCCTCCGCCTCGCCCTCCGCATCTCCCTCCGTTGATCCACTCGACGAGCTCGATGAGGAAGATGCCGACTCCGCACCCTCCGCATCCGCTGCCCCCGAGCTCGAGGAAGTCCCCGAGATCTACACCGAAGCCGACCGCACTAAGATTGCCTCCGTAACCGACAAGGCGCAGAAATGGCTCGACGAGACCCGCGCGAAGCAGGCCAAGCTCGCCACACACGAAGAACCCGTGCTCACTGTCGAGCAGCTAAAGACCTATAAGAAGGAGCTCGATGATGTCGTCATGGAAATGATGATGAAGAAAATGAAGCACTTCAAGCCCCCCGGCTCCAAGCCCAAGCCCAAGGCCTCGCCCAAGGCTAAGAAGCCCGCCAAAGCGAAGAAGAGCAAGACTGAAAAGCCCGCTGAGACCCCTGTGGCACCTAAAGAGGGTGAGGCTGAGACTGAGGCTCCCGATGCCCAGGCGAAGGCGGGTCAGCAGAAGGAGGACATCAAGAATGATGGCCCGAACGTCGAGTCCTACGGTGGTCGTGGGCCGACAGAAGAGGAGCTTAGAGCGGCGTTTGCCAAGGCGGGTGTTGAGATGAGTGAAGAAGGGGTCAAGAGGGTTGCTGAGCAGGCGCAAGCAGGCGCTGAGAAGCATGATGAGCTATAGATGTAGACACCGCTTCGGTGCAAGAGTGCGATGTGTATTTGAGCGAATAGAGATGTAAGGGCCAACAGTCTGGCGAAGTTACAATGAGCGAACTTCATGCACGATGTGACATGGTCTTCTCAACGATTGACCGAGATTGATCGGAGGAATACAGACAGACATTGGTACGATCAATGCACGTTTTGGCGAAAGCAGAAGTCACATCGTGGTGTCAGGTTGTTTTCTGAACTCCGCAAAGGGCGGCATCTTCGTTGCTTATGTTCTTTTCGACATGCTTGCAGCGCTGGCAGAACTCCAAAGGCTTCCACACCATCGGTGAACGACACAATGGTTTGAGAGGAGGCCGCAGAGCAGAAAGCACACATGAGTGATGACCGGTCCTCCTGTTTGAAGTCACGCTCCATGAGCGTGAAGGGTTCAGAAGGAGAGAGAGCGGGATAGTAGCCTTTGTACTGATCGTTAAGAGACATGTCTCCGTGCACTCGTAGCTTCAGACAGACGGCAGAACATGGCCCTTCGCCCTGCATCTTTCAGGGCGTCAGGCAGCGATGTATGACGCCAGTTCTCACATTTCGACATATCCATGGCAGAACAGTAGTAAGTAGGAAGCAGAGTCCTGCAGAGCGACACATATATGTATCTACTGCAGTTGTCGAGGGAAGCCAAGTAACGTATGTCCTACCCGAGAGAACTCGGGGAGGGAAGGAACACATGCAAGAGCTTCCTCGCTCTTCGTAATCGCCGGAAAGAGCAACATAGTGGGTATGGTTTACCATTTCGGCATGCAGATAGACCATGATGGCTTCGGAAAGCTGCCTCGTCATCGTAGTTGGCACTCTTCTTTTGAGAAGGTTCAGCGCGGAAGAAGAACATGGAATGTGACAAAGAGGTTTTTGGTAACAGAGCTCAGTGACGAAGGAGGAAGAAGAAGCATCGGCGGATCGTGTAGTATCTATAGTGGGCGTCGAGAAACATCGCCTTGAGTTTTGTAAATTCTAGAAAGGCAGTAGAGCACGGAAATGCAGAGGTTTTGTGTTAGGTTGTCAGACAGAGACCTAGACTGCTATATGTATATAGTTGTGTCTTTCTAGAAACCTATCTCAGCAAGAGGCTAAGAGGAGGAGTAGATGGTAGGACATGAAGCTTCTAGGGTGTTTGTTGAAAACATTGTAGGCCTCGATTGTGTTTTGGACATGCCACAGCATCGCTGATTGAGCGGTCATTCTTGGTGGGAAACATCGGCTGCTTGACAGGGGATTTGATATGTTACAGAGAGTCTTAGAGTGAGGAGTGGATCTGCTGTCAAGAGTGCAGATATATATATATGTACGTCCAGGTGTGAAGGACAACATGCGTTCTGTGTTCTGAAATTTGGGTTAGATAAAACAGCACCGTTGACTGCCTCTATAATTTTGAAGTTCCCCTAATAGTGAAGTGGAGGATTTATGGTTTCGCGATCAAGTGGTACTTTTCAGCTTTTCAGGAAAGAGCAGAGCAGACGAGCAGCATGGGAGATATGTAAATTGCCTTTGGTGAGTACTCAGTTTTGATGGTCGGAGAAGAGACCAGTGGCGAAATGGATGGCCTGCATAGTTGGTGAAGAGAACCATGCCGCTGTTGTATTGCAGACCGTTCCTGCTTATCGATCTAACCAGATGAGGAGGGCCCCACAGAGCTCGCTTCATTGCCTCCCCCACCTGCGTCTTCTTACACCTCCGACGCAACGATGATAGACGCATTAGTGACTTTGTGCGACTATGCACTACACTGCGCTCGATACAACAAAGCACCAGATCAGGCTACTGCACCTCGCACCCTCTAAAGATCGGCGAAGGACAATCACTTGCCAGTTCAGCATTATCTCGCTCAGTCACGGAACCCAGCAAGACAAATATGAAGCCCTCTCATACGCGTGGGGTGATCCTGTCTTCAACAGATCTATCAAGCTAGCAGACGCCCATTTTCCGATCACGACAAACCTCAAAGTAATCCTGCGGGCTCTGCGGCATGCAACTCAAGAGCGCGTCCTATGGATTGACGCCGTTTGCATCGATCAACACAACATTCAAGAACGATCTCATCAAGTTTCGAGAATGAACGATATCTACTCGCAAGCTGCGAATGTGATCGTATGGCTTGGTGAACCTATGTCGGACGCAGCACTTGCTTTCGACTTTCTTAACGACTTTGGACGTCCGCGCAGCGAGCTGCCCACGTCGACTGATGGGGACCGAAACACAGAACAGACTGCCATGTCAGTGCGATCGTTGCTGACGAGGCCATGGTGGACGCGTATTTGGACAGCTCAAGAGTGGATCCTTGCTGGACGCACGACATTCCAGAGTGGACATCATACACTTGATGGAGAGGTTCTGATTCAGTGTTTGGATCACTACCGCTACCATGTGAAGCATACCGACTGTTGCGGCATGCATCTGACATCAGACTTCTTATTCAGACTGGGAGACTCGTTCCAGTCGCTGTTCGCTCTAAACGCGGTCAAGCAGTTGTACTCTCGCCAGGACTTCTCAAGCAGCCTTGGATATCTTCGCATGCGGTATGCAGCGGATCCACGCGACAAGGTCTATGGTGTATTGGCTCTTGCACCATCGCAGCATGCTGGTCTCTTGCGAGCTGATTACGGTGCATCCGTGGAACAGGTCTACGAGCAACTTGCGCTGTCGCTGATCAACCGGACGAAATGGCTGGATATCCTCAGCCACGTTGCTCCGAATCAGCCTCGGAATCTTAATGTTCCGTCATGGGTACCGGACTGGACTGTGGAGATGGGAAAAGAATACAGTAGCGACTGGACCGAGAGATTCAAGATGATAACAAAATACGATGCTTGCGGGAGCTGGACCACCACTGATCACGACCACACGTCTGGCGTTCTGTGCGTCAAAGGCTTAATCGTCGATACTATTGGCACTCTCAGCATCAGACGCCTTGGCTCGTACAAGAAGACTCAGGCCTACCGTAATCAACTGCTGGATGAGATGTTCGAGATTGCAAATCCAGTCGCGACTGAGTATTATCACAAGTATCACGGTCAGCGACAGACTAAGAAAGAAGCCTTCTGGCTGACCATGTGCGGTGGCTATCAAGATATGACTAGACACCGACCAGAAGCCATCAGCGAGCCCCATATCGACAACTATGAACCGTTCGAGGAGTGGGAGGCATGGTTCAGAGGACCGCGTACGTCGTATGAATTCCATAACGATCGATCACGCAGTGTCGCGGACAGCATCGCCTCGGTCAGCAAAGGTCGAGCGTTTGGTCGCACCGCAGAACTTGGTCTTTTTGGATGGATGCCGAAGAACAGCGTCACTGGTGATCTTGTAGCCATTTTGACGGGAGGAACAATGCCGATTGTTCTGAGGCTGCACAACGGACACTACAGCGTGGTAGGCGACGCTTACGTTCACGGAGTCATGGATGGCGAAGCAATACCACCTTTGGCCTCTCTGGAGTACCTCGAGTTGCACTAGAAGGATGGCTTTGATCCACGCCCATCCACATCACGAGATTCATAGGCCATGATGAGTTGACGGCATGGAGTATGAAGACAACTCTTCTCCGTGTTGACGATACCAGCGATAGATTGACTACCCCGTCATTTTGCGATGCACCAGATAGACCTCAAGAGCCTTGCTCTGACTTTGAGGCGCTCTACATGCAACGGTCAGAGACGCACATGCAACTCCAAGCACTCAAAACCCGACACAGCTTTACGCACCGCTTCAGTCGTTGCACTTGAGAACACACCATTTCGAAGCGCCGACGCTCCTACCACAGGAGTGCCATATAGTATGGACACGCTGCCTTTGTCTTTGAACAGCGCAAGACCTGCGCCGAGCTGCACAGAAGTAGAGTTGGAGAGGGCATATTGTTGAGAGCCCTGCATGTTCTTGCTCATGGCTTGAGTACATCCGCTTTTGAGCGCAAAAGAGGTCACTCAGACATCGAAGATGCAGCATGATCCGGACTTCAGGAGGGCAAGAAGCATTAGAGGGTTAGTTTCATCTTTCAGCAAAGGAATTGTCCGACCACATCGCGCCAACATGTCGCCATTTTGGACTCGAGAACACAGACGTTTTTGTGAAGAAAGGTCGCTCCAGCCATGACGTAGGAAGTTTATGTCGACGACGGCTAGCATTCACTGCCCCGTTTCTAGAAACAAGCGGCTGCCAGCACTACGCTCTCTTTTCTGGATGCGACCGATATATGTACTGAGACATGCCGATTAAAGAACAGGACATACACTCGGCTGCATTGTCTTTTGGATATCAGCACAACAAGCAAAAAAGGCGCACATGAGCGTAGGGAGAAAACAATTCAAGCCACGAATGACGTGTTTCCCATACGAGGGTTAAGTCTCCGTTGTAGTATCATAAAAATGCTTCGCTAGGGCAGAATTTGCTTGGCCTGTGCATGGATTTTGCAAGTTCTCTGGTAGCTGGTCATGATAGGGATACGAATGGTTTTGAGCAGTAGCGTCTGTCGCAAGTCATGTGTAAAACATATGTCAATTTTGTACCAGGTCCTCCTGTACGTCGGAGTGGAAAGACGAAAGACGACTTAAGAAAGCTATCATGTTTGCGGAGATGGCGGCGTTCGTGGTGTTCCCCGATGAAGTACCATCATGCTGCACAAGGCACCTGAGCTAGCATGCTTCCTACAAACCAAGGAAAGTCGTCCATTCTTTCCATTATCACAACATGGACAATTTCGAAGCTTTCGACTCGCTTTGCGTCCGTCGGCATTTCGAAAGATGAAAAGCAGCGCGAGCGCGCACCTAGCAAAGCTCCGCGGCGCCTTGTGAGAACCCGGCCTTCACCTTGATTCATCCATGCTGTCGCCAGAAGAAAGCTTTCTTGGCGCAATTAAGGTCTTGCATAGAGCCATCTTCACCGCAAAGAAAGACTTTGACGCTCGTACAACCTCCACACCCCAATCGGCAGCAGCTCGTTTCGACCCTTTGAGAGCTCTCGCTTGCATCGACAGCTCTCGTCCACTCTCTTCATTCTCTTCTCTTCTGTTCAGATCAAAGTCTGGGACAGCTCGCGCTCCAACATGCTGTCGCAGGTTGTCGCAGGCCCGCGAGGCTTGGAGGATGAAGTCGCAGAGTCTACAGCCTCACTCACACATAATAAGGAAGACATCTCACTGCCCGTCTTGCAAGAAGTCGAGTTCGTAAACGACACAGATTACGTGCTTGACTGTCAGGGTCGCCAACGTTTTGACCGCGAGGCGAACGATCAGCATTATTATATCGGACAGCCAGAGGATCCTTCTCCCTCACACCTGGACTTCCTAATGCCAGGTCAGGCAAGTGCCGACACGCTTCGCGACTTCCTTCGCCAAGACTTGCGGCCTGATCAGGTCGTTGACGAGTACGGAACTCAATGCGATATTACAGCCGTTTCCAACGATCACCTCCTAACCCTGCAAGCAAAGTTGTGGGTCAAGATCCCCGGCAGCCGTTCCCTAGTGAAAGCAACCACGCAGCGCCTCTCACGATCGCAGAACCTTATAGCTGGCCACGTTTCGAAGATCTCACAGCGTCTGAAAGGTAAGCAGCCCTTGTCCCGGCCTATCCCAACTTGGCTAATATCACACAGAGAAACACGTGTTCATACTCAACGGGGACTCCAAGAATCGCGGTTGCGACTACATAAGTGATCTGCAGATTACTACCGAGCACGCATGTCACTCACGGGTAGTGAAGCTGGAGCCTCTTGTACATTGGGGTACAGTTGTCCCCGCAGATTCACTGCAGCACATTTTGGCTTTCCGCCGCAACGGCGAACTAATGAGGAGCATGGACAAACCCGAGTTCAAGTTGTATGTCAGGCAGGTAGTTGACTCTGACGCACCGTCCTACTGCATCGACTGTCTTGGCTATCTGTGGAGCAAGCGTGGTGAAGCTCAAGGCACCATTCGTCAACTCCAGGACAGTGTGTCGCGACCTCAATATCGTTTCTCAGAAAAGAATCCCATCCCGCGACCTGTTCTCAAGAGCAAAAGTTTCGACTCGCGATCGACAGGTACTGGCACGCTGGCTGTCGGTGGAACGTCGAGCTCGACAGCAACCCGTATCGACGTGGGAACGGATGAGCTTGATCAGCCCCTCGACAGAGTAGGTCTTGGAGAAGATGCAACACGAGACAAACTTATTGACTTAATCCCAGGCACTTCCTCAGCTTGACGGGGCCTGTGATTGTCTCGACAATTCTAGCACAGGTCGTGGCAACGCTCAAGACGAGACTACTATATGGATCAGCTCTGATAGCGACAAGTCAATCGGGAAACTCACAGCAGTCAAAATACCATTGCAACCAACAGACTCTTTTGCTGTACCTTTGCGTACGCCACCGGACTCATCTGGCTATGCTGTCTCTTCCGCCCCTCCAACGAGGCCATCAGCCTCAACCACAGCAAATCCTGGCAACGCAAGGGAGAAGAAGAACACGAGCGATCGTCCAGCAAAAGGCTTTACCGGGACTAAAATCATAGATTTGACAACACCTCCCCGTACCAAAGAGCGCAAGTTCGGCCAGGAACTCGACCCCAACACTAAAGCTCCTCCTGTTGAAGTTAGAAGATCACCTCGAAAACACAAGACCAACATGTTCATATCACAAGCCATCCGATCTGCACCGGTGAAGCCGATAAAGTCTCTAGGATGCGTTCAAAAAACAAAGGCAGCACCAAACTCGACGGAGGAGAGCAAGAAGCGGAAGAACGCTTTTGCAGGCGAACAAAAAACCAAGCAGAAGAAGACACGAAAGACTGATACGAAGGTGTCCCTGCCTCCAGTCCATATGGGCAATCTGGCCACACGTCCTCGGCTTGGTCTCAGCTCGCCTGAAAGACTTCAGCAAGCGATCAGACCAGCACCCACTGCTCGAGCTGCCTCGCCTCCAAAGCTGACCGTGCACTTCGCAAAACCACTCGCAGAGTCAGAATTGCCAGATAACATCGCAGACGAAGAGTGGGCAGCCTTCCGTCGCACACACCCAACGCCAACATCGAAGATCTGCTTCTGCAACAAGCCCGCTTGCCACGGCAAGTTCAAGAAAGGAGAGGAGCCCCAAATCGCACAGTGCGCCAGCAAGGACTGCCGGTTCCGGTGGTTTCACTACGCCTGTCTAGATTTGTCCGAGAAGGGCAAGGCTAGATGGGGCACGCTGTTGTGCTCGATCTGTCGCGTTGAGCATGAGCTCGCTGAGAGGGACCGCAATCATGGATGGACCGCTGGGAAAATGACTACCTTCGCGCCGCTGTGGACAAAAGAGGATATCGAGGAGCAGCTGCCGGGCTCGGGAGGCGTGATTACTCAAGCCAACCCCTACGGACTGGGCTCAGATGTCCAGCTTGAGCCTATGTACAAGCGTCAGATCAAGGAGACTGGCACGTTGGGAGGGCTGCAGAAGCTTGGATATCCGCGATCACGACCAGAGATGCTGGAAGAGGCGTACCTGCACGCTGGTTCTTATGCAGAGCTTCTAGCTAGGCGTACTGAGGAGGATCAGGATGTCGAATGGGATGACGGGATTTATGGAGAAGAGGTGGAGGATGCTGGTGAAGATGTGTATGATGAGGAGACAGATGAAGAGTTGTAGGATGTCATGGTCATAGGAGCAGTATCGTGCTACCGGCGTTGTCAAATGCCTTCCAGCATTGCGGACGCTTGTAAATGTATCAGACCGATCCACACACTCAGATACAACATAACCACTCTGTCGAAGACATAGCTGTTCATGGATCCAAGAACGGGACAGGGATGTTCCTCTGCTTGTACCCATACCACTTTGGCAGCGTTCTCTTGGGTAGTGCCTCCGTACTGAGCTGCAAGTCCTCGATCGCACTCGCCCACTTCAACAATGTGCCCTCACTCCACGCAGTACCCATCAGCGCCAGCCCGAACGGCATACCGACACTTGCCTTCACACCTGCCGGGATGGTGATGACAGGGTACCCTGCCTGAGCCGAAAGCTGGTACGACTGCCCGACGTCCGCAGGAGCAAGCAGTACATCTACAGGATGTCCATTGTTGGCGAGCGCCGCGTCGATGCCATCCTCGCGCGTAGCTTTCTGTGTGAATGCAAGCGCTTGGTAGTAAGTCTCATCTCTGACCCCCTTAGTCTCCAGAGACGCGAGGAAGCCGTCTTGACCAGAGTAGAACGCCGGTACGCCTAACGGCCAAGGATTTCCGCCCTCAGTACCATCGTTGGCATAGTTGTAGGCCACAATGTCCTCTAATGAGCGAATGTCTATGTTTCCGAGCTCTGAGAGGTAGGTCTTGATGTTGTTGTAGAAGTCGACTTTGACAACCGTGTATTCGGATTCATTCGGGTAACCACGTGTAGTACCGTAGTCCCAGTTCCAACCATCAGGTGAGATGGTCAGTTCTCGGCTGGGTATCTCGGTGTTGTTGACCACAGTCGCTCCTGCTGCTTGAACTGCTTGGACGACAGTAAGAAGCTGATTCAGTTGGTCTTCGTCGGCGTACTTCCAAAAGCTATCCCAGGGAATGCCAAAAGTCGCGTTTTGTAGACTGTACTTATTCGTCAGGTACTGCATATAGCCGCCCAAGGGTGTTTTGCCCTTTTGAGCGAGGGTGTAGTTGTCGCGAGGATCTACTCCGTAGATGGCATCGAAGGCATATGCAGCGTCACGAACCGTGCGGCCGAATGTGCCCACGCTGTCTTGATGCTCGCACTCCGGAACAACGCCAGCCCGCGAAGTCAGTCCAACTGTTGGCTTGATTCCCACCAAGGCGTTCCTTTCCGCAGGATTGATGACACTTCCGTCTGTTTCAGTACCCAAGGAAAAGGTCACCACGTTCGCAGCGACAGCAGCTGCGCTGCCAGAGCTGCTTCCGCCAGGGTTCAAAGTAAGGTTGTACGCGCTTCTTGTCTGCCCACCTCTCGGCGAGTACCCTTCCGAGTAATTATTCGACCGCATATCAGCCCATTCTGACAGAGTCGCTTTGCCCATCAGAAGTGCACCTGCCTGCCGAAGTTTGGCGACCACATGTGCGTCTCTTGGAACGACACTTCCCAGCAACATCGGACTTCCGCAAGTCGTTTCCATTTGATCTTTTGTTGCAATGTTGTCTTTGACGATGAAGGGTATGCCGTGCAGCGGTCCGCGTACATAGCCAGTTGCTCGCTCCACGTCCAGTGCAGCAGCAATGTCCTCAGCATCAGGGTTGAGCTCAATGATTGAGTCGATGTAATCGTCGACTTGATAAATCCTTCGCAGATAGCATCGAAGCAGTTGCGCAGAGCTGAGTACGCCGTCCCTCATGTAATCAGCTAGTTGATCGATGGTCGCTTCCTCGAGCGTGATTCCTTGGCAAACTGGCATTGAAAATAGTACGGAAGTACTCGCGGCATCTTGAGGTGGGAAGTAATACGGATACGGTTGTTGGAGCGGATCGACATTGAGGACGGTCGATGCGTTCTGTGCGCCTACAACAGAAACAAGGCTCAACGCAACCAGGCTGGACACCTTCGAGTACATCATACTGAGCAGACCGAGGAACGGTGTTGAACACAGTAGGATCGCAATGGCGGCGACCGCGATCGTACTTGTACTTGCATGCATATATACAGCTCACCGCATGCCGGAGCAGTGATCAGTTTGGTGGCTGAACCCTGCAATCAAGTTTACCCCACTTCCGAAGGCCTGATAAGAGGTAGAAGAGGCCTCTAACAGTCGGCGAAGGATGTGAGTAGCATCTGTACACGCATCTCGAGAAGCCTGACAACTTCTTGACGTGTGATGATGGTTTCTGGAGTGCGGGGGAAGCCTTCCGAAAGAAAAATGGATCCCTGTCACACCTCATTCGCTCCTTTCTGGAGGTTTACCATCCCAACACTTACACCACCACCCTGCCTCAATGACGCCGTTCTTATGGCTGCTGCAATGAGCGCGCGAAAATACCACCGCAAGTCGAAGTCGGGATGTACTAACTGCAGACGCCGCAAAATCAAGGTAGGTCACCACTCCCAGCAACCTGTCATGTGGCAGAACCTGCACACGATCAAATGCTCAAGAGACAGAATGTATGCTGACAAGCACAAGTAGTGCGACGAACATCAAGGCGGCTGTCTGAACTGTCAAAACCGTAACTACCCCTGCAGTCTTCGTACTGTCGATTCAGCACTTGGCCCAGCTACGAAACATGTTTCCAACCTTCGGCAGCAGCCAAGTGCACTTGTACTATCACCAACAGAACCTCATTTTGCGAACGCTTTGCTCAAAGAAGACATAGTGAGCCGACTGCCTAGGCCAGCTCGTCCTCACGCTGCTGCACTCCTGAATCACTTCGCCAACAAGACCGTTGCGACGATGGGTTTTGGTTTTGACTTGCAACAAGCGTGGTGTACTGCGATACCAACTGTGGCCCTGAAACACAATTTCGTGGTTCACGGAGTCTTAGCTCTAGCAGCTCTCCATGTCTCGACGTCTTTGGAATCGCAAGAGCTCAAGAAGAGATATCAGAATCTGGTGGCCTTGGAGCTTAATGCCGGACTGAAATCGTATATGATGGAGGTGCGGCAGGTTACGGGCGACAATGTGGAGGCTCTCTTCGCTTTCTCCACCTTCATTTCGGTTTTCAACACTTACCAAGCCAACACTAGGGTCCAACAACTTGCGCTGTCAAGGCGAATGGATGCTGCAGAACTTGCAACATCGCAGAGAGTCGCCTTAGCGGCCGTAAGATCCGCGCTGCAGTGGTTGCGTACTCTCAGAGGAGCGCAAGTCATCCTCGTTCCTGGCTGGAGCACACTGCAGTCTGGTCCTTTGCGCCCTGTCATAACGCGAGAATCATGGTCGGCAGCCATACCTATATCTGACGAACATCGTGCCGACGAAAGACGCCTGAAGATTCTGGAGTCAATGTGGTCGAGTCCGCGACGTCAATATCACGACTACTTCGGTACACTTCGTCAAGCGTGGCAAGAATTGTGCAGGTCCTTTGCATTGGTCTGGAAGCTCGTCGATGAGGCACCTCCGGGCTCGCATGCCTCTGGGCCAACGTTCGACTGGACAGCAGTGTTCCACTTCGCAGTGCAGTGTTCTCTAGAGTTTGCAGCCTTGCTTGAGGAGCAATGTGTTGAAGCATGGATACTCATGGGACACTACGCTTTATTGGGTGCAGAAGTGAAAGGGTTATGGTGGTTTGATGGTTCAGCTGAGAGCTGTCTAGCAACAGCAGCTTTGGTTATTGGTACTAACAACTGGGAATGGATCGCGTACCCCGCCACCAAAATCGGACTTGATCTTGACAGCCTAAGGCCGTTTGCTCTGGATCGCCCAAAGATCGTTCCGTGAGCCTGTTACCTTATGGCGCTTGAATATCCACCAACCGTGGTCGTGCGCATCAAGGGTCGCGAACTGCAGGCAGCAAGCATGGCGCGTCTTGGGAGCACTCTGCTTGCCAGCTCTTGCTCCTGGCACAACCATTTGCCTCGTTCAGGATCTTTCGTAACGACTGTCGTCTTGGTAAAATCCACACCGCCTGAAACTCCGAGGTCGTCATGTCGTAGCAGCACTGCACGTGGGCACCTCAAGCAGCGAGGCGGAGTGCTACTGCCAGTAAATCCTTCGAAAGACTGTCCGTATCACCCTTCGATAGTATCCTCATCCATAGGTGGTGTTGCTCGCACTGCGAAGAAATTAGCAATCTGTCGCACACCGATACTCCATCTACATACTTCACGCTTGGACTCGCCGGTTGCATATGGCTTCGACTCGTAGAGTCATACACCTGTTGTCTCTGGACGTAGTAATTCGGTAGCTTGCCCCACGTCCTCTCCCTGACCTCGCGCATGTACCGATCCTGCTCGACCGAGCGGTGCATGTGATTCGTATCCTGCACTTCGGGGCCCCAGAAGCGATATACCGCGAAGCCGCAGCAGACAAGAGCACCTCCGCCAAGGATAACGAGGAAAATTATGAGCGCTGGGGCGACTTGGAAGCCCATGTTGTCTCTTTTGTCGAGGTACATGGTCGCGGTGGTATGACTGCGTCACTATTGTAGTGTATCTCGAGTGGGTGTTGGTCGTTTGACGATGGAATTTGATGGCCGTCGAAAGCAAACGCTCGCAGGTGAAAGACAAAGTCGCAAAACCTCTCTCACTTCTGGGCGCTGACAGCTGTATAAGATGCGGGACGTTCGGAAGCCGTCTGTAGGCCGCGGGGTGCTGCTCCAATGGTAGTCAGGTGTCGGGCTTTACGTTCGCGAACGTTCGCTGGCGCTTCGATTCGACATCCGGGACAACGGGAATAGGTCGAACAACAATTCAGGCAGCCCGGCAACGGCTCCAGCAATGCTCCTTTTTACTGCATTCGACTTGTCCTGCGCATTTTCACATGCCGTGACGTTTCGTATCACGACGCGGTTGCCGGATTCACTGGCAGCCTGCGCACCCAGACATTCCCATTGGTCACTGCACGCCCAAAATACAGAATTCCACGTGTACCAAGCAACTCAAGACTCCAAGGTGTAAGCGACCCACCTTTCTGGCTCGAAGCAGCATTCCTTGGTGCCAGGTACGCGTCAGACTGTTCTTCGGCGCTGTTGCTTTTTGGTGGGTGGTGTGGTGCGGATAGGCCGGCGTGGCTGTGCTGACGAACACGACCGCGAGTACGGGAACGGGAACGAAGGGATTGAGGGAAGCTCTTGTGCCGGGCTTAGGGGTCACGTCAATCCTTTCCGAACACTATAGTCAAGAGTTTCAGATTATCATCTACTTTATCGAGTGCAGTTCGCGATGCATGCTGCAGGCCGGAAACTATGGCCAGACTTTGTCTCTGATGTTGCTGTGGGTTGGTGATGGTGACCGCAGGCGAGCCGTTGGGCTGACGCGTCCATACGCTCGTCATCACACACGAACTTCGCAGTCTGCTCGCGCCGGATTGGGATCAGCCACCAAATCCTTCTTGCGTTGATTATGGTTCTTGACGATCTGAAACGGCTTATTTCTGGGTGTCCCTCCATGTTTCTCCACATGTTGCCGCACAGATCATTGTACGCATCTTCGATACGGAGGGCGCGGGACAAGGCGCCTAGCTATTGGCAGGCCTTAATCGACCAGAATTGGCGCTGTTGATCTGGCGGACTATTCGTTCTATAGTTCTTTTTTACATGATTGCATTCGCGGTCCAAGATGCTTAGGCTTGGAGCTGTAGATCTTGTAGACCATGGGGCTGCTCGAGCAGATGCAGTATAGACTTCCCATACGCCGTCTCACGGGTACAACTGGACGTGTTAGCAAAGCCGAGAGACTGCCATGGCTACTATTGACTTACTAGATTTACCAGCCAGATAGCCATGGCGAGACCGCCCACCCTCATGAACATCATGTTGCGCTCTCCATGCTGCGCCTTGAGATGTTCTCCTACACCATCAGTGGTATCTCTATCAGGGAGGTGCCATCCCGGCAGCTCCATGGCCTCCTCGTTCGCAGCCCCCTTGTGCTGCTGTCGATCCACAGCGACGTCTTGACCATGTAGAAGCCACGCCGTTGTCACCTTCGTAGCCTCATGCACTTTCCACGCCAACCAGGCGAGAATCGGAGTCAAGATGACTGGATCGCGCCATCTGTCCCCCAAGAACGTACCGCTGCCGTACCGGAACCCGATGCGAAGAACACCCCGCCCGTCACCGGCGAGCCAGATGTGCTGCGAGAGGATGTAGATTTCGAGAGATATGCGGCCGAGCCAGGCGAATGATGCACAGTACCTTGCACGAAGGTAGGCCGTGGCGTTGCGGAGTATGACGAAGGACAGGGCGAGAAGCCAAGCGGTATATGGCACCCACCACTCGTAGACATCCTTGGCTTTGGCGCGCTGCATCGAGACCAGGAAAGTCGGTATGGTGATGATCGCGAACACAATCAGAAGAACCTGGTGTACGACGAAGTGCCGTTTAGTCAAGTACTCAAGGTCGTCAAGCTGCTTGTGCGTCCTTCGCAGGATCGAATGGATCCTGATGTCGAGTGCCGCAACGATGACGCCAACGAATACGACGTACTTGTCCATACCAAGATGGAAGCGCATGTCGTCTACGTTAATGTTTGCTCGAAAGACGATGCCGAAGAGCGATGCCCACAGCTCCAGAAACCCCTGGGCATGAATAAACATTGTGGTCAACAAACCCGCAAGCACGACTTTGACAAGCAGCAGCGCGAAACTTTCGTTCCACTTTTGACCAATCCGGAGTGTCAAGAAAACGATGAGAAACCAGAAGGTCACGAGCGCGGCGAAGTAGTACGATGCATACGGCCTATCCGTCGCCAATGCAAGTAGCACTGGCAGAGTGTTGAACCGCAGAACCACGCCAAACACACGCTTAGCAGAGAAGTCGCTGGTTCGCAGGAAGTAGAATGCATGACCATACCCAGAGAGGAGAAGGTAAAGCGCGATAAAGATCCGGAACACCTTGTAGAAGTCCATGACATCGGAGGCTCCTGTGTACGCATACACCAGGACGTAGATCTGCATCCAGCCCTTGAACTCATCGGATATCTCCCGGGGCAGGAAGGGCTGCGCTTGCACAGTGCTCTCTGGGAGTTTCTTCCGAACCTTAGAACTTGTTGGAGCGGGCACGATCTGAACACTAAAGAGACAAAGCAGGATAGTGACGCCTAGCATCACCCGGAAGTCGATATTAGCAAACTCCTTCGGGATCTTGTCGAAAACGTGTGTTCTATCGGCGATGAAGCAGTACAGCGCAGCAAGCATGAACACGGCAAGCGCATCAGCAAGGATAGCGATGCATGACCTTTGATCTGGGTTGCGGAGCAGGTTGGACACTGTCAGAGCGGCAAGCGGCGCAAAAAGGACCGTGGCGAGAACCTGGATCCAGTTTGCTGGTCTGTAAGCACTACAGCAGGTCTTGCTAAACGGGTAGCCATGCTTCTGCGCGCTTTTCGCATTGCACCGGTAGTTGAGCACAATGTTCGCCATCTGCTTCGCGATGCGGTCGGTGACATGTATCCCACTTTCGCCAACCATTTCAGGCCAGTCCGAGGTCATTTCCCGGTATGCCCAAGGCACATTGAGCCCACGATTGGACCAAAGCTGCAGGTGATCGTTCATCGCCCAGACTTTGTTCTGCGTGATCGTCACTTCTCGAGATGGACTCAGACGGTCGACGATCGGGTCTGGTACTGGCGCAAAGAAGATCTGATCGTCCACTCCGTCTCTGCCGTGTGCGCGTATGTTCTTGGGCGAGGTGAGGCGGTCATGCGTAGTGGACATGGCTGCTGCAACACGGTCGACGACATGATTGAAGGCAGAGAGATACTCATCGCCCAGATGCCGAGCATGGAACAGTCCACCGCCAATGAACAGCAGCACTGATCTCCTCTTGCCGTTGCTCGGATGGAGCTTCTTCTCTTCGACGCTGTTTTCAGGCCTGTTCCTTTCCATGTAGGCCTTCAGCTCTTCCCTGAAGCCGGTACCGTTCAGGAATGGATCCCACAGAAAGCTGACCCTTGCACGGCCGACTTCGAGGTGCAAGTCCTCGTGTTTGTCTAGCTCTTGCTGTCGTTCAGACACCCAGAAACTGTCCAGCTTGCTCGCCGTGGCCCAGAAAACCTGTCGCACATTCGTGTCGCCGACGAACATGATCTGGCCATCCTCGTTGCATTCGGCGATATCTGGTGTCGTGTAGTCGTGTAGGAGGCAGCCGGGGACTCGCCAGTTGTGGAAAGGTCGACGTTCGGGCTCGCGGTCGGGCGAATCGAGCCACTGGCCCTCGTGGAGCAGCTTGTTGCAATGGTAGAGATCGGTCTCGTCTGGCGTGCGTGAGTGTAGATCAACTATTATGGAATTGAGGCTGCTGTACCATGCATCAAGCGGCGATACACATTTGCGCAAACGACCACCAACAACAGCAAGAGCGCAATTCTACTGAATGCATTCGGCAAGCTCGCAGGCCTCGCCAGCCTGAGTCTTAGCATGCTTATCGCTCATGTGACCTGCGTAACACTAATCTACCGCTATCGTCTTCGGCGGTCGCAGCGAGCGTCGTGGTGGTGTTGAAAAGTGTCGCGTGCCTTTCTCCAGCAAACAGCGAAAAAGCCATGTCAGCGAACGAGGCACAGCAAGCTACAGGGGTACAGTGGAGTATCCAGGCTGAGTACGTCCCCACTGCTTGCCTTGTGCGTGGGCGTCGCTTCCATGTTGAAGGAGCTGCCGCTTTCCCGCAGCCAAGGTGACGCGTTTGTGGGACTGCAATCTGTGCTCCGCGTCACAGGGAGGAGATGACGATAAGCGAGTCATGCTCTAGGAACTGTGATCTATAATGGTATCAGATATAGGTGGGGTTGCAGATCTATAGAAGACTGCAGATGGTCGAAGGGCCGCGGTACCTGAAATTGCACCGAGCATCATGCTGGATACGAAGCCTTGGCAGCGCTGCCGGCGGGCCGTCGCGGCTGTCACAGCCTGTCACTCAGAAACGCCCCTGCATCCCTAGCTCGTTCGTGTTTCGGATCCAGAGGAAGGGAACTGGCGAGGCTGATGATCATAACGAATCTAGTAAAGATAGGATCTGCACGAGATACATACACACTAGACACTATGTACCTGTACCTCAGATCTGAACACCACGTATTCAAAAACTCCGAGTCTTACCCTCGCAGAAACAACTAGAGAGCTCCTTGTGTAGCCTGCCCCGGATCACCACTCGACCTTGTGTTCACGTCTCAACCCTACACCAAATATAGTCAGACTCCTCGGGTAGTACTGGCACCACGAAGAGCTCCTGATGTAGCCCAATCCTGAACATGCTTCCTGCTTGCATCTTGCACAAAATCCTGCACCTCTACAACACGTACCTGAAGTACTTGTTCTCCTTATCCGTCAGATCCATAAACGCCATCTTATCCCTCTCATCCTCATCCACGTGCAACCCCTCCCTCTTCTTGTTCTCCCTCCTCAACACCACGTACAGCGCAACAGCCGCCACAATCGTGATACAATAACAGATAATCAAGCCCGACCAGAGCTCTGGATAATGCCTCGCCTTGGTCTGACTCTTGATGAGCTGCGGTCCCACGATGTTACCCACGCAATACGCCACAAAGATCGCCGCAGCCATGGCGCTCTTCTTCGTCGCGCCTGCCACATTGCTCATCCCGATGACGATGGTCTGCGACACCACAGCGCCGAACGTGCCGATGATGGAGTACCCTGCCACCGGCGTGGCGGCGTGGTGCGTCCAGGCGCCCTTCCATATCATCGCGCAGCCCGCGATGACGGGGAGGCAATTCACGACTAAGAGGATGAGGCGGATATTAGGGATCTTGCTGGAGAGGTAGCCGCAGAGCAGGATGGTGACGAGACAAAGAGCGCCGAGGGGGAATTGCCAGAGGATGCTTTCGAGGGTTGACCAGCCGAAGGTGCTGACGATGAGCGGACCGAAGCCCGATACGGCGCCGTTGACGGTGTATGCGGACGCCATGAGGAGGAAGACGAGCCAGAGCTTAATGTCGAGGAAGGCTTCGCGCAGCTGCGAGGTTTTGATCTGGTGGCAGCGCACGCCGGTTTGCCCGCGTCGTAGGCGCTCGACGGCTACGATGCGTTCCGCGGGGGTGAGGAACCAGGCGGAAGCAGGCGAGTTGGGGATGAAGAAGCACCAGATGCCGAAGAGGAAAGTCAAGCAGCCGGCGAGGAGGTAGATGTACTGCCATCTGCGCAAGGCGCCGCCAGTGATTTGCGCGAAGCCGTAGTTCAGGGCGCCGCCGATGATGGTGAAGAGGCCGGTTGAAGCGAACCACCTATCAGAGTTAGAAACTGAGCAGCATAGTATAGCGATGCTATCGCTTACCAAGACTGTCGCAACGCCTGCTCCTCTTGCGTGTAGAACCCGCTGACAATGCACATAAATCCAGTCGGGATGATGCTCTCCACGAAACCCAAGAAGAACCTCTGCGCATAGAGGCCTTCGTGAGTCGTCACCGCGGCTGTCAGCATACATATGCCCGCCCATACGACAACGACACCACCAAGGATCCTTCCAATGTTGAACCTTTGCAGCGCGAAAGTCATGGGATACAACCCAGCCAGCATACCAAAGTAGAACATCGACGTAGCCCAACTCAGACGCTGGGTGCTAGTCGTGGGCGGTGTGGTGCTCGTGTCGACCACAGTCAGAGACAAGTCCTTGGTCATGCCGAAGAGCACCGCAGATCCAAGGATGGCCTTGTCATAGTAGACCAGTCCGTAGCCGACAACCATGGCGGGGATCAAGAACCTGGAAGGCCAAATCAGACTCACATTTCGATAGCTTTAACGCAGGCTTACCAGTCGATCTTCCTCAGCACCTTGGCCTCGACCGCCGGATCGATCTCGCGTGCATGTTCACCCACAAGATCAATAGCGACATCCTTATCGAGCGATACAGAGCTGGTAGGCGATGCGTGCTCGGAGCCATCATGTGGTGGCAACCCAGGCTGCACGCCTTTCTCGGCATCACGGATAACAGTCATACTCGCTTCTTTGCGCACGAATTTTTAATCGTCGCGATCGTCTTCTCTTCAACGGCAGAATCGTCAATCAGGATCTTGAAGAACCCTGCGTCAGTCAGTAGCAGTCTCACTCACGGGAGAGCTCGCATGAAGTCCTTTCGCAGGCGTTAACCTGATCAAGTTCCGACCGTATCTCTCAGAACGCTGTCCATCTTGCCTCTCATCATCTCCAGTCTGCATCCATTGATCGACAGCTATCAATCGATACAAAGAGGATGATTGACGAGAGAAAAACCAGACAGCGAACACCGGTCTCATGCGCTCGCTTGAAAATACCTTGATCAGGCTGGAGTCTGCGTTGCGACTGCATTGTAGCTGGTGCGCCGTACGCTTCGCGTTTCGATGGCAGTGGTTTGTCTCGAGAAGACACTGTAAGGTAGGAACCGCAAAGTAGCGATGAAGATTGATGCAGGAAAAAGTTTGAAAGCTTTGAAGACGAGTCTCCCGTTCAAGATTGCGGGATGCCGTTCTTCGCTAGCGTAATGGCTTGCTGCAGCGAAGCTCTTCGGAGCACGAGACCGTACAAAGCTCTGGGCAGCACCGGCTACTGGAGGACTCCAGCCGTAATCTCTGCGCATTTCTATCGTTATAGCTTCTGATTGGATGTCTGAGCATTGTTTTCACGATGACGAGTGGTTGAGACGAGCGGCCGAGGACGCTAATCATCTTTTAGACTAGCCGTACACCACGTGATCCCACTGCCGAACAAAACTTCATCCTGCAGCCGTGGCTTGTCCTATCAACCACGTTTGCAACGTCAGACCTCTCCAAGCACAACCACCAAAATGTCAGGGCGATGTCTGAGATGGAATGAACATGCACGTAGGACGGTCTCTTGCCTCGCTCGATCTGCTGCTGCATCAGCAGACCTTGAGCTGGATACACGTTCGCCTTAAAAAAGCGCGCGCTGTACGAGACAAGAATAACACCGCGACGATCTTTGAGTGCGGAGCCGCCTGATCCTTGTGTCGGACTTTGCAATTAATGCGTCGAGACATATCTACTATCTTCTCACAAGTTTCATGAAGTATGCTTTGTGCTTTGCTAAATGTGAACATAGGAATGTGTTTGTATTGACAGAACTCGTACTTCAGACAGGTTGTGACTCTTTGCTCATCCAAACGCCGTCTTGCCCAAACACCATAGGAAATATCTGTCGTAGAGGTGCCACTGCGATCCAACCGATCGAGTCCCAATGCCAATCGTGCAACAGCGTAGCAATGCTCGCTCGCTTCAAACGCCAACAGCTCGATCCAAAGTCGTAGCTTCAAAAGTGCGAACCCCATATGTACATTGCGATGTCTCTCATACCTAGTTAAGAGGAGATATGCTAAGAGATGGGGTATAGTTAGATCCGTGAAAACGAGAAACAGTATGAGTGGAAAATACAGAGATGATGGTTTCATCGAGGGCCTCCTCGGCGTGTTGTGCGAGAAGTCTCGGTAGCGCTTCGGACGCGGATCGTGGGCTGCCGGAGTTGAGGTGTATCGTTCATCGCGGCGTCATAACTAGGCAGAGGTCGCTCGACTTGTTGATCGTCTCGCAGCAAGAGAGGGGCCTGCTCATGCTGATCCCCGCGTCCGTCCCAGTAATTCCGCATGTGTCGACCAGCTTCGAGATTCGGTGATCCTACAGGGCTGGTGTACTCGGGGGGAAGCTCTCCGGGCTGCAGGAACCCAAGTCCGCGTGCGGTTTCATGTGCCGCATCGTGCACGTTGCTTGCCTCTGCGCTGGTTCCTTCGCCAATGTCTTCGTTGGAGTCCACGAGGCTGAAAGCTGCCAGGGAGATGTCAGTGGGGCTGCGTTGAGGACCAGGGCTTGTGGGTTGGTTACGTCCAAGACGCACTTGCTGGCTACTAGATCGTGCATGTCCAAAACCTGCAGAAATATAGTTGCCAGCCATGCCTTCCCTGATACCCTCGCGGCCAGAGTCCAAGAGAATCGATCCTTGTTCGCTGCCGTATGGTGGAGGAGGAGCCAGACTGCCAGTCTGAGGGGCCAGGCCCCACTTCTTTACGTTGGCCTCAATGAAGACAAATCCCATCTGCCCAAAGTTGACATGGACTTGGCATGGACCCTGGGCGCCGACCGTAGGAAAGAAGTTCTGTGTTTTGAGACCGTGTGCGACATCATCAAGTTTCTTGCCGTTGCGGGTGAAGAAGATCGTCCCAGTGCGAGGCCTGTATCCGACACCGATAACGTCGCCCTGAACATATGCGGGTCCGTAAGCGGAAGGTGTGAAGGGCTGGTTGTGGCGTCGGTTGCCGTTCGATCCGTAGGAAATTGAAGATTTGTGATAGCCTGCGCTGTTGTCAGTATAGCATTCAGCCATGCTATCTACGAGCATGCGTACCTGGTAGCCTGAACAGAGGGTATGGTTTGGTCGTGACACCGATTGCAATGCTCGTGTTCTCAGGCTTCTCGTAGATCTTGGCCTCCCAGTAGTAAACCTCGTTCTGCTTGGGGATCGGTAGATTGCTCTGGACGCTGCACTCCGAGTCAAAGAACTCGATTTCAGTCCGGCCCTCAACAAAGCAGTTGGCGATCTCGAGTTCCGGCTCGAACTCCCATGCTGAAACACCCTTCTCTTGGATGGCGAGGAATTGTGATAGGGAGATGTCGGTTTGGACGGATTCAGGAGGGTTAACTTGGACAAATGCTACTTCGCGTCAGTAGGTGCTGCGTATGATGTTCTGGAAATAATTGCCTACCCTTTGCCCGCATGTACTCGGCTCTCTGCAGGTCGCTCATCTCTTCCAAAGCTTCAGCCTCTTCTTTGGCGAATTGCTGCTCGTCGTCATACTCTCCGGGTCGTGTTATCCGGTCGAGGAACACGCGACCTTGCTGTGTGTAGCGGAAGTAGTAGATAATGGTGAAGACAAGGAAGCAGAAGCCTGCAGCGCCGAGTACCGAGAACACGCCAATCATAATACCCTTTGCAGTCGACCCCAGGCCATTATTGTTATTGTAGCGCGCTATCCGTGGGGCGTCGCCAAGCGATGTGTGAAGGGCATTCGTGGCCTCGGCGAGGACGGTAGCGGTCGCAGCAGAGACATGATCGATGGGGAGGTACGAGCGCGACAGCGTCGTAGGCGGCAGGACGGCCTGCAGGGGTTCTTGCGGCAGCATGATGGCACGCGGGGTCTCTGCAGCGAGTGCTGTTCAACAGCGGGGGTGTTGCGACGAGGTGAAGGCGCTGCCAGCAGGCGCAGCGGCGCTCGTGGTGCTGGTGAAGGAGCCGGTCCGCTCAGTGCGTCGATCCAGCGGCGGGGATCGAAGTGGTTGGTGACGCAAGTAGGTCCGCGGGAGTCGCCGGCGACGGGATAGCGATGCAGAGGACGGGCTCGGGATGCACTCGGGGAGTGAAGGGTGCGACGGGGTGGGAGAAGAGAAGACGGGCAATCCGGTGCGTGTTGGCCCAAGTGTGGTCGTGAACGTGAGACTGCCTGCCTGCGGACGACGCAGGTGCGAGTGCTTGGCTTCCAAGGTTGCCACAAGGCGATCGCAGCGTCCGTTGGCGTCAGGCCTGAAAGATCCGCAACGCTGCCGGTATTTCCGGATGTCCCGCGATCAACGAATTGCAGTGGAGTGGAAGAGAGTGAGAATGCGCACGAGTTGTAGAAGGAGCCTCAGCGCGGTCCGTTGACGACTGTGTCAGGGCCGCTATGGTGGTTCAACGTGCCGGAACGGGGTCAGTTCGAGACCTTCGAACCGGCCTCACCAACCACGAGCTACTGCAGCTCTACAACGCGCTTTGAGAGACAGTCCACACGCCGCGTTGTGATTTGAGATTCCTTACTTCAGCTTCGAGAGTACCTTGCAGCTCGATATTGCTTGTGCCACGTTCAGCTTTCCTATCTGCAGACGCGTAGACGCGCGGGAGACTTTGCTTGTGTGTTCGAGTCGGCCAGTCGTCCGCTCGTTACAACACAACCTGAAACACCACTTCGCAGAGCGGCCATAGGGCGCTAGCTATGAATAGTTGCCTTGTCAGAGGGTTGTTACAGATCTAGCAGGCCGGTATTGCAGGCTTGCCCGTGCGTGCTTTTGCGAGCAGATACTTGAGCAAATCGACGGCCGCGTGCGTTTTGATTGACGATGCACCTACTTGGGGTCCGAAGTACCGCCCAACGGCTGCGAGACAGCAGCACACAGCAGAACTCTAGTCTTTCGCGTGCCAGCTTGGCACTGCAACTGAAAACACCATCGTTGAGTGTCCAGCCGCACGCAAGACTCGCAGGAAGCTCTGTGCTGGACGCACAGTGGCTGAGACACACGTCAGCCTCGACGGGTACTTCTACATGTTGCAGAACAAGCCAGATACAAGCTCTAGAGTCCAGAAAAAGTGGAGGTAGTCAGTGCCTATCTTTGCCCAAATCGTATATAGATAGGTACACTGTAGGCTACAATGATATCTACTGTTGTTTCCGGCATTTCCTGCAACCGGTACTATAAGGATTAAGCTTCGGTGCTGAAGCAGCATATACCTATTCAGATGGAACTTGCAAGTGCTTGGCGCCAACCAAGTGCGTTGACAGCCCTAGAGGGGCTCCGTGATCGTCTCTGCGATATTGTGTTGATGACCAACCCTCTGGTGCCTATAGTAATGACGCTGCTGGTAGAAGTGTGAACTTGATAGTAGGTAGTCACTTGAGGTGGTGGCGAATTGACCCAGAGGTTAATTCTCATTCTTGTATCGATTTCTTGCAGAGTACGGTGCAGTATCGTCGAGGGATGTCTGTTTCACGAAGAGCTATGTAGGTGGACGCCAGTGAGTGATCATCTGAGCTCGAAGCATCGGCTGTACATATCGTCCCTGCTTATTGCTCGGGATCTCGAGCTTGCTGACCCTCAACCAAGGTAAGAGAAGGTTTGAACGTGTCTGCAGCCGACTATGAGAAGTGATTGACCTGTGTATCAGGTGTGTGCTACAGCGTACGGGTCGCGCAAATAATCATCGGGGAAAGAATGAGTGTCGTATCGAGCTCGCCTTTGGTATATGTTGAGCCGTGGTACGTTTCGATGCGCTGAGAGCGATGATTGCTTTGGAGGTTTTGTTGCGTCCAACTGTAACCTTGCAACAATAAGAGTGGGATTGGGTGCAGTTGCGTCGACCACCTTGTGCTCGGCGTTGCCATGACCATGATCTGGACACAGATGCTGCATGCACTCAGTTTCGTCCAGGATGGGTACTAGATACGTCCACGCAATCGTGTCGCAGAGTATTGCAGTCGATCGCGAATGATGACGAGCACAGAAGGGCGGGACTGTGAGATCTCACCTTCACTGCTGCTTGTACTAGACGATTAGAGATCACTAGGCTCCACTCGCCTTCACCGCGTCTTGCCGCTCTGACTGAAGCTGCTGGTGGTCTGCGATGATGGGTAGCGTAAATTCGTCGCCTCGACTCCACTAAGGCTGTCTCGATTAGGACGCCGCTGGTGGAGTTCGCCGTTGTTGTGTCACCACATGTTGGGTTTCGATGCGACAGAGCTTCCTAAACACAGTAGATGCTGACGACTGAAGTGAGGGATTGGCCAGTCCATAACGTGTGCTGCAGCGGCCCACTGGTTTCTTCTCCGATGCTCTTCCCGAATGCTTTCCCGATCCCTCTGCCCCTTCATCGTCTCACTTCGACCATGAAAGTTTCGAAGGGCTATTTGCTGGAGATTCTCGACCAGGGCTTGGAGAGCAGCAGCATCACCAGCTGCGGAGCTTGATACCGTTGACACTATAAGACGTGAAGATGACTTCGAAAATCAAAGAGCCTGCATGCTGTCAAACATTCGGTCAAAGCTTGAGCGACGGTGCTTGCGCAGTGCGACATGAATCTGTTACACGTCAAACCTGTCAACGACACTAGGTGAGCCCTACACAGTACGTGCGCATGGAGCGGTGATCGAGGCTTTCGATGTTTGTCGAGGTTGAAGGCGGTGTGTCGACGAGACGCTGGGTAGAAGCACATATTCGGGGATTTGGCTGCGGATACGCCAGATCCAATCGAGGAGGTGGGTCGAGCGCACTTGACATTTCTCTGCCTGCACCCTCCCAGGGCTACGCTTCGAAGAGGCCACACGTCGCCGCCCAAGAACTCGACTGTCGCACTCTTGTCTTCACCTGCGCTTTGGCATACGCAGCCTCGTCTCTACTGTTGTGCTCTCACAGGCCACAATACCCCCAGGCCGTGCGTCGTCGTGCCCCTCCCACGCTGCAAGCAACCGGTCCCCCGCGTCAATCTGCAAGCAAACTTGTAACCGCAACGCACGCCAAAAAATCATAGACCACTCGAATTTCCTGTAAGACTTCAAAAATGATTGTGGCTTTGTAGAACGCACCCATCCAGGAGCTGGTACGTCCACTTGCCCCTCAGCCAATTCACTGTATCGCTTTCAGCAGGCGCATGGCAAGAGCTAACCATGCTGCAACAACAGAACCAGCTTGAGGCGCCCCCACAGAATCGCACCCGCTTATCGCCTTTAACCTCGAATCGCAGTACTTCTCCCGCTGAAGAGTACGTTTCAAGCCCGCGCAGCGCACCACCTCTCGACCTCCCCCGCACCATACTTCAGATTGCATTTCACAATGTCGTGGCAACCTGAAGAACAAACATTACGGCAGCTGGCGCAGTGCCTGAAGGACTCACTGGGCGGCCACGATGCCAATGCACGCAAGAATGCCGAAATTGTACGTCTCCTGCACTTGTATAGTATGTCGCAGCAGTCTCGCTGACTTTGGGGCCCGTACAGATGCTCAGGACTGCCAGGGCATCGCCCGATTTTGACAAGTACCTGGCATACCTCTTTTCCAGCAGCCAGCCTCCGTCAGGCGTCGACATGGACGGAACGCTCTATTTCCAAGCGCGCGCCGCAGCTGCCATTATGCTAAAGAACGATGTAAAGACATCGCTGAAGACCATGGAAGAAACCACAAAAAGCTACATCAAGGACATCATCATGGTCGGGCTCCAGGACTCGAACAAGCAGATGCGCCTGTACGCTGGAAACGTTATCACCGAAGTAGTGCGACAAGGGGGCATTATGGGATGGCCTCAGATTCTCTCAGATCTTGTCAACATTGTCAGCAACGCGAACGGCAATTCTTCCGTTCAAGCACAGGAGGGTGGTATGAGTGCTCTTTTGAAGATCTGCGAAGATCACAGGAGAGCACTGGACAAGGAGTACCAGGGCCAACGGCCCTTGAGCTTCATCTTCCCCAAGCTGCTGGAGCTCACCACAAGTCCCGTCCCCAGGGTTCGCGCTGATGCCATAGCGGCTATCAACGTTTTCATCCCAGACAAGCTGCAGGTCGTACTGTCCAACATCGATGCATTGATGCAACAGCTGTTCTCTATCGCCAGCGACACAAGCGAGGACGTCAGGAAACAGGTCTGCCGTGCTTTCGTCCACGTTGCGGATATTGCCCCGGAAAAGATGCTGCCGCACATGAGTGGGCTCGTCGACTACATGGTCGCACAGCAGCGTAGTAAGGATGATGAGGAGTTGGCTTTGGACGCTGCTGAGTTCTGGCTCTGTGTTGCCGAAGATGAGAGGATGCGTGACCACCTTGGTCCTTACTTGGCGAAGATCGTACCAGTACTTCTCGAGAGCATGATCTACAGCGAAGACGATGTTCTGCGTCTCGAGGGTGAAGAGGAGGATTACGACGTCGACGACCGAGAACAGGACATTCGACCAAACTTTGCGTCGAGCAAATCGGGGCGTATGACAACAAATGCCAACGGCGAGACCGTTCTCACCAATGGTGCTGACGTCGAGGACGACGGTCTCAGTGACGGCGAAATCGAAGACTTCGACGACGATGACTCGTTCGGCGACCCAGAAGATGCGTGGAATCTGCGGAAATGCTCAGCCGCAGCATTGGATGTGCTTGCAGGAGTGTTCCACGAGGCGGTCTTCGAGGCGACGCTTCCATACCTTACAACGAACCTCAATCACGCTGAGTGGCCTAACAGAGAGTCTGCTGTCCTTGCTCTCGGCGCTATCGCAGATGGATGCATGCACGTCGTTCAACCTCACCTACCCATGCTCACACCCTACCTGATCACGCTTCTGCAGGATCCTAAGCCTGTCGTTCGGAAGATCACATGTTGGACTCTGGGTCGCTACTCCGGATGGGCAGCACGTCTCGATCAGGCTGGAAAGCAGCAGTTCTTCGAGCCTATCATGGATGGTATTCTCAAGAAGATGCTGGACAGTAACAAGGGTGTACAAGAAGCCGCAGCATCTGCCTTCGCACATCTCGAGGAGAAGGCCAGTAATCAGCTTTCTGATTACTGCCCTGTCATCGTCCGTCAATTCATCCAATGTTTCGCGATGTACAAGGACAAGAACATGTACATTCTGTACGACTGTGTTCAGACTCTTGCTGAGCACGTCGGACCAGCGCTCGCTCAAGACGAGCTGGTCGCCATGCTGATGCCCGCTCTCCTCCAACGCTGGAATAAGGTGTCAGATCACTCAAGAGAGGTCATTCCACTTCTCGAATGCCTCTCGTATGTGGCAACTGCACTCGATCGCAAATTCTCTCAGTACGCTGGTGGCATCTTCGCGAGGTGTATCGGCATCATCCACCGAAACCTCCAGGAAAGTCAGATGTCCACCGAGAACCCAAGTCTCGAGGTGCCTGATAAGGACTTCCTGATCACTGCTGTTGATCTTTTGAGCGCTATGATCCAAGCTCTCCCTGCCCAGGACAGCGCCCAATTGGTGGCCGGAACTCCCAACTTCTTCCAGCTCCTTGCTATCTGCATGAGCGACTCCAACAACGATGTGAGACAGTCAGCTTACGCTTTGCTTGGTGATTGTGCTATCTGCGTTTTCGAACAACTTCAGCCTTGTCTGCCTGCCATCCTCGAGATCCTCATTGTCCAGCTCGAGGCTTCACCCGCACAGATCGGTCATGATGAGTCAGGATACTCTGTCATCAACAATGCCTGCTGGTCAGTTGGAGAGATCGCTATGCAGCAGAAGGAGGGAATGCAACCCTACGCCGAGCGATTACTCCAGAAGATCGGCACGATACTATTCGACAACAAAGTGCCCGAATCTCTCAACGAGAACGCAGCTATTGCCCTTGGTAGATTGGGGATAGGCTGTGCTCAGTACCTTTCAGTCCATCTCGCTCAAATAGCGCCCGCGTTCCTACGTGCGATAAGCAAGGTTACGTGGAACGACGAGAAAGGCCATGCACTCACTGGCTTCATGCAGATCGTCCTCGCAAACCCAGGCGCAATGGAACAGTCTCTTCTGGAGTTCTTCAGTCTGATGGCTTCCGCTGACCGGAACTATATCACTGGACCATCCGGTCAGAACTGTCGTCAAACGTTCAAGACGGTAAGCACATTCCAATGCGCAATCGTGCACTCCACTAATTTCTGGCACAGATTGTCCAACAATACAAAACCATGATCTCGGACTTCGACAGCTTCCTGAACGGCCTCCCCGGTGACCAGCAGGCCACGTTCCGTGAGCTGTACGGTGTTTAGGAAACGCACGTACACTCATACTACCGTCACGACTCTCCACAGAAATGCCGTTAAGCATGAGAGCAGACGATCTCTTTACATGTCAGCCGGCGTTGGATTGATGATGAATCGTTAGAGGAAGAGGAGGATACCAAAAGCAGGGCAGACTGGGCAGAGCAGATATCATAGGCAGGAGGAATGAGCAATGAGCATTTACGAACGACCATGGAGGTTCCGGCATCTATAGACATTTTCCAGCGACTTTTTGCTACATAGGCGGGCTTCTGGGCCATCTGCTTCACAGGGGCGATGTTATCATGCTTACGTGTTGGCGAAGCGTGCTGCAACGTATCATTCACCGGCGTTCTTTTTATCGTCATTGTTGACTGCAACAGACACCATTATCCATAGCCCTTAGATAGCTGTAGGTAGAACCCTAACTTAACATTTCTTGAGCATCGATACTGCAAAGCGGGCGGAGGGAATGTGCACCATTTGCGCGCCTCCGTCGGCTGTCTTCACCGTTTCGACTGCTCAGGCATTATGGTCTCCAGTATTTTGGTTCGCACGACTCGCAAACGACGCCTATAGCGACGGTGGCTTCGTGGAGCAGGTAGACGGAACGAAAACGGCGTGCTCGGCTCGGTCTGCGCGGCTCCCGAGAGCCTGGTTCTATCGGCGGCGAATAAGCGCTGTAACGCCGAGCTACAGGGTCTCCCATGGATGCTTCGTGCGAGGCGTTTTACATGGCGACATGAAATCATATCGAAGTTGTGCTGCAAGCATGATGTGGTCTTCGGGCGCAAGGCGAATTATGTAGCTGTATGCTAGAATGAGTATTATCTGGTTCTCTAGCACTTTGCGCCCTTGTTGGGCTCTCCCCTCGCACGCCCTTTTAGGGCGCGGAGGAGTGCACCCGATCGATAGAGGTAGCGGCGACGGGGAAGAACCAAACTGTGCGATCAGCGAACGGTCGTTGATCCTAACATTTTTCGTGCGCAAGTGCTGCATGGCTGCCGCAAGTGGACCAAATCTCGATAGGAGTCGTACGAGTGTTGTAGGCCTCGCGATCCCTCTCGTTTCGTCCCTTCTTCGGACGTGAGAGGACTCTGCATCTCGACGATTGCAGTTTGATCTGCTGGTGCTTGTCGCAGAATTTTTGAATGCAGCCCTGGAGTGTTGTTGCAGATCTCGGGACGGGATCACAGTGGTGCTCCTGCAAGGCTTCGGAAGATTGCTGGCGGTTTGCAAGTCTCGGTGAGTGCGGAGGTCACCGCGACTACTGTGCCTCGGCTGGACGTGCTCAAAGAAGAATCAAGGCATACTCGAGGCATCTCGACGCAACGCTGACCGCCAGTCCGCCTCTTTACTATCAAGTAGTTCGAGATGAGCTTGCAAAGATGGAAAGTAAGACGAAGTGTTGTTCATCTCTTGCATCATTGAAGATTCATGAAGCCTCGGTGAAATCTTACCGCAGGGCTCCTCGATGTTGTTGTCGCACCGCTCATGCGGCTCATGACTGGCAGCACGGGATGATCCATGTTGGGCACACGCGAGCATGCAGGCAATGATTATGCGCATCAGAAACAGGCTGCTCAGTATTGCGTCAGGCTGCAGAGAAGTATTCCCTCCCCTTTCGAGCAGCTTACAGCGCAGTTGAGCCTGTTGTGGTTCATAAGGATGACAGGAACATCCATGCTCCGGACCACGCGAGGAACGTGGGACGACCGGCTATAAATACACCATTAGCTATGATGCTCTCGCCGTTGAAACCACCACTCATGATCACTCAGCTCCTTTGCATCTGGGGTTCTGTCAAGGCATGCTGGCAGCAGATGCGCCCTGCAGCGCAGCGGGATGACCGAGCTTGACAAATAGCGCCTCTCAAATTTTTCAATGGTGATCGTTGTGTGCGCTGTGGGGATTTGGAGCAGCTACGATTAAAGTCGTTGGTAACGCATTACTATATTCGACTCGACACCCGGAGGATATGTTTCACGGTACGAGTGCAAAGAACGGACCCATCTGACAGAGAACGGGACGGTTTCCCAGCAGATGATGGAGAAGATCGGAGGAAGCACTCTACGCGAACGCCCGCCGTGTGGTCGGTGGAAAGATCGTAGGAGGACATGTGTGTTGTGTAGCCTGAGCACCATCCCAAAGAAGGCAGTTGGCCGCGCCGGCGGTAGAACAAGGTCGCACTTGTTTAGAGTCTGCTGGTGGATTGGGTAGAATCACAGGATTGACTATTGCAACAATCGGGTGGCTTGCGTGCAGCTATGTATGTGTTTGCTGTGCTGCTGCTCAGCTTTCTCACCTTTGCACCGTCAGCACGATGCAAGAAACGGAACGAATGGAGAGGTTTCTCGCACCCTAGCCACCTACAGACAGGGCATGGATTACCCTAGACGTACGCCGACGCAGGTAACAAGCTTAAAGAAGTTTATCTCTAAGAATAGCCACTGGAATAGCCGCACTTGTCGTTAGCCTACATATTATGTCGCCTGCACCTGCTCTTGCGCATTTGCCATGTCATTGCGGACTATTGCTACGGTATCTCGGGCTTTCTATGGCATCGTGGAGTATTGGCCGTCAGCGCCCTGTTTCTAAGAACGGCATATCGTACCTCGTGTTTGCTGCTCACTGCTCCACTGGCAGTAGGCGACGCCGATACACGAGGGCAGCGTCATGGTAGCGGTGCAGCAGCCGAACAGCCTTGCAGCGGGAGACGACTCCGACGCACTGGAGAGCTCTCACGACAGTACCGTGTACCTGCCGGTTCATGCTGCACGGCACGTTGTGCACATATGCAGATCCAATGCAGTGGCTCGCCTATACTTGTAACCCAATTGCTTGATGACCAGGCAAGACACTGGCTGAACTTCGGTGAATGAAGCTGTAGAGTAAGCTGCGAGCTGAATGCCCCAACTAGCAGCAGCAGTGAATCCTTCTGGTACTGCCAATTTGAGGCCCTGTGCCTGTCATCCTGTACACACCCTGAGGGCAGCAGCTCACTGTGACAGATCGGCAGGCCTGTGGGCTCAAGTAGCATTGTGAGGACGGCCAATGCAGGACACCATCATCACTGCTCCAAAGGCAACATCGCGTGAATGACGGGCGAACGAGCGGACGCTGCTGTCTGGTGACTTTGTGAAGAAGCGGCCAAGCACGGCGCACAAGGCCAAAAATAACTATGAGGCCCCGGCACTTTGGCCAGCCCAAGCGTCTTTGGGAGCTAGCGCCATCAACTTTGCCGCATCTTCCTCTTGTTTGATTCGTCCACCCCAGAGTGAGCAGTGAATTCAGTGAATTGCTCGCTGCGACTCTACCTGGTGTCATGGACTCCATGCGACACCATCGCGACCGGCTTCTCCTGTAGTGGCAATTCCAGGGCGCCCGCCCTGCCAGCAGCTGGTCCGCTCGCTCTCTCTGCCACTCATGGCTCGTTGCGACCGCTCGCTGCTGAGGCCGATCGCCTCCACTGCATCGCACGGCCCGTGGTTTTTGGCGGTTCCCTCTCTAAGGGCCTCCGCTTTGCGCGCTGGTGGTCAGTCTTTGCTGCTCATCGGCAAAGGCATCCACTCAGTGTGCATCAATTCCATCGTGGTCTGCACGCCCAACGATGTCAACCCGTCCTGTCTCCATACAGGCAGCAGGGGTGTATCCAAAGAAAGGCCACCTCCAGTAGCCGGCCGGCGGCGGGCAGAGACGTTCACTGCGCGGCCCGGGCTTGGCCTGCTGCTCGCTCACAGTAAGCAGGGTTCCATGCTACTCAGGGACAGCAGCGACATCCGCTGCGCCAAACCTGGTATCGCTGCTCGAACAGGAAGGGTCCAAGATCCCGGATAGAGCTTAATCGTTACAGGAGTTACACTGGGGGCTATGACATACGAGCATGTGCCTCGAGCACCAGCCAGCGCCAGCGGTGAATCACTCCATTGCTGGCTGTAGCTCCCGCACGCTTCACTAGCCTCTCCCGTCACGCCGTCTCTACCGGCTGCCACACAGGTCCCCTTCCGCCGCTCGTGGCGTCACTGCTATTTGCGTGGACGCTACCACCCTCTAACCGTGGTTGGTTCCGTTTTGACGTCCCAGGGCTCTTTGGGACCGAGCTCTAGCAGCTCTAGCGCTTCTGCTTCCGCCCAAGGCCTCTTTGTCCCAGTGAGGTATGGGCCGGGCACCCTGCAGGGGGCACGTTGCATGCTCTTGACCTTTTTCCGCTGTCACTTTGTCCTGTCGCACCTCCGCCGGGGCCTCGCTAGCTTTGCGTCAATACTTCTCAGCCCTAGGTTTGTCTAAGCTTCCCATCTGCACTCTGCGGGTATATATCACCAAACTGTTCCGGCCTTCAGCCTCCAGAACACCACCCTGTCACCGGTCTACGACCACATTACTCTCGCTTTACCAGTTCGCCAAAAGTACTTGCAGCCTGCATAGACTCAGCCCCCGCCAACACCACCCCCCATCAAACTCCAGTACCTCAAGGAAACACTCAATACTACGACACCGACGCCTGAATCCTCGAACGCGAAACCCTTCGAGGACGCTGTGCGGTCCACTTTTCACACTCGCTCAAAATCTTCAAGTCACCAATTCATCCAATGGCTGGACCAGGCGGAGGCCCCTCGAGGCGCAGTCATACCAAGTCCCGAAAGGGCTGCAAGACTTGCAAGAGGAGACATATTCGCTGTGATGAGACGTTCCCGCAATGGTAGGGCTTCAACAGGGTTGTTTGACATGTTCCAAGTGCTGATCTGCTTACAGTCGCAATTGTACCAAGCACCAGGTTCGGTGCGATTACATGGACAGCCCCACTGCCATGATGCCCGAATCTCCGCAAGCTCCCCAACAGCCCAATCTTCTCTGGACACCAGAGATTGAAGCTACGATCGAGCTATGGAGGCAGACTGGCGAGTTCCCTTTCCCTGAGCTCCGCATTTACCCCCAACCTGAATGGCGAGCGTATGCAAAGACGGATCTGCGCTTGATCCACCATCTCTCCTCCATCACCAACGAGATGTTCAGGAACAGAACCTCCAAAATGACCCTGTGGGCGGACATGATGCCCAAGTAAGTGTTCAACGCTAAACCCCACTGATGAGGAACATAAGTGACTGACTGTTCTAGGTTCTTGAGCATTGCTGCTTCGCACCCTTTCGTCATGCACTCCATCCTCGCTTTCTCCGCCTCGCACCTAGCTTGGATCTCTCAGTCGGCCGAAACGCGGAATCTCGCTTTCCACCACGCAAGCATCGCGCTCAAGGGTCTGCACGACGGCATTTCAAGCTTCACTAAGATGAACTCGGATGCAGTCCTGGCTTCTTCACTCCTACTAGCCTGGCAGGCCACTGACTGGAGAGGTTGGGCTTCGCTCGTCACTGGGACGAAGACAGTGATCCAGTCTATGCAGCCGTGGAGACACGAGTCTCTTTTCGCAGACTACATCGCAGAGCACAGCCCGATGCCGAATAGGCACTTCATGAACTCAGTCAGCACACCGATCACCCAAGAAGCTCGCACGCAGCAACTGAACACCCTCACCGACATCCACAACTCCCTACAGCGCATGCAACCGTATCTCAGCCGCAACGACCAGGAGACAAAATGGGTTGACCAGCTCAAGGGGTATCTGGATCGATTGCGAGCATCCAACCAAGCACAAACGCCTGAAGAGCAATTCAACCAGCTCTATGCGCTCCGCAAATGGCTATTTTGGGTACCGATTTCTCTGCTTTCTGCTAAGCGTGGAGACGTCAACGTTCTGTGCGTTCTTGCCCACTTCTACGCGACGGCTCTGGCACTCGAACCAATGTTCCCGGATGTTGCTTCAGTATTTGTCTCAGATCTCTCCCTTCTTCCACTGGAGGAGATCGTTACCGTTGTCCAGGGCTATCAGGATCCGAGGTACGATTCAAGGATCCAGACGATGTCGTATCTGGTACAATATCCCATCGACATGGTCTCGTCATATAAGACTAGGAGAGAATGGACGCGTCAGCACATTTCTGCTGTCTCTCCTGTCCAGCAACCGTCCTATGCCTTGGAATCCATCAATCTGGACCTCGAAAACCAGATCGCGCAGTATAGCTATGGTCAGGCTCACAGTCTCAGCCCAGCTTTCGCTCCTTCGCCTCTCGGATTCCTGCCTCCTGGGATGACATCCACTCCGACTTCCCCATTCCTCGATGTTCCGCGAACGTCCGCAGATGCCTATGGATCGAGTACATATGCCACTAGCAGCTATCCATCCAGCAGTTACGCGTCCAGCAACTACGCGTCTCCATTGGGCTCACCTACCAATGTACTTCTACCGCCGTACGCGGCACCATCAGATCATGCATATAATTATGGAATGTCTGGATATACCAGCGGGTTCGTGGCTACACCTATCTGGACGTAAACGCAAGCAGACTGAACGAACCCCAGGAACCCCAGGCTTGCTCCCCAGCCACCAACCAGCGCAGCGTCCGTGGCCGGATATGCAAGCCACCCAATTCCAGTCACACAAGTCCCCTCTCAGTACAGCGACGCTGGAAGCATGTAGGGCCGACTCAGTGATTAAGACACGCCCAGTGTCTTCACCTACGCATCTGCAACGGCAGACCTACGTCGAATCCAGCAATGGCTTCCTGTACATTTTCGCACGCCCTATCACAAGAATCTGGCGACGTTTCGCGGGCTGTAGCAGCAGCCACTTAGATGGTCTCGGCGCAATTCGTCGGTGCAATACCCGAACTGGACGTTTAGCGAGAGGTCACACTTCACACCATGGCCGCACGAGGATGGTGTCCTTTTGCACTAAGCTAGGCCGGAAGGAGTTGGAAACATCTTCAATGTCACCAAGGAGCAGGAACGGCTTATGCACGCACGCGCATCTGACGAACTTTTACGATTCACGATTGCATTATTCTCGGCGCTGATCATTTTGGTACGGCTTTTGCGCATTTGGTTAACAGCAAGAGGAGGATTGCAGAGAGACCCCTGGTTAGAAGGATCCGCTTTAGAAGCAGCGGAAGGAACACAGCACCATGGATGTCAGCACAGCGAAAGCGACGCAGTGGTGGGACAATAATCTTCCTGCAGATAGAGAGGAGGAAGTTGGGCAGGCGGAATTAAGGTTGGCTTCTTTGGGACTGGCTGCATCCTAGCGTAGCTCCGCTGGCATGTGTTTCCCAGTTTTCTTCAAAACAGTTGTGGTCTGATGGAGAACTGTCAGCCCAAAATAACCGGCCAATCAATACCTCCAGGTTTACCAGGTTCCGTATCACCAACCTCTCTGCCACTATAAAAATTTACGTACTATGACGGCTTTTTGATCATGCGTGCGGTAGCATGAATAGCTACCATCTACTGACTCTCTGCCGGGAAAAAACATGCCAGCACCGGCTCTACACGCGCCAAAACGTACGCTAGACGACTTACGCGAATTATGTGCAGAAGAGCTTGATGTCATTGAATGGTTCCGAGCACCAGGCGCGTGAGCGGTGCCCGCGCGACCATTTGAGTGATCGACAGAAATGTGCTAGTCCACCCCGCCCTGCCGCTTCGGTGTAGTGAATGCGACGCAATGGTGCTGGTGGCAGCGCACAGCCACAGCAGAGCTGTTGTGATCTGGACCGGTGAGAGGCGTCTCGCCCGAGGTTGACAGAAAGGCGTTCCCCAGGCTGTTCCATGGCGGCCGTGACTTCCGGAAGGCAGTTTGGGTTATTTCTCGGATTAACATCCCTGCGCAGCTGCCGCTCTTGTGCATGCACGCAGTATCATATGCAGGCTGTTGCTACACGGGGATACTTCCGCCGACACTGCATTCGCTGCCAAATACGATTGGACCCATCTTCTGCTTTTTGTAAACGCACTCTTAGAGTTCGAACCCACATTGACGGCCGTCCGGCAGAGAACAATTACCTAGCCACAGGTCGGCTATTGAGCCACTGTGTCTCTCGGCGTCTCTCGGTGTGGAAGGCCTTCGAGCTTGGCCTCTGGGCCGACGCCAGTCACTGCTAGAAGCAGGCTAAAATGGCTGCCGCGCGCAAAGCAGGGACTCCCTGCACGCGTCCGGGTGAAGAGTGCAGGGACCACCACTCCATCGAGGTTCCGCTCCTTCGCCAGCCAACGATTCCTGGGTCCGCGCTCCACCCCCTTCGTGACGGCCGCCATCTCGCCTATTTGCCTAACATCCTAATTTCTACTGGAGCAACGTGGGATGACTAAGGAGGGCTGTGCTATGCAACTGCGACTGCAACTCAACCTGCACCGCTGTCAATCATACAACCCCAGAGTGGCTGCAGCTTGCCTAACTTTCCAGCGATTCGCAAACCGTCAAACGCTGCAACCGCACTTTGGACGATCTTGACACAGTCCATATTGCAACGATGATCCTCCGCGATGCTAATGCGCGGCCGTTCAGCCAATCGTGGAAGCATTCGGCCGATGCCCGCCAAGACCCAGAATAGAAACAAAAGAGCACCGTCACAAGAGCCGCAAAACAGGCCGCACAACGACCACTCAGGGGTCACCGGACGCACGTTCCTAGCCTCTAGGCGTGCGTCGGCTTCCATTTCGCAACGCACTTCTGTTAACGAGGCTTCGGGTACCCTCCTGGTGCGCTTGGTGCATGGCATCTTCCACGTTTCTACTCGTCGGAGATCTCTCCAGCCTGTCGGTACGGAACTAGCCTTGTTGCTAACGGAGCTCAGAGCGACGGAGCGACGAAGCCATCGGTCCGACTCGTCTCCGGCTCGCATACGGAAAGACCAGGAACGTAGGATTTGCGAGCCGGGAGTTTCCTCCAGCATGGCATTCTAATGACGGACATCCCAAAGTATCAAGACAAGCGAAGTTACAGTCCTCCGCAACATCGCAGCGCAAAGTCGATCTCCCTGTCGATCATAGCGCCCTGTAACGTCATAAGACCCGTATCCATCCTTCCGTTCCTGTCTAACGAAGATTCAACGAGTGCTCATGCGAGTGCGAGAACGAGCTAGCAACTATCGTTGGCTATCACACTCGCCTGGAAAGGTAAATGCAGCCCTCTGTTATACGACTGTTTCGAGTACGAATCAACATTTGTGGATTTCCACACCATTTTCTCTAGAAGCTCTTCGGATAGACCTCGTCAAGGACTAAACAATTCGCTACCAGCTCTTGATGCTTAAAGCATTGACGCAGCGCCTCGTAACGCCTCTTGAAGAGCCTCACGTACCCAAATGCCGAGCATTGCGCGGCCTCGGAAAGCGCACTGCTAGCTTTCTGGTGTGTCTTGACTATCACGCTTCACCAAAGCCGCATGTACATCGTCATACGATGAAGCATCGCGCTTCACAGCCGCTAGCGAGATAGATGCACCGGAGTCCTCGCCAGTCTCACCCTTCTGAAGTTGTGGGTTTGACATCGAGCCACTTTACGCGCGCGTAGATCCAGCCCATGGATCAACATCCCTTGCCGCTCGTCTCATCACGAAGACACCAAGAAGGACGGAAAGCCAAGGATTCCGAGGGGCCGGGAAGCGGTGTGTGCAGCTACAGAGTTTCCAAATCTTGAATCTGGACCGGGATGTCAGACTATGGACCGCCGGTGGGGTACCCCTCGTGTGATCCTGTGGGTAATCCCTATAGCGTTGTCTTGACAGTTTGGTAACCACGACTGGCACAGCGCGGTAGTGTGCAAGGAAAGGAGACACCTCCTTCCCTCGGGCGAAACTCCGAGACAGACGGCAACAACACGAACACGAACACGAACACGACTCCGGCTGGCAAGAGCCTTTACGAACGTCTCAGTCTTATCGTGTAGGCTACCAGGTACAATTGGGGCCGATGCAACTCAACATGCAATGCTGGCACACTGAGCACGCACATGTGCACAACCTAGCTTTGATGCTCGGACCTGCCGACACGCAATACAATCAGACTCGTTTTGATAGAGGCTTTACATCAATCGACGCGCACTCCATGTATCGAGATCGAGATTCTCGTCGCCAACGCCTTCAATGCAATGTAACTCACTCAACATCTTGAAGGTCAATCCACAGACCATCGCAAACGTCTCCGAGGCAGACTCGCTCTTAGTACCGATAAACGATCACTGATAGGAAACGAGAGTTCAGGTAGGCAAGACCCACAGCAAGAAACTCGTCGTGAGTTCCGAGCGCTTCACTTGGGGAGTTACCAGATAATGAGAGGTGAGGTTGAACTAGATAGCCACGGTAAGTCCCTTTAAATTCGCGAACCATCGACTGGAAAAACGCCTGCCTTTGGCGTGGTTAAGCGTCTTGATCACCGGTGTTACGTCTTTGACAGCTGTAGAACCTGGGACCACACCGGTTGCTGGAACGTTGAAGGTCGACTTGTATCGACGTACGGTTGACATCTGAAGTCCTTAGGGTCCGTACATGTCCAGCTTCCTTTCAACAGTTATACAGAGCAACAAGTCCAGATCGTGCCAGATTGGCAGGCGTGAGTGTGGACGAATGAGACACTGCAACTGAGCGACATCCTTAGTATCTGTTATCGCACTATAGGTTCAGCTTCATCCAGTATCACTACGTCACTGTGTGTCTTCTCACTACTATCAAACCCACAAAGTCATCTCCACTCCAGCTTCCTCCCACTGTTGAAGTTCACCGGGCTGTTCTTCGGAGCACGCCATGGAAATGGGTGCTGGCGCAATGAAAGCGGGGTCCGGCTGTCGACATCCTCAAAATCACAGCCAAGTCGAAAGTTGAAGATGAGGTATAGAATCTCGTGGCACCCGTTGCCAAGTCTTCAATTCTCCGCAAACTGAAGATGACGCCCAGTCAGGCCTTGTTGCTTGCGTCTGCGTGCGCCGCTGCTGTTGTTGGCTGCTCTGCCCAACATGCTATACACGGGTCCAACGTCTCCAAGCCTGGCGGCAAGCCGAACTTCATCTTCATCATGACGGATGACCAGGACTTGCACCTCAATTCGATTGATTACCAGCAGTCTGTGCAAAAGCACTTCAAGCAGGAAGGGACGTGGTTCAAGAAGCACTTCTGCACGGTGTCTCTATGCTGTCCGTCGAGGATGTCGCTGTTGACAGGCAAGGCTGCGCATAATACTAATGTCACGGATGTCTCTGCCCCGTACGGTATGTTGTGTGATTGAAACACTGGGCAGGGCTGGTTGTTGACCGAGGCAGGGGGATATCCGAGATTCATCGAGGAGGGGTTTAACGATGACTATCTACCGGTCTGGTTGCAGAATGCTGGGTACAACACCTATTACACCGGCAAGATGATGAATGGCAAGTGGAATGCGGTGCATCGGTGACACTTCCACTGATCGATGACAGGGCATTCTCTCAGCACATACAACAATCCGCGTATCAATGGCTGGAATGGATCAGACTGTGAGTCTTAAGGCTACCTCCAGAATGCCACTAAGAAGTGTTTGTAGTTTTGATTGACCCTGGCACGTACATCTTCTACAATGCGACTATGTCACGAAACCACGACCCGGCCAAGAATTACCCTGGCGAGTATTCCACAGACCTGATCTCAGCCGCTGCAGTCGGCTTCCTAGACGATGCAATTAAAGCATCCGACAGACCGTTCTTCCTCGGCGTCGCACCCATTGCGCCTCATTCGGAGACCATCACCGGCGGGGGAGCTGCAAAGTTCAACGCCCCCGTGCCAGCAAAGAGGCACTCACACCTCTTCCCCAACGTCACCGTCCCACGGACCCCAAACTTTAACCCCAACAGCGTTCGTTCGTCTGCCCTCTCACGCACCGCATCCCGCTAACAGCCCCATCCAGACCGGCACAGCATCATACTTCAAATCCCTCCGGCAGCTCAACCAGACCGAGATCGACTACAACGACGCCTGGTACCGCGCGCGCCTGCAGTCCCTGCAGTCCGTTGATGAGTTGATCGACACCATCATCGCCCGCCTGTCCGCTAGCCCAAGCGTCTTGAACAACACCTACCTCATCTACACGACCGACAACGGCTACCACATCGGCCAGCACCGCCTCCCGCCAGGAAAGAGCTGTAACATCGAAGAAGACGTCAACATCCCCTTCTTCATTCGCGGCCCTGGAGTGCCGAAGGGCGCCGAACAAACGCTTCCAAGCAGCCATACGGATGTCGTGCCGACGCTGTTTGCGCTCGCGGGCATTCCGCTGCGCGACGACTTTGACGGCGAGGTTATCCCTGTGACGGAGGAGTTGCTGAGGAAGAGTGATAAGAGTGAACATGTGAACATTGAGTTTTGGGGGGATTATTTGGTCGAGGGGAATATGTTCCGCGGCGAGAATTACTTCCCGCAGAATACGTATAAGCATGTGAGGGTTGTGGGGGAGGGGTATGATTTGGCGTATGCGGTGTGGTGCACGAATGAGCATGAGCTGTACGACATGACGGTAAGTTGCTTGTCACGTGTTGGTGCGACCAAGGAGATGCAGGGACAGAAACTGATGTTTATTGTTAAGGATGACCCGTATCAACTCACAAACCTCTACGGCTCGGACGCGAAGACCGGTGAGTGGGAGGTCAAAAAAGTGGCGTCCAGACTCAACGGCTTGCTTCTTACGCTGAAGCGCTGCAAGGGACGCACGTGCACGCGGCCGTGGGAGAAGCTGCATCCAGATGGGGATGTGAAGAACCTGAGGGATGCGCTGGACAGCAGGTACGATGCTTTTTACGAGCAGCACCAGCATCCTGTGACGTTCTCGGAGTGTGGTGCGGGACAGATACTGAGCCTGGAGGGCGCGCTGGAGCCGGTGGTGTGGGATGAGAGATGGGATGAGTGGAGTTATAATACTTAGGTGGTAGACTACGAACATGTAGAGAGCGAGAAGATAGAGCCATGCTTTACCATGAAAGTGAAGTCACGTCTGCCCCACCATGGCTGCTTCCGCATCGGAACCGCGGCCCCACTTACATAGCGCCGCCATCCTCGTGTCGATGAGGCAAGCAAACAATCGCGGCCACGACAACTCCGACACACACAGCCGCGGCCATGTCTGGAGGCTGGAACACGATCGAGTCGGATGCGGTAGGATGCGCCCCAGCTCCAGCGCATGTTACCAGCTACAGCATTTCACACGTTGCTAACACTACCAGGGCGTCTTCACGTACCTCATCGAGAAGCTCGGCGTTAAGGATGTCCAGTTCGCGGAGCTGCTCTCGCTCGACGCCGACGAGCTGAGGGCGTTCGGCGACGTGTACGGCGTCATCTTCCTGTTCAAGTACCCGACTGGCGAAAAGCCAACCGACGTGCCGAAAGACGGCACCTTTGACCACGAGGCGGCAAACAAGCTCTTCTTCGCGGCGCAGACGATCCAGAATGCATGCGGCACACAGGCACTGATCTCGGTGCTGCTGAACAAGGAGGGCGAGATCGAGATCGGCAAGGAGCTCAAGGAGTTCAAGGAGTTTGCGGGCGAGTTCCCGCCTGAGGTGCGTGGCGCTGCGTGCGCGTAACGAGCATGAGGTGCATAGGGTGTGCGCCCTGAGGCAGGGTTGCTGACATGAAGCAGCTGCGCGGCGAGACACTGTCGAACTCAGACCTGATCCGCGAGACACACAACTCGTTCGCCAGATCGTCGCCCTTTATCGACGAGACACAGCGCACGGCGACCGAGGACGACGACGTCTACCACTTTATTGCGTGCGTGCGCCCTGCAAGATGTTGTTGGAGCAGATTCTAATTGACAGACAGCTACACGTCGATCAACGGCAAGCTGTACGAGCTCGACGGTCTCCAGCCCGCGCCCATCTCGCACGGCGCGTGCACTACGCAAGAGTTCCCCTCGAAGATCATCCCCGTCCTGCAACGGCGCATCGGGCGCTACCCCCAGCACGAGATCCGCTTCAACCTGCTAGCCTGCGTGAAGGATCTGCGCATACGGGCGCGAGAGTTTGGCGACGAGGACGGGCTGGAGGAGCAGGAGGAGATTCGCGCAAGATGGCTGTATGAGAACTCGCTAAGGCGACACAACTTCGTGGGCTTCATTGGCGAGCTGCTGAAGGGCGTGGTCAAGACGAAGCTCGAGAAGGACGGCGAGTACGACAAGTGGGTGCAGGAGGCCAAGGATCGGCTGGTAGAGAGGAAGGAGAAGGCGAAGAAGCAGGGCGTGGCTATGGAGTAGGACACAGAGCAGAGAAGGGCGGGCAGGAGGACATGATGGACGCATGCACACACGTCCATGTATGACAGTGGGCTCGAAGAACTAATAGTTGGGCATCTTTGGCATCTTTGGCATCTTTGGCTGACATGCTGGTTGCTGGTGTCAGGGTCTGAGCGCTCGGTTTCGGTTCCCCACACGTTCGTCTTCAATACCATCTTGATACTGTGCGCACTCCGGCCGTGTGAAGGGTTTGAACGAGGAAGTGGGTGCTGATGTCTGATTATCAAAGTAACAGGCATTCGATCCCAGACGGCCCAACACGAGTCAAGCATGGGCAATGGGTGGTTCTTGAGTGGTTCACTGATGGCTGATCGGCTACAAGCCAAGCACGGACGGCGAACCCGAGGGGATGGATCGTCTATCCATGATGGCGTATAGCTGAACTCGGCATTGCTGTGTCTCCTGCGTTGCACTCGGTGTGAGGAGGTCTCCGCGCAGTCCACTCGAGCGTTCGTGCTCGTATCCCACTTGGAAGCATCCTTGAGCCGTTCGCTTCGCTCACGCCGCTGCGCTCACATCGCTTGCGCAACCGCGCCCTACGCTCCACCAGGCTGCGAGCATGGCTTCACGCACCTCCACACCGCGCACGCGCTCGCCGTCGACCAGCAGCGACTCGTCCGACATGACCATGCTCGACGCCCCGACGCATGTGCCCCTCACGCCCACCCGCCCGCGCCAGCCGTCGTTGACGCAGAGCGCACCCTCCACGCAGGCACCGACATCAGACCCCGCCTTCTCGCTGCTGCTGTCGCTGCCCCGCGAGCTGCGCGACCGCGTCTACACCTTCGCCCTCACGTCGCCGTATTCGTTCTGGTGGCCGCCCGGCCAGGCGCCCAGCAAGCACCACGTCGGCGTGAGCCTGCTGCAGACGAACAAGCAGGTCTACGCCGAGGCAGCCCCGGTGCTGTACACGGGCAACAAGTTCCTCTTCATCCATCCGAGCGACTGCACCGTCTTCCGCATAGTCGCATCACGTCATGCCGAGGACATACACAGCGTGCACTTCCGCATCCGCGAGAAAGACCTGCCGCTGTGGACCAAGTACCTGGGCAGCAGGAAGGAGGAGCGCTGTCTGAAGCATGACCTGCCGAATCTGAAGAGCCTGTGCATCTCCCTGCGATGTGGGAGCGCAGCCACGCCGCGCTTCTTCGGCCAGCTGGGCGGCCCAGGCTTCGCTGCACCGCAGGCCTTGGGCGCACTCCCGCCAGCCATGGCCGTCCACGTCCAGGCCGTGCAGAACGCGCTGGGCCAACAGGTCGCCGCACTGCAGCAGCAGGTCCAGCACCTCACCCACGCTGTAGGCGTCACCGGCCCACCCGTCATAGTACCCACCGGTGCGCCTGCAGGCCAGCACCACGCTCTTCCTCCTCAAAATGCCGCAGGAGGCGCAACCGCCGCCGTCCCACCCCCACCCCCTCCGCCGCCCGCCCTCCCCGCAGCCGTCCAGCCCTTCGTCAACTTCACCGCCGCCGTCCCGCACCACCACGCGTTCCAAACGGGCCACCAGCCCCTCCCCATCCCCCACGCCATGCCGCAAGTAAACCACAACATCCTCGCCACCTTCCTGCGCCACGAGCGCGAACTCGGCATCGAATCGCTGTGTCTCTCGCTGCGCGAAACCCTCCACGATCCAGACACGCACTACGCTCCCCCAACCCCAGCTTCCGTGGGCGGCCACCGCGAGCGCCGCGCCCAGGACCGCGAGACCGTGCGCCGCAACGAGCTGGGGCACCGCGAAACGCGAATACGTGACCGCAGCCGCGATCGCCGCATTGAGAGCGCCCGGATCCAGGGCAAGAAGGAGCAGGATGCGAGGGATGAGAGGAGGAAGAGGGACGTTCCGGATGTGAAGATAGTGTGTATCATGCGTGTGCCGAAACAGGAGGTCAGTCGGTTGGTGAGGCTGTATCCGGAGGAGTTGAGTGTGGATCGTAATGGGGATGCGAGGACGCGGTTCAGGAGGTTGCATGGTGTGGATATTTGCGTGGAGATTAGTGGGTTTGAGGGCGTGCAGGGGTGAGGGCGATGAGGATGAGGAGGGAGTGTTGATGGAGACGAGGATATGAAGTATGGTTCATGTGTGATATACGTAGATATTGGATACCCGTTATGAGAGCTTTCATCTGATGTCGAGCCTCTTCTTCCGCCCAAAAGCCACCGCGTTCGAGCTCATGGCCAGCCTCCCGATCTTCTCAAAACTCTCGACGGATGGTGTGTCTCTGCAGCCTTCCTGGAAAACGGCGACTTCAAATGCCACGCTGCATGTCTTGCAACGCTGTTCAAGCTTGCCTTGTAGTCAAATCTACAGACCACGCCCGCGATGGCTGTGTCTCGAAAGTCCACGGACAGGCTCCACGGTGATCTGGGGTCGTTAACCAGGGTTTCTGCGACTGTGCTGTGTGCTTCAGAATCTGCAGTCAGGCAGGCCATGTTGACTAGCCCGCGGATACGAATGCCTTTCCTCGTCCTCGTCCAGGCACTTGGTTCAAACGCACGTCGGCTCGCAGATATATAAGTCTCCTCTGCGCCTCTGTTTCTTCTTCCTGGTCCGAATCACCCTGATCGTTTTTCCAAAAGGATAACCCAATCGTTCAACGGAGTCGAGCTCCCTTTTCTTTTCAAAAACGCATGGCGCTCGTTGCAAAGTCGGCACTCCAGGTCTTCAAAACCACACACTCGGTCTTCGTGTTCTCCGAGCATTCCGTATCTGCATTTACAGAAACTCAAACGTCGCCGCTCATGCTGTGTTGTGTCTGTGTGACTGCTGTCGTCGGAACTCATGCTGGAAATTTTCACACCTCGAAACCACCAGTCCTGAGGTCGAAAGCACCTTCACAACTTGGTATGTGTGTCGTCTGAAGCCTATATATAACAGTATACCGACCTACCAGCTCAGTGATGGCTGTGATGCCTGCTCTGTTTGCAAAAGTAATACCGGCACGTCATATGGCCTGGCGAGGTGGGAAGGATATGCATCCGTCGTCATGTGCACACGACATACTCAATCGGAAAGCACGGCAGGCGCTGTGCAAAACGGCATGTATACAAGCCTACCGCTGGGTGAGTTGCTGCTCTCTGCCCCCCATTCTTCGAGTGGTTCTTCCAAAATGGCCTTCTCTTCGTGCGATGGGGCGGAGTCCTCTCTGGTGTCTAAATTACAATGATCTGCTTCTCTGGTCGGTTGCTGACAGCTTCTGAAACTAGGCCAAAGTCCAGAACACCATCATGGATGCGCGTTTACTGATTCTGTTGGCAATAAACACCGTCCGCCACTACTATCGTTTAATAGTCTAATCGACTGTGATCAAGATGCAATTAGCACTGGGCTAGATCTACTATCCCAAAGCCCTCATTGGTATGGAATTACACGCTTCCCTTACCCTCGGAAGGAGTACTATTAGACGAAGGCAGGGATTTGAACGAAATTGAAAGCCATGAGCAGAGGCTTAAAGTTCGCCTTTGCACCAAAGTTTCACCACCGGCGCCTCGTGTGCAACTGCCAAACATACATTGATCCAACTTCATGCTTGGGTGCGAAGTTTGAACGGAAAGATAACCTGGAGGCGTCATTCTTTGTTGTCTGCGTCGAGTCTTTTGCGAGCATGGGTCATGTCGAAGCCCTCAAAACCCTGGATCTGATCCACTATGTGCACTGCACAAGAGGAGTGCCATGCTTTCCAGTCAGCTTTCGCAAATGACAGTAGGAAAGGGAGTCACAAGTATTTTTCCACATGCTCTGTGCTCTTTTCTTTCTCTATATGCTCCTCGTGAGAAATCTCCTAAAAAGAAGAGTCTCTGGCGTAGGCTGCGGAGCACCACTTGTTTGCTCCAAAACCTGGGACCTTTCATGAAGTGTGAACCGAGCCTTGGGGCCTATAAATCGCACGATGCAATCAGCCGTGTCTACTTTCTGTAAACTTTTTCGATTGATATTCCAAAATAGATATCAGGCTTCATGATGGCGTTAAGCGCCTTCTGACCCAGAAACTGGGAAACCTGTTCCATGACCAAGCGCTGAAGGACCCGAAAATCGACACAGTCGCTGATCATGTCTCTTTCTGTGAACTAAAGGCGCACGCTATACAAAGTTCCTGCCCTTCCCGTCGTCCATTTCAACATCATTTGTACGCCGTACATGCCAAGGCTACCAAAGCCTGGAATTTGCTGCGACATGACGCAAACACCAACTTGCTGAAGATATGTCATACTGCAAGCTATGCAGATGGGAAATTCCGAAATATCGATATGGCGTTACTCATGACCGTGCCCGTGTGTAAGAACTGCACAGGGTCAGCAGCCGCGTGCGTCTGAAATCTACAGAGACAAGTATTCCTGCGCCTTTGTGCTATTCAACCTATACCCACCACGCCGCCTCAGCAAAGTATCAAATTTGTTCCTGTGACTTGGGTGATGATCCCGAGTATCACAGATACGATGACGGTTGATACGCAGTTGAAGCCGTCGCCGAAGTAAGGTGAGTTTGGAGCATGCACGCTACGCCACGCACCTTCAAAACTACTATGACTAGCAATAGCAAAAGAGACAAGATCATGCAGTTACATCATTCTTTGGATATTAATTCTTTTATAGCTTTTGCTAGATAGCTCGTCGCAGTGACGAGCAAGATTCAAGCAGCTCACGAGTTGCTCTCGCACCTTCATCTAGCCTGCTCAGGCTCCCTCTCCTCGGCCGGAGGACCACCCGTGTTACCCCTCGTGCCCGCAGCAGGCTCCTCAAGATTTCTCTGCTTAGCATGCGTCGGGTCATCCTTCAAATCCCTGACATTACCCTGCTCATGATTCTCCTTCAGTCCAGCCAGACCGCCGCTTCCACCCTGTTTCGTCGAGTTGTCGTGGAGGTCCTGGCTTGTCTGGCCGGAGCCAGGGTGGCCGAGACCAGTGTGCACGGAGCCAGAGTCGGCGCCGACTAGTGTCGAGGAGGCGCTGGTGAAGGTCTTCTGGTTGTTGAGGTCGGGGTTGGGGGTGTAGGTTGATGACTTGGGTGCTGTGCCGGCGGGAAGGGTCTGCGCGCTGAACTCAGGGGCTGCATCCTTCTCTGAGACAATCTTTCCAGGCTGGTGCTGAGAGGATGTTAGCTTTGAGACCAGTTATCATGGGAGAACGAGGAGCCATTGAATTTGTGCATGAGCCTCGAGCAGTCTCATGTGTTGGCGGGCAGCACACTCCAAGACTTGGGCGAAGCTGGGAACATTTTGACTTACTCCACCAGTCATAAGGGGTTCGCTGGGCTTAACATGGCCGGCGAATTCGCCCTGGTTGACAACGGCATCGGGGTTCTGAGACATGATGAGGATGTTTAAGTGGTTTGCAGGTGTAGAAAGTGTGTAGAAGAGAGTCAATTGAGTGATAGAGATCTGTTTGTATGTTGAAGTCGTGTTGTTCAAAGAAGCTATAGTAGCTCTACCGAAGCTTATGTACATGACGGCGTCATGTGTAAATTGACATCGCGAAGACGTCATCAACAATAATCGCGATGAAGCTGCTATGAGCGCATTGGAGGGGCTGAACGTCATTCAGGTACCGCGTCGATCGGTCGCGTGATAGTACACTATTACAAAAAACTTTGGATGGCTGCAGGAGGAATGCGGTGCTGCGAGTAGGAGCTTTACCACGTGATTCTTGGCATTCACATTGCAGATGGATGTGCCACATTCTGTAACGAAGTACTTACCGACCTTTTACGCACGTCTGGTTGATCCAAGGACATCCATGTTCACTGCTGGTAAGCATCAGTGATACCTCGTGTTGAGTCGAAGTCGTTCAGGATTGTACAAGGCGCACCAGGACTGGCTTCAGAGCACTGAAGCATGCTGCTGCGAGTAAGCTGGCACGCGCTAGTCGTTAGGATATGTGGTGACGAGTAGCCGGAGAGGAGCCATGTCCAGAAGCTCGGGTCGATCGTGACAGCAGTTTCAAAACCTGTTGCATGGTCAGGAGGGGTGGTCGTTCATGGAGACGTTCGAATCACAAATACCGCAAATAAGCCTTGTAAGAACGTCCATCCTCCTCAATCCATCCAATGGTATCGACACGGCAAGGCTGCGAGACTCTTCATTCTGTAATTGCAAAACATTTCGCGTGCAAGTGACAAATTGAGCCTATGTACTATTAGTAGCTTTCTGGCCGTTGGCAGTTCGCAGGCATCCCGCTCAATCTATAAAATACCGTTCAGTGGATCTTGAGCAAACCTTGCTCACTCACAGAACGTGTCAACCACTCGACCGTGCTCTTTGTAGTCGTAACCTCCTCTTCAGAATTTGATCAGCAAAGCCGGCTATGAAGGAAATCGACATCTCTGGTAGGTGAAAGGATCTGTACACCAGGTGAGGTATCGTCCCGCTATGCAAGCCTGTCCCCAATACTCCCAAAAAAAAAAAAAAAAAAAAGAGTGACGCCAGCCGAATTCACCACGCGGAGGGATCTTAACAGAGACAACGTACAATCTCCAGGTTTGAACGGTGTCATCTAGAACCTGCTGGCGGCAGCGCCCCAGAGGGAGTTGTAAATCTTGTCGACGACGTAGGAGGCCATGATCGTACGGTGGTTGAAACTGCGACCGTTAAGACCCTGCAAAGCTTTCTCACCTCCGGACACCGAGTCAAACTTGACATAAATATCGCCTTCAGTGTTCGGGTCGACGGCGATGTGGACGACCTTGCCATACTTCTTGTCACACTCGGTCCTGACTTCAGTTTCGAGGTCCTTGACCCAGCTGCTGCCATACTGTCTCTGCTCCCTGGCTCGGAGTCAGCGTGTAATCCGCCATACTTGAAAAGGGGCACTCACTCGTCAGCATCGAAAGCGTTTTCGATCTTGATGCACTTCGAAGCCATAGGCTTGTCGACAACAGGAGCACGAGGCTTGCTGACAACGGGTGCAGCACCCTGCTTAGCGGGCTCCGCTGGATCACGACGAGCTAGTGCGTCCATTAGTTTAGAACGATCGTAAGTCTTGAAGTTGACTCCGGCAACATCAGTATCGTCAAGAGCAGAAGCGCCGCTAACACCTCGGTCGTCCTTGCTGTGGGTGCGGTCGAAGACGCCGCCGGAACCACCAGCGTATGCACCACGGCCACCGGCACCGCTGAAAGCGGAGCCCTGGTAGCTCTGTGCTTGTTGGTTGAATGTGCGCAGCAAAGTGGCTGTCGACTCGGGTGTGAACTTGTCGTTACCAAGACCGACTCGAATTTGGCGACCGGCGAGCTCGAAACCGTTCATCTCTGCTAGAGCGTCTTTAGCGTTACTGGGATCAACGAATCTGGCGCATGTTAGCTTCTGGCAACAAGAAAGATGAGCGCAAGTCTTACTGTACGAAGCCGTAACCCTTCGATCTACCGGGGTTCATCTCGTCGCGCTGGAGAATAACCTGCTCAAGCTCACCATAGGGCTCGAAGATCTCTTGCAGATCCTTCTCAGTAACACTGAAGTGGATATTGCCTACGTAAAGGCGGTGGAAGGGAGCGCCGTTGGCGCCGGGAGCTGCGCCTGCTTCAGATGGTCGGGCAGCGCGGTTCTTCTCAGCTTCAGTAAGCTGCGCAATGATGGGGACACCTTTCAGCTTCTGTCCAGTCAGCTCCAGAGCCTTAGGAACGGACTCTTCGTCCTTGAACTCAACATAGCCAACGCTGGAACGACGGTTAGTAATGTTCCTAACATTGTTGCGGTGCATCTTACCCCTTTGAGCGACCAGTCACTCGATCTTTAACAATTTGCGCTTCAACGACAGGTCCAATAGCCTCGAAGAACGAGCGGAGGTGGCGTGTCTCAGCACGTTGGGAGATCTGCTGCACAAAGATAGTACGCTTATCGCGGTCGTCTTCAGTAGCTTCAGGTGTAGCTGTCTTCTCACGGCGGCCTCCTTTGCGCTCCTCGCCAGCACGGCGTTCACCAGATCGTTCCCTCTCGCGGCGGGGCCGGTCACCACGTGGGGAGCGCGAACGAACGCGTCCTCCACCACTATAATAGTCGCCGCCGCGGTCTCTTCGCCCTCCACGGTATCGGTCGCGAGAAGCGCTTCGTCTGTATCTGTCATCGTCACCTCTGCTTGATCGCGGGCGGCTGTCATCGCGGCGGCGGTGGTCACGATCGCGGCTTCGTCGTCTTTCACCACGGCGGTCACCGCGATCCTTGCTGCGGTCGCGACGGTCACCGTTTCGGTCACGGCGGTCGCTGTGACGATCGTCCTTGCGTGAGTCTGAGTCGCGGGCCTCGTCGTTAGCCTGTTGCTCGCGGTTCTTCTCGACGTCGCGGGCAGCCTCCTCGAGGAGGGCATCGACATCCATAGCGCCTGAGGTCGTGTTGGTGTCGGTTGAGTCCTAGCTCTCGATAAGTTGCGTCGGTCGGTAGTGCTGGGCGCAATCACGGAACGAGCGCAGTGCGTGGTATGAAGTAGTTGCGGCAAGCCGTGAGGCTGAGAGATTATATTGCAGACTGAGCGTGTGCGGAAGGCAGCTAGTACTCCGGGCAAGGCTTTTGCAGCGACAATTGACCGTATAGAGTCGTGTCGCAGGCGGATCGTGCTTGTTGGCGTGCAAAACCTGCAGTCGGTGGTGAGGTAGGGGAGAGGCAAAGAGGTTGGATTTGATTTGGGGGTTCGCGCTAGTTCACGGGTGGCGGCAAAACCTGGAAAGAACCACAAGCACGAGCAGGCAGGCGCGCACACGTGAGAGACGCTCTCACCTACGGTATGCGACCTTGCGCGCAAGAGCGAGCCGGCAACAGCCACTGGCTCTCCAAAGGCTTCAAACGCTGCAAGTTCGCCTCGTGGCTGATTGCGAGGGTGGTCGGGGAAGGCACGAGCCACAATTATGGTACCGGGTGAGAACGAACGGTGTGCGCTAATACGCACAGTGGCATTAATATAGGTATATGTAATCGTAAAAGGAATCCAGCTACAAGCCAGAAGTGCGCCGCCCAACATGTCATGAGTAGTCTTACAGAACCGTGACACCACCCAATGCTGTCTATACAATCATAATCTCGAGCACTTTAGACGACGGTACCCTCACGATGTCTTGATGACCTTGGGCGCACCCATCTCCAGCTCGGTACCGAAAACCCAGTCCCAGAAGCGGCTGGTAACGCCAAAGCCGTTCTGGTAGTCAGCAAAGTGGTGCTTAAGGTGGTACTTCTTCAGCTCCTGGTACCAAGGGGGCAGCTTCTGGTGGTGAAGGAAGTAGTGAGTCAGGTCGTAGAGCGTGTAGCCGAACACACCGCCGCAGTAGGCAGCTGTCGCAGCATACCAGTTGTGGAAGAGGACAGTGTGTGCAAACTTCCAGAATGGTGCTGCAAGCGCTGCGAACAGGGTAGGAGGCATGACCAGCCTGTACTTGTCCATTGGAAGGTAGTGATGGATTCCGTGGAGCAGGAAATGCAGGGTGAGTGCGGCACGGTTGTTAGGAAGGTGGCTGTCGAGACGTTAGCAGTTATGGATGCTGCGATTGAAGCAAACTTACTCATCAAGGTGGAACAAGCAACGGTGGAGGACGTATTCGATGATAGTCCAAAAGCCAAGGCCGAACACCCAGTACCCGGCAAGAGCTGGGTAGCTCAGGTCGCCCCGAGAAGCAATGTAGGTCACACCTGCGACAACAGGCCACCAGAGTGTCGGGACGACCCACCATGGTGTCTTGCTCAAAGGCTCCAGGAAATTTCCGAAGAGAGGGGCAGAATCTCCTCCCTTGTAGTGGCGTGGGCGGTGGACTTGCTCGAGGTAGAAGTCCTTTTCGAAGCCGCCATTCCAGACTTGCATAAGCAGGGGCTTGTTGAGGTCGAGGAACTTGTGCTGCTTGTAGTCCATGCTGGGGTCGGTCTCACGCGACAGATCTTCGGCGCTTGACATGCCAGTGGCAGCGTAGAGGGGCTTCTGGTTCTGGTCGACGCCCTTGAGCTCGATCTTGCCGACTTCGGACGGAGGTAGAGGCACAATCTCGTAGGGCTTGCTGCTCTTGGTGACAGCGTCCATGACCTCTTCACCAGCCACAAAGCCAATGAGGCACTCATCCAGGATCTCGTAAGCGGAGTCTGAGTGGGCATGGGAGATCTCGTCCTTCAAAATTTCTGTGATGTCCTTGCCGCCGTACTCGAGAATGAGCTCGCCGCCACCCGGATGGCCGTCGAGGAAGTCTGTCACATCGTACACCTTGGTGCCGATTGTAACATAGCAGGACTTTTCGTTGTTATGCGACTCGACCTCGACGCTCGGAATGGTCGGAAGGCTGCGGGCTGGCATCGTGGTGGTGGTAGACATTCGGACCATGTGCTGGAGCCTGGGTCCTCACGAGGTTTCGACAAGGAGGATTGTTTTGTCGAGTCGACTGGCGGGGCGCAGATCAATGTTTCCGGAAGGCTGCGGCTACAACGCGTGGTAATGCACGAGAGAGGAAGGCAGGTGCAAGCGAATGCAATGCCGATAGGAGCTGATTGTCGTAAGGAGTGGAACGCAGCAAAGGAACGTTGCGGTGAAAAGTGCCTGGAGATTGCGCAAAGGAGAGCAACGGGTATCAATAATTGTCAGGAGATCCAAGCGTCGGTCGCGTCGGGCAGATCACGCCTGAGCGTGGCGAGACATCCATCTGGCTGGACCCTGGAGCTTTGCGCCTTCTGTCCTCCGAGCCACCTTTCATTGGTGCATCGACGGCAAATTGCTCGACGACCGAAGAATTGTCTTCTGACAAAGATGACGTTTACCAAATCCTGAATGATGATGCGCTTGCTCTGCAGCCTTGTTTTACGGCCTTTGAGATGGTCCCTGGTATGTCGCCCCGTACACTCTTACCTGGAGCCGATGGCACCGAGCAGTGGCATGTGCTAGCCCGCCGTTGATCCGTTGAAACGTGCCGACGTGCAGCTTCCTGTACTGTCCTCACTCACACCTTATTGTCGACTATGTCTCTGACAGCGTCGTCCGGGTTGTGTGGGAGTCAAGCGCGGCGACCGCCGATCGCAAATGACATAAGAAGAATGTCGACTACAGCCGACGACAACTGACTGTTCGTCATGTGCGTTTTGAAGCGGGCTGCACTTGGGCGACCCCAACCTCGAGCAGCAACAATAACCAAACTGACAACGTCGTCCAAACTCAATCTGCCGAATGTTTCGCGTACTCTGGAAGTGAGTTGCGAATGTCAATCACGGCCTTGAACAACAATAATGATACGATCGACTGACAACGTCTCCGCTTCACATCGTTCGCGCTTACTGGTAGAGTCGTATGCAACAATCGAAGTCCTCAATCAACCCGTAACGGGATCCATTCTAGAGGACCCAGCCAGCAGCTTAGTCAGCACGTATTCCCTCGTTCTCACCAGGTACACAAGCAAGTCTAGTAGGCGTGCTCTTTCGACAATGTCATTTCCAGAAGGCTCTGCTGGCGTATCACGTACTTGAACAGCTACTACGCCCTCCAACCCTCCAATGCGACAAACGATGTGCAGAAGATGCTTGTACCTCGCTCCGCGTCCAGTAACTTGTGCTAGTGCAGATACGCGTCCATCTCCTCCGCCCGCTGCCCAACGTGCGCCGCCAATAACGCCGTTATGGTCAATACCGCCGGCGTCGCCAACGTCTGCAGCGAGACCAACTTGATACAGTCTGTCATGGATATTCCTCCTGCCTTTCGACTTGGCTCATGGAACTTGTCGCCGTCCCGGATTGGGCGGCCATCGAAGCTTCGCAGGGTTGGCTCGGCGGTAACCGGTACGCCGTGCTTGAAGCTCGTATCTGGTAGAGCGTCCAGGATGTCTGCCGAGGGAGCAGTGGCCTCTGGGATCTCCGCCACAAGCACGCGATACGTTGCGAACATCACAGGCAGAGCGCAGCTCAGCAGCACGACCAGACCGCCTATCCATACGCGTCCAGCACTTGAGTGCGCTTGGAGCCGAAGCAAATTTCCGCCTGTCCGCCCTATCAAGCTTTTGCCATCGCCATAGCTCTCGCCTAAAAGCGTGCGCGCCAGCAGCCCAAATAACGTGACAGACAGCACGTTGAACACCGCATAGAGGTCCTTGGCCCGCCGGTGCCCTATACGCGAGACGAACGTTCGTTTCCCACCGGCGATGTCGGCGCCGATGTCGTGTACGTGCATAACGAAGATCCTCGCTTGCTCGTAGAAGTACAACGCGCCAAGGAGGAGCCAGAGGGATTTGTCCAGCGTGAAACCCGAGGGAGTGGGCACGTTCGACGTGAAGAGGTCGGACCACGTGACAGGGCGGCCTGTCGAGGCTGTGTAGTGGCCGACGAGGCCGAAGAGGACAGCGACGGGCGAGAGGAATAGCGCAGAGACGAGTTCGCCGAAGCCGTTGTAGTGCAAGCGTAGCGGAGGCCCGACATACGAGTGCGAGAGGATCGTGCATATGATGCCTAGGTGGAGCGCTAAACCGCGGAAGGGAGTTCTTGCCACATATCCTAAGAATGTGCCTGAGAGGGCCGGGTCCGCTGCTCGTGAGAAGACGATGAGAGCTATAAGCGCAGCCTGGACGGCGCAACAGCACGCGAGCGCCGTCCACGGTGGGAACGTCCCATCATGAATGATCCTCGTGGTATTTCCATAAAGCTTCGAATTCGCCTGCTTCGCAGCTTCCTCGAGATCCTCCCCTCCCGACTCTCCTTTGGCTTTCTTAGCGAGCGCCTCGCGCAGCTTGACGTCCCGCATGATACTCTCCTGTTGCTCTGGCGTATCCAGAGCATAGTCGTACCACTCATTCCCGTAGTTGATGGCGATGTTGGTTCCCCAAGTTACCAACATGCACTGTAGAGTCGCCCATCCGTTCAAGCCGCTAAAGATGCTAATGCTCGAAAATGTCGAGGACGGGAAAATTTGCGAGGCGAGTACACAGCCGAGGAGGGTGGAGAGAGGCACTTCGCACGCGAGCGGTATTCTCCCGAGAGCGATCAGGGCTCGGATCGACCCGATGAAGCCAAGGTCTTGTGGATCGTGCATTGTAGAGGTACTGCTCGATTAGATACTCAAATCCTCGAGCATATTAAAGAGGAAAACACTTTTATTTGTTCGTGGGTGGCCACCATACCTGGTACGTCATATGCACGTTACTGATCCCGAAGAAGATGTGTGGGTCTGGAAAACCAGCTTTGGTGTAAGGGTTTATGTTTTCATCGTATCTCAAGCTTGTGCAGGACGTACTAAGAGATAATCAGACCAGAAAGCGGCATCCTACGAATCTTGGGATCGTTCAATGACTGGCGAGCGTTCGCAGTGGAGCTCTTGGGCAAAACTACACTTGCCCTGGGCAAGCCGCCTATCGATGAAGCGACAACTAAAATCTCCCAGGCTGCGCAGGCCATAGTAGATGTATTGCCAGTGTGGCGTAAGACTGGTGATGTCAAGGATCTCGGAGCTCATGGGAGGAGATGGCGTTGTTTCCTAGAGCGTGCAGTGAGATTGGCACGATTTTCAGAAAACATGCAAACGGGTCATAGAGATAAGATTTAAGCATTTTTTCCACATACGACCATAGGACGTTGAAAGCAAGGCTTCCCGTTCGCTCAGCCCTATTTAAGCAACGTACCGGCGGATTAGTAGTTAGGTGGGTGACCACTAGCGAATACCCGCTGTTGTATGTTTTTGTCCTTCTTTTGGCTCAGAACGCACAATGTGGAATCGACAGCAACCGTGTCGATCCGTTTATACAATTTCCGTATCCCCCCTCCCGTCTACTAACCTCCGGAGATCGTATCGAGCATCCAGTTCATCGCCAGAGCTCGCACTTCTCCAAGGCTGCATCAACTACTGAACAGCTGAACTAGACCCGACAGTCACAAGGCTTACATTCCAATCGTTCCTAACCGACCTATCGAAGTATCAGTCCTCCTGTCAGTGTCCAGGCAGTTCTACTGTTTCAGCCACAAGTTACTATATGCCTCGTCCCTAAGCCCGGACGACTTTGCCTCCAACAATCGGACTAAATCTCGAAATGCACTCATGGAGCAATTCCAGAAGAAGTTCTGGCTTTTGCCAAGAGAACGACTACCCACAACGCCCTTGCCGCCTAATAAAATATGTCTTTCACCTGGCAAGTCTCTCCACAGCATTTTTCACAGCCCTAGTCTTCCCTCCCAGCTCACTCGCTTCATCCGTCGTCACACTAGCAGCAATGACCACACCCACACGCCCTTCCAAGCGCCATCTTACTCGGCTCATATACAAACGGTACATTATTGTCTTCACAAAGGAGAGGAAGGTCTCACTCACAGAGAAAGGGGACATTATACATATATTTAGTAGTCGCAAGTAAGAATGTCTATGGAGCAGACTGTACCATCCATGTATCTAACCCAGTTTCTTAATCTATGTAGTTGCGCCGCTCTTGTGTAATGAAGGTTCGAAGGAATGACCGAGGAGACATCTACAATGCATAGATCGACAGCTCTTGAGTGTAGAGCGAGTCCTGGACATGGTTCAGAGCTCGGTGAAAGCATCCACAGGCCGGTCAAGCATCAGCCAGACTGCTGCTGAAGAAGTCGCTCGCGAACAGACGGCACTCGGCCCAAGTGCTTTCCAAATTTAGTCGCATAGCGAGTCAATGCTTTCCGCTCCGCCTCAGCGGTAGGGATGCCCTGCTTCTCGAGATGACTAGTCCATACGGTTTTCAATGCCACGCATGTATCTTTAGCATGTGTTTCTCGGTCTCGTCGATGATGCTCGGCGGTACACTCCAGCTCATCGATCCAACCGTTGAGTGTCTCGTTGGTCTTTTGCAGGTTGTGGGTGGTCGCTCGTAGGTTAGGATTTTGATCCTGAAGCGTCTCAATAGCTTTGTTGAGGTCGTCATTGGTGCAATCTGAAGCAGCCTCTCGGACTCGAAGGGCGTCGATCGTGGTTTGAGACTCGTCATACGTGACCTGTAGGGCTTGAAGATCTTCTTTGAGACTGAAGTTCTCGGCTTGAAGGGTGCAATGTTAATCATTCGTACTCGCCCGCAGAGTTTCGATGATGGTGTATGCCTGTTCGTTCCCGGTCTGGAGAGCCGCGACCTGCTTGGTGAGCCTGTCTCCTTCGTCCTGAAGCGTACGAGTGGCAGCACTTGACTGTGCGTGCTTGGTATGTAGGTCTTTCAGTTCATCTCGCAAGTCTTTGATGACCGCAAGCTGTTTGAAGGCCATCTTTCGCTGGTTGGAGATCGTGGACTGTATCTTCTCGGGAAGCTCGTTCCTCTTCTCGCTCACGGAACGAAGCTCATCACATAGCTCGTTGTGTTCTTCCTTGGTAGTGACGAGCTCCATATCGAGGCTTTGCTTGCCCTCCTCGAATCTGCTGATGCTGTCCGTCAGTCCGACTATCTTTTGTTGCAAGAAGGCGATATCCTGATCCTCCAGACCGAGCAAAGATTCGAGTCGCTGGATCTGTTTTTGTTGAGCCTTCTCGATCTCCTGCGACATGGCCTTCCGCTCATGCAGGGTGCATGCCATCATCTCGTGTTGATCCACGTGAATCTCCAGGCTGATAGTGTATTTCTTGAGGAGCCAGATCGCTTTCCTCAGCTCGTTGGTATGTAAATCCAGGACGCTGTTGTGTACTCTGAGCTTATGAGCCTCCGCATTGAGTGCTTCGAAGTCGACCCTCTCCTCTTGCATAGTATCGAGCTGCTTGGCGATACCGTTCTTGGCTTGGATCAGGCAGAGGTTTTCTGTCTGATCATTGTCAGTTGTATGCAAGCCCGTGGGGGGGGGGGGGGGGTTGTACTGACGATTGTCTTCTCGACCTTCTCGCCGTACTCCTTTGATCTTGCATTCGCCACGATGAGCCTTTGCTCAAGGTTACGCTTATGCTCTTCATGTTGTTTGAGTTGCACTTCCAGATCAAGGTTCCTGTTGCTCAGGTTGGTGTTTTTGTGGTTAAGCTCCGCGAGATCGGACCTCATCCTCGAAGCTTCAGACGCATGCGCAACGATGTCGTTGTCGAAATTTGCGAATGCGTGGTCATCCTGTTGCAAATTAGCGTGCTTTATTACCAGGTATGAAGGCCGGAACATAATTCAGACATCTTTGATGCTGCTGAGCTGAAGACTGAGCTCTCACGACCACGTTTCTGGGATCGGGCCTGGTCCTGGAGACCCTCGTTGTCCAAGGTAAATGGTCGCTTCCGGCTCGAACCAGGGAGACTTTCATCGAGGGTAGGGTGACTTGAGTAGATACTGTATCCAGTTGACGTGTCCTCCATCCGCTCGGACAGGTTCTCACTACCAATCGTGGATGGCCAAGCGTTGCTGTTGCTCTCGTTTTGCTGTGCTGAAAACGTGGCTAGAGCCTGTTGCCCAATATGGTTATGCATCGTCCGGAAGAGTGAAACTTGCGACTGTTGGTATAATGAGACGGAGTTGCCTTCTACAACGACCGGGCCATCGTAGTAGCGCGAGAGCAGAAGAGCTATCGTACACATGATCTTGATCTTGTAATGCCAACGCACGCTGCGCTGTCCCATACCTCTGTCACGCGCAGCCACTAGATCCGCCCATTTTTCGAATGTCCACGCATCAGGCCGGAGGTCGGTTTGTGTGATTTTCGTGTACCCAGCTGAGGTCCGCTTGACATATCCAATCCCCGTATTGCAGGTGCCAGGGTTTGCCGTTTGGACCAAGAGAGCGAAGAGCTCACTTTGCTGACCCGCTTCGTCGACTGCGACTGCAAGACGAATGCTTCCAGGATAGTATGTTCGCTGAGATTTGGCAGCGATGCATGGGCGAGCGCGATGATACTTCGCGGGATTGGTGGTACTTAAGGCGAAGGTAATAGAGCTGTCGAGACTCTGTAGTATTAACAGAACGGGTATAGACTGCGCACTGTTTGGCGTGAGGGCGATTCAGAGGCAAGTTATCTTTGGTCGTTGCGGGTTCCCCATAGCGGCCTGTAACCTCGACCTTGCGCTCTTGCGTGTTCGCCCACCTGTCGCCGGTACATTCTGCGTCTTCTGTGAGCATCAACCAAGACCGAAATGACTTTGACATCATTGCAACGCGAGTGTCTCGCTAAGACTTCAGCAGCAATACTGATTTGTAGGCTCCGTAAATGTGAGCATCATTTGCTGCATTTATGTAAGCCTTGGCTACCGGGGGGTTGAAACAATCCGCAAAGATTCTGTAGTGAGTTTTATTGTCCGCAGTCGAAGCGCACCACCAGGATTACGCTCCTCTACTGAAGGCCCTGCCATAAACGATAAGAGGGAGACAGAATGCTAAAACCCTCATCGAGGCTCTGATGCTCGCGATGCGTACGTGAAGTGACTGTATGTAGGGAACCAATGCCTGTCTGAATGCTGGTGATGCTGCAGGACCTACCAGATGAAGTCGAGAACGCTTGCATCGGAGCTAAAGTCGGGCGTACTAACTGTACTGGGTAGCTGTACTCCACTTTCATCGCTGCCCCGCCAGACGCATCAGCCTCCGTCCGCGCAGGCTTCAAATTGTGGCAGGTCTGACCTGAGCACTTAAAGGAAGCCTCTCCAGCAGTAGCGCGCGGTAGCTTCGAGTTCCTTCGTGAAGTTTGCCGCTGGACCGGCGACACCATCAAGCGAAACATCATCAACGTCATTCACACATCGACATTCGCGCATCTTGCCGCGCATCCACTACAACGACTGCGCAAAACACAACACCAAGGACAGCTATCAAGATGGCGTCCTCGCCGATAAATACGCTCACGATGCCACCGCGCTTCAACATCGAGCTTGAGCGCACCGACGCCGGCGTACCGTTCCGCGCCTCGCAGTCGCACATCCACCACACATGGGCGCGCACCTTCCACGCCCGACCGGAGCTGTACATTCGTCCTCAGTCGCTCGAGGAGATCCAGAAGGTTGTCACCCTCGCCCGCCGCATGCGCCGCCGCGTGGTTACAGTTGGATGTGGGCATTCGCCCTCAGACCTCACCTGTACCTCGGCATGGATGGTCAACCTGGACGACTACAGCAAGGTCTTGAAAGTGGACAAGGAGCGCAACACCATGACGGTGCAGTCTGGTATCCGCATGCACAGCTTGAACGAGCAGGCAAAGGAGCACGGCCTCACGATGCCAAACCTAGGCAGCATCGATGTACAGAGTCTCGCAGGCGCAATTGCCACTGCGACGCACGGCAGCTCTATGCGGCATGGACTGCTGTCTGATAGCGTGCGAAGTCTGCGCATTGTCCTTGCGAACGGTCAGGCGGTGCGCTGCTCTGCCACACAGTCTCCAGACCTGTTCCGCGCAGCACTAGTCTCTCTGGGAGGCATAGGCATCATTGCAGAAATCGAGTTCGAACTGGTACCGCATACGGATATCGAATGGATACAGACAATCCGCCCAATCGAAGACGTACTCGCAGACTGGAACAACGGCCTCTGGACTTCGAATGAGTTCGTGCGCGTATGGTGGCTGCCTTACATGAAGCGCGCCATCGTCTGGCAAGCCTCCACCACCAAGAAGGAACATATCAAGCCCCAGTACAACTGGTACGGCGGCAGCGTCGGCTATCACACCTACCACATTCTGCTCTGGATCAGTCAATACGTCCCCCGCTTCCTGCCATGGGTAGAATGGTTCGTCTTCGGCATGCAATACGGCTTCAAAGACGGCGCCATTATCTCCGCTGTCGAAGAGCAACGCACCGGTCTCCTCATGAACTGCTTGTACTCTCAGTTCGTCAACGAATGGTCTATTCCCCTTCAGCACGGCCCCGAAGCCTTGACCCGCCTAACCAACTGGCTGCACGGCGACGAAGTTTCCTCCGGCATACCCTTTACCTCTAAGGGCCTGTACGTACACTCACCCATCGAAGTTCGCGTCGCCAACACCACCAATCGCAAATCCCCTCGCCCCTTCCTCGACACAACCTATGAAGACTCACCGACACTGTATCTCAACGCCACACTCTACCGCCCGTACAACCAAGACCCGCCCTGCCGCGAGCGCTACTACCAGGCCTTCGAGCACCTGATGAAAGAATACAACGGTCGTCCCCACTGGGCTAAGAACTTCCAGTCTGTCGATCACGCGTACCTGAACCAAGCTTACGGCAATGACCTGAGCGAATGGACACGCGTCCGCAATGAGGTAGATCCCGAGGGCATGTTCCTTGGTGCGTGGCATCGCAGGACGCTGCTGCCGAGTAAGACGGAGATGCCCGTGTTCCCGCTCGAGGAGAAGGAAGTCGTGCGCCGCGATCGTAGGACTGGTGGACAGGACTGGATTGGTGAGCAGGCAAGGTGGTGGGACGGCGGTGTCGACGTGTTTGAGAAGACAAATCCTGACTCTGAGGACCACAGCGAGAGTGGAGAGTCTTTTGACTTGATGGCTGGTGCTGAGGCGGAGAGCTCGGTATTGCTGGAGAGTCTGAGGGATGAGATGACGACGCAGGAGGTTCATGAGAGGAGCAGTCATACCGAGACCGCAACATTACTGGAGTCGATGAGCGAGTTCGTAAGGACGGATGAGAGGCTGACTGAGGAAAGACAAGAGATCGAGCACTTTATCAAGGAAGGAGACGACGGGAGCGGTAATTTTAACAAGATGTAAATATGCTACGAGCGAAACGACAGCAATCCTCACTCCATATCTGTAAGAAAGGGCATAAGCCCAGAATTGAAGAACGAAAGAGGCTTTGGGCACTGGTGATTTGAAAGTGCAATTATGCTTACTGAGCCAAGGTATCTCAGCGTCTAGTCAGGTCCAAGTCGAACTCTCTAGCTTCTGTCTGCACAGCGTCCGCCTCCATAAGCCAGCGTTCGCCAATATGCTTTACTTGGTCCTGACTCAGTGCGCCACACCGCTGTAGTTCGAGCATCGCTGGCAAATCCAGTCGAACATGGATGCCGCTGCGAACTGTGTCACAAGATGGATCGCATGAGCCTGGTGTAGCCAAAAGCGGATTGACTTCGTCGTCTTCGAACGGGTCCGAGCTGTCTTCATCTAGCTCTTCGGAGTCTGAGTCGTCGAGATCTGATCCACCGAGCTCCGATCCATCGAAGTCTGATTCATCGAGCTCTGATGCCGCCGACTCTGAATCTTCCGATATTGAATCGGCTTGAGTGGAGTCCTCGAAGAAGGAAGGTTGTTTGCTTGGGACTGGCCAGGATAAGTCATCGAGTCCCGGGGCAACTGTGTCTGGATTTGCAAAGAAGGCGAACCCGATTGGAGTGTACGATACGAGCGAGCTCTTAGTTTGAAACTTCCTCACGACTAACCCACTGTTGTGATTATTAAAGCCGCCGAACCGCCAGATCTGTATGATGCCTGGTCCTCCATAGCCGCCATGCTTCCAGAGTTGATAAGTTGTCGAAGGTTCAGCAATGATAATGCCGCGAAGCCCACACGTGCCTATGAAAGCGGTGTAGTCGCCGCCACTTCCGAGGTAATCTTGGTCTTGAGCAGACTCAGTCGTCTTACTTGCCGACGACCAGGGGTTCCGATCAAAACTCTGCGAAAAGGTGCTGCGAAAGTCGACGGCCTTTTTGCACGGAGAGGCTCTACTCTGAGGCTCAGCAGGCGGATGTTTGGCAGGAGTCCTCAGTAGTTCCTTGAGCATGTGTTCGATCGAATGGTCGATCATGTGCTGATCGCGCTCTCTTTCTGGCCAGCCGCTCTTGAATCGCCATGAACAGCGCTCTGGCTCTTCCACCAAAGGCTTTCCTCTCTGCTTAAGTAAAGCTCGCCTCCGACGATTGAGGTGCATGCGTGCTCGATTTCTGCGGGAGATACCCAGCTCGTTGCGATAGTCTGAATGCCGTTTAAATTTCCGTATCCGCCACATGGCGCGCAGACGTCTCCTTTCGCCTATGCTGAATTCGCTCTTGAGTCGTTCGCGTCTATCGTTGGATGTTTGGATCGCGATCACATCACTCACCCAATGGAGCGGAGCTGTGACAGATGAACTTCCCAGCATGGCGTACATGTGTGACTGCAGTCTTCTCGGACTATCGCGTACCACTCGCCCTAGATGGAAGGTCGACACCTTCAGCAACTTGCGTAGGTAGTAATAATCAGCCAACAACTGTGTTTGCTTGATGCCAGTGTCTCTTTCGAAACGCAACACGTCGAGCAAAACGTCAGCCTTAGTCTTGGAGTAATCAGCCTTAATGTAGGTGTTCGACTTTGCGGCTGCGGAAGCTAACCCCAGGAATCCATAGATTTGATCGAGTGTCTCGGTGGCTTGCGCAAAGCTGAACGTCCGTATGAGCTCACACACCTGGAACGCATCGACTCCAGCACGGCCAGACAGTGCTGCTCTTGTGAGCCACATCTTTCGGTGCAAAAGTACTGTGTAGGCGTTTTGATGACTCCTTAACTTGGTGAGTACATTGGTCGGCCAGGGTTGATCGAAGTTGTCTCCGCCGCATGTGAAGCTGCCATACCAAATGTGTACAGTCCGTGGCAGGACGAACTCCTGTACAATCCATACCCGAGACCAATATTGTCCCTTGAGTAGCTTGTCAATGGCATCGCAAAGCTTGGTCGAGTCGCGCTCATCAACATCCAGCTTAGTTCCATGTGCAATCTTGTCGTCGCCGGCAGGTTCTCCTAGCCAGGTAATGACAGCTCGTGCTCGCGAGTATATCCTGCGCATCAACGATACTTGATGGTTTCGTTCTCGTAATATCGCCTGGTCTATGCAGATAGCATCAACCCAAAGCCAGGTATCGGTGTACGCACGTCTTTTCGAGTACCGGTGGAGAAAGTCCCAGAGGTTTTTGCCGACCTGCATGCTAGCTCCATTGCATAATATGTTCTTGGATCTTGTACCGGAAGGATCCCATTTGTAAGATAGAGCAATAAATCGGGGCCTGTCATCCAGACTGACGTGCGAGATTTGACATTGGATCGGTGCGTGTCCTCTAGCTGGCAACACTTTGAGGAGCCTGATGTAGCTCTTCGTCATATCCAGAGGTCGATGGCTGAAGGCCGGATATGTACCGATGCTACTGTCGCGCTCGCCCTTTCGATGAGCCATTGCGAGGCTGATAGTGTTTATCTTCTGTGGGTCGAGAGGCCAGTTTTGATGCGGGCCATGTACGAGCGCAATATAGAATAGCGATGCGGAATCTCTCAAATGGGCGAGCTATACACTCTGGAGGTGTGGGGATCAGAGTGCTTAAATGCAGTCCGTGATAGTGAAGCACAGCCTAAGGCAACCCACCGTCAAAGGGGCAGTGCAAGCTCCAGTACCCCAGCCACCGTCATACCTAGCAACGAACATGCCAACAGTGAAACCCCAACGATGAAGAAAAGCGTTCCCACCGAGGTCGTTCGTGCGATGGGATGTCGTGATTTGATAACTTTCGAACCCGTAGCAGCTTAATCAAGTACGCGTTAGGATTTATGGAATGCCCCATCGAAGAAGCTGAAAGCATATCAAAGGAACATAATGTGCTGCTCGATGAACCCATGTCAACTGCGCGTCGGTATAGATGCGTCGCTTGTTCTGTTGCAATACTGCGTGCGAAAAGGTGACATTGGTAGTTGTGCCCCGCGCTTCAACGCAGGCACGTCCCACGCGTTGTCTGGCGCACGCGCCTCACCAGCTACGACAAACGCGACCTTTCCGACACCAGCATGCCTCCCTCATCGTAAGTTACTCTTAGTGCAGCCTCTTCTTGAGATCTATGGATATTCAAATCAACCTATGAGCTCGATGGATCCCAGTGTAGCAAAGGTGACTCACCAGACAACACCACGCGCGGGGACAGCTCCAACAGCCACCGCCTGCAGTCATGCAGCCTCCTGCATCCAGCACTGATTCCACAACCAGTAGCATCGCGAATGAAAAGCCCTGTCCAGACCGGTCAAGGTCTATTGGAATCAAATTGAATCATGGCGCTCAACAGCCAACCAGATATGCGAGGTGCGACGGGGCGCGGCTGGATTTTGGGGGCTGAGATCGATTTCCTCGGTGTGCTGACACCTTTTCGAGAGAGCCTGGGAGTCGATAAATGGGCGCGTGGCCGGCTCAGCGTCTGTCTCATAACAACGCAATCTCCAAGATCCATATGGGACCGCGGTCGCTGCGAATTACTCTACCTTACGAGTGCTCACGCAGCGAGTGACGTTCATATCAGACTGCAAGCCAGGGATCTACACCATGGGCCGCGCGCAAAATGATGCGCAGTGGACCTTTGACACCGACAAAGATCTTGTAGAAGTTTGGCCGGAAGTCATTCGAAAGTATGAGGAGATCACCAAGGAGAAGCTCGACTCGAATACTTCACTCGCAGACTTCCAAAAGCAGATCGAAAAAGGCATCGAGCGCTCCGTTACAAGGAGTCATCAACACACTCGTAAAGTTCTCAACAACATCGGTCTCTGTCTTGAGACCTTTGGAAGCATCATTGCACAAGGTGCCAGCATCGTCTTCGGCCCAGCCTCGCAATGTTGGAATGCCATCACCTTTGTAATCCAGGCGGGAAGAAAGTTCAACGAAATACTGGAGGGATTTGTGGTGTTGATGGAACGTTCGGCAGTGTTCCTGACGCGTCTGAACTTCTACCTGAAGCAAGAGTGCGGACAGGATGGATCTCGCCTACCAAAGCACCTCCGCAAGGATGCATACGACATACTCACTCACTTTCTGGGTGTCCTTGCATCTTCCTATGCCTTGGCTACGAACAAAAGGGAGAGATGGAAGCTCATGGTGGGAGTCGTGCTGTTCAACTCAGACGCTGGTGTCGCAACCTCGCTTAGTCTGATGGAAGAGCGTGTTGCTGACTTCACCAATGCTTCAATTGATCAGATTGCCGCGGACGTTAAAGGCCTTGCGCTCTACCTTCGGAAGTCTGATGAGGAGAGGAATCGCCACTATTCCGAGATCCAGGGGTATGTTCAGGCCCAGTACAAGGTCACCGAACAGGTTTTGGAATACACACAAGAGATCAAGGCAACTGTGGACGGCCGCGCCACCAAGGATCAACACAGGGACGACAAGATCACGATTGCGAAGAATCTCGCGGTAAGAAAGGTGGTGGAAGAAGAGTCCTGGGACAAGCAGCACAGAGATATATGCAAGGCCCATGTCGATGGCACCGGAAAATGGATTGAGCAAGACGAATCTTTTGTCCAGTGGAGTGATATCAACAATCACACTACAAGAGTGTTTGTCTTGAAGGCCGATCCTGGTTACGGAAAAACGCATGTTTCCAGCCATGTCATCTCGCATCTGAACGAGAGATATCGGGCTGGCTCCGTTTCAAGTCCCGTCTTTGTGGCCTACTATTACTATCGTGACGACAAAGACGAGTCACTCGAACGATGTATTGGATCGATCATCTACCAGTTCGCAGCTGCAGACGTTGGGTACGCGACGGCGGTAGCAAATGCTTGCGGTCGGTCCTCGAATGTGGCGACCGCTCGGGATCGATGGACACATCTCGTAATGGGGTTATCGGCCTTTATGAAAGGAACGTACTTCATCTGTATCGATGGGTTCGACAGTCGGGGCCAGCTTGATCAAGAAGAAGCAACGATTTCCGCTATAACGCAACGGGCACTGGAGAGAGCTAATGCCTCTGGGGTCACCATACGCCTTCTTCTCTCAGGTACTGCGGAGACACTTTCAAGGATCCCGCAACTTGCAGAAGGCGTTCGTACTGTTAGTTTGGGACCGGTTGACAGCCGCACGCCAGATCCTATCAACAGCTCCAGTCGTCACGAATCATCCCCGACGAAGCCGTTCCCAAACGAGAGCGACTTGGAAGCAGTGACAAGATCACGTGTGGCACAACTTTGCAAAGCTGAACCGGACTTGAAAGAACTCCTTGGAGAAGCGAACATCAAGCTGCTGATTGAAGGCATCCGTGGGAACTACAATCATCTGGAGTCCAAAATCATTGATATCAAGTCCTGCGAGACGGAAGAACAGGTCCAAGATATCATCAACAACACAAGCACTGACATGGAAACGTCCGAGAGGAATAATTTGAAAGCTCTTGATGCTTCGTTGAGACCGGGCCAGGTCAGAAGATTGAACGAACTTCTAGTATGGGTTGCTGGTGTACGTTACGGCGTTACAGTCAAGTTCTGCCAGAGCGCGCTGTACTTCACCTTCCGAGAAAACCTGCGATTAGAGTCTGAGATTCGCAACACTTATCAGGCCTTACTGAAGATCAGGTCGGATGGCGTAATCACTTTCAAATCTGATGAGATTCGGAACATCTTGACCGAAGGTGCGGCGCAAGACCTCGAAGCTTCTACGGAAGGTTCGCAACAAGAAGAGATCAGTCTAGCCGAGATCTCTCTCTGCCGTCGATTCATCAGAAATGCTTGCCACTCGCTGGACTACTCGAGATTCAAATTTGATGAGTTCTTCGATGCCATGGCACACAAGACTCATCTTCATCTTGGCGATGAGAACGTTCTTAATCTCTCATTACTCAGCACCTGTGTCGGTGTGCTTTGTGAGCCGGGTCATGATAAGAACCTTCAAGAGCTGCGCGAGTATGCGTCCATCTGGTTTTACGAACATCTCAAGACGCTTGTCGAGAATCTTGACTCATTTGAGCCCAACCGGCAGTCTTTGAGCGATGTTGGACGGAGAGTGGTCGACTTGTTCTATGAGCCTGAACTGATTGACGCGTGGTTTCTCGAGAAGAGTCTTGGTCTGCTGAAGTATGATTGGCTCGAAAAAGACGACTTCATCGATCCCTTGAAGAGATTCTTGAGAAACCCTCATGTAGCAAAGGGCTATGCGAAAGATGCCAAAAAAGCTGAGTGGGTCAAGACAGTCCTCTCGGATTCAGCTTCCAAGGTCTCGATCCTTGAGCGAGTCGCAGCGCGCCTAGCATATCGATGGTTCAGTGCTGAGGTCGGACCAGAACCGGAAGTCCTTCTGATACCGTACGGTATCGTGGCCAAGGTCAGTTCCCTTCTCCTTCAGTTGTAAGCAGTTGGCTAACTTTTGTGGACAGATCGCTGGCAAAGATTTCGAGGAAGGTGAGCCTGTGTCTCTTCAGGAGATCGACGACTTCATCAAGTGGGCCAAGGCACAACCATTCGAGATTGCCGACCACATCTTTGCCTTCAGGAAGGGCGCAACCTACTACGCCTTTGAACATGACCAGGAAGCTGTCAAGGCGTACGAAGAAGCTCAGCAACATCCTCAAGCGGTCTGGAGTGTCAACTACGGTCTGCTGATCGCTTACGAGCGCTTGAAAGATTATCCCGCAGCGCTCAAGTACATACAAAAGTTGAAGACGCTGAGTGATCAATTTCTTGCGACTGATAAGAAATTCAAGACTGTGTGGTGGGACGTTCTACTGTCAGAGGGTAATTGCTACAGGAGATGCCAAAATTGCGAGCCGGCCGCTGAGTGTTTCCGTGCTATTCTGGACCAGAAGGTGGACGATGAGCTCTGGCCAGGGCGGGTGCATACCGAAGCGCTCTCTGCACTATTCACAACTTGGGCTGAGATGAAGAACTACCGCTCAATCATTGACCACGTGCGAAGTTGGAGAGATACCAAAGACAAGACACGCGATGCGAGCTATTGGTTCCAGAAAACAATTTGGGCAGAGAAGGTTCATGGGTGTATCATTGCAGCAGCCAAGCGTAATGAAGCCATCGATGATGTCTGTTCCCTGTATCAGGAAGTCATCGATAAGCTTCCGTCGAGTATCCCTGCGCCCAGCGAAGAGGAGAACGGACCAGATCCGAGCGTCAAAGGACAGCTGCAGTACTTCCAAGCAGCACTTCGATTTCACGGAAGTCGAGTCGACCAGAAACAAGACCATGGCATACAGGCTTGGGAAGATATTGTCCAAAGATCCGAGGAACCAACATCCTTCTGGTGGGCGGCAATGGACGCTACTCGTAGATTGGCTCCCGCTCTTCTCGACAAGGCTCTTGTCAATGTGACATCACCACTACCCGATATTTCCAAGAGCTATGACAGCAGGTTGATGATGTTGGCGAAGATGAACAACACCGTGATTCGCTACGTCCGGCAGGGTCAGAAGGATCCTCGACTCTGCGTCATCAGATTGCAACACCTCAAGGACAACTCCGAGTCTGCTTTTACAGAGGCGCGCGACCGATTGATCAGTGTCTTCGACAACTGGCCCAACGATGAGAACGACGACTCTGTAGAGCTGCGCATCAAAAATCTGGCTCAAACTTTGACAGTCCTTGACAGAGACACAGACGCAGTCGCAGCATGGCAAATGACTAAGCCGCGCAAGCAGCGAGCTGCTTCCACGGTCGACGTTGCCTCTAGTAAGGATACAGACTCTACAAAGTCGGATTCGTACTCCACTCAACTCGACTCAACTCCTGCGGTCGCTGTTGGCAAAACGGAAGATGATCAGAAAACACCCACCTCGGCAACAGTCATGCCCAGGGCCTACATCTCACAATACTTTTGTGATGCAGCTTGTGGCACGACATGGAAAACTATGTTGGCTGATTGCTATGTATGCAAGCACTGCCTCTGCGTTCAACTTTGTTCCGGCTGCTACAAAAAGTTGCAAGACGATGATCTTGATCCATTGATTTGCAACAAGAACCACCAAATGCTTTACCTTCCGGCTTTCGATCAAGCTGCGTGGCACAATTTGCCGCCAGATGCGGTCATTCTCGACAGAAAGCCTGCAAGTCGCGCGGAATGGCTCAACGGGATCAAAGATGAGTTCAAGGTGCAACAGGAGCAGATTGACGTGCTGAAGATTGAGAGAGTAAGAGAGATCACCTCATGGACCAGCATGGCTGTGATGTGGCGCAGATGGCGAAACAGGGTACTGAAGAACAGGCCAAAAGAAACACCCGTGGCGCCTACGATACGCCGGGTCCAGACGGCGAAGTAGACGATGTAGTTTCTATCCGAGAAGAGATGAAAGATCTGGTGAGTAGATCATGCTGGCTGAAGCCCTCCCAGCGGTCGTGCCATCCCAGTACCGTCGAGACATGGGCCTCTTCTTTGGATGTATGCAACTTGCGGGAAGACGTCTACTCCAGCGCTTAGCCATCCATATTGATACTGCTAGGCCAGGCTGCAAAATCAAAAATCACGTGGTTCCAACTTCTGCTAAAACAACGCCACAATGCCAATCATTGATCTCTCCCACGTCACCCACGTAACTATTGATCCGCCGGTACGTTACTTGAACATGGTTGCGCGAACGGGAACCCTTCTTTTCAACGGCCTATGTTGCATTTGACAGTGAGGTTCAACCTCATCCTACATAGTTCTGAATGTGCACTGAGCATCTATGCTGCATCGTAGGTCTGTTCTGCTTCCGGGATTACAGATCCGCATCATCCTCATCTGGTAACGGCATATGACCTAAATTCTCAACCATGTTGTAAAAGGCATGATCGACATCCGCCGGATACAGTCCCGGCAAGCCAGTCCCCTGTGATACTTTCCCCTCCAGCGCGTCAACCTCACAGACCATATGGCCCGCAGTCTGCCAATATCCCAATCCGCTCGCAATCGGCAGCGCTTTCTTGGACCCCGGCACTGCGCTCGCTGCTGTATCCCAATTAAAATATGTTTTGCATCCCACGCAAAACATCGAAGGGCATCCTCCATCCTTCTCGATTACTAGCTGACAGTTGGGACACCGCTTGCCGTCCTTAGACTGCATGAGTACCAGTGTCTCTTTCTCTGATTCGCTCATCTGTGCAGTAAGAGCCGTAGATTTGACTTCAGCGCAGGTCTGATCTGCATGCCAGGGCGTAAGACAAGTTGCGCACGAGCGCGCTTTACAGGATGATATCGGGCATTCGACTTGCGGGTACCCGGGCGTAGTAGGATCGAGGATGCCCTCGAAAGAACAGTCCGGGGCGAGACAGATGAACAGGTCCGTGTCTGCCCGCCAGTGCTCGAAGGACGCGAGATTGAATGCTTCGAGCTTGGAGGTGGGGAAGTATTTGAGTACCATCTCCCATGGCCACTCCTCTGAACATCCGGGCTCCAGACAGCCGGAACCAACGCGACGGGCTCCTAGTGTGTCGAGGCGTGCTGCCATGGTGGCGCCGATGCAGGTCTTGCAGACAGGGTCGACGTTTCGCCGGTAAGGGCTACGGGCGAGATGTGGGATGCATGGCCGTGGTACATCGAGAGTTATTCCAAATGAGCGCTTGGGCGGCACCCAGCGGACGAAGTTCTCCCGGGGAAGGCAAGAGATGCATATGCGGCATGTGAAGTGCGTCGATAGTGGAGCACGAGGCTTCGGGTTCTTGCTAGGCTTGCGCTTTGGAGCCCAGGGGTCAAGACGGCTGCGCCGCGGTTTAGTTTTTGCTACTCTGCCAGATGTGGCTGCCGGTATTACTTGTGCGATTACTCTAGTGTGAGAACGAAGGACCCGTGTTGTGGTTGGGGCAGAAGGTGGATCTGTACTTTGGTTGGCGCTCGGCCTTCTGCGCTGGTATGGAAAGCGTGCCATAGTTCTGGTGACTATGGGAGTATGTCGAGGTTATAAAGATTACACGTGTGACTTAAGCTCGCACGTGCGTGATGGTCGCAAGCTGAAGCTTCCAGGATTGGCAGCGAAGGTGAGGAACCAAGGATGAAAGGCCCAATGGACGTGTACTTAACCTGCAAGCTCAGCGGAACGTGACTCAAGGAAGCTTCTGTCTGACGATGCGGCTGAGCGAGTTGAGGGCGAACGAAGAGATGTCTTTCAGGCTGAGCCAGTTACGATGCTTGATCCTGCATCAGGCAGAAGCGAGCAGGCTGCAAGTACACCCACCTGTAAGGCTGCAACGCGGGGTTGCAACTACACGTACCGATGATTTTGCTTCCCGAGACGCCATTGGACATATTCCAATATCATCTATAGGATTTGCAGCTGAGCTTGGCCTTAACTGCTATTGATCGTGTTGACAGCCCATTGCGCTGTATGCAATTAAGAGGTAGCCGCAACGGCAAACGTAGTTACGCGGCTACTGCACACCATGTAAGCTCGAGCAGAGGGTAGCATTGACGACGACTGTGCAGCTCCATGATGGGTCCAACCATCGGTGATGCTTGCTTGCTCGTGGTGTTGTCCCCATCAGGACCCACGCTAGACAAGGGTCCTCCACACCGCCCATCCACTAGCGGGCAGAAAAGTTCATTGACTGCGCATTTCGACTTGCGCATTTGCGCCTTCTTAGTCCTCAAATCTCTCAGTCCCACGCGAATCATGGCGCCCAAAGACGACGATTTCGTATTCACCATCGACGACGACGACGTTGTGTCCGACGATGGCGGTGCCGAAGACCTCCAGGAAGTCGCCAAATTAGCGGGCAAAGGCCAGAAGCGCAAATACACCGAGGATCCCGATCTGTATGTTCAGCCCAAGGGCATGAGCTCCAAGAAAGCCAAGAAGGAAAAGAAGAAGGGCAAGAAGGGGAAGGCGCCAACGCCAGAACCAGGAGAAGAGGAGCCTGAAATGATCAAGCCCGGAGAGGATGTTGATGGCAACGACGATATTGCTTCGGATTTCGAGTTCGCGGTCGGCGACATCGACACCGGTGTTGTTGAAGACTTTGATGGCTGGGGCCTGAGCGCTGAGAAGCAGGAAGCTGCTGCGCGTACCTCAACAGCTGTGGATGTGGACGAGATCATTGAACGAAGAAGGAACAAGAAAAACAATGCGGCTACACGCGCGAAGGAAGAAGCTGCTGAGTCTGATGCAGAAGAGGAGGGTGATTTCACAGGCTTCGGAAACGACGACGAGCTGCTGGCCGAGGATGGGTTTGGCATGGGTGCCGGGACTGACAGCGAGGAGGACGTCGACGACCAATCAGAGGACGAGGCCAGCGCCGGCGATGACGATGAAGACGAGAAAGACGAGCTTCAAGAGGATGATGACGACTCTGACGCCTCGAGCGCTGCGTCAGAAGTACAACACCCCGACGACGTACCCTCCGAAAACGAAGACGACGATGTGAGCGATAAGGAGGATGCAGAAGAGGCCAAGAAGGCAGCGGCTTTCTTCGCGCCTGAAGAGAGCGTGCAGACTAAGAAGGGTAAGAAGGGTGGCAAGCTCTCAGGCTCCTTCCAGTCTATGTCGTTGTCCAGGCCCATTCTTCGTGGTCTGGCGGCCGTAGGCTTCACTGAGCCTACCCCTATCCAACTGAAGACTATCCCAATCGCCGTCGCCGGTAGAGATCTGGTTGGAGGAGCTGAGACTGGTTCCGGTAAAACAGCCGCCTTCCTGATTCCTATCCTTGAGCGCCTCCTCTACCGACCGAAGAAGGTTCCCACAACGCGCGTAGCCATTCTCATGCCCACTCGTGAGCTGGCTGTACAATGTTACAACGTCGCAACGAAGATCGCGTCATTCACCGATATCACCTTTGCGCAGATGGTCGGTGGTTTCTCTATGCGTGAGCAGGAAGCTGTCCTTAAGACAAGACCAGACGTAGTCATTGCCACACCCGGTCGTTTTATCGATCACATGACAAACTCTGCATCCTTCCAGGTTGAGCACCTCGAAATCCTTGTCCTTGACGAGGCTGATCGTATGCTCGAAGAGGGTTTCGAGAGCCAGCTGAACGAGATCCTCACAACTATCCCCAAATCGCGACAGACCATGCTGTTCTCTGCCACGATGACCAGCTCAGTCGACAAGTTGGTCCGTGTTGGCATGGACAAGCCTGTACGATTGATGGTTGATGCGAAGAAGCAGACTGTCAAGGGTCTCACACAGGAGTTCATCCGTCTAAGGTTAGGCAAGGAGGATAGACGCCTGGCTTACCTTATGTACCTTTGTGACAAGGTCTACACCGAGCGCGTCATCATCTTCTTCAGGCAGAAAAAAGAGGCGCACAGAGTCAGAGTGGTGTTCGCGCTTTGCGGCAAGAAGGCGAGTGAGTTGCACGGCAACATGAGCCAAGAACAGGTGAGATTTCGAACCCGATTACATACACAAAGACCAAAGACTGACAATAGCACAGCGTATCCAAGCTGTTGAGGCCTTCCGTTCAGGAGCATCCTCTTATCTCCTCGCCACTGACGTCGCCTCCCGTGGTCTCGATATCAAGAACGTCGCAACAGTCATCAACTACGAAGCCCCTCAAAGCCACGAGATCTACCTGCATCGTGTCGGTCGTACTGCCCGTGCTGGACGAAGTGGTCGCGCATGCACGCTCGCCGCTGAGCCCGACCGCAAGATTGTCAAGCAAGCTGTCAAGACGAGCCGCGAACAGGGTGCCAAGGTCGTCAGTCGACAAGTACCCGCCGAAGAGGCAGACAAGTGGATCAAGAAGATCAAGGACCTCGAGGATGAGATTGAAGATGTTCTGAAAGAAGAGAAGGAGGAGCGCGTCCTCAGCATAACAGAACGTGACCTCAAGCGTGGAGAGAACTTGATCATGCACGAAGATGAGATCAAGTCAAGACCAAAGCGCACATGGTTCGAGACGGAGAAGGAGAAGGCTGCAGAGAGGGAGAAGGGTGCGCAGGCACTCAACAATACTGCAGGTGGCTCAATCAAGAAGAAGCAGAAGCTCAGTCACAAGGACAAGAAGAAGCTCGAGGCCAAGGATGACCGTACGGAAGGCAAGCAGTGGAAGAAGGGCAAAGCAGACCGAGGCATGACAACAGCGAAGTCGAAGGAGAAGGCGGCTCACATCAAAGCGAAGACGAAGAAGGCTGTGCACGGCAAGAGGAAGTTGTAAGAATTCTGAAGCGTGGAGGCAGTCAAAGTGTCGAGATTTTGGGCCAACCAGAGCGCGGCGGACATTAGGTACCGGCTAGGTCATAGCACAGGCGGTTATAGTTGATGATCTGCAGCATGACAGCTCGTGTACGACGACCAATGTACAAAGTTCATTTCTCATTTCGCTCGTGCCATATGGACGAATGCAGCCTACCTGTCGTCAGCTTTGCCAGCAGATACGTAATGTCAGCGGAGCGAGCAATCTGCCAAGAAAGCCCCTTTTGAGCCTAGCCGCGTAGCCGGATCGAAGCGGAGCGGACGAAAGCTATTGAAGTTTCTCAGATCTAGTCCCAGGCATCACTTCTCACTTTTTGTTGCTCTTGCCTGCTTGACACGTCGCTCCTTCCTCATACCAGCGCTGTTCACCTTCACCAGCGACCCCGCGATCACGACCGAGCCCCCTGTCCATACCGAGTGGAGCTAGAGCTTCGATAACGCTTATCGGCCTCCGACTTTAACAACTTTCTGTCTCACCAGGGCAGTCGCAAGCACCACAAGTCGCGTGTCGTCTCTGCGCAAGTGAGATAGTCTGCACGCGACCACACAATACAATGGCCACTTCACAGCAGCCCATCAACGGCAATGGCGCGGCGGTGCGCCCTGCACATGAGGAGGACGAGGAGGAGAACATCTTCTTGTTCGTCCCCAACCTGATCGGTCGGTCTTTCCTTCCACGAACATGACCAATGGAGTTGTTTACTGATGACTCTAGGTTACGGCCGTGTCCTACTCGCACTCGGCTCGCTCTACTACATGCCCCTCCACCCGCGCACCTGCACAGCGCTTTACACCGTGTCATGCCTCCTTGACGCGCTTGACGGCTACGCAGCCCGCGCCTACGAGCAAAGCACCAAGTTTGGTGCCGTGCTGGACATGGTCACCGATCGCTGTACAACCTCCTGCCTGCTTGTCTTCCTTGCTCAAGCCTTTCCCCGCTGGAGCATCGTCTTCCAAAGCCTGATCTCGCTTGATCTGGCCAGCCACTACATGCACATGTACGCGACGCTGAGTATGGGTGGCAGCTCGAAGAGCCATAAGGACGTGTCAGCGAGCCGCAGCTGGATTCTGAGGCAGTACTATTCCAACAAGGTATGCGCCAACACCTTTAGCATCCTCGTGATCATCTGCATGGAATTCGTTCGCTGACTACCAATTGTAGTGGGTTCTCTTCACTTTCTGCGCGTTGAACGAAGCCTTCTTCATCGCTCTGTACCTGCTCTCTTTCTCCTCGCCTTACCTGAGTCCCACGCTCTTCGCCGATGCCGCGAACCCCTCTTCACTCACGCCTGGAACACCAGCTGCGCCGAAGCCTAGCATGTTCTTCCCCTCGCCCTTCTCCGCGGGCGCTATGGAGGCCGCGCGCGCAAACAAGATGGACTCAACCGTGCCTTGGATCTGCGCCATCATCAGCTTCCCCATCATGTTCGGAAAGCAGGTCATAAACGTCATTCAGATGAGGAAAGCCGCTTTGTGGCTTGCGGAAGGCGACCGAGCGGCGCGGAAGGCTGCAGGTTTGCCTAGGAAGGAATCCAAGAAGACTCAGTAGAAGGGCTGCTTGAGGTCAGGCGGTCTGCAAGCAGCACTCTCATTCTGCGAGGTTCGACTGCTCAAGAATACGTTGTGTAATCACACGAGCATGTCTTGAAGCACAGTGTCTCTGTGTGTGTACAGACAGCGAGGCCTGCAACTCTTCTCCAACGGGCTGAGCAATGGCTCGGCTCACCGTTGATCGACTTTCTTCGTTGATCTCGATTTTCGATTCTCATTTCTCGTACTTACTCTCGATATTTGACGGGATGCTATTCACTCTGCTCGGCGAGGTTTTAGCCGCTTCTTTCGTTCTACCACAAGACTAGGGAAGGCATATAGCCACGAGGATACGGGAAGCACACTGTAGGTGCTTCCCATATAGTAATACAAAGTTCAAAACACCGTTCTTTTGGGATATCCACTGTGAGAGTACAAGATGGGGCTACCTTCGAATCACAACAAGGGGGGGATCAAGCTGAAAGACGGAAATTGACAGCACACCTTCGACTCAAATGCAGAATGGTTTTAATAGGCATTGTTCAATGGATGGGCTTAGGGTCTTACATAAGCGTGCACGTGCCCAACGATGACGATCATCATCGGGCCAACTTTATGCAGCTGCGCGATCAACACTCCCACGCGACAACACTGCTTTCGTGCCACTACAACGTCGTGCGTTCTTTTGATCTTTTCTGTTACCTTGCGTTCTCGTTTGAACCTGTCCACCGTCGACCTTCCCACTTCTCCGTCTCAACAGACACCTCCTAGACTTCCGACCGAGCCGCTGAACTACTAGCTTCCCCGTACTCACCTACTCATCGGCCTTACACATCGACCAACATGGCGCCTTCACGATCACAAACCTCCCTCCTTTCGCTCCTCGCAGCCACTTCTTTGCTACCTCTTCAAGCATGGGCATCCTTCGAATGCAAAGACATGGGGACACAGGGCACCCACTTCAACTTTGAGAAGCTCGGCGGGCCGCATGTTGTACACTGGAAGGAGGAGGATGTAGAACACGACATGGAATACAAGTACAACTTCACACTGGATCTCTGCAAAGCTCTTAAGTCAGAGTGCCACAACGGCGCGCGAGTCTGCGGCATGCGCGAGAATGTCGACCTGTCTCAGGAGGGCAACTCGACCATCACCCCGATCGACATTGCCGGAACATACACCTCGTACAACGGACGCAACATAGATGCCAAGTACGAGCTACTGCAGAACTCAAAGTCGAATTCGGACTCAGGGCGTCAAGGGTTGAGAACTATTCTGCACGGAGGACGACTACCCTTCGACGACAAGAAGAATGGCCTTGATCAGCGCGCGATCATCGAATTTGTTTGCGACAAGGAGCGCACGGGTCTTGAGGGCGACGAGACAGACGGCGGCAAATCAGGCAACGACAAGGATGATGACAAAAAGGACGACAAGAAGGACGGAGACAAGAAGGACGCAGACAAGAAGGACGGAGACAAGAAGGACGGAGACCAGAAGGACGGAGACAAGAAGGACGGAGACCAGAAGGATGGAGACAAGAAGGAGGAGAAGCGCATTAGCAGGAGGGACGAAGGTAGCAAGGATCAGTGCGAGGACAGCGATGCCAGTCTGCGCTTCTGTGGGTACAAGGTCGAGAACCTCGAGAAGGACAAGAAGGCGCGAACTTTGAGGCTCGAGTGGCGCACCAAGTACGCGTGCGAGGATACTCCCGTGGAGAAGCCCGCGAGCTCGCACTGGGGCTTCTTTGGGTGGTTCTTCATTATGTGAGTCAAAGTCTCAACCCTATCCAGGAGCATAAGCTGACATTCATCAGTCTCTTCCTTAGCATCGCAGCCTACCTCGTCTTCGGCTCTTGGCTCAACTACAACCGCTACGGCGCTCGTGGCTGGGACCTCCTTCCTCATGGCGATACTATCCGCGACGTCCCCTACATTGCAAAGGACTTTGGGCGTAAGATCTTCCAGACTGTGCAAGGCAGCGGGAGCAGAGGTGGTTATGCTGCCGTCTGAGTCGGCATGGCTCTGATACGTGCCTAGTGGTTTTAGACGGAGTTTTGGCGAACATAGAGGCGGCGAAGGAGGGCGACAGTGTAGGATGTGGGCTCGCTTAAAACTTTGAGCTTGCAATCTATTTAGATCTTGAGCGCTGACACATCGTTAGCGCGTACAATATGTATACATTTTCTCTCCACTTGAAAGTCGGACGTGTATGGACAACAGCTAAGCTGGTGTATTTGCAAGATGCAGGACACCGATCAGAGTGACTTAGGCTTCCAGCCCATGGCTTTCAGGCACTCTGTTCAAGTGGAAGAGAACTAAAGTTACGAGATGTGCATGTAACGATGTGCTCGGTTGTCATCATGCGGCTGACGCTTCACAGTGCCCCGCTCGAGCAAGCCTCCTCAAACACTCATGCTGAAAAAGCACCTCATCTTGACATCCAGCAACGCAACTAAAGCAAGTACATCACGCTCCATCTATTAAATCTCTGTCTCACTCGATCGAGCTAGAAGATGCGAAGTTGACGTGGACTCGCGCGCCTGATTCTGCAGCATACAAAGACTTCAAGCCTAGCTGCCCAACAATGCCGCAAGACGACTACCGAAACTGGGCTAATCTCCCCAAGGCTTTGAAAGATGAGTGGATATGCTTCTACTGCTACTTCCTATGCTACGCACCTCATCACAGCACTAGCATCGAGTCTCTGAGAGCAGGCATACGGGCGGGCAGGCAATGCTGCAACGTCGTCTTGGATGCACTTTTGACTTGGGAGAAGCATACGAATCGAGCACTGCACGGTGCCCGGGTCTTCGCATGGAAGTCCGGCTGCGATAAGCATGTGTCTGATCCAAACGTGTCGTCCAGTATCGTGCTGCATTGGCCAAGCGCAAATGACGACAATGAGGAAACCGCAAAGGAGCCCGTCCTAGACGTTGTCCTGAACCTATTCGTTCGACGAGGTATGACATACCGAGACACACAGCACTTCTTCGTACAATCCATTGACACAACAGTGACAGGACAAAACGTTTGCGCGCCGGACATAGCGTCTTACTTCCCATTCCCTATGCATTACCTCCCTTCAGGCGATACATCTTCTTCACAAGCATTCGACACTATCAGAGGCTGGATGGATACGTGTGTGGCGAAGCACACCGTCTACTGTCCTGGAAAGTTGACGAAAAGGCTTCCCAAAAGGGTGCTAGAGCTCACGGATAGCCACTTTTACTTACGAGAGCTCTCGACTGTAGAGAGTATATACGCATGTCTGAGTCATTGCTGGGGCGAAGATGGTCCGGTTCTACAACTTCGAACGCACAACCTGGATGGGATGAAGAACGGTATACTTATCTCGGATCTTCCGCGAACATTCAATGAGGCTATGAGCATATGCCTGCGGCTAGGCATACGCTATATCTGGATTGACGCTCTATGTAAGTCGTGCTAGAATAGCTGATGACAAGTTCGCTGACTTCTACATGTATCGTTCAGGATGACGCAGACGACTGGAAAGATTGCGCTGCGACCATGGCCAGCGTTTACGAAAACTCGTTCATCACTATCGCAGCGACTCAATCGGCAGATAGCAACCAAGGCTGCTTTGGGACAACCAATCCACTATCGCTAGGGCTGGAGCTGAACTTGTCCAAATTGTTGATCTGTGAGCAGACAGTAGACGACTTTCCGCTGACGGACTTCGCACTCCTTCAGAAGAATGGGGATTGGCCGCTTCTCCGTCGTGCCTGGGTCTTCCAGGAACGTCGACTCTCCCCTCGGGTCTTACACTTCACCAAATCCCAGTTAGTGTGGGAGTGCCAGTCAGCTCGAAGATCAGAGGATAAGCTTTTCGACTACGATTGGTCTCCCACTGCAGGGGAAACTATCCAACGCCATCCTCTTCCCGGACCTACGCAGCATCCGTTCAAATATCCTTTCATGGACAACGATCTCGACTGGAGACGTATAGTGACGTATTATTCGCGTCTGAGTCTTACCTTTGACAAGGATCGGTTGCCAGCCATCGCTGCAATTGTGGAAAGATCCATGCGAGTACGTAGGAGCGATATATACATTGCTGGAATGTGGACAAATTCACTCCTTTATGATGCAGCTTGGTATCGGCACGAGCACAGGTGTGGTACAAAGCGGCCAATCACTTCTGCACCTACATGGTCTTGGGCGTCTATCCGAGGCGCCGTCCAATTTCACGATGTCTCGATCCTCAGCTCGGTACTCCTGCTCGGAATCGCGCATAAGATCAATGGTCCCGCACACGTTGGCGAAGTTCAGCACGCTAGCATACAGCTCAGAGGGCCAGTCTTGACTACGTCTCTCGAACTCGTTCAGGTGGCTGGCGCGTCCAGCATCCACATAAACGAGACTCTGTACAAGATCCACCCGCAGATTCCAATCATCTATCGTCGACTGAAACCAATGCTCTGGTGCTTCGAACCAGACTATGACCTAAGCACTGGAATTAAACCCGTCGACTTGAAGGCGAGATACCCAATTCTTATGCTGTGGCGCAATGAGAAGGAGCACAGATGGTTTGGCTTGGTTTTGCGGCGAGTATCTGGAAGCGACTTTGAACGACTCGGTATCTGTCATGTATCGTACAAGGATACACCCAGCCAGAGTAGGACCTGCCAGAACATGATCGACGCCCTGCCGATCGGAAGCCTGAAAATTGTATGAAGGGAACAATCTTTCGAGCATCATCAACACGAAAGCAGTCATGAATTTTGAGATTTCACGACGCAAAAGTATAGCGATGTCGGTCATTTGGGAAGCAGACGGGTACCAACAGCTGTTGAATACCAGATCGGTTCGCTCATTGTATTAATTGGAAGCATCTTTGGACTGCTACAGAGCTGTGGACACTTATGTCCATTCGCCTAGGACTGGAAAGCATGTTTCCTTCGCGCCGTTCCTTACCGATAAGGGAGCCCATGCAGTTTGGAGGCATTGAGCCAGCGCCCATGGCAGTAGGGGTGTTGAAGTTGTTGTGAAAATGCTGTTGGCTTGTATGTAGTTGTTGGTGATGTTCTGCGTCAGAAAAACATTACCTTGGGTTTGGGCGAGCTTGAAAGATGCAATCGTTTGCTTGAGCATATCATTCTCAGTCTCCTTACAGGCGAGTTGGGTATCCTTGCTGTTGAGTTTTCCGCGCTGATAGTGGGTGACGGAAGCCTCGGCGTGAAGTAAGCCTTGGTATTGATCGAGTTGGTTCACAAGGTCTTGCTGCTCGGGGCCTAGGACCCTGTGAAGCGCCTCAATCCTGCCATTGCTCTTCTCGAACTTGGCTTTGGGCTGAGCCTTGTCGCGCTCAAGCTTCTGGATCTTGTTCTGCTCGATCATCGTGCAGCTATTGTTTGTGTCAGGGTGGAGCGTCCGAGGTATGGGATAGATCAGTCAATACCTCACAGTGGCGTGCAGTGTCTGGTAGAGGAAATTGATTTGATGGGTCGAGGGTGGTGTTTCAATCCGTAGGAGGCGCGGGAAAGGGTTTATGTAGGTAATGGAGCGTTCTGCGAGGATGCGCGCGCACTCAGCATGTGCGTGAGGAGAAGGTGACTTCGGTCGCCAATGTCAGCAGCCGTTCGGCTGTTGACACGCAACCATGATTTTTCGTCTGGTACTGCACCTCATCTCGAGGGCAGGCTTGAAGAAGAAGTGCTGATCCTAGTGGCGATGTCGGTGACTGCGCAGCACATGGTAGTGAAAGAGTATGTTCAGACCCACGGTCCAGCGATGGTATCGTGCGTCGTGTTCTAGGTCTTCAAGATCGCGTCCAGTATGTCTGGACGTCTATGCGAAGGTAGGAGAAGGGTTTGTGACTATGGCATATACCGCAACTGAATCTAGGTTTGTTCGCACGTCCAAACTGCAAAATTCTTGACGACGAAGACCATCATTCATCGTCACTATTCTCGTCCTCCTCGTCTTCCTCCTCAACATCTTCGTCTGAGTCATCATACATGTCTTCGTCATCGTTGCTCGCGTCGCTTTCGACGATGATATCAGGCGGCCACTCCACGACCACGTCGTTCTCCAAGCTCTTCACGAACTTCACCATGTCTTTGCCAGAGTACTCCATCTCTGTCTCAGAATTTTCTTTGCCGCCGATATCTGTCTTGAACTTCACCGAATGACCGTTCTGCGAAAGCATGCCGACCTTGAGGTAGTTCAGATCAAGATCAGGTGTGGAGCGCAGGGCTCTGAAGAATTGCGACCAGAGGTTTGGCTTCGTGTCGTATGGACCTGGTGGGCCGGCCTCGATAGTCATGCGCCAAAGGCTGAGGCGTTTAAGCTTGAGGGCGAAACGGGTGAGCGCAGCGAGTAGGATGTCTCGGTTTACGTCAAGCTGCCCAAACTCAAGTGCCGTGAGGTGAGGAAGGCTGACTGGCGGCGGCTCTTCCAGGTTCACCCTGGTAGGTTGAGAAGGCGTAACAGGAGAGGTGGGCGATGCAGCAAGCCACTCCATAAACTTCATGTTGTCAGGGACGTGGTACTTCTGGAAGTTGAGGCGCAGGTGCGTCAAGTTTGGTGTGCAGCTCAAGAAGTGTCGGAGGGAACGACCGGATGCCGTGGTGACGGGAAGACCCCCGGAATAGGTGTGATGGGTATGCGTCGAGAGATCAGAGAGGTTGAGCGTTAGGAAGAGAGCCTTCAGGTTGTACAGCACTGGCTGCATTGCTGGGAATGTGAAGTTGGCGAGATGGAAGGCGGTATCTGGAAGACCTGCCGGTTGCTGACGGAGGAGCACCTCAATCCTCGGCGGAGTTCGTCCAGCTACACCCATTGAGTAGAGCAGGTTGGAGAAGATGTGCGACACAAAGCGCGTTTGGGAGCCTGTCCCTCGATACGATTCCCGAAGTCGCACACCAGTCTGCTGATTGACTGTCGTAGCGCCCCAGGATGCCCAATACGTCCCATCACGCTCACGCTTGGCGCAGAAGTCGCGAACATCGACGGTCTCCAGATTGATCAAGCCCTTGAAGGCCTCTGTTAACATCTCGCGGTCAATGCCGTTGTTGATCAGCGCCTGTTGATCAGCGTAGCCCTGCATATAGCTACAAGAACTTAGCTGAGTATTCTCAAGGGTATCGCATATCTATCACTACGAACCTGCTGCATGCGTCGCTGTCTCTGAAGCGGATGGGGATATCATCGTAGACATTGGTGGCGATAATCAAGTGCTTCAGCTTCTTTGAGAGGCTGACGTGTCTCGAGATGTCAAGCAAAACCTGCAATGACGGCTGAGTGAGCATGAACTGCTTCTTGATAAAGAACTCGTCTGAGAACCATTCGTAAAGCGACTTCTCGATTTGCTTGCAGGTAAGTCGCAACGCGGCAAGATCGGAGGTAGAGACGAACGAGGAGATGTATACGAGCAGCTCAAGAGGCAAAGACAGTAGGTTCGCCATCATGCCATACGATGTAGGTACGACGGGAATACAGCAACGAAGACGTGGTAATATGTGCTTCCCGGAGCTGTCGAGCTCCAGGCGGAAGGCGTGACCGCGCGCCTTAGCGCCGTTCCTGCCTGATTAGCGCGCTGCGCTTTGCCGTTTTGGCGTTGTTGCCTTGAGGCGTCCACCGCGACCTCACACCAAACATCGCCTGCATAAGAGCTGCAGACCTGGAGGTCCTCAATTGTATGTAGCTTCATCTCATTCGTCTCAACTGCTCTCTCACGCCACCCTCACCATGCCTCCCCGCAGGGCCGCCTCCAAGCCACAAGCCCAAGCTTCCCCGCTTGATGGCTACTCTATCGCTACTTCCGGTCGTTTCTCTGGAACAAGCCAGAGTGCTCTTTCGACGCGCATCACCGACCTCGGTGGTTCCGTGGCTTCGAAGGTTACAGCAGACACCAACATTCTGATCACCACCGACAAAGACTTTGAGTCCAAGTCGACCAAGGTTGCCGCTGCCATTGAAAATGATGTACCCATTGTCAGAATTGATTGGCTTGATGAGACAGAATCCTCGAACGCGAAGGCGGACGAGAAGCAGTACCTGCTCAACACGCCGGCTACCTCCGCCGTCGCCTCTGCCCCAGCAACTAACGGCAAGAAGCGCACAGCGTCTGGCTCGGCCAATGGTACACCTGCACCTAGCCAGGATGCCTCACAGAAGAAGCGCAAGACCCTTGAAGATAAGACGAAGGTCGACAATGTCAAAGTAGGCGATGGACAGAACGCGAGATCGAAGAAGATTCATGTCGAAGTCGACGAGCATTGCCAAGCACCTCACTACGAAGTGTACATTGATGATGACGGTCTCATCTGGGACGCCTCGCTCAACCAAACCAATGCCTCGAACAACAACAACAAGTTCTACAAGGTGCAGGTGAGTACACCATCAAGATATGCGGCAGGGTATCTTGACTGACAGTGAAACAGCTATTGCAGAGTCCGAATGGCTCGCACTTCCAGACATGGACCCGTTGGGGCCGTGTCGGCGAGAGAGGTCAGATGAAGATGTTGGGCAATGGCCTCCTCTCTGATGCCATCACGAACTTCGAGACTAAATTCAAAGACAAATCGGGTCTCAAGTGGGAAGATCGAGGCGCGATGCCTAAGGGCGGGAAATGTGAGTGGTGTGCTGCCTCATTATAGCCGGTGTATTGACTGCTCCTAGATGCCTATGTGGAAAAGAACTACAACCCAGACTCAGACGACGAGGATGGCGAGGATGGCACAAATGCCAATGAAGCAAATGGCTCCGATCAGAAGAGCGACCAGCCGCCTGCCGACTCCAAGCTCACCAAGCCAGTTCAGAATTTGATCGAGCTCATTTTCGATCAGAAGTACCAGCAGGATGCGTTGCATGCCATGAACTACGACGACGAGAAGATGCCATTAGGCAAGCTCAGCAAGGGCACGATCAGTCGTGGTTTCCAAGCGCTTAAAGACTTGGCCGCGCTCATTGATGCTTCGGCTAGCCATGCAGAAATCGAGCAAGTCTCCAACCTTTACTATTCCGTCATACCGCACGACTTCGGACGCAACAGGCCACCCATTATCAACGACAACCAGCTTCTCAAGAGGGAGATCGAGTTGCTAGAGAGCCTGGGCGACATGAAGGAAGCTGCGGATATGCTCAAGGCCAGCCGCAAAGACGACAGTCGTCTCAATGAGCTTGACCGCAAGTTCCAGAAGCTGGGTATGGACGAAATGGAACCGCTCAGTGCCAAGAGCTCGGAGTTTGCTGAGCTGTCTGATTACCTCACGAAGACCAAAGGTGCGACGCACAACGTCAAGTACACCGTCGAAGACATCTTCCGTATCCAACGCAAGGGCGAGTTCGAACGCTTCGACAAGAGTCCATTTGCAAAGGCTTCGGGCAATCGTCGCCTTCTCTGGCACGGCTCTCGAGTTACCAACTTTGCTGGTATCCTGGGCCAAGGTCTCCGTATTGCCCCTCCTGAAGCCCCTGCCACCGGTTATATGTTCGGTAAAGGTATCTACCTTGCTGACATGTCCAGCAAGTCTGCAAATTACTGCAACCACCGCCAATCAGGCGGCACAGCCCTTCTCTTACTCTGTGAGGCAGAGCTGGGCAATCCTGTCCACGAGCTGACAGGCGCCTCGTACAGTGCAGGTGAGGACGCCAAAGCTAAGGGCATGTGTTCCACTTGGGGCAAGGGTCAAGTAGGCCCAGGCCAGTGGAAAGATGCTGAGTGCGTTCACCCTTCTCTCGCGGGCACCCTTATGCCTGACGTCAGCAATGTTCCTGGCAATACCAACGTGCCTGGTGCTTACCTGATGTACAACGAGTACATTGCCTACGACGTTGCTCAGGTTCGCCTCCGCTACCTGCTTCGCGTCCGCATGTAGGAATGCGCCTAGACGCAGTGGCAAGACGTCCAGGTTTCGCTGCCAGTCGCACTTACTTCTCTCCATCGGTTCTGGGGCATCAAGCTGCCCATTGTTCGTTCTCCGAACTTCTTCGCGGCGTTTTGTACTGGCGCATATTGGCTTCTGTGGTGGGAAAAGCTTTCAGATCTGATGCATCTACAGCACGTCCCATCTGTATCTTTCTCGATATCGATGTCGAATCAGTTGTGGAAGCGTCTTGTAAGCATAGCATCAATACCCCGCTGTGATGATACAGCGATATTAACAATGGCCTCTTCAGAACAGTCCCAGCTCAAAGCCCATTTCTCGAGTGATATTGTCTAAAGACTTGCTGCCGTCACTTGCCCATAGTGTGTCAAGAACGCGTACGACAGCCTCATAATAGGGATAGCTGCTGAGTGAACCTCCCGAGAGCGCAACGATGCAGTCCTTGATGAATATGCGGTCAGCCTCAATTAGGACCGATGATTGTGAACTAGCGGCGACCAACGGGAAGAACAGGCTGTCCGTGGTGGCAAAGGTGCTGGGATCCAGTCTCATCCGCAGGTCCTGTAGTATATCCAGGATTTGCCGCACTGTGGATACGACAGACTTTGCGTCTGCTCGGACAGGCAAGCCTTGGTCCAGGCGCAGGTCCCGGATTCTGATCAAGCCAGCAAGCTGTGTGGCTTCCCAAAGCCGACACATTGCAGGCTCGTTAGGCTCTCCAGGCCACTGTGACAACCGTTCCTCGATGTCATGGTCTGTGGCTGAGGCAAACAAATCGAGCAGGCTACATGGCAAGGCTGTCACCTCCTCGACGCCAGCTTGACCCATACAGTGCTCGCGCCACATATGCAAATGCTGATTCTGACGACCAAGACTGTGTGTGGGTAAGTCTAGCACACCAATCAATGCGGCCAATTCCCGGGAGTCTTCGGTGGGTACTCGGAGGGCGCATCTCTGGTGGAAAATGGTGGCAATGCCGTTCAGATGTATACTGAAGGGCATGGCACGGTTCATCTGCTCTTTGTCAGCCACTCAACCCATGTTATGATCAGGCTAGCACTGACGCTTATAGTACACAACAGTATTCCTGCATACGGCGTCATCTCTTCTTTGAACTGAATTGGGTCTGACAATGCCTGTCGAAATGCATTGATACTCCGGCCATAGTATTCACCTGCATGCGCCGCATGCTTGGGGTCAAAGGTGATCTGATAGGTCAGGCTATTCAACAACATCAGCTTCGACTGAGCGCAGTAGACCAGGCTTTCACGGAATCGCCCTGGATCAGGCAGAGTCTCAGTGACGGGCTTTGCGAATAGTCTGAGGGCACCCCAATCTGCGACTATATCGTCATCAATTCTGACCTTGAGAAACATGAGGGACGATCGGGCTTACAGTCATATAGCACATCTCTCTCAAATCTTGACAATGATGTGAAGACCTCCCAGCCCAGATATTGCAACAACACTTGATCCTTCTCGTTCTCGCAGTCTCCCAACGACACGCTTGGCAACGAGATCGGGGAGACCGGGGTCTCCATCTTGACCTCCGGGCTCTTGCTCTTCGGTTTTCGTAAATGCGCATGTCGAAAGGTAACACAAGGCCTTCCCCTGATTGCCCACTTGAGCCTTACTCCATAGCCCTCACACTGTAGATTCAGGCTCCGGCAGGCCAAGCACGAGGGACGGGTTTCGTCACACTTCTTCCGCCGGGCGCGGCAAGTCCAACATCCCGTCCTTGTGCGCGTGACGCCAGATTTGGACGGCGGAGACTTGGCTTGTGGGGGCGACATGATGTTGTACGTTGTACAATGTGTGGCTGGTGAAGGAATGCGGCTGGTGTTGGCAGGAACGGGTTGGCGATCTTCTCGCGCTAGGAGCGGCGATGCCGGAGTGTGGGGTTCGGGCACTCACGACAAGGACATGTTCAAACACGATTCGAGGGGTGTTTTTTTGGATCTTTTGGATATGCTACCTCAAAGTCTCTGTCGATCTCTGCCAGAATATTGAGAAGGGCGGACTTCGTGACTGCCTTGCGCACGGGTAACCCTAGAAGGTCTCCGCTTCGGCTGCCGAGGAAGCTGACGTCACTAGCTTTTTTTCTCGTCCCATCTTCGGCATCTCCGTAAAGACTATCAATATGAGAGACCTTATTGTCATTGTCGCTTTACGGACGTTCTCCGACATCTCATGTAGCAGGTGGAACTGCAATCAGGCCTGTCAAGCGCTTCGACGTATTTTGCACGCGCTCTCCTGAAAGTCTCGGCGCCAAATCTTCTCCAAGCGTCGCCAATGCTGTCTTTCAACTTGGCGACTTACATTACGCACCCCTTCCAGCTTTCCAGGCCCTGCGGCACACGCTGCCTTGATCTTCACGACCGCTAGATGATGGCGTCTACACATCCTAAGTTTCCCGGGTCGGACGGACGCACAGCACCTGGACAGCTGCACCCTCCGCGGTGCGTTGTGTAGTGTTGCATGCTTCTCTAGCAACACTGCTGCGCCTCCTTTGAACGAGCACCGACCGGATTGTAAGATGAGACGGCCATTCATTGATGTAGACACGGCTGCCAAGGTCGCTCCCAATCTCGTAACGACTTGAGTGTTCAGCGCTGTTCCAGAGTCCCGCTGGTCGATGGTTCCCAAGAGTCGCACAGTCGCCCAGCAAATGCTGCGGCTCAGCGCCGTTACTTGGCTCACGGTCAAGGGGGTTCATAACATCACGACTTGCGCATCTGTGTTCATCCTGCTCTTGCTCTCCACACCTGTCGCTGTCAATACCCTACGCTTTACCCTCGCTTCCACCACGTCGCTCGCTCCACCCGTTGCCTGGGGCACGTTCACTACGCATGCCAGCTCCCAACATTTCGACTATTTTCTTGTGATCCCCGGGTGATCTGCAATGAAGCCTTCTACGCTATTTTACACGGCCTTGAGCCTGCTGTCGCCACTTGTTACTTCTGCTATCGAGCTCAATCCTGATGATCCAGGTACGTGCACCGACTGCAGCCACCAACTAGACTAACAACAACAGAATCAATCAAAAGCGCAGCCAAGATCATTGCAGCAGGTACAAGAGAATGGTACACCGGAGACCGAGTCGGCGACACCCCTGGCAACCTACCGGATCCCTACTACTGGTGGTTATGTGGCGCTATGTTTGGCTCTCTCATCGACTATTGGTACTACACTGGTGACGACACCTATAACTCCATCACAACACAAGCCATGGTTCACCAAATTGGCCAGCCGCAGGCTTTCATGCCACCGAATCAAACGAGTACGCTTGGTAACGACGATCAGGCGTTTTGGGGGATGACAGCGTTGTCAGCAGCGGAGAACAAGCTGCCAGACATCGAGGGTGAGATGTCGTGGTTGTCACTCGCAATTGCGGTCTTCAACACACAGGCTCCGCGTTGGAATGACAGGACATGTGGAGGTGGACTCAACTGGCAGATCTTCACATTCAATAACGGATACGATTATAAGAACACGATCTCGAACGGCGCATTCTTCAACATCGCTGCAAGGCTGGCGAAATACACGGGCAACGAGACATATGCTGAGTGGGCGGTCAAGGCGTACGAGTGGGAATTGAACGTTGGGCTCATCAGCCAAGATTTTCACTTCTACGATGGTACATCTGAGCGCAACAATTGCACCGATGTCAATCACATTCAGTGGACCTACAATGCAGGCATTCACTTGTCAGGCGCTGCAGCAATGTGGAACATCTCAGAATCAGCAGGCGACACTGTAAGCCGTAGACTCCATTCTCCTGTCGATACCATGCTTACAAGGTTGCAGACCAATTCCGCACTCTGGCGCGGCCGCCTCGAAGGCATTCTTAAGGCATCTTCGGTTTTCTTTGCCGCCGACGGCGCTCCTAACGTCATGATCGAGGTCGCCTGCGAGCGCAATGGACTATGCGACCATGACCAGCGATCTTTCAAAGCGTATCTAGCCCGCTGGATGGGCTATACAATGCTGACCGCGCCCTGGACCCGCGAAACAATCATGCCGCGCCTACGCGCCTCGGCCGTCGCCGCGGCCAAACAGTGCGGACCTGGCAAGAACGGATGTGGACTGAGATGGTGGCAGGGCGGTGTAAACGACGGCGAGGTCGGCGTAGGAGAGCAAATGAGTGCTCTGGAAACGATCCAGAATCTGCTAGTTGACCAGGTTGCAGGGCCGGTGGGCGAGCAAACTGGTGGAATTAGCAAGAACGATCCTACTGCAGGCAGCGACAGAGGAAGCTTGGTCATCGAGCACGACCCTATCACCACAGCGGATAGGGCTGGTGCGGGTATCCTGACTGCGCTTGTGCTTGCATTCCTGTTCGGTGGCGGTGCATGGTTGGTCACCGGCGATTAGGTGTAGCATCATCAGTGTTTCTTGATTCTTCAATGCATGTTCTATTCTCCGCGGCTCTCGCGTTGAGATCAATACCCCGAGCCCCTCGTGTCCGTCTCGTGAAGCCGCCCGCGGCTCCCGGCGCGCCCAGGAACCCGCGCGCGAGCGTTACAGAGCCGCAACCCTCGAACCTTGCAGATCAACCGCCCGTCGGTTTTCCCGGCAACACAGCGCCCTTTTCTCATCCAGGATGTTCATGATGAAAATCAGCCTGACATCTGCCTCGAATAGCAATCACTGCACGAGTCCTGGAATCATACAACGTCCCCGCTTTCTTGATCACCTACTTCCAATCAGCATCCGCTTCGCTAACCGACCTGAGCAGGCCAGAGCGCTGCCCAATCACACCGGTGTTGCGGGATACAAGCTCAGAGTTAGCGCATCGTGTTGTCCAACAACGACCGGTAATCACGGGTCAAGCTTTGCACAAGCCTTTGCGGTTGTCGTCAGCTCCAGCAAATCGTTCAACATGAGTGGGCAAGAACTGGTAGATTGAGAGTAGGGATGTGAGGAATGAGCAATGAAACGCACCCTGCTGCCCGCGCAGGGGGTGGAAGTGGGCTCATGCATGGTGAGGTGGACTTTAATCGGAGGTCTTGGGAGTTGCGTGGAGGTGGCGCAGCTTTACATACTGGGTACTGAGTGTGGTATACATACACTGAACTAGTATGTGTACGGCATGGGAATCATGCGGCTGACATTTTACACCCACATACTCGCTCTTTTCGTTCTACTGGCGGGCATTGCGATTGCGTCTCCAATTCATGCCGGAAGTTACGATCGTCAACAGCTCGATACAACGTCTCCGCGCATCTTCTGTACTACCTGGAATGACCGCACACTCTGTGAGAAGTTCGAACTACCAGTTTTCCGCCGACACTCGTTACCACTACCGCCGCACAACGCGTACTCAAGCACCATTATCGGATCCGGTCAGCTCATCTCGGAGGAGGATCGACAGATACGGAGGATCATGGACGTCAAAGGGGATGCAAAGGTTATCAAGTCAAGACAGCCATGGCTGATACCAGACGTTCAAGTCGTTCTCTGGTTCATACTGTTGTGCTGTTTGACTGAGGGGATAGTGTCCGGGTCCAGATGGTGAGACTTCTTTTTATGATATGCACAGCTTCAGTTGTACTGACTAGTGTAGGTGGCGGAGACTAAGACGCGGGCAGGGAGACGAGGGAAAGGATCGTGTCAGGGGAGAGAAGGGAAGGCTAGGAGCCATCAGTGAGAGCGATGAAGATGACGAGGCGAATATTCCTGTATTGTGAGTCGGGCGAAATGGATCTCGGCCCATGCCGTTTTGAAAGTGTATTTCTCACACGTCCGATCATACGTTGATCGTTGATCGATAATCGTGTAAGCCCAAATGGAGCAGTAAAGCTCTGCTATCATCAGCGATTATCCAGGCATATGGATGTATTTGATCGCCAAATTCGTAGAGCTGCCATTACCCAAGTACCCGCACCTCACGACAAGGCCTCCGCCACCCAAAGTATTCCCGCTAGCCGCACGAACTCCTTCATCTTCTTCCTCAAGCCCGTCCTTCAGGAAGTGACGATCCACGATGAAGAAATTGAAGAAGGACAGCGACAGGTTAGAACAGCTCCGATGTTGTGAAGATCCGATGCCGTAGAACCCAATTGAGTTGGAGCCATCTCTCTTGCAGGTCTCAAACGACATGACGTCGAGATCTAGGACGTTCATCGCCCCACGCGCAAGAGTGCCGAGACACAGTTCTTCATCTCGAAAGATCGCTGCCAGTGCGCAACCAGGGCAGATCCCCTTCAGAGGCATACCCTACAGCTACAGCAAGCAGTTCCTTTCGTCTGACGTGAGCAGTAGTATGATCAAATCAGTTGCATCCGATCTGGCTGGGACAAGTCAAATCGTGGTTCATGCCACGACCGCTGTCGCTGGCGATTCCCTTCCCCGAGATGCCTTGTCCTGCAGTTCTCAGTGTGCATCCCAATAGCTACGGTTTCCTGGAGACGGCGTTGGGGGTGTTGGATGCCAACGTGTGTAGCTCAGAGTACATCGTAAGACGGAACTCTGCATCCCACTGATCGCGCGATTCCTCGCAGTGCCTCGCGTTGAGTTGACCATGGGCGCGCGTATCTTACCCTAATACCCGATAGGGTGCAGTGTTGCTGCTTATTGAGGGACGGTCACCTTGTACTTGTACATGCGCCATGGGAGTCACATGACAGGCATGCTTCCTGCGATCAAGTGCAAGAGACAGCGAGATTAACGTGAAGAGACGACGAGGGATGGGAAGAAGCAGCGGCAGTGTGGCTTTACGAGACATGCCCCTCTCATAGCAGACCTCGCTGCACAGCCAATTCAGTGAATTAAGTAGAAGGATGTGCTTGCACACTCGAAGTCGAGAAGTTGAGTGTAAGCGGGCGACAAGGGAGAAGAGAGAAGGCGAGGATCAAGAGGTTTTCATGCTATTGGACTCATATTTGTGTGCGCCGTCCGATCGAGTTGGAATTGTACCGCTGAAGCATCCTTTCACTTCAAGTGCGTGGCTAGTCGATATCAGTAGACAAACCTACAGGGAAATGTAAGCACCACCACCTTAAGTCTGTCAACGGTAGTGGGCGAGAACGTTGCAAGGCTTTTCTTCAAGTGCGGCCTCGAAGGGCGAGCGTAATATGACGAAAAGATGGTAGCGCGCCATGGTTCAAAGCATCTCGCCTCCTCCTACGTTGTCCAGTTTGCAGCTCGCAGTATGATGACCGAGGCACTACTTTAGTGCTTCTGCTGTTGACTGTGTCAACGTGCGCAGCCTAGCTCTCAAGGCTTCAGCAAGAGGTATGCCGGACTGCACTAGCGGCGTGATGCGGTCGACTCAATCCCGCTGAAGGCCAAATGTCATCGTATCCTACCGTCTCCGCGACCCAAGACGATGAGTGAAAGAGAGAACAGTGTGGGCACATGGTACCCTGCTCTTGATACCTACATCACCTAGTCGCGATCTTGAGCAAGTATCAACTAACATTACAGGTCTGTCGCCCACTGCAAGAAGAGCACAATCACTGATCAGAAGCAGAACAATGGGCGATCGCGATGGCCGTCTCGTTCAGCGCGCCTTGAACCTCGAGGGATAACTTGCGAAAGTGAAGCGAGAGATGGAGGAGCTCATTCATACCACCTCGTCCTCCAGCAGAAGCGCGCCTTTGGCATGACTTCCCAACGGCACCATGTCAGGCGATGACTTCGTTCCGACTCTTCCGCCTCGCAAGAAGTCAACAGCCGCGGCACCTACTGCAAAACACAAGCCGCACCCTGCGTTGAACCCTGCGCTAGAGTCCATGGTGCAGCCCACCGATGCTAGTATCGAGGAGCCTCTAGAGACAGAACATGAGCCTATCAAGCTGTCGTTGTCGATCAACACATTCCAGGCGTGATCGAAGGCGTCGAGTACAGAATCAAAGAAATCCCGGAAGACATCGCGGCGCTTGCCGCCTGGAAGGTGCCAAAGCCCATGTACAGCGACCGTTGCTTGCATGAAGAGCGTGGCAAGACATGTAGTCGCAATGGCCGCAAGTAAGTGCACGAGGGTCAATTGTATCTGTACGAAGGGCATATCAATACGCTCTATGCGAATGCGAAGGTGGCGAAAGAAGCAGGAGCTTGGGGTAAGGATGTTCTGTCGTTTAGGAAAGAGCATTTGAAGAGCGGGTTACCGATCACTCCCAAGTCGCCCGGTCGTACGGGAAGCATTCGCGGCGTTCGACTTCAGGTTGTCGAGAGGATGGCTGTCTGATGTGTTGTCCCAGACGGCTACAGATAACACTTTCACCTCAGCAAGGCCTGCGTGGTCACTTGGACTGTATGTACAATATGTACCCATTCTTTCGATCAACGATACCATGCATCGGAACAACTTTGTAAGACTCGAAAGATTAAGCTTGTGGTTGCTGCGCTAGGTGCGTCCATCTCCACACGGAAGCTGCGTCAACTTCGGAAAAGGCGAGTTGGGGCACCACGAAAACACCCAGAGTGCTTCAGGAGCCCCTCGAGACAGTTGGCAGACATATTGTACTGTTCCAGTTGTGACTTGACGATCGGCTTTGGTCGCTCAATAGTCACGACGGCAAGCGTTTCGATTACCAGGCGAACATGAATTCAGCTCCGGTGATATCGTTAACATGACCGGTACGTTCCATTCCTTGCGGTGATCCTCCGGGGTACTGCGTTTGCCTTCTCGTGCGTTCACCGGTTTTCGCCGACCAATGAAGTTGCATGAAATTGCGTTAGGCCAGCCACCAGTCGTCCCTTTCTTCTCTTTTGCCTGCACGGGCCCGGAAGTCGACAGCCTTCGCCGCATAGAGAGATCAATGTCGTGCACATGGGTGACAGAGCCGTAGGGCGCACAGTTGTCGGCCGCTGGGTGGACGGTGAAGCTTTGAGTGGTACAGCTGCGTGGTCACGCGCGCGGGGTCGTCGAGACAGCCTGGTTAAGGCAGCTGCGGTCAGGAGAGCTGCATGATCATCATCGAATCTCTCATCAACTCCATCACCGGAATTGGGCTCCAGCAGCGAAAGTGATAACGTGGCCCGGATAGAGTTCTGTGACACGAGTTGTTGTCGTCTCAGTGCCGTGTGGTCACTGCTCTTGAATCCGTCTGATCCTTGACCGGTCCTTGGCGCTAGCGCGCCTCAGCACTCACCGGTTGCCTTGCGCGCCATAACAACAACTTGTGCGCCGCTCAACGTTCTTTTCGACAATTTGACAATTCGAAATCGCTTTGCGCTGGCGTGAAGATGGATGCTACCGATGGTATGGACTGCGCTGCGAGACTGAGCATGGAAGCGAAAGAGTATTGGGTGCACTTGGACGCGGAAGGCTCACTTGAGAAATATCCAGGTGGGTACCAGCAAGGCTACATCATGCATTCACTAACAGACGGACGACAGCGAAACAGCATGCTCGTCGTGTGCAGGAGAAGTTGGGGATCGAAGAAGGGTTGATCTATCTTGCCGGGCAGCCTGCGAAGAACAACGAAGACAGCGACATGCCAGCGCCTTTTCGCCAGCGACGCTATTTCTACTATCTTACTGGGTGTGTAGCAGCTCCGTGTCAAAAGCCTTGTTACTGATGAAAGGAAGATGCAACGAGCCATCGTGTCACATGACCTACGACATCCAGCACGATACCCTGTCGCTTTTCATACCGAGAATTGACCCCAGGCGAGTGATCTGGAACGGACGGGGCTCTACTCTCGCCGAGGCTGTCGAAAGGTACGACATTGATGACGTCTACTATGTTGACGAACTGGGCGATGTCATCAAGGACTGGAGCAACTACTATGGAGGACACGGCAGCGATATCTACGTCCTTGATGAAGGCCAGCTTCCGCGGATACCCGGACTCCACGCGACTATCAAGTCAGAATCCTTACGACCTGCAATGAATGCCGCGCGCATGATCAAGGACGAGCACGAGATCGGCCTGATTCGCAAAGCCAACGACATCAGTTCTGAAGCTCACAAGAAGGTCCTTGCAAACATCTTGAAATACAAGAATGAGGCGCAAGTCGAGGGCCTGTTCATGAATGTTTGCATCTCACATCAGGCCAAGCAGCAAGCGTACGATCCCATTGCCGCATCTGGTCCGAACGCGGGAACATTGCACTACGACGCGAACAACGAGAATTTCGAAGGCCGACAGCTCATGTGTCTTGATGCTGGCTGCGAGTATGAGCTATACGCCAGCGACATCACGCGCACATTTCCACTCGCTGAGTCGTGGCCAAGCAAGGAGGCTGAAAACATCTACAATCTTGTCGAACGCATGCAAGAGAGCTGCATCCAACGTCTTGCGCCTGGTGTGCGATATCTCGATCTTCACATCTTGGCGCACCAGATTGCAATTGATGGATTGCTCAAGCTTGGCATACTGCACAACGGAACAAGAGAAGAGATCTATGTTGCAGGTACTAGCCGTGCATTCTTTCCGCATGGTCTGGGTCATCATATTGGGCTGGAAGTACATGACGTGGGGCAAGCCGAACTCATGAGCGTCAATATGGGCAAGGCTGTCCTCCAACAGGTGAGAAGAAACGCCTGTGCATCCTGGTGACAAAGCTGACGCAGCGCAGGTGCCTTCGCTTTTCCCACAAAACTTCCACGCACCGGTCTATGATGCCGCTCTTTGCCATGCACCTACAGACACTCAAAGCAGTCAGCTCCAGGAGGGCATGGTAGTCACCGTAGAGCCAGGGATGTGAGTGCTTCGCATGACCGAATCTAACCCAAGCGTACTAATCGGGCCAGATACTTTTCGATGTACGCCCTTCAACACTTCTATCTTCCATCACCAGTACACTCGCGCTTCATCAATCAGAAGGTTCTGCAGCGCTATATGCCGGTGGGCGGCGTTCGGATCGAAGACGACATCCTCATTACCTCGCGAGGCTATGAGAACCTGACCAAAGCACCGAAGGGTGACACCATGTTCGACATCATCCGAGGGCGCAAGTCCGCTCTGAGTACAGCCCAACAGCGACGAAATGCAAACCCGCCGACCAGCGTAAGTGAGCCATCGCTTTTTCGCGCTCCCGGATGCCCCCTCAGAGCTACACCTCCAGGGCTACACTCGACGAAGCGCGCAGCCACTATGCCAAACCAGATCAATCTCGACAGCCAACGGGCTGAAGTAGATCGACAAAATTATGCAATGCATTTCAGAAGATCCATGACTACCAATGAACGTGTTCGGTATTGGCGCCAGTCTCACCAGCAACCCTTTCCCCGGAGACCGACGGCTATTCAGGAGAAGCCGAATACCATGTGCGGGATTTTCGCCAATGATGTCAAGCATATTTACATTGGCGACGGGAATTTCGACACATCGAGTACACACAGCCTTCCAAAATGCACAGACTGCGCTATACTAGCTCAGACGTTGCAAAGACTTCGTCAGAACCTCGCCTCGTCTAAGCAAAGCTCGCCAACGCAGACTCACATCCCGCAAGAGGCCTTCGGTACTTCTGCTGCTGAAGCCATGTCTCCAAGATCTGCAAGACAAGACACCAACGAACCAAGCAAGGAGACTGTGTCAACGCCTATCAACACGCCGCAGCAGGACAATCACTCTCGCGTGGTACGGACAGTACAAGGAAGCGGGCTGACTGGGCAAGCGAGAGCGAAGAACTCCCTACCTCAGCTGCTGCAATTGCAAGAGATGCAACCAGATCAGCTTCGTGCTACTGTCTTCACCTTGCCAGAAGCCTTAAGTTGCCAGGAACCAGAGTCCTACTATAGGTCTCACGAGCAATGCCAGGACCCGGTCCAACAGCAACTGGTAGTAGAGCGCACGAACCCCACAACGCACGAACGCATTCTGAGGTCGCGCATGTCCATACCCATGAGGCCGCGTATGGCGCAGCTGCAGGAGGGACGGCGGCCAAGCAACCACACTGATGATCGTGACTGGATGGCATGATCGTCAGCATCACTTCTAATTTCTACAATTACCCATCACGTTCTGAGCACGACTATACGTTATAATCAACCATATCATCTCTACACTAGCATGCGTGTAACGTTCATACATCGCAGCCTTGCCTTGACACGTTCCTCCCATCAGATCTCACCCTCGATTCAGGTCCGCCGTCATTGCCTTGATCTTACCACCTCGTTACCACTTGCTCCATGACTCACTCCTCAGACCCGTGACTGAACCAGCATGTGGCCAACATCCTCTCACCTCACAGCCGCCGCGCAGCCGTTCCGGGCCGAACAGGCATCCACGTCCCATGGCCGAAGTTGACTCGCAGAAAGTTACGACGTGCATGCTCCTGCGACACATGCTCGTCTTTTGCGAAAGGTACATTCTTGCTAGACGGCTCTTGTTCGTTGCTGTAGAGTCGCGCTGGAGGCAGTACGTCGAGATCGGGGTAGTCGAGCGGCTTTGGGAGTCCGGAGCGGAAGAGAGGGGTTGTGGGCGTGGGAACGGGGGTGTTTGGTGTGATACATGAGCTCGAGGGCCTTGGTCGAAGATCTAGAGTGTCCGGAAGACGTGTTACAACGGGGTCGGGCTTGGAGCTCGAGGACTTTAGTACAAGACTTCCAGAGCAAGAGCCAGCTGCCACTGTTGATTCCAATCCTAGGCTGTGTGAAGGCAAGTCATGAGATTTGCTCTTCTCATCGAGACGCTCATGCATTGCATGTTCGACTGCCGCAGGGTTCGCTCGCTCATGCCGACCATTGTCGCGGTCGCTGCCTCCTTTGCCTGCTACATGCCTGACTGTATTTGTCAGTTCAGTCGAGCACGTGGAGATTCACGTCTTACCTTTTTCCATGTTCTTCGGCAGCTTTTTCAGCGGCATGCTCTTTGTACCGAAACGGTGGGGTCTTCTCATGCTGACCACGTCGATGTTGTAAGGTACTGCGATCTGGGCTGTTTTGGTCGAGTGAATTTCAAAATGTGCTGTATGTGAGCTAATAAAGGGCACTGTGTAGCAGGAAAAGGCAAGCGTCAAGTGAAAGGCGGTCACTGTATGTTAGTACTGTGTATCAGGCAGGGTCTTTGTCAACATCGCGACAGCTCACCTGTGATTCCAAGTGAAGCTCAAGACGATTTTCGCTGAAGAGCAAACATTTGATGTAGCTCGTGAGACTTGGGCGCATAGTGAAGGCACAGTCACGTGACTATCTCTAAATGCATACCCTATATATCATTGTCCGTTTCCTGGGATCGCAGCTCTAGTCTGTCAAGCACATGCACAAGACTCAAATCATATTGTATTGGGGCATTGAATGGGGAAGAAGGGGTTCGGAAAGGATGGGCACGATGTTGGAATTAGCCTGCGCACGGGCCGCCAATCCCGGGCGACTTATCAGTTCCACCCCCACGCATCGCACACAGAAGGAGCGTTTATCAATCCAACGCCCATCTCTCGCTGGCGAAGATCGTGTGATATCCTGCGCAGAATGGAGGCCAACGGCAACAGTAACGCATTGTCGAATTCGTCGCAAAAGAGGCCTGCGCAGGACGCGCCTGAAAGTTCGCGTTCGAAGCGCGCAAAATATACTTCCGCAGCATGGTATGCATAGTCAGTCCCAGGACATGAATTCTCTGACAATACCCAGCAATGAATGCAAACGCTGTAAAGTCAAATGCATCCAACTCGATGAGAGCGCCGATTGCCAGCGGTGCTCTACTATGAAAGTCACTTGCATTGTCATACCCACAGCTTCGCAAACCGCCAAAGAGAAAGACAAAAACAAGGACAAGAGCCATATGGATGAGTAAGCACCGTTCACAGTCAAAATCTACTAGATCTGATCAAAGTTCAGTAGAAGCTACAAGCAGCTGAAGGAAGATGTGTCATTCCTTCGGCAGCAATTGACAACCTTAGTGGGTACTGTGGCAGCTATGGCGGAGCGACGAGACTGCCGAACAACGATCGCCGCCGAATGCACACCAGCTTCTCAGCCAACGGCAAGCCCGGGTTACACGAGTACCACGTCTCAGCGCACAGGGCCACCGCGACAACCTCAATTCGCAGGCCCAACACGCGCAGCATTTAGCTTGAACATCGTCGAGTCGTCCCTGAACCGCATGGGAATACCGCCTGATGTAGATTCTGCTGGCAACACATCATCAGTATCGTCAAGAGAACCAACTCCAGAACCAACGACAGCCTTGGCACAGACTCTGCTCCAATCAGGAGTGGAGGGCCTTCAGGGCATATCAAATGATGACATCAACAGACTGCTAGGTATCTACCAGGAAGAAGTTGCATGCGTGCATCCCATCATAGAGACCAAGGATTTGATTGCGAATGCACCGGCCATCATGAATCTCGTCCGCAACCCCCATCAACCTCCTGGGCTCCTGAAGGTAGGCAAGAAAGACATACACATTCTCCGGCTCGCCATAGCAACAGCTATAAGCCACGAGATACATGGCAAGAACATTTTGTCCGATCGACTATTGTTCGAAGTCGAGCAGGATGTTGGCAAAATATCTAGCGAGACTGAGGTCGAACTAAAGGACATACAGATTATGGGGATGCTCGTACGCCCACTCTTGCTGAACAAATCAAAATGAATGCTGACTATCGACCAGAGCTTGTACTTTTGCCATACTGAAGAAGAACTGTTCGCTTGGCGGGCGATTGGCAGAGCTTGCCGTCAGGCCCTCGAGATGGGCCTGCACCGGAAGCAGAGTCTTCACGACAACTTCAGAGATCCAGAAGAACGCAAACTTGCAGTGCAGGTATTCTGGGTAGTCTATGAGCTGGATCGCCGCTGGAGTTTCGGAACGAGCCTGTCGTTCGCGCTCAACGATCGTGATATAGACACCCAACTACCGGAGCCTGGCAAAGCATATCCATACTTGAAAGGTATGCTAGCGTACGCAAGGCTATGCTCCAGAGTTTGGGAGGCATTACCTCCGTACGGCTCTCCGCTTCAGACTATACCTAAGGAGACTGAAGACTACCTTGACTTCATCACCTCGAATTGGCTGCAATCCATACCACAGGAACTCCAATTCAGACACCCCCGGTTGGATTTGGCGACCAAGTCACAGCCAAGGCTTCTGCATCGTCTCCAGACTCTACTTTATCTTCGTGGAAATCACATGCGCACGTTGATACACCGACATCATGTGCTTACTCCCGACAATATCAAGGCAGACCTGCAGTCTGCGCGACTGGTGGTGGAGATCGCGACGGACAGCATCCAAGTTTTGGTGTATCTCAACGACACCAGTGATATCTATGTTCGTCAACAGAGCATATACCACTACTACCTGCTGAGTGCGCTTGCGGTACTACTGCTCGCAGTTTGTCATGCGCCCAGCGTGTTTGCGGAAGCTTGTCGAGAGTCATTTGTCTCTGCAGTTGAGCTAGTCAAAGGCTTCTCACGCCATGGCACGGCCTCCCGCAGACTTTGGAAGAGTATCAAGGGACTTCTGCCAGTTGTCAAATCGCTAGGTATGCATGGAGACACCGCAGTTGAGGGCGAGGGTACAGGCGTGAAGGATGCAATTGAAACGTCAACCACAAATGGCATGCAACAGCCCTTGCAGCTCGATCCAAACGCAACCGAGCTACCGAACATCTGGAACGGCGCCGACTTCGATTTTGGCACAGATCTTGGCTCGATGCCTGACGTGTTCAACATTGGCGATGAGCTCATTGATCTATATGATGCCTTCGGCACTGCAACGGCGACACAGCCTGTACAACCATATCCTTCCGCCGACAACTCCGGTGAGCAAGGCTTGAGCACGTGGGATATTGGAGAGATATCGCGGCACTTCCAAGGCTTGCTCTGATCAGACTAGGGTGAGCTTCATCGTAGGTGGAGCCTTGTCAGCATCCCCCCCCCCCCCCCCAACACACACTCGAATCACGTCTGCGAGATGCGGGATATGGTAGCGTGGCGATAGCCGACCGGAACCTACATCTACGACACATGTCTTTCAAGGACTCTCGCAACAGAAATGGAAGTGGCGGAACCGGATCTTTACGGCAGCTCTCAGCTGAGCTTGCAATTCCTGGGCCTCTCCTGATCTAGCGGCGGCAGGTTCTAATCACTGTCACTGTCCGCGAATACGCTGAGCCGAAGTGCCAGAGAAGAATATCGCGGGGTAAGGTTCAGACTGCTTCAAAGTGACAGCCTGAGAGATGATACGGACCAGTCGATTGATATGGCTCCTGGATTGCGAGAGAGGGGCAAATGACATGCGGACTGCGAGATTCACATCGTTTTGTTTTTACTTCCAGCAATGCTCGCATTACTGTGAGGAAGCAAGATGCAAGTACATTCCGGCACGCGGATTCATAGGGGTCGTTGCTTCTCTGCAAAGTAATCATGCCGCTATTACGCCACGACCTAGCAGGGTACATCCCCCCAAACTCTTGTTCAGCAACCTGAAACAACCACGCCACTGTCGCCTCGATTGTAGGTCCAACAGTCAAGATGAATTGGTTTCCAAGCACAGCTGCCTTTCGGTCGACAAGGGCAGCGCAGATGGCTCTGCCTTCGTTCGAATCCAGCACTGATCCCGCAAAGTTTTCGTGCAGGACATGGTCTTTGTAAAATACATAGAAGCCCAGCGTGAATATGTCAAGCGTTCATTCTGTGGCGCACTTCGCGCGTCCAAAAAGCTATGGAAATGTGCAGCGCATAGGCCGTCTGAACGGGCCTTGTGGATCTCGGCATGGATTGGGAATGCGGCTACAAAAGTCAGCATGGCGGAGCGAGAGACATGATGACAGGTATTCACCATAGTTCAGTCATTTGTTCTTTCCGCCCTCGACAACTTTGCCGCTACGGTCGATTCTGATCAGATCCTCATGTGATCAACGAAGAGTGGGTGCCAGATGGATTCACCCGAAAGCTTATTGGATACACTGGATCGCGCAATGTGATGTGGCCAGGCACGCCCTCCGCGAGATCATGGCCGGCAAAGACACGGAAAGCTGGAGCGAGGCGACGCTTCGAGTATGCTCGCTCCTCGTACGAGTCAGAAAATTGGGACGCGTTCCTGGCTTTCTCGTCGACGTATGCGAGGCTCGGGTCGCCGCTGGCGTACTGCGTCTTCGTCCTGAGCGCCTGCACTGGCGAGTGGTCGATCATCTTGGCTGGTGCGATAGAGGTAGGCGACATTGTGTAGAGGACCGTTTGGAGACCTAGGATCAATGATAGGTCTACAGATTTTGGAGATGCTTTTTCGAGGCAATGCTCTATCAATTATCCAATCAGTCTGCTGACCGTCTCAGAGTGAACACATCTACTGCCCCGATTATTCGCTGGAGTTTTTTCCCACCCGGTAACTCTCGTACCCGAAAACTAACACATTTAAATTACGAAGCGTATGCATCAGCAGATGTTGAGATGAGTATTTGTCACGTGTCTGGAAAGCTGTTCCGTTTCCGACACGCTCGAGACTGAGTGGCTCCGCCACCGTGCTTTGGTGAATCAATGCGCTTCATACACTTCGTTACTACCTCATCTCCATCTTGATCGGCATCTGCGTCGCAATTCTCTGGACGAGTTCCTGTATTTTTTTCGCGGGACTCCCGTGCGTCAATATCTCCGAAATTGACGGAGAGCAAGGCTCGAGGAAGACTCTGTAATCATCAGAGACGGCGACGTGCGCCAAAGTCAGCCTGTTCTAAGTGCGTTCACTACGACGATCAGGGAGATGATCATGCGTTGGAAGAAGGGCGAGAGGGGGAAGATTGTGATTTGGAGCAGCGATGGAGGATGGCACTGGGAGTGACCTGGCTGCAATGAGAAATTCTCTAAAATGTGAGAAAAACTGGCGCCAGTAACGCTACACAAGTTCATAGTACATCGTGAGAAATGAGCAAAGGAAAACATAACGAACAACCGTCATCGACCTCTTTTGATCGGCCAGCCCGCAATGGCCCACATCCCCCTGATGATGATGTCCTCGCCCGCATGACCCCTTAAGCTGAGCCGCGCTTGCTCGTGCTGATACCTCCACAGCTCCTGAAACACGAACACCAAGGTGTCCTTGAACTCATTCGAAGGCTTACCTGTGAAGCAAGCTTTGCCGATCTTCGTGCAACACTTATCGACGACCAAATTCATGATCTCATATCGCCTCGTGGGCAGTTCTTGTTGTTGTGGCCCAGACTTGTGAGCGATGCTCTGGGAGATGAGCACAGTGTAGAGGTGCAGCAATGGAGAATGTCGGTCCGAGTGCAGCTTCGAGGCATGGGTGATGTAGTCCCAGCTGATGCTGTCTTCGGTCAGCCCGAGACATGCATTTGCATTCCAGATCAACCGTGTCGTTCGAGACAGATCTGTGAGGTACAAGGGCAGCGTTGTCGCTGCGCTGGACACCAAACGTGCAAGACGAACAAACGGTATTGCCAGGCCTTCTGCTCTATTTGGTCGACCCAAGGAGTCCCAAGATGCAGCGATGAGGTTGTAGGCATCGGTGAGCGCATCGTGAGAGCCACTCCAGGCTTGCGCTCCGGCCTCGATCAGGGCAGGGAAGATAGCATTGTCCAGCAGCTCGGTGATGCTGAAGTTGCCGTCCGGCTTCCGCTTCCACAAATCTCGAATACCAATCCAGAGCTTCTCCATGAAAGCATGAAGTCGATCTGTAGGTAGCTCACAGAGCCTCTTCCATATTGATGGAGCGTCAAATGCTGGGTGTGCGCTTCTTTTCGCGACTAAGACATGTCTGCACACCGGACAGCTCGCGGTGTTCCCGCGACCATTCTCGACCCATCGTTTTATACACCGATGACCAAAGATGTGCTTGCAGTCCAGAGCGACGGGCTGATGAGTCGCGCTGAAAGGCTCACTGCATATCACGCAGTCATCTACGGGACGAAACTGAGTTCTGACGAAGTTTTCCATGCGCATAGGTAAAGGCGGCGGTTGCGGTGGACCGTGTGCAGTGGAAGGTTGGCAAGGCCTCCGTGTCGAATGCATAGCTGCGGCTTGTGAAAGACAGTCGGTGAATGTTTGCGGATTGGTGAAGTGACAAAGAGGTTTGAGAGATATGGGAGCTCACTCGAAAAGCGTTGTGAGTGTGTTGTTGAGTATGGGTGTGAGTATGATAGCTGTCTCCGTGAGCGAGGACTTCATGACTTTCATATTCATTGGTGTTGCGCTCTGCGTTGTCCATCGTGACAGATCCTGCCCGTGTGCACGCTGACTTTCACAGTTGATACTGGAGCCTTGTACGCACAGTGATTGCGCTGTGCTGTCTGCAAACGCTGGAGGTCTGAGACTATTCCAGTCAGGACGTGACGTCGACGAGCTGGTAGGGATGTAGCCTCGCTCTTCCCTCAGTCTAGTGGCCAAGACCACGTACGGCTACTTCACGAAAAGCTGTAAGTAGTGAGGAGACTGCTTTCCGGCCTCAAAGTGATGTTCACGGGCCATGATCGTGGCTTTCGATTGGAGGCTCGCAAGGCAGCCCCACGAGAGGATGGGGCAGATTGATAGGTGAGAGCATGTCAAGAAGCCCAGTCCAGCGTGCATTTTACAGAACAGGAAGATGTCCAGCAATCACAGCTTTCGAAAGTCCGTTCGTGATGTTCAGGTGATGCTGTTGACGAAACAGTGTGAGGAAGCCTGAGCACCCGCCGATGTGCTGGCAGTACTGGCGCTAGTGGTTCAACCGAAGCTGTACCGGTCAGAAGGCCCACCCAGACTGCCGCCAACCTCCATCAACCACGACCACACCGCATCGACATTCATCACGTGCCTCATCACAGGAACGCAGACCGTTCCATCGCGTAGCTATGTAGACAAGAGCCAACTCAGCGGCCTTCTTCTTGCTGCTGACGAGTCGCAACGTCAGCCTCGCAGAAGCCCGCATCTGGTCAGCGACAGCCACCTAGGAGAGTAGCAGCAGGATTCAGCGATTTACCACACATGATTACATTTTTAGCTACTACACTCTGTCTATGCTTTGCCGCTTGTTTTCACTTCTCGATTGAAAGCTTCACCTGATGTCTTCGCTCTGCACGATCGTACCGAAGACATCAGCCAACTCAGCAAGTGCAACTCTGGTCAACTCCTCGCCCTTCACTCCCGGAATGTCGCGGTCGCCGATGGCGTCTTCAACCAGGATGACTTCATACCCCTTCTGCATGGCCTCACGAGCTGTAGTAGAGACGCAGACGTGGGCCATATAACCTGTCAAAGCGACTTTCTTGACGCCCCATGACTGAAGTGTGTCGTGCAAAGGTGTCTGTTCGAAAGAGCCAGGAAATTGTTTCCATATTGTCTCCTCACCATCCTGAATGACTGTTAGCATGATGCAGACCCATCTGGAACATAAGACCTTACCTTCGCGGCCACATTGCTGAACTCGTTTGCCAGCTCGGTACCGGGGGTGAAGATGGGAGCCCCCTCAGGCGTCTGATGCATGACGTGAACGATCTTGCCGCCTGCAGCGCGGTACTTCTCGAGCAAGCTGGCGATAGCTTTACCACTTGACTCGGCATTGGTGACCTTTAGCTGTCCTTTGGCGTACTCGTTCTGAGCGTCGATGATGATTAAAGCAGAATCCGAGGTCGATGCTGTACCAGGACGGATGCCGAGGAGCTCACGGAAAGAGGCTACCATTGTGACTGAGATGTTGGACGTTGAAATTCGACCTTACGTATGTGATTTCGCGATTCGAAAGTCAGTAAGAGATACAAAGGTATTGCGATACTGATGGGCCTTGCTTGAAATTCAGGAGTCGCCCCCGAAAATGTACCCCGCACGGCCCATACTATGACGTGCACCCCGGGCTAATGGAATCTAGGCTGAGAGGTTGCAGCGGCAGCAGCAGAGCCTCAAATTGGAAGGCGGATACGTTGATGTCTCTCAGTGCATCAAGCCGACACATATTGGGAGCAAGAGATGAAGGTCAAGGTTGCTCGAATGCTCGAAAGATAAGATTTCGGAGGACCCTGAAAGCCATCTCCCTTGCAGAACCGCGCTACACTGGGTCAAGCTAGCCTGGCATCCTCTTACACCTCGTCTGCTTTGTTGCGTCAACAATCCTATGTCATAGTTCGCTGGCATTGGTGACTGCGCTGAACGACAAGATATCACGGTGAGCTGATTTCGATCCCTGAGTACCAGTGCTATTGTCACTCCGGGCCCTTTCCACGCATAGAAGACCGCCAGTATCACCACGCAGACACCTAAAATAGAGCACAAGTATACATTCATCTGAGACATGGTAGCAGGATATTTACTGACTCGACAGCTGCCTGTGTGCCACTTGTCTCGTTACTCGAGCACTGACAACCTCGCCGCACAGCCTGTCAAGCGCAATTGACACAGACCATAAGGAGGCAACGAGCGAAGTCATCCGAACCAGAGATCACGATCAAGGCCTCAGACCTTTTATACATGAGTCTTCCTGTCCCTTGTTTTCAAGGTCTGCTCCGTCGCAGCCTTTCAAACTCGCAGGGAGACGAATAGAGCACCGACTGTTAACCAGGCAATTTGATATCACATCAAACGGGGACCTTCACAGAACCAACTGTTTCAGCGAAGTAGCTCGGCAGCTCTATCTTCACGACTGTGGGTTCCTAGTGCTCAGTAGATGCGATCTCAATCCCATCCGCTTAGAGAGCTCACCACCTTCTAGAGCAGAGCGGCATGCAAACAATCAGCACCGAGGCCGAGGAGAGCACCCTCAAGGCTATTAGCAGGCGCGACAATCATGGACACTACGCCCAAAACGCTGCCATCCGTTGTCCGTAGAACCATCGTCAGAGGTCGTCCAGCGAACACGGTAGATAGGCTAACCCGATGAAGGGCAGCCATCGTTAACTCCCATGTGCAAAATCGCTCGTGATGCTCCGCATGATTGCGGTTCCCTACTTGCGGTTGTATGCACAGTTGCAGTCGCGATGTCGAGTGTTTAGACCAGCCAATCAGAAGTCGCCTTAGGTAGACGCAAGCGAGGTGTAAGGTTTGGGCATCATACGTCAGCTCCCGCGGCAGCTTCCCGCGGCAAGCAACACCTGCATCCGCTTATGAAAGCTTCGCGATAGGCGGAGTTGTTGTTCGATGATGTGAGAGCGCAGCCGCGGGAGTGATATGGCAGATCCACGAAGAGTGCTGTCGCATAACTCAACCAATCAGAACGCAACGGCACAGTAACCGAAGGCTGAGCGGACAGAAGAAGGCACCCTGGCTGCTTGTTGCATCCAGTCGTGGTGGTGATGTGTGCAGAGCGCTGTGATCAGATGCGGAGAAGCAATGGAGACCCGGGAAGACGGAAAGGACGTCAGCGATGCGCTTCAGCTTAAAAGCGTCTATGACCTGCGCATGGAGAGTTCACAATCCTCAATCTTCCAAGTTGAGACAAGACTTGAAGTTCAGACGGCGCACTACGATAGTCTGCTCATCAACACGTGATCTTCTATTCATCGCGACCACTACCCCGATCGAGCCAAACAGACCTGCCGTCAACAGGCGTTAACAGTTTCTTCACTCCGACTGCGAACATATAAGGCCCTTAAGCTACCTGTCGTGTACTGCAACTCATCACACAATGCCTGCTGCTGCACGTTCACTCGAGTCAATGGTGCTCCAAGCACATCGTGCCAAGGGTGTTCGCTATCCCACATCAGCGCAAAAAGACTGTTTCAAGACATGGTACTCGTATGCGCTACGCCGAGGCGAAGTCGAGAAGACTAGTCCCACAGCTCTCCGTGAGCATGGAAGGCAACTGCGCGAGATGAGGGAAGCCGCACCCGGCGGTAGGACGTACTTGTGAACATTGTAAGCTCAACTTACTCCCAAGTCTTACTTCTCACCTACTGACTGATGTCAAATTAGTCTTCGTAAAGCAGTCAGGGCGTTTAGGCGTTTAGGCGTGGATCACGACGGTTGATCGACCGCAAAGGGCATAGGCTGTCGCAGCATCTTGAGTCAACAGACTGCATCCAACGATACCCAGAGTACATTGCGCGCTTGAGTTCAAATGTACGATCGCTCATACATTTTACGATTCTGTCCTGCCATGTCTGGCTGAAATCAGCATTCGGTCCGAATTTTCACACCAAATGATGTCTCAGCTCATCTGTCGCTATGCATGCGGAAAAAGCTGTGCTACAGAAGTGAAGTCTCACAGAAATTTAGTGTCGTAATTATGGTGGTGCCCTGGCGGATTTAAGACCTCCATTATTCCTAAGCGCACAGCCTAGTCTATCGGACACTTGAGCAGCCAGACTTACAACACTCCGAACGCAAGAACGGGTCACGGGCCATTCGCGCATTTGTTTGATCCCAATGACGTCCCTGGAAAGGATTCGCATCGGACAGAAAGCCCCTAACTTCCGCTGTCAAGCCCTGGTCAGCGGTTCCATGCAAGGTGCGTGCTACCTAGATACTTCCATGTTGATGGTCGAATGCAAATTAATCGCCAGCCGACAAATCCCTGACACTCCTGTAGAGGTCTCTCTCGAAACTTATATCAACCCATCCGGCTTGCGAAATGCAATTGATGCTGCAGACCCATGGCTTGTCATGCTCTTCGTCCCGGCTGCGTTCTCACACTCATGTCCGATCGAAGTCCTAGCGTTCCAGGACAGCTTTGCGCAATTTCAAAGTCGCAATTGCAGTATCATATTCATATCGGTTGATACAAGAAAGTTGTTGTGGTATTGGCAGGGCATCTCTCGCAAGCATGGTGGACTAGGACATGTCGATATCCCGCTTTTGAGCGACACCGACAACAAGATTGCCAAGGACTATGGTGTTGTCATTGAGGAGCTAGGTATTGATATTCGCGGCATGTTCCTGATCGACGGGGAAGGGATTGTGCAGCAGGTGAGTGACTCCCTGGAATCTGTTCTCCATGATCAGAAGACCGGACTTATGCGAACAACCTTGTAGGCTACATTGGATAATTGCGAGATTGACCGGAGTGTCGTTGAAACTCTACGCGTACTCGATGCATATCAATCGTTCTCCAACGTCAGCGACCCTTACCCTATCAACTGGATTCCTAACGCGAGCGTGGATAACGATCAGAGTGATCGTATGGAACAGCCCATCGCAGAGAACAAATCCACAGAGAGTGCAACTAGAGTGAGACTCGGTCATGCAACGAGCTGGAGCTTGCTGAGACGGGACTCTGCAGCTGCAATACAATCCGCTATAGGTACGGGCCACGATAGGAGTGGCGCAAGAAAAAAGCGAACATCTCTTACAGCTGTACGGAGAGGAGGCAAAGGGCTGACGAGGTTCTTCGCATCAAAGCCGGCTACCCAGGACGCTTGATTTCAACAACACTTAAGAGTGCTTGTATCTTGTCCTATCACCATTTCGTATCCTGCCCCTACCAAGATAGACGATCGTTGATAAACTAGAATGTTGTTAGAGTAAGGATGTCCGATCATGTCGTGAACGCGACCCTAGGAGTTAGCGCAACCTGAGGAGACCAACAGCAATGCGTCTCGAATTGGTTTCCTTACGCATCACTTCCGTGTCTTACATCCAGACATCTCGATCGAACTCACCATATGAGCCGACACTCCATATCTCGGCCTCTGGCCAAAGTGCCCTCGATGTTACCAGCCAAAGCATACTTCGCGGGTTTAGGCGACTTCCATGCACCACCTAGCGTTAACCATCGAAGACCTTTCCTTGGGTTCGAGGCAAAGTGACGAGGATGAACCGAGCCGTAGCGTTAGATCAGCGTAGTTATAACAAGTGTTTGCAAGGCGATCCATCATTGATTGCCCCTCTTGTTGCGCGTCTTTTAGGGTCCTTTAGCGAAGCACCAACCATGGCTTGACTACGACGCGACCCAGACATCATGGTCCTGCACAAAGATAAAATCCTAAGGACAGATTCAATGATATATCCGGACATACACTTACCTCAACTCTGACCCAATCGCGCCGCGACCGCAAAGGCTCGTAGCAGCCAGATAAGTGCCTCGTACAAAGGTTCTGCTCATCAAATGCCACCAACGTCATTTCTACGATGGCGCGCCAATACTCAAGAGATAACAGGGCAAGGGAACGAGCTGCCGACGCGCCCGATATTCTTTGCGAACCTATTCACCGATCCCCCGTATCTTCATGCATCAGACCCTAGCCTTTTGGACGACTGCCTTATCTGCTATCGTCCATTTGCAGCTCGACTCTCGGATCACAGACGCGTTAAGCTTTCATGTGGCCACCAGCACTTCTGCAGAGGATGCTTGAGAAAGTGGGCGCGTGAAGGAAAGAATACCTGCCCCTGCTGCCGCAGGGAGCTGTGGCAGCTAGAGCCGCTTAGCAGCATCACCAGCAGATTGACCAACCGATCCACAACCCGACAACGACGTAATACGATGATAGCAGTACAAAGCTCGACAATAGACACAGATCAGCTCATCCAAACGTCAAACGCACCCTGGTTAGCTTCTGGATCCACAATGTTTGGGCCCTCAGCCGCTATGGCAATGTCAGCGGCGCGTATGACCTCGTTTCGCCGGAACTATACGCCTCCATCCACGACTCGCGAGCTGGTTGCAACAGAAGCTCACGTAACAGTAGCTCAGCTAGTCGAACGCTTCAACAACCTTACCACAGCTACGATGCAACACGACGACAGGTCCCAGGTCCACGGTCTATTTACCCGATTCCGAGTCCGTATACGTATCAGAGTCACTGGTCTCTAGATTCACCTGCTAAGTCCCTGGATAGGGCTCGCCGCAGTGGAGAGGACCGTACTTGTAACCTGTCTATACTTGTCTTGCCTTTCCAACTCTTTCACGAGACCGAAAACCACCGTGCAGATGGGACCCAGAACTTTTGAAGAAGATGGTTGTACTATTAACGAGCGTAGGTTGCCGGGAAGGCGTGCACGATGTTTGCCTAGCTCAAGCTGATAGCTCGTTCAACATATGGTATTTGGGCAATCCGCTTGCCGCTATCAACATATTACCAAAAATATGCATATTAAGCTAGATAGCTCAGAATCGAACGAGGCTTTACGACGTGGTCAATATACACTGCTGTTGATTGATCAGCAACGATCTGCAGTCGAGTTCACACGCAACTTTGAGGGGGCTTATTGTCTGGAGCGAAGGGGCTCAACGTACGCTCTCGACATGTTCGACACGTGCATTTCACTTCACTCACAGAATGCCGTGCACGGGAGCCTGGCGCAACCATGATGCGATATAAACACAGCGTCCCACTTCAACACTACCCTTCTACACAACGTGTTCACATCGACCAATGTCGCCACTCTCTTCACTACCCGACATATCGCACGCGTCTCCACACGTATAATAACCTCTCACAACCATCGCCATTCTCCAGTAGTATCGTTCGACCATGCCCTCCAAACAGAAGCAGTACCTTCGCCAGCAGGCTGTACTCAGGGCTGATGCCTTCTGCAAGGCACAGGAGCAGGACGCCGAACAGAAGAAGGCACTGAAGGCCGCAAAGGGTACGTCGGGCGATGTAAACCGAAGTTCGAACTGTGGCTGACAGATATGGAGCTCCTATATTGCCATTCGTACCTGATGTGAGCCTCGTGTGCGCTCAACCGATACGCAAGTCCCAACCGCGCAACGTCGCTGCGCCCGAGGCTCCTCTCCAAGGTACATTACCGTGATCTTTTAGGTTGGACATGCTCCTAACATCTCTCCAGACGCTAACCCCAACATCCGCAAGCTGCCAGGCGCAATGAGTGACAAGAGTATCATCACCGAGAATCGCAGCCTCCAGAAGTCTCTGGCACGAAAGAAGAAGGCTCGCTATGTGCCTCTTCACAGCGCCGGAGCCAAGGTCGAGGCGAAGCCTACAGCGGTCGACATTCCCGAAAACATCGCATCACCCGTTACTTTGGTTGACGAGCCATGCCAACAAACTTCCACGTTCGCGACCGTTCTGGAGATCAGCGATGATCCTTCTGAGGGCACTGACGTGCCCGAGTTGGTGTCTCCTCATTCGCCCACCAGCTCAGAGCCGTCATTGCAATTGTTGGATGAATTCAGTGGTGACTTTGCTTTCGCTCCACCGCAGTATAACCTCGCACCGACAGCAGACTGGAAGGCGCCAGGCATGTTCAGGATGCCAGCGATACCAGATCATCGCGACGAGCCGACGCTTACCCTATGCTCCACGGTGTGCTTCAACCCAACATTTTCATTCGACGCACGTCAACACCTCCTTTAGCTTGCGGCAGCTACTTTTGAGTCGATCATTGGCTCGGACGAGCAGACGCGATTCGACCTGGCAACGGCAGTCTGGGCTTCGGCTTCTTACACCGAATCGTCATCCACAGACAACTCCCTCGTGACGGTCGAGGAACCCGAGACCTTCGAAGGCGCTACTAAAGATGAGGACATCTGGATGTCTGAATCAGCAATTTGTTCTACCACTCCAATCAATGGCTTGGTGTAGCTTGCTACAGCCTATCCAGACATTCACACTGTGGCATTCGGCCGGCCGCGGGATGTCATTACGCCAAAGCTGATCGCTCTGGGGCAGGCAACTGCACTTGCCGCTTACAACGCCGAGGCGGAGCGCAGCTATGCGCAGGCAAAGGCCAACTTGAACAGCGTCCACCTGTCGATTGAAGACTTCGATCTCGACAGTGATCTAGGGGTGACGTTCATGGATGAGACCGAAGTCTCTGATGACGACCAGATTGCCTCACCATCGTCAGAGCTGAGCTTGGCATCCTCGGTCAGCGGCGAAGATAGCAGCAAGGTCAGCAGCGATCAAGTCTGGCTTCTACAGGAAGACGACCAGATATTCCTTACTTGTGAAAACGGCTGTTGCTGTGTCGTTGGCGCTATCGAGTCGTCATCTCATGTCGAAGTGCCGAAAGAACAGGACTCTGACTATGAGTCGGTCTTATCACCTACTAAGCGCCATCTCCTTCTCGAAGATGATAGCGACCCGCCAGAAATACTCCTTGGAAGCTCTGACAACAGTGGTGAGCAAAGTACCAGCCAGGGAGTGGGTGCTTCTGTCCAAGCTCCACTTGCAACCGACGACTCTCGCTTCGCTGCACCGGCCACAGACGACATCGCCAGCCTCTCCCCAGGTGCGTCTCAAGACTGGCTCACAGTGACTGTTCTACCAACACCAAGACCAGTATTGCGTAGCGAGGAGCTCACAACAGGAGCCGGTAGTCAAGACCCCCTCACCCTCACCCCTTCTTTCATCGACTTGCCGTCGGAGATGTGCGACTACTCTAACATCGATCAATGCCCGAGCCTCGGCCGCAGCCATGCTGGCATGGTCAACCAGAGTCCCGCGCTGGATCAGTCCGCCTCAAGATCTTTGCCCAGCAGCTCCTCGTCTGCAGATGACGCCTCGACTGCAGAGCATGAGCCTGCCACGCCTGGAGTCATCACTGACTGGACCGTAGAGCTCGTCCGGGTCAGGCTGGGAACGGAATCGCTTTTCACATTCCTGTCACTCTTGGACGTCGACGAGGAGGGTTCAACAACCAAGGTCGCCCTTATCACTGCATTCTTGACGCTCGTCGCTGCGGAGCGCGAGAAACTCGATCTTCCCTCGCCTCCATCGTCTTGCACTGCCAATTTTATTCTCGCAAGCAAGATTTTGCCACACACCACAGTACTGGGCACCACTTCACTCGCTACCTTCCTGGCGCAGTTCGATTCCAACAAAGAGGGCACGGTACAGGCCGAAGAGATCTACCGCGTCTTCAAGAACTTGTGCAAAGAGGAGAAGCGCACGCACCTCTTAGCGACTACGAGCATCATGGGCAAGATCGGTCGTCGTCTTGGGAAGCTTTCATCTGCTTAGTCGTCGTTGGTAGGTCATATGCCCCTCGGCAACACGACCACAGCTGACAATACCCAGGTCTACCGGTGCTTGGAGATCAGTGTCTGGTAGCCTGTTGGGCAGGTGTTCTTGGAGGTCGCAGTTTTATGGTATTCCGCGTGGAAGGGTCTTCCCCCTCACAATCTCTCACAACGTGCGCTGGAAGCTATACGCGTCGTCTTACTTGAGATCTCGAGCCCGACGCGATTAAAGTTGGCATCGAACCATTTGTTCGAAGCTTTAGCTTGTCGTCAAGGACACGTTTGCTCGGTGAACGATGGTGTAAGGGCATCGCGCGTAGTTGGAAGGGACAAAGTGGGCGTGATGAAAGGTCCTCGTCGCGGTATCAGGCGTAAGACACTATAAAAAATAATATGAAATAAGTCCGACATCAACACTACAAGCTGCTTCGGCTGATCGAGAATGTGTGCTGGGTGATGTATGGCGTTGCAAAACCGCGGTCGTCATGATCTGCAAGATGGGAGATCGCGCTAACATCCCCACTTTCCTTCTTAGCGCGCCTCGAACAGGCTGTCGCGCCTCGCTTCGTTGACGCCTGCTTTCTTCAACCGTCTGACCAGGAACAGAGAACAGTGTCGAGCAACAAACCAGAACGTTAGCGACTGACCCGCAGGTCCGTCTTGATGCGCGTACAAACTTCTGCTGCTCGACCAGAGATCACCCACGATTGACACTTCACATGCACCTAACGAGGCCCCGCGGCATCTAGTGTACCAGGACCCTTTGAACCCTTATATCATCGTCAACGTCATGTAAAGAGCCGCCACTGCTGAGTGCAAAGTAGCTGTCAACCAAAATGTGAGACACTGAGCGTCCTCGACGCAAACAGCATTGCATTCGAGCTTTCTGATCAACAATCTTCGGTCGCACAACGCTTTGGTGATACAATGTCGACCAACAATGAGAGCTCTTCGATCCAGAATTCTACATCTTCGACGACAAGGTTCCTGTCTCTACCCTACGAATTGTTGCAGTCAATCTTCGGCTCGATCACCAATTTCGAACCATGGACATACACTTCGACTCTGGAGAACACTGGCACTGGAATCAGCGACAAAGAGCTGCTGTTGTACACACGCGATGCAGAACCTATCAACCTAGTTTCGACTTACCGGACCATGCTCGGCTTGTCGAGCGAAGATAGCTGGTTAGTGCTTGTACTTTCGCGGCATCCGTACCATCTGTCGCGAAGTGACAACAGTGGAGTCTCATCAGCAATCACTCAGGCTCTGAGGAGGATGAATGCGAGGCTGGAGCAAAAGCATTGGAGTGACAGGGAATTGCGAGCTCTTTCTACTCGTCAAGATCGAACTATGCCTAGAGAGAAGGGAGAAGGACGCAACAACGCAGCCCGCCAGACAGCATCTATGAAGCAGTACCACGCCAGTGTACACACAGAAGAGGAAAGCTGGTTGAATGACAACGAGGTTATTGACGCAGCGCACACAAGTAATGCACTCAGCAACAAAAGGGATCACTCCATGAACAGCGCACTCGTAGTACATCGACCAGTTCCTGTCCTCAAGATCACCGGTCAAGATTTCATATCGAACGTGCATACCACACCGCCAGCAGACGCCATACAGCAATTCAGCGCTCTCCTCGTTGCCGTCCTGATCACGCTCGCACAATGTCGAATGACCCTCCTCGAGAACCTCGAGACGCTGGAGCGCGACACACCCATCCCATCCATCGAGCCCCACGAACCCAGAGCCTCCGCGACGCCGAAGATGAGCCCACGACACGATCGACTCCGGAGCATGTCTGGATCGACTGTAGCCGAGTCGATGCCACAAGGGGAGACGCTCGCGCTCTCCGCGATCTCAACGGTCTACAACTCCAGCATGGACGGCAGCCAAACGGAGGTCAGGTGGGCTGAGAAGAGGCTCAGCGAGGAACGAGATGTAGGGACGTCACCAAAGCGTCCGAAGTTGACGGAGTATAAGCAAGTGAGCAGCGGGAGGGTTGCGACGCTCATGGACCGATTTGAGAAGTTTCACCTCTGATACAAAGTATCCGTTGGTGCCCATGTCGATCGGAATTGGGGAAGGATGGAGGTGCGCATTGTTGGTTTTCTATGGACATAACTGTTTGGGCTTGTCAAACGACACCCGCAAGCAGAACTTTTTTTTTTTTTTTTTTTTTTTTTTTTTTTTTTTTTTTTTGGAAGGCTGGAGATGCTCAATCCATAAAGTCGAACTCAAGCTGCTCACGTCGCGGGATATACTCGCCGATAATCCATATACATCTCACCATTTCTGGGCCTCTCACTGCGATCTGCGTTTCGTGCTTGTGCTTGCAGAATAAACGGTAGTCAGGACTGGTCGCTGCAGCGCCATGTGATCCTGTGAGCTGTCCATGATGACCATACTGACGAGGTTGAGTGTCGTGCAATGAGATGAGAGCCAGAATGCTGGTCGGAGGCTGAGCTCAAGTGATTAAAAGGTGTAATGCATGCATTCATTCGTATCCAACATAAACATATCAACAAGCGCTCTAGAGCTATAAACATCAAGCATAGGATATACAACCCACAAGAACCATCTACTCCCTTCCGCCAACTCTCCTCTCGTAGTCGTCTTCGAACCTCGATGCATCGACGACCTCGACGCCCTTGCCGAGGCCAACCATGTCAGCACTCTCCCACCACTTCCTCTCATGGTGCTCACTGCCCTTGCCCTTCCCTCGCGGCGCCTCGTCGTCTGTGTCAACAAGTCCACCAAGACCTGTACCGTCGCTGCCGACTACAACGACAGTCTGACCGACCCACCTCTTGACATCCTCTACATTACGGCCCTCGATACCACTCAGTGCATCGACGACGTATACGAGCTCTGGTCCGAGATGTCGTAGCATGTGCACGAAGCCAGAGGGTGTGCTGAAGGGCATGATCATAGCCGGGTTCTCAACCAGTCGCAGAGCCTGGGAGTGCAGTGTGTTCCACAGTAGTGTGTCGCTGGAGCGCGCTGAGAGGGCGGGGGTGTAGACTTGGTGGTCTGGCTGCGGATCGATAGATGTCAGCTCCTCGCCGGGAGTGCGGGCTGGTGTGCTGATGGCGCTGTAGGAGGAGCCGAGAGGAGAGGAACGATCGCGAGACTGACTGCGGGAGCCGGGGCGCGAGCGGAGAGTGGGCGAGTAGATGAGGACGAACAGGCGGGTCTTGGAGAAGTCGGTGTCGGGGAGATGGGACAGGATCGTCTGATGACATGAATTAGTATCACTGTTTGGAAGATGAATAGAACAAAGTAGACGTACGGCGTTCTCAGAGCGGTACGAGCCGTCGTCGTCGTGGGCATCCATCAGCGACTCAGCAGAGACGACAAGCACGACTGTCTTCCTCTTGCCGCTGGCGTTGTTGCCGCTGCCACGGACAGAGGCAGCGAAGGCGCGCGCCTGCTCGTCGACCGCGGAGTTGCTCTGGGCCGACTGGGCCTCGACATTGCGGCGGATGGCGGCCTCCTCCGACCAGCGGCTGTGGTCGCCGTACGCGTCGTCCTTGTCCTCCTCGCGGATGCTCGCGAGCGCCGCGCCGGCGGCCGCCCAGCCCGCTGCAGTCTTCTTGCTAACTGTGTCGAAGACCTGCTGGGGACTGGGGGTGCGGCGGATGACGCCCTGGACGCGGCTCATCAGGTCGTCCTGGCCAACGACGCCCTGCGACAGGCCCGTGGCATCGCGATTGAGAGGCGCATGGCCGCTGTTGTTGTGGGCGCCGCGCGGTGTCTTCCTGTCGCTCTCTTCTCCATAGCTGAGGTTGTCGTCTTCGCTCGACTCGTCCTCGTCGTCGCGGCGTTCGGACCACACCCACGCTGCGAGACCTGCGGTCGCAACGGTGACGGTGAGGACTAGGGGCACCCAGTAGCTGTCAACACGTTAGCCCAACAACAATACATGGCGCAATCGCAAGTGCCGTACCCAAAGGTGGAGCGCGTCCGGGTCGCGGGCTGGCGGCGGTCATAGCGGTCGTAGTTGAAGGACATGGTGGGCGCTGCTCATGTCGCCCTGCAGCGTTGTTGTTGTTGTTGTCGTCGGGGCGGGCGCTCAGCTGCCGTGTTGTGGAGGCTGGGGAAGCCTGAGCTGCATGACATGTGCCTGCCGAGGAAGCGCGGGCGGGAAAGCGCGACTGACTCAGGGACACCAAATTATCGCGTTCGAGTTCGGCGGGGTGACTCTTTACTGACCTTGAAGACGCACAGCTCCGACGCTGCCAAAGAGTCTTTTCTAATAAAATATAACGGTTTGCGAAAGAGTGCTATCCAAGATGCCCCACGCTACGCTGCCTTCGCCGGGCTTCCAGGCGCTCATCCTGTGCGGCCCCGGTGCGTCGTTCAGCACATTCACATCGACACCAAAGGAAATACCCAAGGCGCTGCTGCCCATTGCGAACAGGCCCATGGTCTGGTACCCGCTGGAATGGTGCTACCGCATGGGCGTGACAGGTAGGGACGATCAACATGTATCCTCATACTGTACTAATAACGTCCAGACATCACCGTCGTCACCCCGCCGGAGTCGCTCGAGGCCATCGAGGCCGCCATGTCGCAGAACCCCCACCTCACATCGCTGCCCGCCCCTAGGCCGGAGATCCTTGCGCCAAAAGACCTCACACACGAGACTGGAACTGGCGACCTCTTCAGACTGCCCGAAGTGCAGGGCGCCATCAAGGGCGACTTCATTGTGCTGCCCTGCGACTTGGTGTGTGAGCTCGATGGCACAGCGCTGGCAGATGCTTGGATGGTCGAGCAGGCGGGCTTCCCAGGTGCCGTTGCAGGGTCACAGGAGATTGGCGGCAAGACAGCGTTCGGTGCAGGCGGCGAGAGGGTCGGGAGAAGAGGCGGTCTCGGTGTGTGGTACCAGACGAAGGGCGAAGGCAGCAAGAAGGGTGAGGAGACAGACTTCATTGCAACCACACCGATGCCCACACCCATCGTCCCCGCGCCCGTCGACTCGATCCGCCGCGACATCTCCAACCTCGTCTACTCGGTGCCCACCGACACCCTCAACGACATCACAGAAGAGAACAAGACCTTCCCCGTCCGCCACTCGCTCATCCGCAAGCATGCCCGCGTACGGATGCTGACCACCCACCGCGACGCCCACATCTACTTCTTCCCCTACTGGGTCGCTGAGATGATCCGCAAGAACGAGAAGTTCGAGAACATCAGCGAAGAAGTGCTGGGCTGGTGGGCAAAGGCCGGCTGGCAGGAGGGCTTGGGCGACAAGCTGGGCCTACGCGAGATCTTCCAGGGCAGCGACGATGCCAGCTCAGAGGGCTCGCAGGTGATCGAGGAGGAGATCGACGTCTCCAGGTATAGCAGCACATACTCCGGCGCCGCTGCCACAAACGGCACAAGCACACCCACAATTCTCGCATCACGCGTCCTCGGTTCCTCCAGCATCCCCGAAAGCGCAAAGTCCCTTACATCAAGACCGAAGCTTACCGTACCACCTATCCTCGCATACGTCCAACCCTCCGCACCTACAAATCCTCTCATCCGCCGCGTCGATACCGCACACCTGCTTCTCACAGTCTCGTTGCGCCTCGCCAAGCTGCCCGAGAACAGCACATCGCCCTTCGCCTTCGCCAACAAGATCGCTCCGTCAACAGCACACTCGATACCCAAGAAGTGCCGTGTCGAAGCCGAGAACAGCTTGCTGGCAGACAATGTCGACATCGCTGAGAAGACGAACATCAAGGAATCAGTCATTGGGTCCAACTGCAAGATCGGCGAAGGCGCGCGTTTGTTGAGGTGTCTATTGATGGATGGTGTAGAGATTGGCACGAATGTGCAGCTCACAGACTGCATCCTCGGCAGGAGATGCAAGATCGAGGGCGGCGGTGCAAAGGACAACGATAAAACCGTGCTCAAGGATTGTGAGGTGCAGGACGGGCAGGTCGTGGAGTGGGGAACTGAGAGCAAGAACGAGAAGTTCATGCGCTTCAGTGTAGGCATGGGCGAAGAGGGTGACTTTGGCGATGATGAAGATATGGGTGGAGAGGGAGAAGCTCTAGAGCTCTAGACCAGTTGCAAGAATAGCTGGATAGATACAAATGATACCCATGGAAATCAGCCTCGGGGCCTGAGGTACGTGTTGTGAATTTCTGACTTGTCGTAGGCTGCGCGACACAATCCAGTCGTGCTTTTCATTGTGGCGCTCATGTGGGATGATGTCTAGACGAGACTGCTGCGCCCCTCCATTGCGCCTGCATGCTGGACACTCACGTACCGCGCCAACCTCAGAAGCTGACACCTCAGCCTGGTGTCCTTCAACCTCAACATCGACACTCACTCAGCACCATTTATCTTGATACGATCCCACAATGCGGTTGCTCGATGTACAGACCTATACGCTACACACTTTCTACGGCGACCAGATTCCGCCATACGCTATCCTATCGCACACCTGGCTCCAGGCCCACGAGGAAGTCCTCTTTGCTCACCTGCAGTATGAGCCGGGATCATGGCAACATCTACCCGGCGCACGCAAAGTCGTCATGACATGTCGGCAAGCCACACAGGACGGCTACTCCTGGGCATGGGTCGACACTTGTTGCATCGACAAGACTGACAGCTCGGAACTCTCAGAATCAATCAACTCAATGTTCAAGTGGTATCAACAGGCCGGAGTATGTTATGTTTTTCTGACGGATATCGACCATGACAAGGAAAACAATTTCCTGCGCAGCAGATGGTGGACCCGTGCATGGACACTTCAAGAGCTTCTAGCACCTGAGCTTGTTGAGTTCTTCGACATGGAATGGCGACATATCGGCAACAAAGCAGAGTGGGCTGCACCAATAGCTGGAGCCATGAACATCGACATTGAAAGCCTATACAAGCCAAGATCCATGCACCGCAAGAGCGTCGCGCAGCGAATGTCATGGGCAGCGAAGCGTCAAGCAACTCGAGTGGAAGACCTCGCGTATTCTTTACTCGGCATTTTCCGCATTAACATGAGTATGCAGTACGGCGAGGGCAACGAAGCCTTTGTTCGTTTGCAGAAGGAGATAATGCGCACCACGGACGATCTCTCATTATTTGCATGGGATCTTTCACTTCTGCCTTTCGAAGAGATCCTCGCAGCCGCCAAGGTAGAGCAGCCGGGCTCATATACCCGTTACCGCAATTACAGTAAGGATGAGTTAGCCCCCGTCGTCGAGACGTCCGAATACGGGATGTTCGCTCCAGCACCGTCTCATTTCATGCACTGCAAAGATGTAGAATTTTTCAACCGCTATACCAGCGATGCACGTATGGAGGAACAAAACGGCAATCTGACTTTGCATGCGCCAATGGCGTTGTTCATTGACGTCGTGGACTATGGACATGGCTTTGAGCAAACTCGTGCGAGGAATCCTAGGCATTCGCCCCCTCACTACAAGACTGCCTTGCTCCCATGCGGGATACCTGAGAAGCCGTATCTCTTGATAGGCTTATTACTCAGTCCATACATTAATGGGAGTAGGAGCACAGAACCGCACGGAGAAATTCGAAGCACACGAATCGTGTTCAAGGCACCGACGCGAGTGTCAACCTTTCTGATCGGCAGTGATACCATGATCCATGCCACACTCACGCGCACGCTTGTAGACTCGCAGTCGCGGAAGTCTCAATTTTCCGGACATGGGAAGACAATCGCGCTGCGCCGGGCTTTGATCATCGACTGCAAAACAGATGGACTGTCACGGATCAGGGTCATTGGCAAAAACAGATGGGAAGTCGAGGAAACAAGACCCTATGTCCGATTGACGCAGCAGATCTTAGCTGAGGAAGAAGTCACCAACACCGTAGCTTTACGCTACTCCACGGACAGGTTTGGATGGTTCTTATACGTATTCCTTGACTTGAGGTTGAGCATGTCAGACCCGGATCGGATCGCTATGCTTAGCAGCAAGGTCTCCGTCCATTCCGTTGTAGAGCTCGAAGAAATCTGGGGAAACGCTCCATGGAGCGACCAAAGTGTCTCGCTATGCCTCCCCCGAAACGACAGGCTGTTGGAAGCAAGCGTTAAGACGCACATCGTGTTCAATCAAGCTGTGTCGACCCTCTCGATATCTCAGAGAGCACCCTCGGCTGGAAAAGGCTCGGCGAGTCGCGGGAGAAGCCTAGAATCAGTCCGGACGATTGATTTTATGGAGCATCAGCCTCGGAGACTTGATCGTTGGGCGTCGTGACACTAGGAGTCGGGCGCAAAAGAGCATATTAGATTATGTCGCAGTCTTCATATCATTTCTCTCAATCATCGTTTCTGCCTTTCCCTTACTACAGCACTCAGATGACCATTGCGCTCTTCGACGTGCCAGCTGCCTTATCGAACTCCGTCTTCTACTGCCCGGACACCTATACAAGCACTCAGCAACGGTCGATCAAGAAGGCCGGGTAGCATGCCTCATCAAGAAAGCATGTCCGCAATATCTTCACTACCGGATCCCTCATGCGCTTTTGGAAAAATATCATTCAATCTTACACGTCTACCTGTCATCAATCATCAACATGTCTCATCGACAACCCCACCTTCTCAACTCCTCCCCACCACAACTCTCACACCACCCTACTTCGCCTGCCCCGGACTCCCCGCCCCGGCGAAGTTCATCTGCGCCAACGCGTCCCTCGTCCAAGAATCATTGCTCGCGGTAGAATCGCGATTCGCAACCCTCAGACCCCCTCTCGGCGCCTCGTCTTCGCTCGAGTACGTGCGCGTCAAGTCGTCGTGCGCGGGGTTGGCGACCTGCAAACCGTGGTTCTGCCATTGCTGCTGCTGCTGGTATTGCTGCTGCTGGTATTGCTCCTGCGCAGGGAGTGACTCGGTGTGAGGTTGGTACTGCTGGAACTGCATCGGCTCGTATTGGTACGGCGCGGGCTCGTCTGGCTTCGCACTGCCGACGCGCAGGATCGAGGGTATGGGCGGTGCATCTTGCGGCGTGTACGCTTCGGCCTGGTAAGCCCCGGGTTGGTGAGCCTCGGGTTGATATTGACTCTGTCCCGCGAAGTGGTGGCTCTGCATCTGCCCGGGCCCATCGACAGGGCTGTCGAATACGCCGGCGCGCGCCGGGTCGACGGGCGAGTAGTCCATTGTAGGGTTGTGCTGGGTCGGGGTGGGGAGGAAGTCGTGGCGGGCGTCGGTGGGGGTGCGTTCGTTGTTGTCTGCGATGGAGAGACCCGGGTGGTTTGGGTCTAGGGAGAGGGAGTGGGTGCGGTTTTCGAGCTCGGGGAGGCCTTGTTGGGGGGCGTAGGGGCCGTGGTTTAGAGGCGGTTGCCCCGCTGCATATTGTGGCTGCTGCTGGGCAGAGAGATCCTGCATCGAGGCGCGGTGCGAGAGGTGCATGCTGTTCAGCTGTGCTTGGGCGGTGAGGCCCAGGGTGCTGCTTGCGCGGAGAGAGCCCTTGGTGCTGGCTGGACCGCGCATGAAGGTCGACGTGCTCGCTCGACCGACTGGTTCTTCGCTGATCATTTGCGCGTCGGAGCCGTTGGGGTCTCTGATGCTGTATTGCGCGATGGTGCGCATCTTGCGTGTGACCCAACCTGCGAGGATTTTGCCTCGTTGCTTCTCGCCAAGACGCGAACGGTGGAAGTCACCCTTCTGCACGAACGCGACAATGTCGATGACAAGTTGGTGCTCGTTCAGTATCGCGTTGACGATGACAGGTACCATAGACGCAAGGAAGTTGCGGCGGAAGATCTCCACAACAACCACGACTAAGCCTCCAGCCTGGAAGACGGCGCAGCCTTGTGGGATGATGTTGCGGTGACAGCGCTCAACCGATGATTCGATATCCATGCTGAAGTGGTTCAGACCGTTGACATCGAACGTGTCTCCGATGCTGCCAAGTACGAAGAGAACTTGCATATCGACAGGTGCGCCACCAGGACCAATAGGCCTTGTGACGTTATGCAAGAAACCAAGGTCTCCAGTGCGCACATATCTGACGTTTGGATCTCCGTCAAGAGTCCTTCCATTGAATCTTTCTGCGTCAAGCCGCTCTTTGGAGCCGTAGAAGCTGTGTGCGTTGGCTTCAGACTGTACCCAGATCTCACCATACTCGCCAACTAGGCAGAGCTGGTTGGTTTCTGGGTTTACGATACTGATTTGCGTGCTCACTGGAACCATGCCTGAATCTTGCACTTGTAGCGCATTCGACTCGATGTCAGGATCGATTGGTATGATCAGACCGCGCCGTAACGCATTGACGTCGAGATGCAGCTCGATGGGCTCAATGCACATGTACGATCGTGAAGCAACCATAGGGTTGAGAACGTGGGAGTAGACTGTGTTGATAGCAGTGCGGTCGAGGTTACCGGGGGCGAAGTGTACACGACAACGTTGGTCTATCACAAGTCAGCATATCTCCAAATCATGTGGGTATCGATACTTACAAACATCCACACGAGGTCTGCCGTCGGTGGCAATCATGAGATTCTTCAGTTCGTGAAGGTGCATTGTCTTTCCGGCACCTCGTGCTATGGCGTGATCCAACATCTGACTTGTAGCATAAGCGTCCTTGATCTTGTATCTGGACAACGTCTGGAAGAGCAAGTTCGGGTTTTGCGCAAAGTCGACAGGCGACACAAGGTATGTTGGTGCTGCCAGGAATATACCCATAATGCAGGTGTGTATGAAACCGAGACCGATGGTGCTTCGTACGCAGCCCAAAACTGGCCTTGTGCTTGTCATTTGACAGGTTTCTTTCTGAACCTTGCAGAGAGCCATGATGTTGCTGTGACCGAGTTGCACGGCAATGCGTCGTTGATCTGGTGTCCAGTACGTCCATACAAGGACAGGGTACCCATCCTGGACCCAAGCAGGCCTAATGGTTAGGCCCAGATCACGGCACCCGCTCGACTGCTTAGGCGGCTTTGTGGTGTTGTAGACGTGCGGTATGTTGACTTTGAGTATGGCCGCAGACTGCTTGAGATGTTGCGAAACTTGCTTGACCTTCATGAGGTGGTCGACATCGACGTTGACTAGAATAGCCTTAATCTTGAAGTCCGCAACGATGTGCAACAGAGCAGGCGCGTCCTCATTTAGCCTGTTCTGGTCGATGGGTGCCATTGGGATGGCTACGGCGCCCAATACGAAGCAGGCGTGCACGGCATACACGAAGTCTTCTGAGTGGGTGTACATCAGCAAGAGATGGTCGCCAGCCGTGACCTTGACCTTGTTCTTCAGGTACATGGCAACACTGGCGACCTTCTGGTCGAACTTCTTCCAGTTGACGCCCTTGCCCTCTTTACCCCTTCCATCAATGGTGCAGTAGGCAAGTTCCTCGGCTTGACGTGATACCCGCCATTGCATGAGGTCGTGAACGTTGGAGAATTGATTTAGAGGCGTTGACGTACGGTCGTCAATTACGACTTCGCGGTGGTCGACTCCAGAGTACTGCTTATCTTGCAGCATCAGATATTGCTGTCGAGCCATGGAAGCCTCGAACGACCACATTCCTCCTGCAGGATCATCGCCCAGGGCAATGTTCTGCACTGACCGCTCAACGCCAAATTTGACGTGAACGCATGGCAGCGAGCCATTGTCAAACTCTCGGCGGCAGAGCATGTTACCAATCTCTCGTCTGCCGTTCTTCATGACACGAGGCAGGGTGTTGGGTGCTGTGATCATCACACAATACACTCTCAAGTGGTGTTCTTGGTACAGCACTTCCATGCAGCGTTCCGATAATGAGTCCAAGAATGGTACATTGAGCTGCTGTGGAGGTCCGCCAGGGTTTGTTGGCGCTGTCGACGCTGCTTGCGTTTCAATCAGAATGATGGGTAGATACTCGCCGTTGACGTAGGAGTCGAAGGCCGAGCTGTGACGCGTTAGCGCTGGTAACTTGTAACAGAATGTCGAACTTACCAATCGTAGATCTTGGGCACAGACTTCATGATGGTTGTGACCAGATGCTGCACAAAGAAATATCGATGCTCGGCTTCCAACTGACCGTGCTCGACCCATTCGACTCTTTGACGGATCCTGTCTTCGTATAGACCAAGCACGAAGATCTTGCCCTCCACTACGCATCCAAGAAGTCCTGTGCGGAGGAATTCGAGTTCAAGTAACTGCGGTGTTGGGCTTCCTTCAACAAACCGATATGGTCGGGCGTGGAAGATTGTCTCGGTGTGCTTCTGCAATTGCCAAAAGCCTCCTGAGAGCGACGGTGAGTCGACCCAAATTTCTCCCACGCTGTATGGATGGCAGAGCAGGTTCGTCTCGGGGTCAACAACAGCAAGTGTTGCATCTGGGATGGGGTATCCGAAAGCGCCAACCCTCATGGTGCCGGGTTCATTCGCGCGCTTGCTGGCCTCTTCACCAATAGCGATCACGACGATCTCGTTCATTTTGAGCGCCTCTTTGTCCAGCAGAATTTCCAGTAACTCATTGCGACTCTTCTTCTGCTTTGACTTTTTGTTGGTGGTACCGCCTCCGATCAAACTCGAGTAGCCGTTGGTGTTGTTCTCCAATTCCTTATCGGAATGCTCTTCGTCTTCCTCCTCGATGCTTAGAGGACAGCCCATGCGTTCCTCGCCGCCTAACCAGTCGCGAACAGAAACGATCATGCCGCCGTGTTCGGGCAAGCAAAGCATGGGTGCAATCAGCTCTCGCCCGCGCGGATTGCGCAACGGCCTAAACCATCGATCGCCCAGGATATCATGAAACTCGCAGTCTACGGTGAGGGTATCGATGAGACAGATCTTGACCGATCCAAAGTTGGGGTCCGCGTTCTTCTTATAGTTCCGCGTGGTCATGGGATCCTGCTGGTAATTGTATGCAGCGCGCTTCAGACCAGGATAATCTGCAATAAGGATAGTCGCCTTGTATTTCGTGATGAGATGTGCGTAAAGACCGGGCGTTTCCATGGTAGGAGGCTCCAGCCAGACTGTAGTATGTCCGCCATACACAGCATACAAGACACCCAAGATCATGCCCGCGCTTTCACGAGGATCAAGATAACTAAGAATGACTTCGGTGGGCGACGACCGCGGTGGCGGTGCAATGAACTTGCCGTTCTGGTCTCGCAAATTGCCGCTGAAGGTATCCGAAGTCTCTCGCCCTGTGGGAATGGTGGAGACGATGGCGCTGATGCAGGCCATTTGATGCATGATGGTGCGATGGCTGAGAACGACACCTCGGAGATCGCCAGTTGGGGCGCGGGAAAACTCGATGTAAGCCACCTCTGGGACCTGCAAAGCTGGTGTATCATCATGCTTCTTAGGGTGATGGCTGCCAAATTCATTCGTTTTCCACCACTCGACTCCACTAGGCCACTTGAGGCGGTTCTGGCTGATATCGCGGTGGAAAGCCTTCAGATTGTTGTCTGTGGTTAGGGCAAGATGCGCTTGGGTAGTGGTCAGAAGGAGGATGAGTTTCTGGTAATCGTCTACGCTGTTGATGGGCACTGCGACAACGCCAGCGATGAAGCAGCCCAGCAGAGCAACCACGAACTCGATAATCTCGGTGTCTCTGTACACCAATGCCACCCTGTCGCCTCGGTACAGATTGCTCTTGTCTCTGATGACTTTGGCGACCTTCTCAGCACGACTGGCGACCTTCTCCCATGATATCGAGGCCGTCTCCTTGCCTTTCGAGTCGAGTACCCAGAAAGCCGTCTGCCGTGGTTGTGTGCGCCCTCGGTGGCGCAGAACAGCGCCGATGTTGTCGAACTTGGCCATCTGGATGTTCGGGTTGTGGGGATCGTACACGTCGAAGGGCAGGTCTCGCGGCTCGAGCGGCATCATGGTCTGAATGACAGCGCCGTGCGGCAGGTCGCTGGGGTTCATCATGGGCGGCGGAATGGCTGCTGTCGGGGAGAAGGCATCGCCGGACGAGTAGCGGTTGGGTCCGCCGTACGCGTCGGGCTGGTCCTGTATCTGCTGGCCGGTGAAGTCTGAGAAGTAGCCCTGGTTCACGTCGAGCATGGTGCTTCTTCGACTCGCGTCTCCTCCGCCCGGCGACCCGTACCCTCCGTCGTACCCTTGCGGCTGGGGGTCGGGGTTGAAGGCGTAATTGGACCCCATCATGGTGCCCTCCCGCGAGTAGTTGTACTCGGGCGTCTGTGGGCGCGGAATGAACGTCTCGCTGCCCTGGGAGGGCGCGCGCTGCAGCGAGCTCGTGCGCAGGCCCAGCTGCTTCTCCTGGAAGCGGCCGACCTGGCTGGGCGGGTAGGCCATGTACTGCGTGTTGCCGCCCACGGTCGTCGCCGAGGGCGCATATTCGAAGTTGGACGAGGCGATGCTGGCGCGAGGGTCGAAGGCGGGTCCCTGGGGGCCGGACAGGGCAGCGAGCGACGCGGTGCGCGACCCGGAGTGCTCGCTCTGTGCCGGGCTCTGGCGCAGGTCCTGCTGTAGCTGCGCCGTGTACTCGGGGCCCAGGTACTGCGACAGGAGGACGGTCCTGCGCTTCTCGTAGCTGTGCGGGTCGTTAGCGCAGATCTGTGGAGAGGGACGCGTCTGGCGGACCCCTTCTGCGTGATGTCGCCCTCTTCCAGCTCGTGGTCCAGCTCCTGGAGCTTCGCCGCGAGCTCGGGGTGCGTGTCCGCCATGGTGGGATCTGCAGAGTCGGGGAGCAGTGAATCAGGTGGCGGGCGCGCGCGACATGGAGAGACGGGTCGCGGGGTCCTTCGGCAGCTGTGGAAGACCTCGGACGGGCACTGCGCGCAAGTTACGGCCTCAGTCGATGGCCGTCTGGGTGTGGGTGGGGGCTGCTGTCAAATGTTCGCGATGCTGCTCAACAGCGCACATTGGCAGGGCAATTCAGGAACGCCGCCATCAGCGAACCACGGCGCGCCCATGGACGTCATCCCAGGCCTTGAAACGGGTTAACCCTACTCGCCAGACCTCCGTTGGGGCAGCCCGGTACCGAATCGAGCTTGCAGCCGCGTCCTGCGACCCATCAGGAACTCGGCAGCCCTGCTCGTCTGCGTCTGCGTCTGCGTCTGCGTCTGCGTCTGCGTCTGCCCCAGCACGAACTGCCTTGCAAGCTAAAGGGCCTTGGAACGTCTGACAGCCAGGCACCTAGCTGGTTACTTACTTCCAAACCCTCCTGCCATTCCACGTGCTCGCGCCATGCCGGCCGTTTCGCGGCAGCACGCCCGTTGGGTGCAGCTATCTGCAATGCCTCGGCTCGAGGAACAATCCGCGAGCGTGTCACGGTGTCGACATCCCATTGCACATGCCTACAACTTGACCTCCTTTTCGCAGACTGGTCTCTAGCAACCGACACTCTCTTCTCACAGTCACACTCTTTGCAGCCATGGCGACCCTCATCCGCCCGCCGCCCGACAAAGAGGGCCAGTCGCAGATCGAGAATGTCCTCGAGCTGACCGAGCTGACCGATATCGACCCTGATCTGTTTACCAACACACGTCCCATGTGGCATCCGCCGGGCGCCAGAGGCATCTTTGGCGGCGCTGCTATTGCGCAGACCCTCGCTGCGGCTCAGAAGACGATCCCCAAGGACTTCACCGTGCACTCGATGCACTGCTACTTCGTGCTGGCCGGCAACGCCGAGATACCCATCATATACCATGTCGAGCGAGTCCGGTCTGGAAAGTCGTTTGCGACAAGAACCGTGCAGGCGCGACAACGCGGAAAGGTCATCTTCACAACGACCATGTCCTTCGTGCGCCAGAACAGCGGAGGAGAGAAGCTGGTCGAGCACACATATCCCATGCCGGACGTGCCAGACCCAGAGGACGGCATGGATGATTTGGACACACACGGTGGTGACAAGGGGCCGTTCCAGAGTCAACGTCTGCCGATTGAGAATGGTACTTGTCCTAGGCACACGGCGCACTGTGCAGCAAGCTAACACCATCAGACAACTCTCCATTCCCCCACACCAAGAAGTGCAGGCAGTGGATGAAAGCGCGCGGCACCATATCGCCCGAGGGCGGACACGAAGCTCACCTCTCCGCCATCGCCTACATGTCAGACAGCTACTTCATTGGAACCATCGCCCGCGTCCACAAGCTCTGGCGGTACTCCACACAACGCAAGAGCAAGTCAAAGTCCAGTATCGACGAGGATGTTCTCAAGAAGCTGCTGGCTATGGACGACGCAGAGCTGAAGCGCCAAAAGTACCTGGACGAAGCAGACATCAAGCGCATTCAGAGGGTACGCAACGGCGAAAAGCTGAAGAAGGACAACACACCCGAGATTGGCATGATGGTCAGCCTCGACCACACCATCTACTTCCACAACCCCCGGGATTTCAGAGCAGACGAGTGGCTCTTCACAGAGATGGAAACCACCTGGGCTGGAGACGGTCGAGGTCTGGTGTTCCAGAGGATATATACCCGCAACGGCAAGCTGGTTGCCAGCTGCGTACAAGAGGTATGTCATCTCAATCAAGGTCGTTTTCCAGCACGCAAGCTAACGGATCACAGGGTCTGGTGCGACTGAAGCAGGACAGCACCCCCAAGCTGTAGACCATATTGACTTGTGTACATCAGCATGTACTTTTGGCGACGCGTTAGATGCATTTGCCCGTGTTATTTAGCCTTGATACCATAGCAATCCATTACCTTTCACAAATACTCAACTTGCGAACATCTTCGCCTTGTCTTGTAGCTGGGCAGCGGAGACGCCTTATTCGCTCTCGGCCGCAGCTAGTGGCAGGGTCTCGCTCGCTAGCGCCTGCAGCACTAGACTCGTGAGCAGACCTCGGGAGAGACTGTCGGTGGTCCAACTTGCAACCGTCCATTGACTCAATATGCGGATGCACGACACTGACACCCTCTGAGGACTGCACACTAGCCCAGATTGAGTTCGACGTCTGCGCACCCAAGAGCAAACCCCAGATTTTCGGCTTCGGCTACTCCGAGTTGCACAACACCAACACCAGCCAATTAGTGAGCGCACAGAGCAGTCGACGTTCACTACCCAAAACGTCGCATGTCAATAGATTGGGGTAGTCACACTTTTTCCAAGGCATGAACAATAGCAAGCAAGCAGCCTGTCGTACGTCAATTATACCGCTTTCACATCTTCACCACCTTTACAGACCGCGATGGGAGCTGACACGGATTACAAGTCAACTGCCGCAAGTCGAAGATCAAGTGCAGGCGGGAAGAGGGAGCGCCAAATTGCGAACGATGCACGCATCTCGGAACTGAATGTGTGATCCCCGAGTTCCACATCGGTAGGCAAAAAGGCGTGAAGAAGTGAGTATCGTGACACGAACTTGAATGCAGCACTGACGGGCTTCAGCAAACGCTCCGGCCTGGAAAAAGCCATCTACCAGATTGAGGAAGCTATCAAGAAGCGCAAACCTGACGCACCGTCGCACAAGCAGACTCTAGAGCAACTGCAGAAGCTGCTCAGCGAGGCGCAAAATGATGACAGCTCCCCTTCGACTCAAACTCCAGGACTGGGTAATGTAAATGATCCGTTCGCATCTGATCCAAGAGATATGAAGCCACCTGCATCCCTCCAGCATGTCGAGAGTCATGCAGGGGGCTCCAGTGACGATCAACTCGCGGTTGAAGATGTCGAGAACCCTCTCCAGCTTTTGGCGCGCGCATCTGACCTGCGCATCGTCTCTCCGGAGAACCATGTCCCGACCCCCGGGAGCAAAGTCAACGGCAGCGAGCATAGCGCCTATTTGGATGTGCACCAGTTCTTCTTACCAATGAAAGCCAATCTTGACCAGGGCGCTGGTTACGATCCTATCAACATCGGCTTGGTAACCAAAGAGGAGGCGGATACACTTCTCACATAGTAAGTTTGCTACTGCTGTACTGCAAGACACGCACTAACGGACATAGTTTCCACCAAAAGCTTGCGCACACCCGATGGGGTCTTGATCCTATGATTCACACGCTGGATTTCGTTCGCAATCGCTCATCGTTCCTCTTCACAACCCTGCTCGCTTTTACTGCGGTATTCCTACCCGAGACTGCCGCGCTCGCCAAGCGTCTGCTCATTCATCGAAAGTATCTAGCGGAGCAAGTCGTTGTCAAGAAGTTCAGATCCGTGGAAATCGTTTTAGCCTTCATGGTCAGCATACCCTGGATGCCTCCCGGACAGCACGCTACTGACGATGATACGAGCTTGTATCTTTCGACTGCCGTCGCAATTGCCCTGGATCTGTCGTTAGATAAGGTGATTACGCCATCTTCGACTTTCAAAGCAGACCTAATCAGGCAAATACCGAGAGGAGAATGTCTTGATGCTGGTAAGGCGCTTGCAATGGACGGTCTGGAGGATGTCGACGCTGATTCAGCTTGGGGAAAGAGACTGCTGCGTCGTCGGGAGAGAACCTGGATTGCACTGTTCGTCCTCGAACGCGGTGTTTGTCTGGCTCGAGGCCGCAGCTACTGCGTTCCGAAGACCTCCCTCATTCAACACTGCGACTACTGGCCTTCCAGCATCGACTCAGATTTACAGGATGGTCCAATGGTTTCGATGGCAGCTCTTCGCAGGGACCTTGATGATCTGTTCGCCAATGTCAGAGCGAGGTGCGACAGCTACCGCGTCATCGACGTTGGCCTTCAGGTTGCACATGAGATCGAAAGGGCAATCGATGAGTTCTTTGATAAGTGGTTGCATACATGGACGTCCGTCATTGGAGATTTCAAGCACAAAACGCTCCCTCCCTACGTCGAGATTCTCGTCACGCACACTCGGCTTTCTACCTACAGCATGCTGCTGAATCACCCCAGCGCACCGCCAGAGGTGAAGCGTTCATTCCGCGCATCTGCTGTGTCCTCAGCTCTGAATGTCATGCGAGCAGCCATCCAAGGCGAGTCCCGCCTCAAGTCGATGCCGAACAACACTGTAACGATGATTTGCTTTGCGGCAAGCATCGCTCTAGCGCTGAGCACACCGACTGCCTCAGAACGCAGCAACCAGAACCTCGCACCTAGCGTTCGCAAGCTCATACAAGAAACAGCTGCTGTTCTGGAACGCATCGGGAGCACGCCGAGCCACCGCAATGGTGCATCCGTCGTCTACGGTCGCTTCCTGCGAGTCCTCGTCAAGCAAGCCCCCAGCTTGGAGATCGCACCCGCAACGGCTTCCCAGACGTATATACCTCCAACCTCACAGCACAACCTGGGCATGTCTCCGCCTCTAGCGAATGGCACTCAGCAGTTCCCATCTCTAGAGTCCATATCAGGCTTTGGAGATCCGCTGCCATTCTCTGCCATGTCTTACAACGAGGTCAATGAGACTGTGACTAACCTCGATTTCTTCGCGACACCTCAACTCGATATCTGGGACGAAAGCTCGTATATGTGGAACGACATAATGAATCTGCCGGACTTCAACTTCCGCTGAGGCCACCAAGAACAAGACGCAACCAAAAACCCGTACCCAGGAGCCTTCTCATTAGAAACACAGAGGTCTGGCCGCCCGACTGCAAGACTTCAGCCGCCGAAGGGCTCACACCTGCTCAGCATCGGATATTCTTTTGCTCGATGCTCCAGGCCCAGCTCTGGTCGCAGGGGATGCGCTTCGGCGTTCCATGCGGGTGGGCTTTGCCGACCAACGCCTGACTAAGCTCCTGACTGCCCCTCACAGCCGCGCCGGAGGGTTCGCTGTCTGTGCACCGGACATTCTTCTGGCGCCGATGTTCCTGGAAGCTCTTACCCTGCATCGCGTCATCACGCTGCCGAAGGAGCTCTCTGCACGTTCAACGGCTCTTGTTTTGGAGTGGGACCTTGACATCAACAAGTCTTTCCGCTCTCGCCCGAAGCCACGAAGCTCCTAAATAGTACTGTTGTCTGAAGTTCTCGCGCAATCAATCCACACACTCTGCACATCACAATGGACGCTTTGCCTTCGTCATACCGGCTACTTGCCGCTCTGCCAGCACGACTGTGTGCACGCCGCCCAGTCCCTTCACAATTGCGCGCTGCGCGCGTAGCACCACCCCATTGGCGATTCACAAAGCAAATACGGAGCATCAGCGCGGTAGCAGACAAGGCGCCAACAATTGATCGGTCCAAATCGAAGCTCTTTGACAGCGCCGACGAAGCTGTTGCGGACGTACAGTCCGGCTCCACGATTCTCAGCGCAGGCTTCGGACTTTGTGGTGTTGCCGAAACACTTATCCAAGCGCTGCAGAGGCGCGGCACAGACTCGTTGAATTCATTGACAGCTGTATCCAACAATGCTGGTATTGAGGGCGTTGGTGGACTTGCTCTTCTTACCCAGAGTGGGCAAGTGGACAAGCTGATCATCAGTTTCTTGGGCAACAACAAGGCGCTTGAAAAGCAGTATCTCAGCGGTGGCATTGAGATTGAACTCTGCCCACAAGGTACATTGGCTGAGCGCATCAGATCAGCCGGTGCTGGAATTCCTGCCTTCTACACACCCACAGCTGTCAATACATTACTGCAGGATGGTCAGATCCCCGCGCGATTCGACAAAGAGGGAAAGGCTATTGGGTACGGCACACCGCGAGAGGTGCGCGAGTTCAATGGCAAGAAGTTCCTGATGGAGACCGCTTTGCACGGCGACGTAGCGATCATCAGAGCGCACAAGGTCGATGAGGCGGGCAACTGTGTCTTCAGGTGAGGGCTTTACCAATTGTTCCCACACACGATCTAATCAGACTTCCAGGTACACAACGAAAGCGTTTGGACCCATCATGGCCAAAGCCGCACGCCTCACCATCGTCGAAGCCGAACACATCGTCCCAATCGGTACTTTCGACGCCAACGAGATCGATCTTCCCGGTATCTTCGTCGACCGCATCGTCCCCGCCACCGTCCCCAACAGCATCGAAATCAAGAAACTGCGTGACTCGTCCTCCAGCGCGCCCGCCAGCGGACATCGCGCACGCATCGCCAAGCGCGCCGCCAAAGAGCTCAAGCAAGGCTACTACGTCAACCTAGGCGTCGGCATCCCCACCGACGCCGCAACCCACGTCCCCGATGGCGTCAAAGTATGGCTGCAGAGCGAGAACGGAATTCTGGGCATGGGCCCCCATCCCACCGAGGACGAAGTCGACGCCGACATCGTCAACGCCGGGAAGCAAACCGTCACTCTCTTGCCCGGCGCTTCCACATTCGATAGTAGCGAGTCCTTCGGCATGATCCGTGGCGGCCACGTCGACGTGAGTATCCTCGGCGCTTTGCAGGTGAGTGCGCAGGGCGACCTGGCGAACTACATGGTGCCCGGCAAGGTGTTCAAGGGCATGGGCGGCGCGATGGATCTCGTTAGCAACCCGGAGCAGACCAAGGTCGTCGTTGCAACCGAACACGTCGCCAAAGACGGGAGCAGCAAGATTGTCCAGGAGTGCAAGCTGCCGCTCACTGGCGCAAAGTGCGTAAGCACCATCATTACGGATCTCTGTGTGTTTGAGGTTGACAGGGTCAATGGCGGCTTGACGTTGACCGAGGTCGCGAATGGAGTTACTGTGGACCAGGTCAGAGAGAAGACTGATGCTGAGTTCAAGGTTGCAGATAATCTGAGGAGTATGGAGGATGAGGGCTTGGTTGAGGGTGCTTAGGAGTGTGTTGATTAAGCGTGTGTTGCATACCATAGAAAGCGTTCTGTTGATTCAAATCTTGTTCCTGCAGCTCAAATCACGCATATGTTCTTTCCTTGTGCGTAGCATGCGAACAAACCACGTTCAGCTTCGGCTTCATCGTCCGCGTATGTTTGGCCGCACACTTGTGAACGGTGAGCGACGACTCCCCGGTTGATTCACGTTGCGAACACGATGGCCAGCAAAACAGCTGAACTCTTCGCGATATCATGATCTCGAAGTGCTGATCATTGCCCTGAGTAGCATTTTGCGGCGGAACTGTCTTTCAACGCCCAAGCCAGCGGGTCGACCGCCCAGCTAGCTTGGTGGGGATCGCCCAGAGTTTTGAAGCTTGACCCGCCAACCAAAAAGCTTGTGCGACAACTTATATGTTGCCTACGCATGATCGCGATATCAACAGCATGCGTTCCCAGCGCACCTTCCAACCCCGACCGGACAGCGGATGCTGATTACATTCGCACCGTCAACGTAAGGCTTCTCGGACTCAAATCAACCACCTATCCCCACCCATGCGGCGCATGATCCATACAAGGCCTGCTCTTTCCAGCAAAGCGCACGCTCGGGGGAGGCGAAACGACCGAGCTTATCCGCCACGCTTACCAGTTCTTGGCTAGCCGGGCAACAGGCTTACGATTTGAGGCTAGCCTACTGTGCTCCCCATGGGGTTGGCTCTGACGTATCCACTTACGGCTACGTTACATCGGCACGGTACCGGAGCGGAATGCAATAAAGCGAGACCGCGTCCCGTGGGGACGGGACCGAGATTTCTACAACCTTCGCGAGCTCTGTGTTGTGAAGCACAGCCATCAATATAGCAAAACCAGAGTATGGACTCCGACAAGATGGCTGACGAGAAGTTTGAGCACCGCAAGGGCAGCACGGTGGAAGAGGGGTATGGTCATGTCGATGAGTCGGTGGTCAAGAAGACGCTATGGAAGATGGACATCAGGTTTGCATATCACTCGACTAGAGTACGGGGCCCATGCTGACGCTTGCAGGATACTGCCGGTGCTTGCGCTGCTGTTCCTTTGCTCATTCATCGATCGCACGAATGTGGGCAATGCGAAGATCTTGGGTCTTGAGGCGGACCTGCACATCACTGATCATCAGTATGCGATCGGCCTTTGTGTCTTCTATGCCACATACATCGCCAGGTACGTTCATAAGCTTCATGTTGCAGGAAAAGCCGGATACATGCTCTAGATCTCCAGAAAATAGGAGCTAGTCAGTGCTTGTTTCTGCGTACGTTGCAGGCAGATGGACACTCTGTTGGCTACAATAGAGTTGCTATTGTATCAGGCTTTTTCTGCAACATGAGAGTCAGGTTGCGGCCACGCGATTGACAGCAGCTGACGAGGCAACAGTGAACTGCCATCGAACTTGGTCCTGAAGAAGGTGTCGCCGAAGATTTGGCTACCGGCCCTCACAGCAGTCTGGGGTATACTCACAATGTGCTTGGGCTTTGTGACCGGATTCGCTTCGTTCGTGGCTGTGCGGGCCCTACTTGGTGTCGCTGAAGGTGGTCTTTTGCCAGGCATGGTGAGTTCAACATCGACAGCAGTGTCGACACGCAACTAACGACCCAGGTCCTCTACCTCTCCCACTTTTACAAACGAACCGAGCTTGCCCTGCGAATCGGTATTTTCTACACTGCCGCGTCGTTGTCAGGTGCTTTCGGTGGACTGCTCGCTCGAGGTCTTAATGCCATCGGTCCGGCAGGCGGACTTGAAGGTTGGAGAGTACGCAATGATCAAATCTCTTCATCGATGTGCTATTGGCTGACACCTACAACAGTGGATTTTTATCATCGAGGGTATCCTAACGTTCCTCGGTATGGATCACAGCTCTTTATCCATGTGCCATTGGCTGACACCTATTACAGTGGGCATCTCATCTGCCGTTTTCCTTCCGAACTCGATCGAGTCGGCTGGCTTCCTAACCACCCCCGAGAAGCAGTGCGCTCGCATCCGACTGAACACTTCTGCAGTACACGAGCCCTTCTCATGGGCCGAGGTCCGTCGAGGTGTGTTCAACGTCCAGGTCTGGCTCAGTGCAACAGCGTACTTCTGCATACTAGCCGGCCTCTACTCCTTTGGGCTCTTTCTCCCCACCATCGTGAAAGGCGGCTTCTCAACCGACCCAAACAAAGCACAGCTATGGACAGTCATCCCATACGCGGTCGCCGCATTCTTCACGGTCATCGTAGCGTTCCTTAGCGATCGAATCGCTTTGCGCGGCCCAGTCATGCTCGCCACGCTCCCCATCGCCATCGTCGGCTACGCAGTCATCAGCGTCACTACGAACCCCAAGGTGCAGTACGGCATGACCTTCCTCATGGCCACGGGCATGTACGCCTCCGTTCCTTGCATCCTCTCGTGGAACTCGAATAACTCCGCCGGTCATTACAAGAGAGCCACTACAACGGCCCTGCAGCTCGCCATCGCCAACTCTGGCGGATTTGTTGCGAGCTTCGTGTATCCGAAGAAGCAAGGGCCTAACTTCCATAAGAGTCATCAGATCATGCTTGGCTTGCTGTGTGCGGCGTGGGTCCTGATTGCGGCGAATGTTGCGTGGGTTGCGAAGCTGAATCGCGACAAGGCGAATGGCAAGAACGCGCAGTTCGAGGGCTGTGGAGATGATCGAGACCCGGCATTCAAGATGGTGTTGTAGATGCATACAACGGTTATTCTCTCAAACAGATAATTGTACAAGACGAGGTGCACACTCTCTGTCAGTGCCAATAGCAACTTTATGTTCCATGCAGCTCCCTGAACCTCAACCCCTCGCATCAGTCCCGTTTCCAAACAGCAATATTATCTTCACAGCACAACATAGCTCCCACCCCCAAAGCCCCGCCTGGCAAACTCGCCTCTCCAATCCTTCCTCCTGCCCGCCCTTTGCTCATCAACTTCATCTCTGAACCTCTCGCTCCTCTGCGTGCTTCTCCCGCCCGAGTGCCCAAGATTCGAGAACGCATCAGGTCCAAACAACCCCGTCTGCCGTCCGAAGCTCACCTTGTCCCACCCCGGCGCCGGTGGGGGCGTATCTCGGAAGCGCTCGAGCTTGGCTTTCATGCGTATTTGCGGACTTGAGGACGGGCTTGAAAAGCTCGACGAGGGGCTTGAGTAGACTGAAGATGGCGTCGGCGAATAGTGAGCTTGGCTTGGATCTGGACGCGCGTTTGTCGCTGTGCGAGTGGCGTTGCAGTGAGGTTGTACATCTGCAAGCGGATCCAGAGTCGTTGTGGGTGGGATGTGTGAGTAGGATGCGATGATGGAGTCGATGTCGTCTGAGATCTTGCGGTTGAGTTGAGCTTGCTCGAGGCTGTGTAGCTCCGCATCTGAGAGTGTGTGGATGGATGAGGAGTTCGAGTATGTGTGTGCGTGTGCTGGAATGAGGAGGGCGTTTGTATCGTCTTCGCTCGACACGATGGGTTTTGAGATCATGCTCTTCAGACTTGGAGACGTGGCGGTGGAGCGCGAGCGCCGAGACGGCTTGAAGAAGCGACTGAAGCGGGTACTGAGCCTCGCCATTGTGTTTGATATGAGTGAAAATCTCCTCGAAGAGAAGTTAACTCGAGGTCGAAAACACGCGAAGTGTGCTTCGAGAAGAGAGCTTCAGGATCGGGCAGTCTTTCAGGAAGCATGATGTTCTCGAGCAGCATATTGCTCATATTGCTGTCTTCAGGTTCTGCAATCTTGTGGATATCGGAGGTCCGATGCAGCGTACATCTAGTTTTCGCATGTGGAGTTCGCACTTGAAGACCGTTGTTTGGGTTTTGGCCCCCAGCTTTGCCGGACTCCGCACGCGTTGAAACCAAGGCGACCGACATAAGTGGAAAAGCGCAGAGTGCGACGAGTGTCAATGTTGAAACAAAGTTTCGAAACAACTAGTTTAGTGAACTTGTTACATCGGATGCAAGCTTGATCGCAGCGTGTGTAAACAGCAGTTCGATGATGAAGTGCAGATTGGTAGAGGACGCGACTCGATACTGAGGACCATGGCAGTGACTCTGTGGTCGTGGATCTCGGATGCGGCCTCCTACATTCTGAGCTACATGTGTCGCAAGCGTGGCGTATCGATGCCTATTCTGGGCGCAACTGCTTTGTCTACACGTCTATGTCTCTCGCGTGGCTTACCTGACCCAATCACTACATCACCACATTCCACACCTCTGACCTCCCCTCGTCCTCGTTTCTCTCATCACGATTTCTTCACAGCACTCGCTGGTCTGGGAACACGGTTTGCTTTATCTGAACTTTTTGGCTATTCAAGGCTATGCTTCTCTGCTCTACTCTAGCCACGTTGGGCACCCCTGATATCTGATCTACTACTGATTCGACGATGGAAGAGACAACCGGAAACAAACGACGCCATGGCTTCATGCAATGCTTCTGAGCTCGCTATGCTCGCTCCGCAAGATTCAAGGAGAGACATGATGGGTACAACAAATGATTAGGAACAAGTACATACAAGAAGTGAAGAAGACAGACCCGTACCGGGGCGAAGAGTAACAATGAGGTTGGTGATGTTGCAAGGCGATGCGGAGCGATGCGAGGATACTGTACAAGGCGGATTCGAAGTCGGATGATGGGGGAGTGAGTGGGAGTGATGGATTGAAATCAGCGAGAGGGCTAGTACGTGAACGCCTCCTCGATGAAATCCACACACCCCTCAGTCATCCAAGGGCGCACACCAGCGCGAACACCGTCCGCCATCGCGCCAGACGCGCACACAGTAACCGCCATCGCGCCCACACGCCCGCGAACCTCCTCTTCGATCAGCGTGTCAATCTTCGGCCGCCCGGCAAACATCTTCACTGTGTCGCTGCTGCTCTCCACACGCCCCTTGGGCCGCGAAATGAATAGCTTGATCCGCAGACACTGCTTGCGGCCGGGCATGCGCAGGATCTCGTCCATCCACGGACGCACCCACTCAAGGCACTCGCTGTCCGGGACGGTCCAGATGAGCACGACTTTTTGGGTTGCGGTGGTGCCGCGGTGGAAGCCGTTGATCAGGTGCTTCATGTACATGACTTGGTGTGTGATGCCGACACCGCCTGCGAACAGAACGCAAGTGCCGTAGGAGTCGAGGCTGTGGTGGCCGCCGTAGGGACCCTCGATGAATCCCCATGTCGAGAATGTCTCGTTGGGCGATTTGCATGCGCGCTCGTACATCTTGCGTGTCAGGCCTGTTCGTGCACGGCAGATCAGGGAGATTTGTTTTGACTTTTGAGGTGCGCCGGGAGCCATCAGGACGTCGCCTTCTAGGATAGGGAGCGTCATCTCCTTGGACTCCGGTGTCAGTGTTGGCGCCCACGCGACGGAGAAGGGATGGCTGTGAAGTCCGGCCATTCCGGGTATCCACAGGTGCGTGTGGCAGCCGGGGCGGGGTGTCCACTCGCGGACCATGTCGATGGTAACGCGGACAGCCTCTCCGGGCATGGCCTCGACGCGCACGCGGGACTTCTGCTTGAGAGAGAGGCCGTAGTAGGTGGTCGAAGCGAGACGGCAGAACCACTCAGCGGCCCAGAAGAAGAAGATGAGGTGCATCCAGGGGACCTGAGGCAGATGGTGGAGCTCAAGGTGCTTGTAAAGACCGACCAGAGCGGCGATGACCGTCAGGCGATGGATGGAGAGGAAGGTCTCGTAGAAAGCGTGGCGGAAAGGCGACCAAGCTTGGATACCGATGAAGGTGAACGCGACGGTGCCGACCATACCCCAGCCGTACGAGCCCTCGTGGGCGAGACCGTTGGAGACTGCCGACCAGCCTGCGCCCCGCTGGGTGTTGTGGACCCAAGCAGCGGTGTGGACAATGGCCTCGAGGATGGTAATGCGCGCGGCCCAGCGGTGGAAAAGGTTGAAGTCATCGTACGAGACCTGGAGGAGGGTGATGAGGGGGTTGTTGCGGAGTGCGAAGAGGATTGTGGGAATCAAGTTCAAAGCGGCCAATGTTCCGGTGCGACCACGAAGCGCGGCGATGGTTTCCTTGTGGTCCAAGACGCTGTAAGGAAGCGCAAGACACCATGCGGCGTTCAGTCCAACGTAGATGACAAGCACGATTGTGTGCCATCGTCCGGGTAGTGTTCCGTTATCGATGGCGCTGCTGATCTGGAACTGGGCGTTATGCTTCTTCTTCCAGAGCGGTGCCTGCAAGAGATGACGGTTGAGCCAGGGCCACCAGGAGGTCTGGTTTGTGGCCCAGTACGCCTGGCGCGACGGGTTGCCCATGACAGTCAAGTGGCGGTTGTGGCGCCACCACATGTTGGCCACGCGCAGGCCCAGGAGCACGATGGCTATGCCGACGAGCATGTAAAGGAAGGTGTCGACCCAGAGGAAGTTGCCTACCTGGTCGACACCAGTAAGGCCGTACGAGTACTTGAGGCCATCGAAGTCGGCGGCGTCCCAGCCATCGAGGAAGTGGCGCCGTGCGAGGGAGGTGTTGACGGCGGGCTGCTCCACCGGGGAGACGGCGAGGTCAGACATGTGCGCGATGTCTCTGATGGTTTGTTTGTTGTTGTACAGGGTCGCCAGGGCCTTGTGTGCGGAGGAATGCGAATGCGGAGAGCGAAGATGGCTGCTGAAATGGCTGAAATGCGACATGAAGAGTCGGTGAATTGCGAACGCACGACCAGGTGCGGGTTGTTGAAGCGCGGAAAGGGTGAATAGCGTGAAGATTGTCGAAGCTCTATCCCAAATGACGATGTGCGTGGTCGAAAAGGTCGAAAAGCAACCGGTCTTGACAATGTGGGATAAAGTAAAGCTCTGGTCACCTGAAATGCATCACAATGTCTTGCACAGTGTTACTGCCGGATTCGAAGTGAGTACACACGGTGGTGAGGCTGGTGAGAAGGGATCGTCGACGGTGCGCAGCACGGCCGAGTTCGTCGAAGCAAATGACGTCGAGGCAGTAACCAGGAGAGAGGCTAGGAGGCTGGGCACGCAGTGAGGGTGAACGTGAAGAGCAGCGGTGCAGAGCGGGACCTTGCAGTCAATAAGCCTCAGTGAATGTCCAGGGTGGTGAAAGCGAGTGACGTGTGGCGTAGAATGGGTCGTGGATCAGGCGAGGAAGAAACGACTGTATGTACGCTGCTGCCGTAACGAAGGAGCAGCAGGGCCGTGTGAAGCGAATGAAATCTAGGACAACAGGGAAAAGATCCGCGGCGTGAAGAGACGGTCGAGGGGACAGTACGAACTTGTGGGCAGAGAGGGCTGTCTTGACTCTATGAGCGCGGGAGAGCCAATGGCTTGCGCGCCCCACCAGAATCATCGCGCGGCTTGAAACAACCAGCCGGAAGCCAGGGGCTGCGGCCAACCAGTCGACAGGCGTGCCTGGCAGGACCGTCGAAACGGCCAGGATGAGAACCCTGCAGAGGCTCAGCTCACCGTCTTTCGAGTGGCCAACGAGGCCGGCGAGCGGGCCAGGCCGCCAATGCGCTTGACGCTGGCGGTGCTGCCGAATGCCGTCTTGTTGAACCTGCTGCCCTCAGCGCGCCCACTCTGGCGCCTGTCCTACGCAGACAAGCAGGAAAGAGTACGGCTCTAGCTCGTACAGCGCTGGCCAAGTATCTTCGCAATACTGCCAGCGCCTTGTCACACAATCTCCCAGCCGCTGCCGCGCTGAGTGCGCTCCCATGCATAGCCTCCCCACGCCCTCCACTTCTTGCTGCCTCTTCCCTGAAATTGCATCAGCAGCATCGACAGATGAACACGAGGGATCCAAGACTCCCACGCGGAAAAACCCAGCTGTCCATCCATTTCCGTCCGCAGACGCCGGGTGTCTGGAACAGCAGCTCGTCATGATGCCTGCGCCGATCTGCCAAATCCGTGATCTATCGTAACGGCCCTCCGATGCGCCGCCCCTGCCTCATCTTGCAATCCCCTCTGCCCTCCGTTGAAGACTCCGCAAAGCCCTGCCAATCTCCACTATCAGCGCCCAAGACCTGTTCCTCCGCTGCTGTTTGATTAGAACGCGCCTGCGATTCGACGCGGACTTCGCTGTCCGCTGTCAGGCGGGTGCTGGGGCTGCCTGGACGTGCTTTGGTGGTCCTGACTGGCTGCATCACCAAGCGTCGTCGAGAAAAGCGAGAGACATGTGCCATCCACGTCTGAGATGCCATGCCCGGATCACGCCTGCGCCACGCGACCAGCCAACCTGGAGAACCGCAGAAAGTCCATCACGAGGTCTCCACGCTCTCCCACAAGGCACTCCCAAGATGGCCTTCAAACACCCAATAGCGGCAGGAATATTGGAACTTGATACACGACAGTTGTTTATCCGGCTGCATGAACGTCTTTTGTTTCGCGTTTCGTAGCCGATGACGAAATCGGTTGGTACCTCGCTACCGCTGTCAAAACACCCGTCTTGACTCTCACCCTGCGTGGCTGCGATCCTCAAATTGTTCGCTATCATGCATGTGTATCGTGACCACACGTTCCCAGAGTGCCGAAACAGCCACGTCCCGATCTGTCTGCGTGCATGAACTCGCTCGACCAATTTCACGTGTCTATTGTTTGAAAACACCACGACTCACGCCGAGCACCCCACCAGATCCTTCGTGGATGTTCCTGCGTGGCGACTACACGATGGAGCGCGATAGAGTACCTAATGGTGCAAATTCTCACTTGCCGAGGCGCTCATTCGGTTCACTGCGCCGCTGCAGCCGATTGCAGAGGCAGATTGCTTGCTCTTCAATGCGAATCTCGGCATCGTGACTCCGGCTGCTTGCCGCCCACTGATGTTAATTACACAAAGCGCGGTGAACTCGTCGTACAAGCGGCTACTCCACTGTCCAGCACAGCGTCGCGCTGGCGAATCGCCCACCGCCAGGTACACCGTCAGGTGCAGACCATCATGTGCACCGCAGACCCTCACCTCCACAAGCAACCGAGATCAGGGTTCCAACGTTCTCGAAGCCTCTCCCGTCCGTCCAGCACAGAGCGCACACTCAGACACTGCCACGGCATCCATGCACCGTCATTGCACCCGTCAAAAAAGCTTAATGAAACGCTTCGCCCTCGGTCTAAACAACATGCGGCTAGCGCACAGCTAAACACAGCACCGCATCCAATGCCCAGCACCAACGCTGTAAACATGAAACGTTTCGATATCTTAGCATTGCTGTGGAATGCTTGGTGCTGCGAGGCTCTTTCGAAAGAAAGAGTAGGTGGGTAGGTGGGCGAGACATGCCTGCGATGATCAGACAGCCAACACCTGGGTGAGTACATGGTAAGCTGGAAATGGTCTTACCACGAGCTTCTGGCCTTATCTCTGCCTTGCCGACTCCGCTGTTTAGCCAAACAAGCATTTCTCATATCGCTTGGCTACCGACTGTCGAACTTGAACCACCCGACGCAGATGCAGTCATTCAAACACAGCCGCTGTCGTCTGGCGATGCCTGTGAAGATCACCAATACCAACCAATACCCGGCTGGAGAGATCACCAATAATATCCAAAATCCGGCCATCAATTTTCTTTGTAGTGGCTTCAGTGGTCCAGATGACCGCTTGCCGACTTCGACCTTCCTCGGTCCTATTGAGGGGCGCCTCATACATCGAATATACGCGGTGTCTGGGCAACGGACTACAGACCTGTTCGGTAGACACTCGTCCGCAACGAAGCCACGTTCACCATGGACAAGTGCGAAGCGTGAAAACACCTCAACAAGGAACCGTCGTTAAGTGTATGGAACGACCCATTGCTGCACCTCGATACCAACTTCGACCACCGCAAAGACATCGCACAAGCAGGTCGCAAGCAGCCACGGCAACCATCTCACTACCAGCCCGCGTCCTACTTACTGACTCAATCGTTCTTCTGAGATCTGAAACACAATCAAAGTAAGGTAAGCCACTCTAAAGTGAAGCCACCACGTATCTGCGCAACATCACCCTGCCGTCGAACCATCCAGGCAACACGCCAGTGACGTGACGATCACTACACCTCGATACAAAACCCGACCACGGCAGCTAAGTTGCTGTACAATTACCCAGCATAACTAGCCCCATTGTAACCACCTCACTCCCAGCCCATCTTCTCACTCACCACCAACCCATTCTCTTCTCACTGACTCGATTCTGCCTCTGAAACACTACGCCAATACTGAGCCGCCCAAGGCAAAGCCAGCCACCATGCCACCCTGCGATTGACCCAGCAAGAAGCCAGTGTCCCGCAGATCCATCTCCGCAGACAAGCTTGTGGGCGCAGATAACAGCACGGACGGGGCGGTATCAGGACAAGGCGTGGGAAGTGGGTTTAAAACGCAGCTTCATCCAGTCCACTGCCATCTGTCGTTCGCTTTCATAGTATCGGGTCGCTGAGCACCGCCTGGACCGTGTTGCCCGCGGCAGTGACGGGCCAAGACGGTTCGGGTCTCGCAGGTGGGCATGCTGATGGCTAGACCGTGTCCGCGCTGGGCAGGAGGATGGGTGCAATCAGACGTGTTTCAGCCGATGGGGGTGTGGAGATGACGGACTCGTGAGCTGACGGTGGGTTGAAGAGAGGTCGAATGAGTGCAATGGCGTTGATGTGGTGGGCATGAATGGGAGTTGAAGGGGGTGAGGATGATTTGGTGTCGTGGGTATTCGCTATCTCGACGCTGTGTGTGCTATCAAACTCATCTGTGCAATGCTTGCGCGCTCAAGAAGACGAGCCAGCAGCCTCGCCGTCCTCAACGTATGCCGCCTTCTCTTTGCCCTTTGCGCTGCCACCCTGGGCACTTCCAGCTTTCTCGCTCGACTCGGGCTCCATGAAGTCCTCACTAAGCGTCTGCGTAGCATTCCTCTCCAGCGGCGGCTTTTCCCCAGTAGTAGCACTCGCCTCCTCGCTTTCTTCCTGGGGCTTGTTAGCTTCCTCCTGTGCCCTCCTCTCCTCTTCCAGTCGCTCCTGCTCCTCACTCGCAGCAACCCTTTCCAGTCTCTCGCGTTCTTCCTGGGCATGCACCATGCGCTCGCCAATGCCTGGCCAGAGACTAGCCACGAAAATCGCCACGCCGCGCTCAAGCGTTCTCATACCCTCCCTAACCCATCCAAACTGATTGTTCCTCTGCTGCAATAATAGTCTGCGTGCAGCTTCTTCCGGCGTGACATTGCGCCTCTCCGCCGCATTACGCTGGTCTCGCCCTCCATCGCGCTGGGCAACGCGCTCAGGATTCGGCAGCAGGGCCTCAAAATGGCGTCTGACGACGTTGAACTGCTGCTCGAAGACGCCGAGCTGCACAATGTATACGATGATGGCGATGCTGCCGAGCATAAGCGGGCGGTACCAGCCGCCGCCGCCGGCGAAGATGTAGACGAAGCAGGCGAGCTTGAAGATCAGCCAGAGGTGGCCTGCGACGTTGATGACGCGCTCGTTTTCGGCGGGGGCGTCGGGGTTGGCGGGGGGTGCGTTTGCGGCCTGACGCTCGTTGCGGTTTTGGATGATGTTTTGGATGATTTGTTGAGCGGCTGCGTCGTTGAGGTGTGGTTGTTCTGCGTGTGCCTGGCCGGGCTGTTGTGTTGGGGTTGGTTGCACGCTACCTAGCTGGTTGTGCAAGTTGTGAGAACTCTGCACGATGTGCTGGCCGAGACCGGCGATGAGCTGACGATTTTGGTTGAATTGTTCGATAAAGGTCTGAGAGGAGAGACTTGTTGCGAATGGGGCGGTGGTGTAGGTTCCGCGTTGATCGAACAAGACACCGACTGGTCCTTGAGGGCTCGAGAGTAGGAACAGTTCTTGAGGTGCATCAGAAGGTAGAGTCCTTGTTGCGGCTGTCGCCATTGCCACCAACGGATCGGACGCTGCAGCTGCTGATGCACCGTGTGATTGAGATTGTGTCAACTCAGCCCCAGTCCTGGCTTCCTGTGCGTCGAGCGTTCTGCTGAACTCGTTCGCTTGTCTTCTGACGTCGCTAGCTGCCTGTCGCAGGGCAATCACGTCCATGTTGAGCTGCATAGCTGGGTCAGAAAGACCACTCTCTACCATGTTCAGGTTGTGTGTAATGGTGCGCAAATGTTCCCGAATACGCTCAGCGCGCCAGCTTGGGAATGTCGCAGAACCGGGCGGAGACTGCGCACTTGACAGTGCATCTTCGACAGCAGAAGGGGCGAGCAAGGTCCGGACATTGTCCACCTCACGAGCAGCTTCTTGTAAGGTTCCTCGTAGTCGCGGCAGAAGCCAGCTTAGAGGGACGTTTACTCCACCTGGTGCAGGCGAACCGAACGGTCGGGGTGGGACAGCGAATGGAGCCGGTCGTGCCATGGTTGGCTGTCCAGGCCGTAGCGGAATATTTGCTGTGAAGTCGTTGTATGTGACGGACCAGCGCGCACTATTTGGCCCGATGCCCTCTTGCCGCACCGTCCTGCCATTCGGGGCTGGCAGTCCCGCGAATCCAGGTGGAAGCACGTTCGGTGGAGGTGCGGCTGCTCCTTCTGTCGACGCAGGCCTGGGCGCAGCTCCGTCGGTCGGCTGTGTCGACGTCGGCGTATCTGCAGCTGGCGTGGGCACTGGAGCGCCGCGCTGGGCTAGTGCTTGTGCAATCTGCTGCTGCATCTGGGGTGGCAGTGGGATGGCGCCCATGGGACCGAGCGGGTTGAGCGGCTGCTGCACATGATGGTGATGGTGGACATGAGGATGATGCGCGTGGTGGTGGTGATGGTGTGGCTGTGGCCCGACCTGTGGCTGCGAGTTTGGTCGAGGTTGTGGTATGGCTCGGAACGGGTTCGTCTGGAGAGGGCTTGCTGGGAGCGGTACTTGGGCTGGACGGAATGGATTCGGCGGGGCGGCTGCGGTGCGTGGACCTGGCGAAGACGACGTCGAGGGAGCTTGTGGCAGTTCTCGTAGTACTAGATGCAGGCTTTGGTCTTTGGATTCGCGGAGCTGGAGCTCTAGTTAGCTGCCACACGCATATGACCCTCAGCGCTCGACCACCTACGTTGTCTGCACCAAACACTGTCTCCAGCGTATCGGCATCGTTCGCGACGACCTTGCCCCGGTAGATCAAGCGCATGCGCTCAGGTCCCGGCTTGGAAGCTACGGCATCTTGAATCTTGAGCCGCAGCTCTTTCACGGTAGTCGATGCGGGCAGGTCTTGCAGATGAATGCCACCTTCGATCTCGCTGGACGGCGATAGGACCTTCAGGTTGATGGCCACCGTCTCTTCCGCCATGGTGTATCAACGAAGGGCAGTAGAGCTGTGGTGTGGTCGGAGTGAGCGTGCTGTTGCGTGATTGTATACGTTGCGTTAACAGCTCGCTCCGGTCAGCGCCGTCTTGCCATTTGCGACAAGAAAGCAATCGCAGTGAGAATCAAGCACTTGTGAACAGTCGCCAGATCAGCAGCACGGTACTAGAAGCAACACTGCGACCAGAGTATGGTTAGACTTCTTGCCAGCTTTCACGCGACGCGAAGAGGTTCCGTGGTCGCAGACAGCTCCTCCGACTCCGAGGTTGATCGCCGCCGCCGCCGCCGCGACGTCATTGGCTGCGAAAACATGTCCTGCTTCCCGCTCGACGCCTGCGCGTCATCCTTCTGCCCGCCAGCCGCCAGCGAGATACTCTCACAAGACACAGGGGAGGGAACAGTGAACCTCCACAGTAGAGGAAGTAGTCATGGCGTCGACCTGCTCCCGCCAGCTCATCCGAGCCTCCACCCGACGGCGACCCGCAGCATTCCAGCCTGCCTACGCCCGCGCCCCCGTACCGCGCAACTTCTCCTCCTCTCGCCCCCTCCACGAGCAGCAGCACAGGAAAGAGTCGTTTAGGTCGCGGCTAGGCGCAGCGCTCGGAAAGACCAAGATCAAGTGGGAGCCCATACCAATTGCCCTGGGCGTCGGCTTCCTGGGCGCATTCCAGCTATATCGCATCCAGAGACGGGAGAAGCACACACAGACAGAGCAGGACCGGGGCGAGGATGTGGATTCGCAGGGCCGTCCCAAGAAGCGCGAGAGGATACGACCGAGCGGGCCTTGGACTGTTCAGGTCATGTCGACACTGCCGCTGAAGGCTCTCTCGCGCCTCTGGGGCAAGTTCAACGAGATCGACATCCCGTACTACTTCCGTGTGCCTGGCTTCAAGCTGTACTCTTTCATCTTCGGTGTCAAGTGAGCGGCGACAATTTCTGCTATACATGACTGCAAGACTGACACCCTACAGTCTCAATGAGGTCTCAGAACCTGATCTGCACGTCTACCCTAATCTCGCCGCCTTCTTCTACCGTACCCTCAAGCCTGGCGTCCGTCCTATCGATCCCAATCCGAACGCTGTCTGCTCACCCGCTGATGGCAAAGTCATCCAGTTTGGTACCATTGAGCACGGCGAAGTCGAGCAGGTCAAGGGCGTGACATACAGCCTCGACGCCCTCCTCGGTTCCAGTCGCCCGTCAAAACCCGAAGACAACGTAGCAGACTCCCAAGTGCGAACCTCCGAGCACATCAAGACGCCCGCAGACCAAGAAGACACTGTCCGCGCCGACGAAGAATTCGCAAACGTAAACGGTATCTCCTACACCCTGCCCAACCTCTTCTCCGGCCCCTGGCCCAAAGGCGGCAAACCAGCCGAAATGCCCACCGACCAGTCCACCCACTCAGCGCCCTCCTCCGAAGCCGAAGTCCGCGCCGACCTGGCCCTCTCCGAATCCGCGCGTCCCTGGTGGGCCCCAGCGAACCAGAAAACACCCACCGCGCTCTACTACTGTGTCATCTACCTCGCGCCTGGCGACTACCACCGCTTCCACTCGCCCGTGTCCTGGGTCGTCGAGAGCCGCCGCCACTTCGCGGGCGAACTGTACTCCGTGAGCCCGTACCTGCAGCGCACCATGCCTGGCCTGTTTACCCTGAATGAGCGCGTTGTCCTGCTTGGGAGATGGCGCTGGGGGTTCTTCTCGTATACGCCCGTGGGCGCGACGAATGTCGGATCGATCAAAATCAACTTCGATCGCGAGTTGAGAACGAACAGCCTTACCACCGACACTGCTGCTGACCGCGCTGCCGAGCAAGCTGCTGCTCGCGGCGAGCCGTACTCGGGCTTTGCAGAGGCGAGCTATGGGAATGCTAGTTCGGTGCTTGGTGGACACTCGCTGAAGCGCGGCGAGGAGATGGGTGGCTTCCAGCTTGGAAGCACGATTGTGCTTGTTTTCGAGGCGCCCAAGGGTATTAGGCCGAGTTTGGATGAGGGGTACCAGGGTAAGAGGAATGGTGGGTTTGAGTGGAATATTCAGCAGGGGATGAAGGTCAAGGTGGGCGAGGCGCTGGGTGTTGTACATGAGGTTGAGCGGTGAACGGATGGGTTGAAAGAGGGCCATGTTTGATACCCGCGCGCTTTCTGTTGTACGATATCCACGTGTCCAGTATCATCCACGGACTTGTGGTTGTGATGCTTCTGCGACCAAACATCTTCACGTCTTCAGCCCATACGCGTCGATTTCTGCCTGCAGCCAGACTGCGCCTTCCCTGGCTTGCACCTCTATTTCAGCCTCCCCAGCACCGCATCTCGTCTTCAGATTTGTGAACAACACACTCACCTGCATCTCGCATTCGCCCTCGCGAGTACATCGCACACCCGCTGGGCTCTCTTCCGCAAGACGTATCGTCCAAGGTCGTGCCTTGCCTGGGTATACGCTTCGGAAGGCGATATCTCAGACCTGCCAGCGAGTACTGTCGATCACCCACGGCGCTCTACCGTGTGCACAGACAACATCAAAATGCACAACATCTTTAGCAAGCTGAAAAGGGCCGCGATCAGGTCAATACGCTCAAAAGAAACCACCAAGTCATGATGATAGCCAGAATCTACGAAGGCAGCCGCTTTGCTCTGGTATAGCCCAGGAAGGCTTTGCCCCGACTTAGCAGAACTTTGCAGAGTTCGGTAATACTGGAGTATTCAACAATGAGTACTTTACGCGTTTGTGGATCGTGCAGGAGGTAATATTGCCCTCTCAGGTCAAAGTCTGGTTTGGCGACCGTTGCATCCCATCGCGCAATGTTTTGACAGCTGTCTTTAGATAACGGTGCGAAAAACGACAAGCGCCTGAGATTCTTCCATGGCCAATACCCAGACAATCAACATGGGCGACTGGAGAGCGAGCACCTCATGCGCATCCTGGACACATTCATGGCTGGAAACTGTCAGGCCCTCGCAACAAGGTCTACGGACTTCTAGGTCCCTTCCGAAATAGTAATCCAACACAAGTATCCAGCGACACGCTGTATGTGCTTGTCAGGTACAGTCAGCTTCCTTGTCACACGGATTGACCTCGCAGACTTTGCTCTTCAACTGGCTATCCAGATGCTGCCTGAAGCGAGCTTCGAAGTCAGACCGGCGGATCTCGGGGTTTCCTCTACGAGGCACTGTTTGGATCATATCCACGGCTTCATTTTCACGAGGACATGGAGGAGGCGGGATACAGGTACAGGTTGATAGTAAGATACACTGTTTCTCAGTCCGTCGCCTCCACCGCGGATCTGCTGTGCACCAGGGGTGTACAATCGGATGCACTGACCGCCTGCGCCCTCGCGACGAAAGATGCATGCAGAGTCCCATAGACGCTCTACCAGCTACGATGTAATCGCTGTTGAACCCTTATCCAGTAACATGGAGGACAGAACAGTATGGAAGTATCAGCCTTGTGACTGGTAGGGCCTGTATGCTCAAGAGGAACGGAGGCAGTCAGTTGAAAAGTCTCACTTCCTAAATACCTACCATTTCTCTGTTGGTTACAATCAATTAAGCTTCGGGACTTGGTGAGGGATACGCAGCGGCAACGCTGTCCTTCCGTCCCTGAGGCTCCTAGTCCTCTTCAGACTCGCCCTCAGCATCAATATCTCCAAGATCGGTAACCCGCTGCGCACTCGCACTCGCACCAAAGCGCACCCTCTTCGGATCCTGCTCCTCACCACCCTGAATGCCTCCAGCCCTCTTCCTTCCTTTCTTAATGCCTCTATCGTCTCTGCCTTCAGTGCCGTTCTGCTTCGCCGCCAGCTGACGGTAACAAGGCAACCCATGCTTCACATGCTCGTGGTACCTGCACCAAGCGCCCTCATACTTTTCCTCGATCTTGAGCGTGAGGTTCCTCCCCACAAGCCTTAATGCGGGGCACATGACATCGTAGAGCAGCTCCCCGGGCCACACATCCAGACGCCTGACAAATTCGCTCTCAATCTTGCTGCCCGCAAGCGCCATAGCATCCGCCCAGAGGAGTCGTGCACCGCACTTAGGCCTCGTGTTTGCGTACAAATCGCGAATGTGCTCGAGGACAAACGTCGCAACATCTGCAGCGATATCTGGATCCTCAACGTCGAGCCCAAGATCCTCCGTCTCCTTCTTGAACCCCAACTTGCCCATCTTGAACCTACCCTCCAGCGCCACATTCTTGCGCCACATGTGATACCGCTTATCGCTACTTTTCTGGCTACGTGCGTTGGCGTCCTGCAGCGCCCGGATCCACGTGTCGGCGACCAGGTCGCAGATGTGCCACAGGTTATTCTCGTAGCACTGAATGTAGAGCGCGGTCAGGAAAGCGGCGGTGTACGGCTTAGATACGCCGGCGGCTTCGTTGGTCCACAAGTTTGGCAGGTCGACTTGGATCTCAGATGAGGAGCGCAGGGTGTTGAGGATGTCGCACACGTCTTCGGATACTGGGTAGGAGCGCGGTAGAGGGTCGTGATCTTGAACTGTCATCGGTGAGTCGTTGCGGTTTGCTGCGCGGAGAGTGAAGATGTGGGCTGGAGGATGTCAATGGTCTGAGGGCCTTCTATGGTCGACTGAGTGCTTACGAGGTGAGCTATTCATATCAAAATCTTCTTCGTCGTTCTCCAACTTGGCAATGGTGGCAGATGAAGTGATAAGGTTGTCCATCTCGCTCCCATAGACAACGTCGAGTCGCCGCTGCGTGTATCTCTGTCGTGCGCCACGCCTCGTGCCCAGAGATTCATCAACGAATCCGGCAGGATCGTAGACATCTTCTTGCACTACCGTATGGTCTGAAGGTAGCGCGCTGAGAGGAAACTGGTACATGTCCGCATCTCGTTTGTCTGGCTGTCCAGTCTGTCCGCGCTTGAAAGTAAGCTTGATGCGTTTCGGTCCAGGCGTAGACTTAACCGAGGATACAGATGACGGTGTTACTTGTGACTTTGGCGGCCGCCCGCGCTTCGCGCCTGGCCGCTTGGATGCAACGATCTTCTGCATGTTCGGCGCCATTGATCTGGTAACGACGGAACTGGCGTGTCGCGCTTGTTGGATGCGCTCGTACAATCGGAAGGTTGAGAGTGTGAGGGCGCGACCGTGGTGAGGAGATGGAGACAGGAGAGAGTGCAGGTGTTCATTAAGTACGCGATTCGTCTGTGCTGGTAGTGAAGGTGAAGGCCACAACCAGGCTGCGCCGAGTTTCCTAGTAACAGCGCGACGTTATAATCCTTGATCTGAATCGAGGCCTTTGAGACTGGACTCGAACGGCAAACGAAATCGAAGTTATACTCAGGGAAGATATGAAGCGTGATGATAGAGTGGTTGTAGTAAGCTGTGAACCAAGGTTGAAAGCTGCGTTGAGAACGTAAGAGCATGGCTCAAGTGAGACCAAGACCCTGAGACCCTTGATGTAGGCATATGTGCGCAGTTGCCGTCAACGATGTCGATCAATCTCCCAAGGCAAGTGCCATTTGCGTGATCTAGGCAATGCCCTTCCACAGAGGGTGCCACGAGCGTCGTCACTCTCATTTGACCAATCTATGCAACTTCCTCCTGCGTGGCCCTCGCTTTCAACGAAAGTGGGAGCGCGTGTATGTGCAACGTGAAGCAGTCCGCTTGATCATGGATGAAGCGCTCGCACTCCTCTTCTTTGCCCGGAGCGAAGGAAAGCTCGAATTTTCTGACCAGCATTGCGAGGACCATACGCAGCTGCATCATCGCTAGTGGTTTGCCAGCGCAATTGTAAGTGCCGTACGAGAACGGAACAAAGACGTCTTTACGCAGAACGAGTTCAGGCTTGCTGGTCCAACGCTCGGGAATAAAGTCATCTGGCCGAACGAACGCACGGGAGTCTACGAGTGTCAGCTTAGTTTTGTGATTACTGCAAGCTGATCTAACCTCGATGAAGCGTATATGTAGGAGTGGTTACGATCATATGCCCTGGTACGTAGCGTCCGGCGATTGTTGCGCCCTCTGCTGGGGTAAGGCGTTGCAGGCCGCCGGGTACAGGAGGATACAGCCTCATAGTCTCGTTGATGACGCTGAACAAACAAGGCTTTTCCAGCAGGTCATGATTGTCAATAATGCTCTCAGCAATTGGGAGCGTGCGTAGTTCTTCGTAGAGCTTCTCTTGGTACTCGGGGTGTCGGCAGAGCAGGTAGCAAGCGTTTGACACGGTGATTGCGTTAGTGTCGGCACCTGCTATGATAGCCAGCTGTGCTTCATGAATGCCGTCGTCCTCAAAACTGCTGGATTGCGACAGATAGGTGTACAAGTCAGGCGAGATACCTTTCATCTTCTGAAGTCAGTCAAGTTGGTCAAGTGGAATGCCGACGAACCTGTGCTCTTTTCTTCAAGGCAGTTTTGTACCACTCTCGTTTGCGGGAAGACCTTTCACGTACCTCCTTCCTCTGCGAGATAGCACTGCCATACCATTGCATCATGTAGAGAAGGCGCGATGCGACAGTTGGTATGCTTCGAAGCAAATGGAACATCCACATGTTCAATAGGATGAAACCAACACTCTGCTGGTATTGCAAAAACTCTCCAATGACCGGATTGCGCATCCCGGCCGTCAAGGCGTTAAAAGATTCACCCAAGGTCAGATCGGATATTACATCGAAGAAAAGATCCATGAGGTATTTGCTGACATCGACTGACTCGTGGGACGAAGCGTGGCTCGAAAGAATATTCACGAGTATTCTATAGTGCTTCACTATGCGCGGCGAGTACTCGTGCAGGGCTGACAAGATGCATCAGCTATTGTTAGTTGCTACTGTGGTTTGAATTGCTCGCCTTTTGTTTGGAATGCTCTGTCCCAGTATCGACGCTTGAGCTTGTGCTGCATTGGATCGCGAGTGAACTGTAGACTGTGTGCGGGATGGATTTGCTCGTAGAACTCTCCTTTTATTATTCTGCTCCTAGGACCGTGGATGTCGTTGATGGCATCAGGGTGGCGAATCGAGAGCTCTCTCGGTCCTATAGATTGTCAGAAGCTGATTCGCGATCCGGGGTTTAGTGACCTTACTTATCCTTACAAAGTCTCCATACTTGTTGTGAATACCTTGTAGCTTGACATAAAACTTGAGATCCGGCCATTGCTTCGCAAAAGCCCAAAATGAGGAGACGCGTGCAGCAACTGGTCCAGGGAAAGATCTCAGAGGATGGAACAGAAGTCGATAGGCCATCAGAGACGTGAAGAGACCGCCAGTGAATGAGGAGCTGACTCTGAAGGTTTCTACCAAACACATCGCCAAGGTACGGTTGGTAGCGAGAGTAAAGGCTGCAAAGATGATAATGCAGAGTAGATTGTGGCCAAACAGGATCTTCGGTGCATGTCGGTCCCATTCACCCTTTGAGAAGAGGAGCTTATGCAAGCAGACACCGCTCGAAAAGGCGAAAGCATATGTAAAGGTCGCCATCTTAAGGCAAAAACTAGAAGGTACCTTCATCAGTCGTTGCAATACCTGCCTCTGGGGTGCAGCTCAGGCTATATAGGCCCCTTCACAGTATCGCACAATCATACCAGTCAGCTGCCCAAGGTAGCGGGATCAGGCATCGCTTTTTGAACCTCTCGCATTCGACTCTCGCATTTCGCGCTCGATTAGGCTAAGTGCCCGCTGTACGTACAGGCACGGTGTGCCAGGATGAAGAGGCGGAGCAGTACTGGCTACCATTCGCGTCGGTAATGCGCCAGCTCGGGTACTTGCAAAACAACGAACCCTGTCAAGGAAAAGGGCTGAAGTGACACTGGCTGGAGTGTGAGAGGGAAAGAAGACAGAGCTACACGCGACCGTACAAAGCTAAGGCAGGTGGGGTTACTCGGTCACGTGTTTGTTGCACACCCATCGACGACATCGACAGCATCCATCATATGTGATACTACAGTCCTTAAACTTCAATCATTACATGGACAACTCACGATACTTGAGAACCCCTTGTCACATCCTGTGGATGCCACCACATCTACCTGCGCAACACTCGCGTGGCGTGCCTCGAAGGATACTTAGGTATCTCCAAGGCTTCGTAAGCTAGTGTAGTCTTTACGCGCCTCAACACCCGGGCGCAGATCGCGAAAGGCCACTAAGGGCAGAAGGCATGAGCATTTTTCCTGCAATGCTTCGACTGAGCTGGGCAGGAACATTGCCTTTTTTGCCCAGCGCTGAAGTGCACACTGGGTATTTGTTGGTCTTCGCTTACGAACTTGTGTACAAGACTCAAGGCCAAACAGCAAAGGTGGCATCGTTTCTTTTCTGATACTGCAGACTCATTTTCGTGCAAAAAGCCGGACGAAGAACGGCTGTAACTTGTGGGGTCACGTCAGGTCCCCGCACGACCCCTCACGATGCACAAACGATAAGTACATAAAGTACTCGCATACATGACCGCTCGATCCAATTGACACCTGACACCTACATCTTGCGATACTAGCATACCAACATTGACGAAGTGATCATGGCAGAGCAAAAGCGCATTGGACTTATTGGCCTCTCGGCCAAAGGGTAGGTGACAATACATCGCATTTACAGCGTATATTGACTAGACTGTCAGCTCATGGGCATCCCGATCTCACCTACCGTATTTGCAACAGGCGTCGCACTACAAGATTACAGCCCTCCAAAACAGTTCCAAGGCATCGGCCGAAGCTGCCAGCAAGAAATACTCGTTGCAGGGCGTTGCAACCTATGCAGACCCTTCTGCAATCGCATCCGACTCCAATGTGGACATCGTAGCTGTGAGCGTCAATGTTCCAGAACACTTTGACCTGATTAAACCTGCCCTGGAGGCTGGTAAGGATGTGTTTGTCGAGTGGCCACTTGCCCGCAACCTGTCCGAAGCTGAGGAGCTTACCCAGCTGGCGAAGAAGAAGGGTGTCAAAACCATGATCGGTCTTCAAGCACGCCAGAACCCATCGATCCTGAAAGCGAAAGAGATCGTGGAGTCCGGAAAGCTTGGTAAGATCCTGACCACCACGATGTTCGGCCACGGCATGATCTTTGGTACTTCTATACATGAAGGCTTTCTGTACGGTCTGCCAGTCGAAGCTGGCGCAAATTTGCTCACCATTCCCTTCGGACATGCTGTGGATGCCTTGTGCTACGTTCTCGGCGAGATCAAAGACATCTCAGCTACACTTGTAAATCTCTTACCTGAACTTGACCTGATTGGCAAGGAAGGCACGAAGGTGAGCAAGACCGCACACGATCAGGTCAGCATAACCGGACAGCTCGTCAGCGGCGGAGGTATCGTCAACGTCACATATACGGGTGGGTTGTCACGCAGCCACCGTGACTTCGTTTGGGAAATCGTCGGCACAAAAGGCACCTTAATCCTGGAAGGCCCCAAGATGGGAGGACACGTGCAGATGTACCAGCCAACAGTCAAGTTTGCGGCATTCGACCCATCAGCAGCATTGTATGGTGCGACGTCAGACGCAAAGCAAGAGCTAGAGACCATCGAAGTCGAAAAGGCAGCGGATACGTCGTTCAACGTGGGTAGAGCGTGGGACGCCTGGGCCGGTGTCGGGCTGGACAAAGGCCACAGCGTTACGACGTTTGAGGATGCGCTGTTGAGACACAAGATGATCGATGCCATCTACCGAAGCGCGGAGACCGGCAAGAAGGAGAATTATGTGTGATATATGGAAGTAGGAGTCTAGCGTCGAAGGTCATGTCAAGTTCTTGAGGCTCTGCTCAATTGCATTGCGCCAAGTAACTTCGGACGCTAGCGTTTTCTGTTACGTTATGAAGCACCCTTTCCGCTGCCGCAAAGGAGCTTTTTTAGTCAACCTCTTTATGCTCGGCTTAGCTACTGTGATGTCACGATTGCTGCGACCAATGTCTTGCGACAACCCATTTGAGAACTCGAAGTTCTGGGGCTGCTGGCAGCTGGGCAGCGATGTCGTCATATCTTCGAAAAGTTTGCGCTCCATGCGATCAACCCCATACTGTCTTGCCCGAACCCCAAGAGGCTTGATGAAGCTTGGAGGACGAAGCTCTCAACGGCAGACCTTCCGAGTCCCACTTCCTCCAGGCCACGGACTCTCTGGGTATCCACTCGACTCCGCGGACCTTGAAATCTCCACAGGGTCTTTATAGACCCCTTTCAATTGCGTTCGCTATGTCTCGTCCTGACCTTTACGCGACACCGAACATGTCAAATCAGGAGTTTGAACAGGCTGCGTCTGTTGTGCAGACCTCACGGTCCATAACGCCACAGTCGTATAAGGAAGAGTCGGAAGTTGAAGCGCAAAACCACTATGGCATTGGCCCTCAAGTAAACGCAGAGAAGCTGGCACCAGCAGCGACGAACAAGACCGTCGACTTCGTACCCAATGATCCGGAGAACCCCTTCAACTGGCCCAATGCGAAAAAGTACCGGGCATGCATTCTTGCGTGCGCCATGACATTCATAGTTCAGATCAACGGCACAATGATGACCAGCGCTGCTGAGCAGATCAACGAAAGCTTCCATGTGAGCGACAAAGTATTTCCGCACTCATACTGGCCTGTCCTAAGCTGGAATCTGGGTGGTGCGCTTGCGCCCCTCTTTGGCCTACCACTGATGGAGAACTTTGGTGTGCGATACACGTACCTTGGCATCTACGCTGTGCTCGTCATCTTCATTATACCACAAGCCGTCGCGCAGAATTTCGCTACCCTGATCGTTGTTCGAATCATCACTGGATCCTGCACAGCGACACTGGCAAACATCACGTCCGGCATCGTCAGCGACATCTGGTACTCAGGTCTGACGAAGAGTTTCTTCACGTCTATGTACATCTTCGCGTTGCTCTCTGGTCTAGTAAGTCAATAGCACAATAAGAATCCAACTAAAACTAATAGCGCTGCAGAGCATGGGCCCCGTCTTCGGTTCTCTTGTCGTGCAATATACCACATGGCGGTGGTACGTCAAGACCCCACGCCTCCTCCATCAAAATCACTTACTGACAATACCTAGGATCTTTGTGGGTCAGATAATCTTCTACTCAGCACTCCTCCCCATCCTTTTCTTCGCCCTGCCAGAAGTCCGCCCAGACGTGATCCTACACAAACGCGCCGCCAAGATCCGGCGCGAGACCGGCCTGAACGTGCACACCGCCCAAGAGAAAACCAAGACCAGCGTCTCCGACATCCTCACCGAAACCCTCATCCGCCCCACGCGCCTGCTGTTCACAGAAGGCGTGCTCATCAGCCTGGGCATGTGGTCCGCCTTTGTAATCGGCATCGCATTCATGTTCACCCAGAGTATCATGCAAGTCTACTCCGGGCTCTACGGGTGGACATTTTTTGGCACGGGGATGGTACAGAGTGCGATCGTGGTGGGCGAGCTGGTGGGCGTGTTCGCGCAACTCCTGCAAGACCGTGTGTATTTCGCGTCTGCGAAGAATAACACCGAGGACCCCGGTCACCCGCTTCCGGAGGCGAGGCTGTATCTCAGCATCCCGGCGTCGTTTGTTGGGCTGACGGGGGGACTGTTTTTCTTTGCTTGGACCAGTTTTGAGAGTGTGCCGTGGATTGTGCCGTCGATCGCGCTGGGGTTTGTTGGGTTTGGCATGTTCCTTTGCACAACTGCGTTGACGACGTACATCGTTGATGCGTATGCGAAGTATGCTGCGAGCTCTGTGGCGGGAGTGGCCTTCCTCGAAAACTTCATGGCCGCATTCTTGCCTCTTGCAACACAGAGCATGTACCGAACGCTGGGCTTCAACTGGGCAAGCAGCCTCTTGGGGTTCATCGCGCTTATTCTCAGCTGTATACCTGTTGTCCTGATCAGATACGGTAGGAAGCTCAGAGAAAGAAGTCCGTTCATGGAAGTCGCGGGTCACAACAAGGAATAGGTATAACAATGATGAGTATGTCTTATCGAAATTAATCGATTGCTCGTGATTTGTATTCATGAGAGATGGGGCTTCGCCCTTGCATCTCGAAGTTCGTGACTATAGATTGTATGGTATCATGATCCAAGCGCTTAAACCTTGCGCTCAACAGTGTGCTCCTCGCCCTGCACCTTGGAGTCGGAGTTCTCCATCTCAATGGTTGCAGCCTTCTCGCCAGACTGGTCGAGAACTTCAGAAAGACCACCGGATCCGGCGGTAAGAGCCGCACCCTTGCGACCAATGAGGTACCAGGGCAGGCTGAACATCTCGTCGAGGGCCTCAAGGCTGCGTCCACTGGTCTCGGGCAGGAAGAACCAAACCCAAATGAGACCAATAGCAGTGACAACGCTGAAGAACATCATAGTCCCGCCGGTGGTCATGGACAAGAACATGAGAGGCACGGCCTTGGAGTTGCCGTACTGGTTGACGAAGTGGAAGGTCATGGCGAAAGAACCGCCAAGAGCGCGAAGTCGGAGCGGGTAAATCTCGGAGTTGATCAGGTACTGGATGGAGTTCCAACCCAGAGCCCAACCGAAACCACTGAAGTAGATCATGACAATAGCGCCCATGGCAGCGTGCTTCTGGCTTGATGTCTGAGGCACCTTCGAGTTCGCGATATTGTTGTCGATGAGTAGGAAGATGGCCATGTAGAGCATGGAGAAGAATTGGATAGTGATACCAGTTGACAGGGAGCGCTTGCGGCCGATGAAGTCGATGAGGAAGAAGGCACAGAGCATACTGGAGACGAACTTGACAACGCCAAAAATCGCAGTAGCGAACAGCTTTTCACTCTGACCGGTTGTACCCATCATGGCGAAGTACTTGGGGGCGTAGATGGTAATCGAGTTGGCTCCCGACCACTGACCAAGCACCTGGGACATGACAGAGAGCTGGAGGCGGTACAAGTTGGCCTTGCTGGAGAACATCTCCCTGACCGGACCCAACCAGGACGTGCCCATTGTAGCCTCGCGCTCACGGTTGAGCTGGTCGTTGATGTCGATAACCTCGGTCTGGATGTATGGGTGGTCGGCGGGCAGATTGCGGAGTTGAGCGAGGTTCTTCAGAGCCTCCTCATGACGACCGACCTTGATGAGCCAACGAGGGCTCTCCTTGGCTCCGAACGACAGGACGAAAATGATACCTGCAAACATCAAGTGCATACTGTTGGGAACGAGCCACTGAGCATCGGTTTTGCTCGAGATGTGGATCGACGAGCCCCAAGAAGCGAAGTATGACAACATGATACCAAGGTAAACTGAGCCGGAGAATGCGCACACGCAGAGACCGCGGATAGCACGAGGAGCGGTCTCCGCCAGGTAAGTGGGTGCGACGACCGTGGTCTGACCGATACCAATACCAGCGATGAAGCGTCCAGCGTAGACCATACCGATGCTTCCAGTAGCGCTGCTGGCAAGGAAGATGGCGATACCAATGACCCAGATGAGGCAGAGCTGACGGGTAGCCCAGATACGACCAATGCGATCAGTGACGACGAAGGCGACCAGGGCACCAAGAATGGAACCCATCTGCACCATCGAGGTGATATTGGACAGAAGTTCAGCAATCTCGAGCTTTGACTTATGGTGGTCTTCGAGACCAAACTTCCTCTTGAAGGGCTCGAGCTCAGAAGTGGTACCGATGAGACCCTCGTCAATACCACGGGCAGCGCCCATCAGACCAAAAACTACAAGATTATCAGCCAAAGCAACTTGTGATAGCAATGCAGGATGTCTCACCGAACACGCCATACCAAAGGCGCCAGTTCAAGGACTCTTTGGGGGTGTCCTTCAGGTTCTCCCTCCATGGATTCTGCAGCTTGAAAGGCATGTTGTGCAGATTTTTCAAGGTTGACTGTAACGATGAATCGAGCCACAAACTGAGAAGTCGATGCAATCGGCCAGACAGGAAGCGGATGAGGAATATCACATAGGGCGGGGGACAGCTTCTTATACAATAAGCCCGATTGTGGGGTGCCAATGCGGAGGTGTGTCGACCGTAGGGTAAGAGCTCGGTTTCCCCAGCCAGACCCCTGTCCCTCCGGTCGTGCTGCAGTGCCGTACTCCATCGGACCCATGTGGAGCTTCTCCAGACAGAAAAACAGACCGCCCATCGGTCTCTCCAGAACCATGGACTACGCTAGGCTAGTCCGTCGGACGCAGTCGCGGCAGAATGCTTGCGTGAAACCTTTTCCTGTGCGCGGCCGTCAGGCTGGGCCAGGCGGAATGTTCGACTAGAAGGCGTAGAACATGGTTCGATGGCGCTGGTGCTGATGATGGTTTCCGCATTCTTTTCGCAGCCATCTATCGGAGCGCGCATGATGATTATTGACCTATGAGACGCGCATGAGGCGTACAGAATCGCCGCTGCCCAGAAGATGACCAGACGCCGCTGAACAAAAGCCGATGCTTGAGTGGCCGCATGCAACCTTAGCTCTCGGATGGGGTCATAAACAAGGTTACATGCCTAGCCGCTGCCTGAGCGAGGCGTGATGCTTCGCATCCTTGAGCGGGGAAGCTTTCCTTGACTCGTCTTGACTGTGGAGCTTAGCATCGGAGCTCCCGCCGAATCAGAATCGTCTGACCCTGTCATCTCGAAATCGGAGGTGGCCTAACACACCATCTGAAAAAATGGTGCACCCCGCATTAACCCCGATGTTCTCTGGTTCGGCAGTTCTGGCCACGAGCTGCCAATCTCCTCGTGGGGAGGAAACACCGATAATGAGCCGCGGAAATCGCCAAGCCTCATCGGGCGGCCGAGTACGAATTGCTCTCGTCACGAGGCGGGGCCGCGACTCGAGGCAAGCTCAAATTGGCAGACGTAGCAAACCCGATCCTGGTTTTCCGTTACAAGCGGGACCGTGGTGCAGGAGGCGGCGAGGTTGGGATGCATGCGGCTCCAACCCGTTGAGCCTCCATGTTCAGGGCTTCCACCTCGGCTGCTACAAGTGGTATCCCGCCCTTCATGCGCTTCTCCTTGTTCAGCTCCTCAATTTCGCCTGGAAAGTAGATGCGGTCGGTGCCAGTCATCCGATCGGACCCAACGACGCGCTGGTAGAGGTAGTCCATCCGCTCTTTGAATGTTTCGATGCTCATAAAGAGGTCCGGTTTGATGGCTACGAGAAAGTGACCTACGTCTGCTGGCTTCGAAGGATCGTAGGGATTGGTGACATGACCCGCAAAAGCGCTGCCGGATAGGACTCCAGAGAAGACATCCATCATGATAGCGATTGCGGATCCCTTGGGTCCACCCATAGGCAGCATGACTCCCTCAAGTGCCTTGGCTGGGTCCTGCGTCTGTCCACCATCCTTGTCCAATGCCCAGTCGCCAGGAATCTTTTCTTGTCTTCGTAGTGCTTTGTAAATCTTGCCTCGAGCTGCGACGGATGGCGCCATGTCCATGATGAAAGGTCTGCCTTTGCCTGCAGGTGCTCCACAGGCAATTGGAGACACTCCCATTAATTTGGACTTGCCGCCCCACACAGGTAGAGCGGGCGAAGAGTTTGTGAACACAAGACTCATCATGTTGGCGTCAAGTGCTTGCTGCACTACCCAAGCTGACATGCCAAAATGGTTGGAGTGCTTCACTGACACCATACCGATACCAATGTCTCTGGCCATCTCTATGGCTACTTCCATGCCCTTGTGGGCTGCAAGAAAACCGAATCCATTATGTGCATCAACTTGAGCAACGGCTGGAGTAATCCGGTGAAATGTCGGAGATGCGCTTGCGTCCAGCACTCCTTCTCTGATGCGAGCCATGTAGCTGGGGATACGGTTGCTGTGCCTAGACATTAGCACGTATTAATTTATCAGGCCATCCTGCACAACGTACATGCCGTGAGTATCCACTCCACGCAGGTCTGCTTCGACAAGACATTTGGCCACAATGACTGCATTATCTTTCGGTACTCCATTGCCAGTAAGGACGTGCTCGACGAATGATCGTGCATCGGCGGCATTGACAATCTGCATTGCTTGGGTGTTGAGGCTCATTTTGGAAGCTTGCAAGAATGGCGCTAGAGGTCGTGAAGATATCGGATGTCCAAGACAGTCGGGTCAGACTGGTATTTGAGGGAGTCCGGAGCTTGTGAGTCAATGCGTTGTTGAGCCGCCTGCAGCACTCTGTTGCTTTTGCATCGTGAGGCTCTGCGCTGCTTGCTGCGGAGGGAAGGCCGTGATGGTTCGTTCGATTTCGGCTAGGCATGCGAAGGCGGGCGGGCGTCGGCTGTCCGTCTCACGGGGAAAATCCGCTGCGGGCAAACCCGTCCGTCGAGGCGGTCACAAGGCACCGCAACAACTCCTCGAAGTAGCTGTTTGCGATCTGAATGAATTTGAGAAGAGAATTGTGCGAGAGGTGCGCAGTGGGTTTGAGTCTTGTCTCTAGCGAATATCTCCGATCTGCACCGGTACAACCCGAGTACTGTGGAGCAGTGCAAGGACAATGTTCGATACCAACTCTTTCTTCGCACAGACAAAGTAGCATGGGACTCCAGCATAGAGTTGCCTTATAAATGGCGCTTGATCCATGACATATGCGCTCCTTTCTGCATTTCCTCATACCGGAAAGATGCTGGGTTTCCTCTTCATGGCTATCTACAGTCCGTTACATTGGACAGATGCTCAGCTCCCTGTTCGTGAGCTGGCAGCTGTCCATCACATCGGAGAGATGCCGGTTCTGGGAGTCTTATTAATCAAAGTTCAAGTTAGAAACGCAGTACCCTGTTGCCGCCCAGATGTTTGCTCTAAGCGCTGAGAGGTTTCTCCAAGTAGAGATGAGAGGTTGGAGAACTTCTTCGATAAAGATAGCCGGCTGTTGCCTTCTCTGGCCAGCATAAGACCCAGAGGTGCTGAAGACTCGTTCAGAGTCTTCATCAGCAGAACGATCTTGTCATGATGTTACCACAAATGAGCGTAGCTATCGAACAAACGAGTCGCGCTTCGTTGGAGGTATTCAAGCTGCGTGGCTTTCCATGTATCGACGTCAAAAATCGGCAGTATTGCACAAACAACGACACTGACACTATGAATATGGGTTCCTGCAGACGAACCTGCGTCTCTGGTTGCAACAGAGCAGGGCTGAAACAGCAAATCCACTTATCGTCAATCGCAAAAGACGCACAAATATTCCACAGCCTCGCTAGGTAGGATCGCAGCTGCAGGACTCGAAGTCCTCATGAGCCCCTCGACCTAGCAGACCTCCTCGAAACAGCACATGTAGCCGCTGTCGAACATCGTCAAGCAGAACGCGCATTGTCAACGAAACCCGCCAATATCGCCATCTCTTCCTGTATCTCACGCGTCTCTTTCAAAAGCAACGACTTACGCGCGAGGTAAATTTCTAGAAGGATAACCCTTGGTGTTATGTGGTGACGTTAGTCTCCTACGGTCGAGGAAGTGACCAACGCGTCAGATCTTGCCTCAGATCGCGGCCGGAAAACGCCTCATCTGCGAGTTCTGATCCGTTTACTGCACTGTCGCTGCGTGTAGTTGTGTGTGGGCTGCGCTTGAGCTGCTCTTGACGACATCGACTGCGGCGGTGCACATGGGCTCCACGTGCGACGTTGGACGGATCAGCCGCACCTGCATTGGGGTGATCATGAGCGTTCGTAGCTGCAGCGGAAGCGGACAACTCAACGTAGACGACCAGGCCGACTTGAGAGGCTTTGGATGCGTCCAGTTCACAAGGCGCAATAATGAGCGAGCTTGTATTTGTGGTACGAAATAAAGATAGTTCGGCTTCAGTCATTTGTAGTAGTGGAAAAGCCGCCTTCCAGGACGGAATAATAATACAACGTCGAAAGGTGCAATATTCGTCCCTGCGACGCTGCGGACAGCTCAACTGAAACAACCCATTCTGCGGCCAGTCAAAACCTCTCATCACCGCGTGTACCGAAAGACTACGTCACGGTCGAACTCTAAGTCCGACTATATGGTGAATCTTGGGGGTGGCGTCAGCGCATACCGCGAGCTGGATGTGATTGACGATGCTCGTTGGATACTCCGGGTGAGATGCGGCGCAGAAGTCAGCCGCTGTGTGCTGCACGCTCGCAAACGGTCTTGGCTAGTGTTTGACATGCTGATGCCCGTGATGAGCCCTGCGTCGAAGATTCTCGGAGGGCGGTCTGATGACGAAGGTTCTGTTGTGTTCTGCCTCGAGCGCGACAGAACGAAAGATAGTCACCGACGCTCCACAATACCATCAATACAGATCGCGGACAGCAGCGGGCCTAAGAGTGGCGCATCCATCTGTCGGATACGATTGGATCAGTAAGCCAGGGTTGCAGTCGTCCCTCAGGACCACTCGTGGCTGAGCCCGAAGCAGGCTGTCCTCCGCCTCAGCGAAGTACGAAGACATTGGCTGCCGGCGCCCTTGGTCCCAACCTCACTCAGCCCTGGCTCTGACTGTTTTTCCTCCCTTCCACTTTTCCTCGAGACCGTCACTGCTGCAGTTTGACTGTCTGTAAGAGCTGTGATTGCGACAAGACCAAGCACCCACCGTTGCCCGCCACACACCCACCAGCCTCGGCCGCTAGCCTTACCCACTCACGAACCGAACCGCTCCGCAGCTCCCAGGAACCGCCCGCTGTCCATTAGGCTGAACAAGGTCGACAGCGTGCGATCCTTCGCCTGCGGCGCAGAAAGCAGGGCATTTTCCTTTCATTCGCGGACACAGTCACTCGTTCATTTGCTTGTGATTTCGCATTCCGCGCTGTTCTTTGCGACGCTGCGTTGGCACTTCCTTCGTTGGCACATCCGCGATCATTGTCAGGCGTACAGCAACTGAGTCGCGAACCGGCCACCAACCCCGCCGCCGCCGCCTCAGGCGCGTTGCGATCGCGAAATGCCCTCCAGTCAGGGCGACTACATCCACATCCTCGACAATGGCAAACCCGAAGGCCGTGAGCGAGTACCATGGTACTGGCGCTTCATAGCCATGACAGCCTCCTGGATGATTTTGGGAGGGTGAGACGCGCATTACTCGCTGCAAAGCCGGAGAGCAGGCTGACATACAATAGCTACCTAATACTGCCGGGCCTGTATGCGAGGGACGAGTACCTCAAATTCAGCCAAGCTGTGTTGTCCGTTTTCGTTGTCGCGCTTCTGACTGCCGGGTACTCGTTCACAGCACTGCTGTGCTTCGCGTGTCGCGACGATGAGTTCCAGGCGGAGAATGTGTTTGTGTATGTAACACTCGCTAAGCAGCGTACTCGCGACTGACCCAGCTGCAGGCCGGCCCTCGGTTCGTCCATATTCGGCCTCGTCGTGATAGTCTACAATTTCCTGGGTACATCGGCATATCGATGGAGCACAGCTGCCACCAGCTCGACCGTGCTCAGCGGTTTCGCGACCGCCCTCTACACTGGCCTGCTTTGGTGGAAACGACGCATCATCTCAAGAAGGGCGAAACAGGGAACGCGCTCGAATCTTTACTCAGAGCAATCGTTCTACACAAACTACGTGCAGAACATGTACCCGTCCGCGATACGAACTGAGTCGCAACCGCCTGCGCCACCCGTGAACGACGACGACCCTGTCAACCAACAAATGCGCTTGTTGATGCTGCGAGACGCCAGGCCGAGTCCCGATGCGAATACCTCGACGTTTAGGATAGATCTGCCGGAGGACCCTGAGGAGCGGGACCGGCTGAGAAGTCAGGAGCTGGTAGGCACGCCTACGCAAACGTACATCCGCGATCGTGCGAATAGCAGACCGGATAGTCTGAGTGAGAACCAGGCTTGGTCGCAATGGCAGGAGCGAGGTCGGACGACCCAGCGCCCCTCGAACAGCGATTTGCGCAGCAACCATTCAAGAGGTCTGAGCAGAGAGGAAAGAAGGCGCGAAATCGAACTTGGAGCAAACCGTTGAGTGAATCTGAAAACGCATACAAAGCGCAACGGCGTTACGGCAAATGGTGTTTTTGGAGATGATATCGCCAAGTTTGGCTTAAGTGCTTTGGCGTTCGTGGGGTTAATTCTGACATGTGATGTTGAGATATGTATCTTTTGGACGGTCCTTTGATGTTGGAACGAACATATCCAGTGCGCTTCGGCGCTGTAGTAGTACTTTGCAATCTGAATATAACAGTGTCACGCATCACAATTGTCTCCGCAATGGCACACCCGATTGCGACGCAAAAAACTTCTCAGTCAAGGCAGGATGTCGTAACCTCGATGGATCTCCGGCGTATCGTAATCTTGTCGTACTTTTGACGACAATTGGTATTGGCGTAGGAAAAGTTGAGAAAACATGCCTCGATGCCGTCAGAACGGTAAGGTTAGATTGTGAAACGAAGAAACTGTCGTGTATTCGTCGCCATGCTGAGGCCAACCTTCGTGGTTTTAGACCTTGATGGCGAACTGCTTCAGATACTCGTAGTGCTCAATGTTCTCGTCAACCGTTTCGCGGATGAGCTTGGCGCTCTCCTCGCCGTACTTCTCCTTCCATGAAGCATCGTCCTGCTCGTTGGTTGTTTGCGCCTTCTTCTGCGTGATAGTTAGCCTACTGAATCTGAAGTTCTGCGTGGTTGGAGGAACATACGTGAGTCCTTGGACGCAGGTTTGTGCTGTCGATGGCGTCCTCATGGAAGCCCTTCCACTTCTCGAACTGAGCTTTAGCGAGAGCCTGGTCTTCTGGTGTATCCCAGAACAGCATCTCAGGCTTGTAGTCGATACCGGTGGTCTTGCAGACAGCTTCGATCATCCCAGACGGGTTGTCAAGCAAATCGTCAGCGTCAACAACACAGATCTCAACGCCTTGAGCATTGCCATTTGCACCGTTGGTGCCATTTGTCTCTCCTCCCTTGCCAGCAGACTTGGGGCCGATGATTCCCTCCTTGCGAAGGAAATCAAAAAGCTCGCGAAGCTCAGAGTAGCCAGCCTCGTCCGGGCGGAAGTAGTCCCAGCCAGTCAGCTTGCTCAGGGGAGGTTGTGTGCAGCGGACGTAGCTGGGAATGCTGTATTTCGGGTGACGAATGAGGAAGATGAAGTGGTATGTTGCGAGGAGGTCTTTGGGGAGGACGGTAGGATTGCCATCCTCAACTCGAGTGTTGAAGGGGTAGGGCTCGCCGGGGCGATCCTCCCTCGTTTGTACGGGCGATAGTTCGGTCGTATTTGTTCCAACACCGCGGCGGTAGTTGGACATCGAAGGGCAGATAGTCGTAGGTCTCTCTTTGCCTACAGGAGGGACCCAGTACTGTGCCATATCTTTAATGAAGGCGCGTTTACCCTACATCACGTTAGCGTGTATCAGACAATATTCGCTGCGCCTGGAGCCGAACACTCCATGTCAACTGCGCTGTGAAAATGGCGCAAAGTGGCCGAAAGAAGCAGCTGACACGGCGCCTTCCCTATTTGGCTGGCGATAGCAGTGAAGGGTGTGAGGAACTCAGGGCTCGAATTGGCGGGATTTGCGTACCTCAGCATTGTCTTTTGCAATCTTGTCGAAGATCGATCGGTATGTGCTGTTGGAGTAGCCGCTTTCTTGCCTCGCCTTCTCGTTCTCTGAGCCCTCATAGCGGTAGCCAATGCGCTCAGGTCCAAAATAATATGCGTCGCCAAATGGCTCGTGTACACATTGTAAGTCCTTGCGGGTCATGAAAACCTGAGGAAAGTCAGCGTTCTGCGCTTGGTAATTGTGTCGAGCCACATACCCGCTCAAAGGCCGTCGAGCACGCTCTAGGGTGCGTAGCACAGAAGATTGGCTTCTGCGACTGCATTGTAAGGTATCTGAAGGTGATGTTGAACAAAGAATCTGTATTCCAAGACTCTACAGTAGTTCCCTAGAGACGGTGAATCAGGTGATTCAGGTTCAGTTATATTCCAACCTGAACGCGAAAATGCTTCCCCGAGAGTAGGGGCCCGACGATGCTTTAAGGAAACCAACGCCAGGGCAAGCAGGATTCAACTGGACGTAAGCAAATCCACAATTATCGTTGAGCAGACCCTTCGATGCGGGTACTCGTCAATCTGTGAGCTAGTGGACCTAGAACAAGCATCTTGGGGTCAATCAAAGACACCGGAACACGAGCAAAGCGGGAAACAACAACCGCTGTCGCAGCGGTACCAAGTGCATGTGGCGTATGAGAAAGAGGAAGCTGTCCTCGGGTGCCTCGGCGCGTCAGAACAGCTGCGGGTTTGCTGCAAACATAGCCACTGCCGAAACTCTCACAGCCGTGTTTGGCGATGGAGGGGTCGGGCAATTGGAGCTGATGTCACAGCCGAAGCGGGAAGGGGCCACAGTGGGGCGCTAAGGGTTCATAGTGCCAGGAACATCGCTCGCAGTTCGGGTGGTCGCAAAAATAACACCTCGTTACTCGCCTGGATTCAATGCGCAGGCAAAGTCGACATATTCGCGCAGCCTGGCTGAGCACGTCAAATCTGGACTGAATGACGCTGACCTGGACCGGCTTGATAGGCAGACTTTTCGCAGTCTCACTCGGTCATCCCTTTTTCACGATCTTCCGTTCACCCGGATCCCTTCAAGTTGCTCGCAACTGCATCTGAGCAAAGTCCATGTGATAAGGGTGTTGAAGGTCTACCAGTGGTAGCTGGTGCACGGCAGTTTCTACGCTTGGCCGGGCAAAGAGTATCGTCAGACCCGCAATCGAGTTTCAAAGCTATGAGCAAACGACGATATGCGTTTGCTTGAAGTGTTAGGATTGGCTACGACCTGACAGAGCTGGGATCACGGCACACAAAGGGGCTCGCATCCTGGCTTGACGGAACCATGAAGCTTGCACAGTAGCAAGAGACTACACGTTTGCTAGCCAGAGGGTAAGCAGGCACACGTCCACGTCAAAGAAGTGGCTTGATTGCCATCGGCATCTGGGGCTGCCAGCTATGGAACGGAGGGAGACATGTCAGGTCCCACCTTACAGCAAGTGTTATGAACCTATTGAGCTCTTCGCGCAGCCCTTCAACGTCACAGTTGCACATACGAGTGTACAGATGTAACTGCGGGAAATGTGCAACAAGCACTCGATAGACCTGCATACAAGCGTGTATCAGTTATCGCCGGGAGAACTGCCAAATGGACCTTGGACGCTGGCGTACTTGCCCGGAGTACTCTCGAGAGGATCATGCCTCATGGCGTTTGCTCATCAGCACTCCGACTTTCTACGGTATTTCTTCTTTCAGATGCCATTGTCGGCAGACAACATCCTAAATTTGGAGAGATAGTTACATTCGAATATCGAGGATCGAGCATCAAGGGACGAGGGTAGTATATATTCGGGGGACGTAAGGTATGAGCAGCTCCACACCTTGGCTGACAGCATAATGCGAAAGCACAAACAGAGGGAGCAGGAAAGCCACTGCTTCGACAATGAATGGGAAGCTGTATACAGGAACGGTGAGCAGCTATTTCTAGCTAGGTTGTGCACGAGATGCTCGCTTACATTCCATTATTGATCATCTAGTTGTCTTAGTTTCTAAACGTAGCATGACTAGTGTCCTCATCCTCTTGAAGTAGTTTCCACGTGCCGTCATCGTCTTTCCGCAGAGTGACGAGCATGTTCTCCGCTACTGCATCGCCCATTTGCCCGTCCGGTCTGCCGCTAGGACGCGGTCCGTAAAGGAAGAGAGGCAACACCGATGATTTCCAGATTGGGTAAGACTGCCTATCAAAGAGTCCACCCAAAATGACTGTCGAAAGAAGCAGTGCAGTGGCGAGGAGTAAGATCGCCGGCATAAGGAGCCAGTACCATTCGAACCGAGTGCACACGAAGGTCTGCTGGGCCAAGCCAGTTACAACACTGGGTGCGCTAGAGTTGACAGATTGGACGCCGATCTCCCTCATTCGATTGGTGATTGTTCGGGTAATTCTCTCTAAACCATCGTTAATGGTTTCGAATGTTGCGTTGCCTCCGTTGTAGAAGAGCTCGACATTATCCTCGCCTGAACAGAAAAGTGAGCTTGGGTTTGCGCGTCGCTCACTGCACGCTCCAGTAAGGGTCTTGAGATAGCTCGCGACGGCGCCTCTGTAAGTGTAGTCCATAGTATACACGCATTGCGATGGAACCTGGACCACGGTACTGTCCTCGACTCGAACGCGCTGGAGGGATTTGTGCTCTTTGCCAATCGCTGTCGAGATATTGCTGGTGTCATATGTTTCTCCGTCTGCCATGCAAGGCCACCCAACGCTACTGCTCTCAAAAGTAGGAGAGTCTAGCTCCGTCCTGAGCATAGGAGAGGTAGATCCGATGTTCTCAATAAGCCTGCCGTTCACAACTTCCCCAGTATAGCTCTTGAGACATGGATACAGAGAACATGACGCTGCAACGTAGCATCTTGGGAAAGTTTTTGATGAATCTTGACGACCTTGAGCATCCCGACAGGGCATATAAGACCTGGACAATATTGTCATATTCGCACCTGTACTAGAAGCCAGCATGAGACTTGCGGAGGCTGGCCCGCTTGCAGCCGAGAGGGTGTCCAACGGCGCCAAAGTTGAGACGTTCATCGCCGTCCCCAATGTTGGATCGACCATGACGCCATTTGACAGTTCAATCCAGTCGGTACCATTACCTGTAGAGCGATCTTGGAGAGTGGTTGCGGAATTCCAGCATCGGTGACAGAATCCAACCGAGTGGTAAACGCGAGGACCTGTATCATCTCTAAAGGTGCAATTACTGGTCGAACATATCGTAGGAGGGTCCAAAAATGCATCAGCATTGGCCAAACCGTTGAGGATTCGCATCTTGATCTTCACGTTGAGTCCGGTGCTGGTGTAGCTGTCCAAATTCGCGACGTCTCGGTTTGACGACATACCGACATATTGTGCCACTGGGATCATTGCTTCGACTCCAGGCATGGGTTTCTCGCAAGCGTAGGTTCTGATGGATTGTTGAGTGAAAGTGTTGATTCCAATCGATAGAATGGTGATGATGGCCCCAAGAATTGCGATCTGGCTGGGGAGATGTCAGCAAAAGGACTCGCCCTCATTGCTCGACTTGCCTCTTCGGTATCTTGGCTATGAGTATCAAGGAGCCCCATGCCCCTCTGCTAGCCGTATCGAAGGTCGCCAACTGGTCCAAGGTGCGCGGCTTCTGGTACCACATCCACTTGCATTGACTTATCGCTGTTTACCATCAGCGCATACACTCAAGATTTAGATCCAGGACATGTCCAGATGGCGACAATGGAAAGGGAACAGCCATACCTTCTGCTACGGCCACCATCATCAACGCCTTGAACAGCGTTGATAGAAGCGCGACCAGCGAGTTGAGATTGATGCTATACTTCCATACTGGCTGCTTAGTGTCGTGATACCCCACCAAGAGACCAACGATTGCACAGAGCAACAACAGAGCCCCAACAACGCTGAGGATCTCGAACAGCCATTGCCGGACCCTCCCAGGACGATGCTTTTTGCTGCTGCCATGTGGGCTTTCGACGGACAATCTGTCCCTATCCGTCTCATTGACCGTCGCGTCTGCGTGTTTGTTCAGTCCCTGAAGCTCAACGTTCTGCTCGTTATCGTGTCTGCGCAATCGGTCGAGCATTATGTCGGTCAATCAGGTTGTATCGTGAGACAGTGTAAGGAAGACCTCAGTGCAGCACATCACGCAGGATTATACTTCCATCACTGCGCTGAGTCGTGTGCCAAACGCACTAGGATTGTTCTGGCCCCCATCGCGCCTGCACGATTGCGACGGCTTGCACCATTCAGGCAGCAGGTGGAAGAGGCGTACAGGGATTGGACTCGAGTTGATTGACCAGTGTCCAACTACTTTCGGGAGGCGAGCGCCAGTGAGCCTTGCGCGCTCTATAACGGTGGGGGCGCAGTGCAGGTCTGCAGCGTTGGTTAAACGCGCTAATTGCTACGCACAAAGGTCGTTCCTGCCCTCTCAGACGTGTGCTGCGCAAAATAACAACAACGTCAGGTACTGGTCTGCATCAGCTGGCTTCGCGAAAGCTCTCTACGTGAGAGGCGAACGAGAAGATGGAGGATGATGACATCAGATTGAAGGCGCTCCGCTGCGCAAGTCATTATTGTTGTAGCAGATGTATGATCGTTCAACAGTAAGATCACATTGTAACTAAATTATATTGCAAGAAAGTTTTATAAACAATACATACGACCATAGGACGTTGAAAACAAGGCTTCCCGTTCGCTCAGCCCTATTTAAGCAACGTACCGGCGGATTAGTAGTTAGGTGGGTGACCACTAGCGAATACCCGCTGTTGTATGTTTTTGCAGCCTTTTTTGCACCTGCGACCCTCATCTTATGCTGGCAGGACCAGGACTTCGGAAGGCAGCTTGCGGTGCAGTAAACATATTTTTGTCGCGATCTTCGGAGCAGGGTCAGAAATCGGCGCTTATCTGCACAACCGTTTGAGGTGCAGTGCTGTCAGGGTTGTTGATTGGTGCCCAGCCCTGTCGTTTCGTGCTTACCCCGGCTTGCCAGCGACCTCTTGCGTCATGCTGTCAAGACAGCCTGCAACTTCCTCACATTGTCTGTGATCGACTCAAGGAGTTTCGCCGCGATGTTCCTTGTTTTCCAGCGCGCGCTGGCCGCCCAGCATCCTTCACGTTCTCACACATCCTCACGATCTCCAGCTGGCCTGAGACCTTGCATCTTTTACCTCGCAAACATTCCTTGACAACGACGTCCGCAGCGACTGCACGACTCTCCCTCGTGCAGTCACCTTCACAATGCGCTCCCCTTTCAAAACAAGCTGGGCCTCCCAGTACCTATGCGCAGCACTCCTCTGCAGCGAACTACCTCTCACAAGTGGAGCTCATCACATGTCCCAAAAGGCGCCTCGTAAGCTCAATCGACGAAAGCTAGACATCACACCTTTGCTCGTCACGAACAACTGTCCAGACGACATTTGGCCAGGCATCTCGACTCAGTCTGGAAGAGGGCCCAGAACCACCGGGTTCAAGCTTTCGCCGGGAGAGACCAAGAATCAGACTGTTTCTGAAGATTGGCAAGGCCGAGTTTGGGGCAGGACGAACTGTACCTTCAATAGCGACGGGACTGGTCCTGCCAGCGGAAGCGGAAAGGCCTGCTACTCTGGTGACTGCAATGGCATGCTGAACTGCCAAGTAGGAGTAAGCTGCCATCAAGATGCGCCGCAGAGACCATAAAGACTGACATCTACCACAGGGCGATGTGCCAGTCTCGCTCGCCGAGTTCACACTTGATGCAGGGGACGGCCACACCTACTACGACATCTCTCTCGTCGACGGCTACAATCTCCCAATAGCAATGGTCCTCCAGCCCCTGGAGAACGTCACGCTCGACGATATACCTCCCAACCTGACGAATCCCTCATGCCAAGGTACTCGCGACTTGCTCGCGTCTCAAGGTTACGACCCCTATCCGGAGCATCCGGACTTCCTTCGGACGAACACGTCGTACCCTCTGCCGTGGGAGGCAAAGGTCGACCGTAAGAAGGTCGATCGATGGTGCCCATGGGATCTACAACAGACACCTCCAGACAAGCCTGGTGATGGCGTGTATCCATATCCAGATGACAACATCGAGCGGCCCTCTTTCAATCCTTGTTTCTCAGCATGTGCGAAGAATAATAAACCGGAGGATTGTTGCACAGGGCAGTACAACTCCGCTAGCAAATGCTCGCCCGGAGATTACTCGAAGAATGTCAAGGAGATTTGCCCAGATGCCTACAGCTATGGTAAGCGGGAGAGTCGTCTTTCTTGAGATGCGCGCATGCTAACAGAAACAGCTTTTGATGATCAAACCTCGACTTTCATCATACCCTCAGGGGCCGGATTTGAGGTCGTGTTCTGTCCTGGCGCCCGCTCAACCAACATCTTGGCTACAAGTATGGCCGAGATGCAGCAGCTCTCGCAGCAAGGGAAGGTCGATCATCAAAAGATAAAGAGGATGATGGATGAGAGCCGAGAAATTTTCAGAAGAGATTACGAATCGCCAGGTCTATTCTCAAGATGGCTGTCACTCAGAGGCTAATAATGCTCCGTTCACGCTAGTGTAATCTGGCACATTGAGTTTCGTACGTGCTTTCATAGCTCTATACCCCTTTGGTCCTTGCTGGAATATAGGATGTCTGTCGTTAAAGGTAGAGACAGCCTCGCAGCTACTCCCGTTCTATCGTTCAATTTACATTTGCATCTAAAGGCCAACATTACCGTATGCCGTCCGAGCAGGCATGGATTTCGCACGAATCCTCTGTTCCCTTCATCTGCAGGCTCGCTGTCTACAGATATGGTACTCGCCTTTTAACAACGTCAGGATGATACAGGTCACACATCTATTCAAAGAAGTGATGAGATAGAAACGGTAAACTTGGGACAAGGGTGCAAGATCCACTAGCTCCCACGCGGCGTGCGCGCCGGCTCAATTGGCAAAGACCTCCAGCTCTACCCACAACACATTCGGTTTCAACAACCCAGCTTGTTCACGGAGGCCCTAGGTCCGCTCCTGTTATGACAGCGTCACCGTGTGCGGTAGCTCCGCGTGTTAAGCGGGCAGCTGACCACTACGGGCTGGGCTCATTGATCCGAGGCTGTCTTTGTGCGCTAACTGCTTTGGATGCGGAGAGTATCCTCCGCACACCTTCTTGCCCACTTTGTAGGGTACCGAAGAGTTCCATACACCTCAAAATAGCCTCATGGTTCCGGCCGAGCCTCTATTGTACCTGTGCCGCCTGAATGTCGGCAAAAATATAGGGACACCAGGTCTATTTGTTTACCGTATAGTAAGAAGGCGCTCCTGCCATTGCTCTACCCCGCTCACAGTCTGGATGAGCTTCTACACGAGCGTTGTTGAATCCTCACTCGACAGTTGAAGCTTGAACGCTATGGCAAAGGCTCAAGTCTTGACGGCCCACCGTCTGACAGATGGCTGGTCTTTCAAGCAAGCAGATGATACAGCCAAAGACGCATGGCTGTCAGTCAAGACAGTCCCTACGAATGTTCACCTGGATCTCATGGAGCATGGGAAGTGAGCATATTAGTCTTGCGATTGGCACATGACCCAGCGCTCACAATATATACAGAATTCCGGATCCGTTCCTGGGCTTCAACGAATTGAAGGCAGAATGGGTTGCAGACAAGGCATGGACTTACAAGGTTGCACTTCCTAAGATCGAGGAAGCCAGGCACAGTACCGTCCACGTATTGGCATTCGACGGTCTCGACACATTTGCGACTGTCAAGCTCAACGGAAAGGTCATTCTCGAAAGTGACAACATGTTTATCCCCCACCGTGTCGAGATCACGAAAGATCTAAAGCCGCAAGCGGAAAACACGCTCGAAATCGATTTCAAGTCTGCGCGTTTGGAAGCAATCAAGATTCGCGAAGCACATCCAGAGCATACGTGGGTCGGGTTCAACGGCGATATGTCGCGACTCGCTGTCAGGAAAGCGCAGTACCACTGGGGTTGGGACTGGGGACCGATCCTGAATACCTGCGGGCCATGGCGCGAAGTCCGCCTCGAGACCTACCAAGCAAGAGTGGAGGACGTGAGGGTGGATTACAAGCTAGATGATGGCTTGAAGTCAGTACAGGGCACAATATCCGCAGTCGTCGAGGGCTCTTCAGCGAAGAGCGTGACCTTCAAGGTCCAAGATGGCGACAAGCAGGTGTTCAAGGAGACCGCGAAAGTTAACGATGGATTCGCCAAGGTTGAGTTCCATGTGAACAACCCGAAGCTGTGGTACCCGCACGGCTACGGTGAGCAACCTCTCTACCAAGTCACCGCAACAGTCTCGGCAGACGAAGTCGACTTGCACTCGATAACACGCCGTACCGGTTTCCGTAAGGGCGAGCTGGTGCAGCAGCCTGACAAAATTGGCAAGACGTTCTTCCTCCGCATCAACGACGTGGACGTATTCTGCGGAGGCTCGGACTGGATCCCTGCAGATAATTTCACACCGAGAATCACGGAAGACAAGTATCGCAAATGGCTCGAAATGATGGTCGACGGCTATCAGGTCATGATCAGAGTCTGGGGTGGCGGTATCTGGGAGGAAGACATCTTTTACGAGCTTTGCGATGAGCTTGGCATACTGGTTTGGCAGGACTTCATGTTCGGCTGTGGCAACTACCCAGCTTTCCCTGAGATCTTGAAATCGATCAAGGAGGAATGCATCTCTAACGTAGCGAGATTGAGACATCACCCTGCGCTGGTCATATATGCTGGCAACAACGAGGATTACCAAGTACAAGAATCATTTGGTCTGACCTACAACTATGAAGACAAGGACCCAGATAATTGGCTGAAGACCGACTTCCCCGCCAGATACATCTACGAGAAGGTAATTGGTCCTTTCTGGATACAGTTGATATTGGAATTAATCACGTACTTTGCAGATCCTCCCCGAAGCCGTTGCAGCCGAGAGCCCACATATACCATACCACCCAGGTTCGCCTTGGGGCGACGGCCTGAAGACGTCCAACACTACAGTTGGAGACATGCATCAATGGAACGTCTGGCATGGTACTCAAGAGAAGTATCAAATTTTCGACACACTTGGCGGCAGGTTCAATAGCGAATTCGGTATGGAGGCATTCCCTCACATCGACACCATCAGGTACTTCTGCACAGACCCGACACAACTCTTCCCTCAGAGCCACATGATAGACTTCCACAACAAGGCGGACGGTCACGAGCGCAGGATAGCAACGTACCTTGTGGAGAACTTCCGTACCAAGACAGATTTGGAGGTGAGCCCACGGCAGCTCGTACGGTCATTAGACCACGCACTGACAAATGGCAGGCGTTTATTCACCTGACTCAGTTGTCCCAGGCCGAGGCTCTGATGTACGGTTACCGTGGCTGGAGGCGACAATGGGGCCAGGAGCGTTTCTGTGGAGGCGCTCTTGTGTGGCAGTTGAACGACTGCTGGCCCGTGACCTCGTGGTCCATCGTTGACTACTTTCAACGCAAGAAGCCTGCGTACTATGCGATGCGTCGCGTTCTCGCACCGATCGCCGTGGCTGTCAAGCGCGCTCACTTCGATTGGAGCGTCGTGCATGCCCGTGTTCCACCGAAGAGTGACTTCGAGCTGTGGGTGGCTTGCCAATACGAGAAAGAGATCAAGGCGACGGTAGAGCTACGGTTCATCAGCATCAAGACCGGCAAGGAGATCAAGGACAAGATTGTGAAGGAAGATGTCACCCTTGTTCAGAACGGCACAACGGACATCCTTTCCGGCATGATTGATAACGTCAATGAAGAGCCCCACGTACTCGCGGCGCGCATATGGGTCGATGGCGAGGTAGTATCGAGGGATGTCGATTGGCCACAGCCCTTGAAGTATCTTGACTTCGAGGACAGAGGTCTCCAGGTCATACCTCAAGGTAACACAATCCTAGTGAAGGCGAACAAGCCAACTAAGGGTCTTGTTTTCGAAGAAAGATCGGGTGTCCTGGTCCACGACAGCGCGATAGATGTCGTACCCGGAGATGAGCAGGTCATCAATGTTAGAGGATTGGGTAAACAGGATGAGGCCTTGAAGTGGAGGTACCTTGGCCAGGACTGAGTTCCGGCTGTACTTGAGCACACAATGCATGAGAATTCGAACACAGCAATGCTTATGCACGGAGGGCTTGACAAAATCCGTCTCACCGATACACGCTTGCATCTCATTGAGGGAAACGTTCAATCATTGTCTCAACAAAGCAGGTCCTTAACACCGTATGCATTGGATGTTGCAGAGATTTGACGGTGGTTATGTGTGCAAATGCAAGCCACAGCGGACGACCCCAGTTCGTCATACGTGCATTAACGACGACCCTGCGCCATTGCTCATCGCCAACGGCGCGGCCGCGGCCGCGGCCGCATTATCTGATGGGGATCATATGTGAGGCAAGTATAGATTGCGTACCTGGCCAAGTAGTCCAAATGAATGTTCTCTTAGAGTTCGCTGGGCTGCTCAACCAATTTCCAGCGTCTAGCACTTGTCAATCGGGTGATCTCGATGCGCCCTAGTCCCACTTGCTGCGTAGTGATGTGACAGGAGTAACTAGCGATCCAGATGTTCACAGCTGCCCAAGTGAGCATTGGTACAACTCCACCAATCACGCAATTCTACGTAGCTGCACTTACCTGCACCCCAGCTTTGCGCACACCCTCCAGCACGCCAGCCATCCGCACTCATTGGTTGTCAACTACGCTGGGAAATGATTCTGCCGGGTCTTCGCTCAGAGGCGTTGTGGTGCAGATGACCCCGACAGCGGCCGGGATCGCGCTTCCCGAGGTATCAGGAAGATGATGAATTTACACGACCTGTCGCCATCGCCTTTTGATCGCTGGCGCGTCGATAATTGCGGGAGCATGGTCTGACACAACCTTTGACGTGCGGTAGCCGCCGCGCCGGCTCTGAATCGCCAGATCACCAGCTTGTCGAGCCTTGAACAGGCGGCCCTCAATCTCGCTTGGCCTCCGCTTCCTTTTTCCGTCCACCCGTCCCCACACCGCATGCTGTACCCTGCCGGCATCGCCTGGACATCTTATTGCGGGGGGCGAATGGTAAACTTCTTGTGAAAACTTGCTGTATGATATTGCTAATGAAAGTGTGCACAGCAATGCTAACTGCAATGTGAGCGGCAAGCACAACGTGCACTGTGCAGATCCTCGATTCGATCGTGGAGCCAACCCCTAACGTCCATACACCTGGATCGACTAGATGCTCTTGGTCACTCACTACTCTCTCGTACCGGCTCTCCGATATAACAGACCCAATCCTGTGTCCCTGAGCTGCTGTCATCTGGGTGACACCTCGTCAATCCCATCACACTGGGCTATGGTCCCGGGACGTCCAGCTGCACAGCGCAACTACCGATATCAATCATTCCGGACCTGGCATCTGCACTCATAGTGTTCCGACCTTCCAAATGCATTGCGGCGCGGAAGGTTCATAGCATGTTCCATACTTTTCAATCGTCTGCGGGGCAGCGAACACCCGCAGGCGAGGGCGAGTTTGCAGGAAAACCAACACGGTCGACAGGTTCCCGACGAATATCGACCAGCAACGCATGTGTTGAGTGCAGACGGCGGAAAATACGATGTGATGGTACACAGCCATGTGGACAGTGCGTTTGGTATCAACATCCAGATGTGAGCATCAAGTTTGATTTGCCCCAAGACTGCAATAGAAACAAAAGCATGAGGCTAACGATAAAGAAGGCATGCTCCTACTCGAAACCAGCACAGCGAGTGGTGCCCAGTCGCAAGTCAGTCTATATCTACAGCAGCACAGCAATAACACGTTCTGACACCCTCCAGACTAGTCGACAAGCTAACAAGCAATGTCGAGCTTTACAAGGGTATTTTGACGAAGCTAATCGGCAATGCGCAGCTGGACTCTTTAGCGAGCCTCTCGCGAGAAGAGCTGCTACATCTTGCACTTGCGTCGCCAGAAGTAATTCAAGGCACTTCACCTTCTGTAGCAAACGCACGGGCTATGTCAGAGATCCACACGGGATCAGACGGCGCCGATAGCCTGGAAGCGCTTGAGCAAGCACCACCGGAGGATCCGTATTGGGATGAGGCGCGAAAACACCAAATCCGCGTACAGGGGATATCTGACGATGTCAATGGTCTATCAATGTCCGTGGACAGGCTGTCATCATATGTTGGAATCTCCTCGATCACAGCAGCTCTGAAAGTCATTGTCCGATGCGCGCCACAAGCACGACCGCTGCTCACGCACAACAACCAAACAGAAACAGCACTACCTAGCCGGGCAAATTCTCCACCACCAGAGCTTGCCAATAATCACCCGCTTGCACTTCCTACCCAGCAAGAAGGCGAGAGACTCATAGAGAGCTACTTCGATCGATGCCATCCGTTCTTTCCGCTCATCGATGAACGCAAATTCTGGGCCACCTATCTACATGGAAATCGGACGGACCCTCAATGGCTGGCACTGCTGAACATTGTCTTCGCAGTAGGCTCGCTGGCATCATCGACTGCGGATAACCAAGCGCACTACACATACTTCAATCGATCACGAAGACACATGTCCTTGGACTCCTTTGGAAGCGGTAATATTGAAGTGCTGCAGGCTCTGGGCATCATGTGTGGCTATTACATGCATTACCTGAATCGGCCCAATGAAGCACACTCGCTCATGGGTGGTACTCTCCGTATGGCCACATCTCTTGGGCTCCATCGAGAGTACTCAGAGCGAAGTGACACCAGCAGACAGCTTGCGCAGCCTGAAGAAGAGGAAGAAGCTATTTCACCCGAGATGAGGCGGCGAATGTGGTGGAGCTTGTTCTGTCTAGATGCTTGGGCATCAACTACAACCGGCAGACCATCTCTGGGCAGGATGGGCCCGTCCATCACGGTGATGAAGCCCGGTACAGCAGCCAACGCTGTGAGTAGATCCGGAAGACTAGCATGTGCAAATACTGATATTCGTCAGGTGCCAACCGTTATCATGCCAAACAGCCCTCAATTCATGGATCAGCTGAAGCTGCTGCCTTTGACACATGCGTCCACGTTCTGTGCGATCGCCACGAAGATACAAGACCGACTTGTAGAGTCGCCTCTGCTCCCGCATGCAGAAACAGGCGCATACGATACTCAGATCATGAAGTGGCACGAGGAGCTTCCATCGATCCTGTCCAGCTACGATGAGCAATGTCCGGAGTTCCTTCACCGAGTGCGTTGCGTCATGAGGTGGCGCTGGCACAATATTCGGATCGTACTACACCGACCCATATTGCTCACTACGGCTCTTCGAAGATGTGCTTGGGCCGATCTGACCGCAGATGAGAAGTTCGCCGTCGAGAAGTGCCGCACAGCTGCCAGCACTACAATCGAGGAACTCAATAGGGACTGTATGTCTGACTTGATCTCCGGATGGAATGCTGTATGGTTCTGCTTCCAGGCCTGCATGGTACCCCTGGTGTCTCTATTCAGCGATGCGAGTCAACCAGAAGAGGTGGAGAAGTGGAAAGCTAGTATCGAGACGGCGCTTTCTTTCTTCAACCGAATAAGAGATTGGAGTATAGCAGCTAAGCGAAGCGCAGATGCAGTTTCGCGGCTATATGCAGCATACAAAGCACAGAAGACAACACCACCTCAGCCATCAATACCTCCGACACCGCAAATGCAGCAGCAGGCATATGCAATGTCGAACAGCTTTTACAACAACTTCGAAGCAAGCCAGCAGCCGTTCGACTTCGATGCTGCTGGCTTACAGAATTGGCCGAATGCGAACATGAACGATCCGAACTACCTGAATTACTTCTGGGACGACATGATGTGGGATACGAATTTACCGGATATGCAGGATGCACCATTCGGCATGAGCAACGTTTACGATTTCACCGGTGCGGCGCAAGACTCGGGCATGGACGGGGCGTACTGGATGCATGGAAACTAAGGGTACAAGCAAACATGTAAAGACGAGTGCACTAGACGATCGCTTCTGTCTTCGTACACGATACCCTGAATTTGACGATTCCAAAGTCGACTAGGTGCGTGAGAGAAGCTCTCGCGGTTTCACGGAATCATGAAGCATGGTTTCTAGAGTCTACGTGTACTCTACTTTTTGTGATATTACAAAGGAGAGGCCGTCACGTCATGAGGTCGTTCATCCAATTTCAATTCTTCTTCTTCAAGGCTCCTCCGTCCACCGTAACGTCCTGTCCGGTCACGAAGCCAGCCTCGATCAGCCACAGGCACGCATCGATTACGTCTTTGGGCCTTCCAGCTCGGTTCGTGGGGTGATCATCAACATCCTTCTCGCCAATCTGCTCTTCCCAATTCGTTCCCGCCTCGTCGCCTTCCTTGCATTCGTGCGCGACCTTAATCCGGCCTGGCGCCACCAAGTTGACGCGAATACCCAAAGCACCGAGACTGATTGCCATCGAGTGCATCAGACCCAGCAGGCCCGACTTGCTCGATGCGTAACCCTCCTGGTTAGGATCAGACTGATGTGCGCGGAAACTGCCAATGTGGATGATACATGGTCCAGCACCCTGCTCCTTATGCGCGCCGTTCTCGCGGTCATGAGCACGCGCTTTCATGTACGGAATGCAAGCCTGGCTCATGGCGAACGGACCACTCAGATTTGTCTCGATGTACGCCTGCCACTCGTCCCAAGTGCTCTCATCCTCCATGGTTTTGCCGTTTTTCCACTGCGGGCTTGCAATGCCGCCGTTGTTGATGAGCACGTCGATGCGGCTGTCGAAGAACTTCTCGGCTGCTGTGGCAACTTTCTTGCGAATGTCTTCTACGTCTCGCAGGTTGCAGATGGCGGACTCGACTTTCTTGTCTTCGTAATACTTCTTCAGGTGTACTTTGGTGGTGTAAGTGAGCTCTTCCTCGTCAATGTCCAGGATGAAGACGTGGTGCCCAGCTTCGAGGAACATGCGTGACATGGCACGCCCAATCCCGCGGGCGCCGCCGCTCACGACGATGTTCTTTGGGGGTGCTTGAAATGCCATTGTTGTGTATTAATTGATTTGGAATTGGGAAAGCAAGGTGTGAGGAGGCACCGCGAACTCATATTTACGGGTGTGTCACTGCGGATTCAGAGGTGCGTAGGCTTGACGTCATGCCTGCAGTCCTCAACATCTCGAGCAGCCGCGATAAGAGATCCCGATCAAACACGTCGTCTTGGCCTCAAAGCTTCGTTTTCCTAGGCACGATTGTTTCGCAATCCTCAAGAGGTTGTGTCGATCACAACTTCATGTACCCCACATGTCCATTCACCACGCTAAGGCTAGCGCGTCGCACTAGAAATACTTTGGTTGACTATTGCGATTGTTGCACCTAACATGCAGTAACAACTCTTTTGCCAGACACAAGCCACTTAGCAGCTAAAATGTTTCGCTGTTACTGCCAACAACTTCCTTGTTTCTTTGAGCGTCTCGTTAAACCATAGGCCTCACTGTATGTGGCTCGGAAACTGGCTCATGTGCATCATCTGATCACACAGAAACATGGTACAGCTTGACTTGACTGCATAACTCCAGGCTCATCCGAGGATTTCAGAAGATCATCGCTAACTTCAGATGCAAACATGGGTCCTTATTCGCAGATAAACAACATCGAGATGAGCCTTGACGGGGTGACAAGTGTCGACGACACCTTAACTCAGCCCACTGTATCTGCTTATCAGCGCCGCCGCTATCGCTATATGGGTCAGGTTCAAAGCAACCACGCTCTATGTCGGCGCAGATAGCATAGAAGATAAAACCAGGCTTTATTTCTTGTGTATGATTAGCTCGACAGGGAGTTAAATTCCCCGACTGAGTACTCCAGTCTAACAGCATAAATGTCGGCCTCATCCTCCTTGGCGGCTGCGCCATTGCGTTCTTGCACGGTGTCACTGCTGCATACCCGCCAGTCTCAGAACCATTTGCTGCATCAATGGTCTCCTTCCTTTATATCGTAGCTGCTTACACGGCCAATGCGATGATCGAAAACAAAGAGTCAGTTCTTGTGATGTAGACATTGATTCTGCCAGTGAGTGATTGGAACTTGTGGGTGACCCTATCTGACACGCTTGCAGTTCGGTATGGCGGTTGTAGGGTTCATGCTTGACCTTGTGAAGATAGCTGTGAAACATGCTTGGGGGTAATAGCCTTACTTTTTGTGCGATGAGCTTATATACTACTAACCTCGAAGTTCAATTCGCTCTCGTCGTCAACGCTTGTTGCTATGGAGGCGCAGCAGCAGCAATATCTGTCAAGTACCCTACAGTAAGGAGCAAGATTATAGCACTCGCTGTGCCACTGCTGTACAGTGCATTCGTTATCTGGATGTCCACAACGCTCAATGACAAAGGGACAGTCCTTTCCCTCTGCTTTTGCGGCGTGCCTGTACGTCCAAATACCGCTGTAACAATACCTGTGCTAACATTCCAAGTCAGCCATGGCAGTCGCAGGCCTCACCTTGAACTTTGTCTCTCATGGAATAAAGGACAAATTCTAGAGGGAGCGCCAGAAACTGCTGTCTGGCCTCGACAGGCCGAACCGGTCGTCAGAGCTTCTGCGAAATGTGTCGAAGAAAGAGAAGACACTGAGATTTCAGCTTAGGCAGCGAAAGATGCTTGAGCACACGCGCGAGCACCTGCTCGAGTAGAAGTAATCAAGAAGCTTAATGAGCACTAGGTAGAAGCGACCCAGTCTGTCTTTGAATTCGATGGGCCGTGGGGGGGGGGGGGGGGGGGGTTGCTGACATGTATATCCTTGAACAGCTTCATCTGAAGTTTCGGGGATGACAAGATCATCATGAGACCTACCTTACTGCCTGGGAGCGTCTGCACCTTCCTCGAGCTCGAAGCCAATCGACAAGTCGCGCTTGTCACCATCAGATCCCTTTCCCCAATCGCATGTCCGCGCACACCGCCCATTTATTGTGCTTCTCTCGTCGTTGGTATTGCCTGTCCGGTGGACTTTGGTTTGTTCAAAGTGACACTGGGAAAGGTCATCCAGTGTTACTTGAGGGTTCACCATCGGTGGTGGCTACAGCGACGACAGGACGGCACTTGTGCAGCTCGCAACAGATTACGATGTATTGAAATACCTGACGAGGTACGTAAAGACATAACAAGAATATCTTCTGAGTTCCTAGCTTGCATGTGTCACCAACCAGAACCCGCCCTTACATCGCTCACTCCCTTTCCCCCCGAAGATCCCCACTGAGCACTGACATTTCCCCAACATCACCAGATTGCCCTTTCACATCCACCACCCTTCAACATGAAGCTCTCATTCACGAATGCGCTACTCCTCCTCACCACCTCAACAAACGCATCATTGTCCCTCTCCCCGCGCGCATCCACCGCGACCAACATCTACATCTGCACGAACCCGAACTGGGCAGGGACGTGTATGAACATGGCTGTCACTGCAGGGAAATGCTACAACATACCCGCGGCGTTTGACAAGAACGTGTCGAGTACTGGACCCGACGAGGGGACCTTCTGCACGCTGCATTCGTGGGTACACCGAGAGGCATCGAGGTGGATGAGACGCATCAGGCCCAACGTCAGGATGTTAAGATGATAGTGCTGATCGGCGTACTAGGAACCGTAATTGTCAAGGCGGCAAGGTGATACCGTTTACGAATCCGGGGATTGCTGATTTCACCAAGTTCAAGTTCGACAACGAGTTGAGGAGCGTGAGGTGTGACTTCATTTGGGGGTGGCCAAAGAGAAGCGGGTGAGATGCGAGTCGAACGAGGGGGCAATTTTGCCTTTCGTGCCGCAGAATAAGTCGGATATAAGTACCAGATGTTAGAACATCAGGAGGTAGTCAGTGTCAACCTAAGCATCATTTTGACTGCTAATAGATCCTCTGTTGGCTGCAATGAATCTGCTCTTATATCCGGCTTCTTCTGTGACACGAGAGCTTGCTACAGGAATGCGTCAGCTATCGCTGTTTGACGTCAGTCACTGAGGAGAGAGAGGCGGCCTCATAGACATCACGAACATGAGGCGAAAAATGTTGAAGGTTACGAAATAATTCATCCAAGCCTTTTGGTAGATAGTGTGAGCTCCAGTGCCCCCAAACGCCGGTCCCATCCCACAAGTACAGGTATATGCATCGTTAATAAAACAACAAGATCGTACTAGCACTCTATTTGGCAGCGCGCTCGTAGACACCGACGACCATGGCGTGATCACGCTCGAAAGGCTCGAGGGTGAGCTGCTCCTTGGGCTTGATGCCCATCTCCCTCAGCTTGGCGACTTCCTGAGCGAAGACAGCCTCGGGTGCGGCAGTCGAGTCGATACAGTTGGCCTTGATGGAGATGACGATACCACCGCCAACCTTCAGGAAGAGACCAGCGTTGAGACCGACAATACGGGCCTGATCGGGCTGGGCAACGTCGGCGAAGATGCAGTCGACCATGCCGACGAGCATACGGTACTTGAGAGGGTGACGGGCATCCTCGACGATGGGAATGACGTTTGTGCGGTGGGTGGCCATGTTGATCAGGTCACGACCGGAGCGGTGAGAGAACTCGACAGCGAAGACGGTTCCCTCAGGACCAACGATATCAGCAACGTGAGAGACGGAGGTACCGGAGGCAGCACCAAGGTAGAGGACCTTGGATCCAGGGCCCATGTAGATGTTGTCGACACCACCAAGGATACCGGCAGCCAACTTGGAACGGAAGGGGTTCCAGACACGGTACTCGATAGCGGAGGGAGCGGAATCCTCGCTGTTCTCAGTCTTCTCGCCGCCGACGCTGATACGCTTCTCGCCATAGACGCTCTCGCCGGGGGTCAGGTTCTTGGTGACAAGGAGATCCTCCTTTCCGCGGGCAACGAAGACACCGGCGTGACGGTGAGGCTCCACAATGGTCTTACTGCAGATTGTCAGTTGCTGCGCTTGCGCATGGTGTCGAAGTAGACTTACGCTCCGCCACGGGCGCCACCACGGGCACCACCACGTCCACCGCCGCGAGGAGCACCACGACCTCCACGAGCACCGCCACGGGCACCTCCACGGCCGCCGCCAAAGCCGCCACGGTCGCCGCCAAAGCCACCGCGACCGCCGCCGCGAGCACCGCCGCGTCCACCGCGAGGAGTGAAGCCACCGCGACCACCACGGTCACCACCGCCACGTCCGCCTCTACGTTATGTTAGTTGTGCATTAAGAGTGGGTGATCAAAGGCTGCAATATGCAGTGCACAGCGGATCGGGCATGCGCAGATAACTCTTGGGCAGCTGTCGCAATAAAGCAGCTGTGCGCTCAAGACCTAGCTGCGCATCCCAGCGGCAGCGCAATGGCAGGTATGCTCGACCTTAACATGGATGGAGTCGTACCTGGGTGTGAAAGCCATTGCTAAAAGTAGAGAGAAATAGGTGTATGTCGTGGGAAAAGTGCGACGGTAAGGCGATGGAGAGCTTCGAAGTTCAGCGCAAAGTTCGAGAATTTCTCTGCGAGCTCACCGCGCTAGCACAAAATTCGGCCAAGGGCAAGGGCTGCTCTTTCCTCGCTTAGTGCTCCACACCTTCCTCCCTCGCCATTGGCAGACTGCAAAGCGTGCACGGACACCCACACACCTTCTAATTCTCTGGTGAACATCGTGCCTACTCCAACCTCTGAAGATTCGCTAACAACACAGGACCTCATCGCCCGCCAAAATGGTGAGTCGCCGCCGCCCGCCGCCGCAGCGCTCGCAGATGAGCTGCTGCCAATCTCGAATGCGAAATTAATTGCTGTCGCAGGTTCGTTACGGAGCATCCCACCTCGACAACGCAAAGAGCGCCCGCGCTCGCGGCTCCTACCTCCGTGTTTCTTTCAAGAACACCCGCGAGACCGCCCAGGCCATCAACGGATGGAAGCTTGAGCGCGCCCTCACCTACCTCGGCAACGTCCTCGACCACAAGGAGGCCGTTCCCATGAGGCGCTACGCCGGTTCCACTGGACGCACCGCTCAGGGTGAGTGACCCTCCATTTCGAACGCAAGGATGGACAGGCAGAATCTGGATATCGAAAAGCAGAGGAAGAGAAGGAATCGGGCTGGACTGGGAACTGCGCTGCGCCGCACTTGCGTGGAATAAATTTTGCATGGTCAGTGACTGACTCCTGCAGGCAAGCCTTTCGGTGTCTCCAAGGCCCGCTGGCCCGTCAAGTCCGCCGAGATCCTTCTCGGTCTCCTCAAGAACGCTGAGGCCAACGCCGACACCAAGGGTCTCGATACCGCCAACTTGATCGTCAAGCACATCCAGGTCAACCAGGCCCCCAAGCAGCGCAGGCGCACTTACCGTGCCCACGGTCGCGTATGTACCAGCACTCCGCACGTCCGGATCCAGCCCTAACAGCGCACAGATCAACCCCTACATGTCCAACCCCTCCCACATCGAGCTCATCCTCACCGAGGGTGCCGAGGTTGTCCAGAAGTCCACCGAGTCCGTCGAGCGCCGATTGAACTCGAGGCAGCGTGGCCGTGAGGTCCGCAAGGCCATCACCGCTGCGTAAGCAGTTTCTAGAGGAGGTGTCGAAGTTTAAGCGAAGACAAAAGGACAAGGCATGGGCAGGGTCTAGGAGTCAATGAGCGATGAATTATAGGGTCTTTCATACTCACTCATCATGTGTGCATGATTGGGAATTCGATTTCTCCGGTGTCTGGTCAACAAACAAACAGGGCCACGGCCTGATTCCCAAACTCAGCGCTCTCTCCGCATGTGCACGCACTGTTGTCGTGCACTACCATTGCATGCGTACGACCTTCCTAGCGCTTAATGCAATGTATTATGAATCTTCAAACCTGCAAAATTCCACTGCGCATTTTATCTAACTTGAACTTAGGCTTTGACACCATACGGCAACCAAATGTCTGAAATTCTGGCTTGTGGCGCTAGCACGCATCCGAGACTAGGTCGATCCTCGAACCAGCTTTTGTACATCTAACACTCACAACACATTACTACTTGACCAAAATGATCCTTCAACGTCAGTGCACGTCGTGGGTACATTGTAATTGTCCGAAATCTCTCTTCCTCTGACTCGAAGATGGCTCCTATCTTGCTCGTCGGCGCCTGCCAAGTTTATAACTGTCATGACGCAAGCCCAGCACACCCATGTGCATCGCCGCATCTTGTGGCCGTTGTGTGTGGACTATATATCCGCTTTACCCATGCGCCACTCATGCTCCCTACCAACCTTTCTCTGTACATATCTGCGTGATACCCTACCATTTGCCATTTCTCCAGCGTCGCGGTCGCCATTTAGGAAGCATGTCGACTTTCAAACACCACACACCTTTCCTGGGAGTGCTAGCACTCAGCCTCCTCGCCACCACACGTGCGCAAGATAGCAAGAAGGGCTTCGCCTTCATAGGCGACACCCACGCCCCAGACAACAAGCTACTCTCTTCATCCAAGAGTCCAATCTCCTGGTATTATAATTGGAGTCCCTACCCCAACGGCGACCTGATACCCACTACCGGCTCTTTGGAATTCGTCCCCATGATTCACGGCATCGATGCAACCCAACAGCCCGGGACTGAGCGTGCAATTAGCGGCCTCGACAAATCAAGTACACATTTGCTGTCTTTCAACGAGCCGGACGGCACCACAGGAAGTGGCGGATCCAGCATTACCCCCGAGGACGCAGCACGAGCGTACATCGACTACGTCGTGCCGTACAGAAACGGCTCGAAAGGCGGGCGGAACTGGAAAATCAGCCACCCGTCGACCACCGGCTCGGGCAACGGCTTGGAGTGGCTCAAGGCTTTCAATGAATCATGCCACAATATTGATCCTGAGAATGGATGTCCGACAGACTTTGTTGCTGTGCACTGGTATGGTGACTTTGGTGGTCTGGCGGGCTGGCTGGGCACGCTGGATGAATTTTACAACAAAAACTCAACCAACGACAAGAATCTGAAGCTCTGGATCACCGAGATGGGACTGCCGCAACAGTCTGCTGAGAACACGGTGGGCATGATGAATCAGACGCTGCCGTACCTGGATGGACTCGACTACGTGGAGCGGTATGCGTGGTTCGGCGCTTTTAGGACGGATGACGCTAATGAGTGGACTGGTGATGGCGTTGCCTTGTTTGACGATGATGGCGGGCTTACGGAGCTTGGCGCGCTGTACATGGGTGAGGGTTTCAAGGAAGGTCAGAAAGGTGAAGGATCGGGGGCTGGAATGCTCAGTGTGAATATGGTTGCGGTTGTGGCGATGGGATTGGTGAGCGTGCTGATGAGTACGTTGTGATCGCAGATCTACGTGATTGTTTTGAGCGATAGAGCGCGAATACCCCTTGATTTTGAGCTTAGAATTAATGAAGCACATCGTTGTACTATAGTGTCTTTCTAATCTTGTGCGCAAGACTTTGACAATCAGATCAGACAATCAGATTAAAAAGCATTGGTGCATGCAAGGAATCCTTAAAATCGAGATGAGTGGTGTACCTTCTAGGCAAGGGGTCAGACGCATGCCTTATGTTCTGTCTGCTTTCGATCGATAAAATTGGTCATGTCTGTATCTTAAGGGGCAACGAGTGAACGCGGACATGGGCAACGACGAAGCCCTTTTTGAGACAGGTAGGCTGAGGCAGTGAGCAAAGAACATGTTTCCATAGCCTTCATCTTTTGTAAGGCACACAAAACATCAGCCTGTCGTGGGAGACGTTTCAACAGGCATATAGACAGAGACGTGGACAGAGTCTGCGATGGAAAGGAAGAAAATTTATAGTGGGTGCCTCCTCGCTCTGCGTATGTGAAGAATGCATCAGCGCATTTTGGTTGTGGCGTATAGCTCCAGACAAGGAACTCGGAATTATCTCAATCTTATGCTTTCACTTTTGGGGTTCGAAAGAGCTAGGAAGAAGACGTCATAATCTCGGTGCGTTCTTTTTGTGGCCCGGAAGAGATATCAGGCAGACATGGTATAGAGGTCGGAGGTTTTAGTTTTGGAAATTGGGAGACATAGAAGCCGGACACGGAGTTTCGATTTTAGGGAAAGCGTGTTGCAGAAGTAGCAGCACTCAGGAACACGCCTCTTCTAAGTCTGAGTAGCGGGAAGAGACACCAACACGACCATCTTGATGTATCAGTCTCGGCAAATGTCGGCAAATATTAACAAGTTTACACATTAATGTTTCTGCGAGATGACACGCAGGAAGAGGAGCCTATTGTATAGAGCGCTCGAATAAGTGGAAAGGCAAGTGTGAAAGCCAATAGAGGACTTCATAGGCAGTGACTCTTCGCTCCACACATGCTGAGAACATTATCCCCTTTTGATCATAAGGGTAGTTCATCAGAGCTTTTGTAGACCCATGCCTGCATGGCGATGTCATTCTCATCTTCGAAGCGCGCATTTGAGGTGGGAGGCATCCAGTGGCAGAAGGGATCATTAAGGTTTCTGGAAAGGCAAGAGAGGGGGTATACATAATCCGTGTGAGTACAGGTTTCCAACTTGCAAGAGGGAGCCCAGTGGACGTGCACTGTAGACTTTGATTCTGAAGCTCAAGGAGCGCGAACTGTAAAGAAAGATAAGCGATCAGAGACGACCCGATTCATGAAGCTGGTGGCAAAGTGTTCCATTCGCGGCAGCACAGTGCCTCTCATAGCTTGTCGAATGTTTTGATAGTTCAGACCGAACGCAATTCTGTCACATGTGAAGGTTTGCTCAGCTTCTTGAAGATAGGTAAGCACAATGAACGCAAGATAGCCCCAGGGAGGAGGCAGAGGCGTCACAACAGCGATGTGATTTGTGTGAATTGATATATCAGACGTTCTATCTTCTGCGCGAACTGACCGGACCGCTGAGAATGCACCCGTCAGCGCACTCTGGGTCGGTGGAGTTGTACGCAATCTGGCCAACGCTGCTGCCCGGTTCGCATGACGGGTCTCGCGGGCTCTGGAACATACGGCCATCAGCGGGCGCAACAAGTGTCTCTAACACATCGCCAAAGGTATTGCGGACATTCGCAATCGGCTGGCCCTTTGTCACCGGCTCATCGACTTGTACCAAACGTTCAACAAAGCCGCCGTACTTCGTGTATGTGTCGTGGAAAGTGTTGGCAATGTAAACATTGCTGAGATCCGGCTCGACGGTGGTATTGCTGGGTGTGATCTTCAAGTCGACCATGACGCGATTGACGAAGTCGACAGTGCGGTCGATGAGCGAGTTGTTCCAGATCTTCGCCTGACCCATCTCGACCGTCAAACTTGGGATCTTGTAGTCCACAAACGTTGTCTCAATGCTTCCGGGCTCGCCGACATCGACCTTCAGCGTGTCGGGCTGCAGCAGCTTGCTCAGGCGCTCAACATATGGTAGACGCCAGTCAGCGTAGCACCACAGGCTAGTCTCCCCGCCGGAAGACGGTGTATGTAAGTCGATGCCGACGTCGACCTGCGAGGCGTTGCCCCAGAGGTAATTCCAGATGTTGTAGGCGAGGATGTTGGGGCCACTGCCGCCGAGCTCGGCAGAGACGCCAGGGAAGACGCGATTCACATTTGTAAGAGAGCCGGAGGCTGAGGCAGTGAAGTAGTTGCGCTGGTTGAGGTAGATGCCCATAGGGTTAACAGTGGGAATGCCAATGACTGTAAGTGTTAGACTGCTGGCTTGGAGTAGCTTGAATCGATGAGGACGTACCAGTGCCATTCAACGTTGCGACCTGGCCCTCCAATTGCTCGAAGATGCGCTGAACAACACGGACAGGGTTCAGCTCGTCACCGTGGATTGCGGCAGACAGCGACAGCTTCTGGCCTGTCTGGAGACTCTCCGATGTGCCGCGTGCAACCATCACGGGGATATGGACTGGATGTCCGCCATTGAGCTCACCGACACGAAGATAGTACCTCGAGACCTTCTGCGCGGGCACTTCTGCAAGGTTCAGGTCATGGATAACCGGGACACCGTTCAGAACATCGCCTGTGAAGTTTGCGGCAGAGACGTTGCTTGCGAGTACTGCAGCGGTCACGGCGACCGAAGTGAGGAGCTGCATGGTTTCGTCTGGTGAACGGGAGCGAAGCGAGACCGTGCAGAACGCAAACACCGTTCAATTGACCCATTCCGAGCTCTTATACCTCTTTGTCATTCATCTTTTGTCGATAAGCCTGTCTCCGCAGGGTTTGCCCAGATGTGCAGTGTAGAGCTGCTTGCTCGTTTAGGAAGGTCGACTTGAATCTTTTCGAGAACATGACGATGCCCAGAATGCCCAGCTTTCCACCCCACAGGCTATCAGCGGTAGTCCCAACAATCTGGACGACCATGTCCATCTGCCGAAAGTCGAGGTTCTTGCTCCAGGAACAGAGGAGCTCAGGGTAGTATGCTCTCGAGTGTTGCGGTGTTGTGCCGGGGTGACAGCAGCATGATTCTACCAGAACTTGGAGTTCATGTCAGACAGGTCCAAGCTCTCCCGCTCGGTCCGTTTGGACAAGACTTCGTGTAGAAAGATTGTCTCGAAAGCGGAAGCTCGCTCGGTTGACCTGAGCGGCCTTGGCAAGGCGACCATGATAGGCGTTGTCGGTGAGGCTGGAAGCCGGGGATTGGCAGCACCCGAGTGGTCAGCCATACACGAGCCGTCTCAATGTTAGTCAATACTCCCAGTCATCATCGTGTGGTCGTGCGTTTGCATGCTGTAAGCTTTGAAGCGACGCTGACGAAATCGATCGAGATGTTTGTGAGCTGGGAGATTGTTGTAGTGGGAAGTAGAAGGATGAAGAAGCTCAGCTGGCAGGGACGGCGCATAGCTAGCCTCGCGCTAGTGCGCTAATCCCAAATTCTGGGTGAATCGTTGCTGTAAAAGGCATGTACCGTCTTCTGCGCCACATAGAACATGAGCATAGTCAATGGTGAAGTCCATGATGAAGTTTTATCCATTGAGGTTGCTTCGCACTGCTAGCTATGCAAACTGCCACCGAGACGCAATGAGCCACTGCTCACGAGCTCCGAACCTGATGACGAGCTGCGGTGTCGATGACGAGAGCGGAGGCGATAGGGTTTGGATAGATTTCGAGAGTGCACTGCCCACGAAAGCTTCAGTGTCAGCCTTGGGCACCGCAGAATATCTGGGATGGAGAGCACTAAGCTTCGTCTGCGGTGCCGTCAGTACTCTCCAGCCAATCTACCACGTTCTTCCTGTAGACAAACTCACCAAGGCCGTCACCGCCGTCGGCAGAGTTCTCCTCTTCTTTGACCTTCTTTTCCTCGACCTCTTCGGTCTTGGCCTTCTTACCGCGCTTCTTCGCGGAAGCCTTCTTGGTCTTGCCCTCTGCCTTGCCGCCAGTGGTGTCAGCAGAGGAGGTCTTGGGGTCGAGGTCGGCATCTGCATCGGCGTCGGCGGCCTTGCGCTTCTTACCTCCAGCGGGGGCATTGGGAGCTGCTGCTACTCCGCCTGCGCCGTTGAGGAAGGCACCGAAGCTCTCGGTCTGCTCGATAGCCTTGTTCTTGACTGGAGGCCAGAACTTCTTGAGCGAGCCCTCGGTGAAGCCCGTGAGCTTGGCGAAGAGCGGCCAGTCGTACTGTGGGATGTCAGCGTCGATGCGCAAGCGTGAAGGCAGTCAGGAAGGCTGTGTGTTTACGAACCTTGCCGGCGCCGAGAGAAGACACGAACGCAGCCGCGAGGATGCGCGTCTCTTTCACGTCGTACCCCTCGATGGTGGTGTTGGGAGCTGCAGCTTCCTTCTTGGGAGGCATATTGGCTGCTACTGCGGGTTGTTGGATTTTGAAATTGGGAAAGGCCTGAGGCTGTGGAGTGGAGAAGAGCGAGAGTGGGAACGAAGAGAGGGTGGGTGAGAACGAAGCGGGCTACTTGCGCAGGAGCGAACGAACGAACTGAACGTCAAGGTGAAGTGAAGCTGGCAGCTGACCAACGCTGCACCCTTTCGGGCTCCAACTCTATGTGACTGACGATTGCAGACTTGGAACTCCAACCTCTCCGCCCTGAGTGCATTTACTGGGACCTGGAAGCCGAGCCGACCCCTCCGTGCATGTCTTCCCACTACCATGCAGAGCCTACAGGTCTGTCGCTGTCACTTCTCCTGTCGAAAGTCGACGGGCCAGCTCTTAGACGTCGCTCAATAGCGCGTTTGCTTGCTACCTGCCGACAGGGTGCGTAATCTTTGTACAGACCAAATCATGAGGTACGGTGAAAATCCATGGCCAGTTGCTTACAGACTCAGATAAGGACTGAAAACAGTCGGTAAGATGCGGCTCGGCGCTCTGGTTCAGGTGTTCCTACTCACGGGTTCTTGTGTAAGGAGCCCTAATCTTTTACGTCGACGGACGGCCGAGTAGCATACCGCACCCAGGAGCTTTCGAGCAGCGACTTCGGAAAGTGCAACAGTAAATTAAGAGCCCTAGTTTTCTACAGCGCAAGCTTCGCAAAGCTTGCGGAAGATTAGGAGGCTGTTAGGGCCTCTCTAGAAGAGTCTGGCAAGTTAACACGTCCTCTGGTGACTACAAAAATATTGCTAAGTAGCTGCAATCTATCAACCTTTGAGGATGCCAAGTAGCTGCTCGGAAGGTTTTGGGTGCGGTAGAGCTCATTGCTTCAACTGCGAACGACTTGATGTGAGACTGTCGGCACACTAGATACATGTCTCGCCGAGCATGAGAAAGGCATGTGCGGCGCGAGATGAAAGCCCGTGAACTATCGTGAAACCGTTGAACTTTCCTGTCTCTTCATCAAAAAGGAACAGCAGTCACACGACAAAAACGACTGCAGTTGGACTGAAAGAGACAGCAGCAGTCTCGGTTTCATTGACCGGTGAGAGGTCCAGGTGCTTCATCGACCAGATCAGCAAGCGGTAACGGCATGTTAACCGACAGCGGTCCGTACCCACCAATCCCAGTGCAACGGTATTGATCTGCGTCTCGACTTTGGCCACAGACGATAGTCAGCGACAAGGTCGCAAAAGGTCGTACGACTCCTGCGACGCCTGCGAGCGATTGCCACAATAGGCTGCCTCTACGGACGCCGTTGGATACAGTCCATTGAATCCTTCCCTAGCTTAGCGAGCCCTCGTCCGAGACTCAACGGCATTATCCAGAGTGAATCGATAGCACCGGGGAAGCCAAGGGAAGTGGGTGTGTGATGAGACGAGCTGCAGCAGGCCTCACGGCATTATTGTGGCGCCGGTGCTCAGCGCACAACAGCATCATATCAAGGATCGAACGGCCGAGTCGTGCAAGGAGATAAACAACGGGGATGCACTGGTCTTCCCTTCAGCAGAGTCGGACCTTTACCAGAATAGCAATAACGAACGCAGGGCAAGGGGACAGAGTTCAGCTGACAGGCTCGAGAAGTCGGATGGAAGAGGCTGTTAGCTCGGTGGATGCGAAGCGTCAACTGTGCAGCAGACGTCCAATGCGGGCGGCGTCATGGGCCCGAAAGACGGACCCTGGTTGCACTGCGGCTGCGACATCAGCTGTGTTACACACGGCGGGCCGCAGAAGAGGTCATCAAGGATGCATATTGAAGGACAGTCTCGCATATTGGCAATGCTCAATTGGCTCATATGTGGTAATGGGCTGCTTGTTAAACAACCGAAAACGGCGGAATGCAGACGCAGCGATCTGCGGCCCGCCAGTACGCCAGGCACAAGCGGCCTGCGCCAATTTTCTGGCCTCACGCGCTTGTGAAGCGTCGCTCACTGACAGTGTCCTCTCAGCCGCTCTTTAACGCAACGGGCAGCCGCTGCACAGTCCTTCCTTCCCTCTTCCACCTTGCACCTCAAACCGCAGTCGCGACTGCCGATCCCGTGGTCTCGTCCGTGTTCGCTCCTTCCCTGCCCCTCTAAACGACTCGATCCCCGCAAGGGTCCTGGCTGTATAACATCCTGGGATAGCCCACGTCAAACAGCAAATTATCTTCGCGCGCGTCATCCACCCTACCCAAGCGCAGCCCCGTTTCTTGGGACAACAAACATCTGTCGACTGTCAATAGTGGACCAGCTTCCTGTCACCTCCACTCACACATCACACACAATGGCCTCTTCACTCTCACATCCCACCCTCACCAGCACATATGGATCGCGAGCCGGCCTCCCTACCACCGGCCCTCTGGCTTCCTACCTGTTGCGCTTGATCTCCATCAAGCAGACAAATCTGTGCCTGTCTGCCGATGTGGAGACTTCCGCCGAACTTATCCAGCTCGCCGAAGACGTTGGTGACTCGATCTGCCTGCTCAAGACCCACTGCGACATCGTCACAGACTGGACAGACCGGACAGCCACAGCTTTGCGGGAGATCGCAAAGAGGAAATCCTTCTTGATCTTCGAGGATCGCAAGTTCGCCGATATTGGTGGTATGTCTCTTGCCCCACAGAGCGTACCAACTACTCTAGCTTTGGTCGGACAAGTCTGAACACGTCTAATATCACTGGCAGAAACCGTACAGAAACAGTACACTTCAGGACACCACCGCATTGCACTGTGGGCTGAGATCACCAATGCACACATTATCCCCGGCCCTGCCATTGTGACCGCCCTCGAGAAAGCCGCTGAGTCGACTATCGCAAAGTACAACACCGGCGTGCACACTGAGATTTCTGCTGAAAACCGCGCCAAGTTGAATGGAACAGATGGCAGTGAGGAGGAAGATGACGAGGTCCCGTCCATGGACGGTGCTCTCGAGTCACCTATGCTCATGGACGACGGAGGGAGGCGGCTGAGCATAAAGCCCATGGACAGGAAGCAGAGCGTGGTCAGCGTCAGCACCACCATCTCTACACGCACCGAGAGCATTTCGCCGAGACCAGAAGCTCTCAATGCCTCTGGCGAGACATTCGATCTGGACACAGTCAAGCAGCTTGTTCGTCTGGGCGAGCCTCCCTTCCTGCGCTCGTTGCTTCTCCTTGCCGAGATGAGCTCAGCCGGTCACCTCATGACTCCAGAGTACCGTCAAGCTAGCGTCGACATTGCACGATCGCACCGCGACTTTGTTATGGGCTTCATTGCTCAGCGCAGCTTGAACACCGAGCCAGACGACAACTTCATCACCATGACACCCGGGTGCCAGCTGCCACCGCCTGGTCAAGAAGGCGCCAAGCTCGGAGACAGCCTGGGCCAGCAATACAATACACCACGAAAGCTGATCTTCGAGTCTGGCTGCGACATCATCATTGTCGGCCGTGGTATTGTCCGTGCATCAGATCGCAAGGCCGAGGCGCAGCGTTACAGGCAAGCAGCATGGCAGGCTTACGAGGAGCGCATCGGAAAAGGTCAGTGAAGCATAACACACTGCTGATGTGGGACGCGACGACAATCTTCGACATGTCAGCTCCGCGGCTGGAGCGTCACGAAACACAATAGGGCGTCCACTTTGGCACGACCACAAAATATACTGCATTGGGCGGCGCACTAAGGTCGGACTTTTGGAGATACAAACAATACCACTCGGCGTCACCGGCATACCATATCGAAAAGTCAGCGAATGAAGATCACGACCAATCATATTACTTTCCAATAATCACCATGTCCATGAGACCTAAATCCATCATTGCGTTAAGGAGCTAAAGCAGGGTATCAACTATTCCAAACGCCAATCATCGAATCACGGACACAATATCGCAACCACCGCATGGTCTACAAGGCCATTGCGGCACCACCGACCAGAGCAGCAAGTGCCCCGCTGACGTACATGCCCATACCGACAGGTCGCGCCGCATCACCAGTGGTCTCCTTCTTGATGACGCTGGCAATGAGGTCCTGCTGCTCCTTCTTGTTCTTCTCGATGTAAGCCTTGAGGCCAGTGGGCATAGCGTCGTACCTGAGCAGATGTTAGTCGAGTCTATAGGTATGGCTCATCCGAAAGTGCGTACCAGGTCGGCGTCGAAGCGTATTGAATGATGGAGTCGGTTGCTGTGACTCCCTTAGGAACGCCGCTGTGGGTTTCCTGGAAATCAACGAGCTCAGACCAGGCAGAGCTGTACTCGGCTTGAGCGGTCACGGAGGCCTGCCAAGAGGATGCAGCATCGGCGAGTGCCTTTGTGATCTTGCTGAGCTGCGCAGTATTGGTGGCGGTGATGGAGTAGTAGTCAGTTCCAATGGCAAAGTCGGGAGCTGCTGCTGCTACGGAAGCGAAAGCCACAGCGAGGAGGGTTGTGATCTGCATGTTGAAGATAGTGGACTGTTTTGGGCTGTAAAGCACTAGAGAGTCAGGATTGAAAGACTTGTAGAGCTCGAAGGAGGGTGGAATGCTTTGATGATATCCACTACTAACAAGGCTTCACTCTCAATAAATACAGAACACCAGTCACTCACATCTATACTTAGACCCGCCTTTTCTCGTATCGTGACCTCGCTCGTCAAGGTCACAATCAGGCACCCAGCGAGGCATCCAGCGAGATGTGCAAAACGTGACCTGACTAAAACCTCATTTGGGGCCTCTCTCGGCTACGTCGCGGCCCAAAGAAGCTCTTTGCGCTCACCGGTGTTTACTCTTCCACTCAACTATCGTGATGACAGCCTCAATCAGCCCTGCGACCAGGGTACTGGACCAGGGTAAGCTCCAGAGAGAACGCACCGCCAAGAGAGAGCATGACGGGCGCCTTAACCCTGGTGATCCTGCCCGCAGTCTATTGGACGCAGGTACACATTGTTATAGGCGGCGGGCGCTTTCAGTCATCGTCGCCGACGTGCGCTGTACAAAGGGCTGTGGAAGAGGGCGGGTGTAAGCAGCCTCGGTGAGGTCGGCAGGGCTGTGATGGACGGCATAGCCTCAGGCTGGACGCCTTCTGACGACCACGGCAGTACGGCTTCCTAGTCTCCAAGTACTGCACTTGGCGTTTTTCAAGACTTGAATAACTCCAGGGACTGTAGCTACGAAAGGCTTTGTTATGTTACAAGACAGCTCTTAGTATGCACCGACTGCCTCCTTTCATTCAATCCTACGCGAGAGCTTGCGCGCTGGAAGGTCTTCTGATGTCCGTTGGCTGCTTGGATGCTCCTGATTGCGGTAGTTGCGATCACATCTCACCTCGCACGAGATAGCAGCTCGATGCGACTGTCATGTAAGCGGGTCAAGTCACGTCGCGGACTCATGTGGTCGGATGCTGCTCGACCGGACATCCGAAGTGTAAAGCTCGAAGCTGCCAAGAGAGGAAGGTTTGGTGAGCGTGATTTGCTGTGGATGGAGAAGTGAACGGCTCCGGAACCAATCAGACCAAGGACCTGCTGCGGACCGTTTCCGCGCTGTCAAACCATCCTGACTAAATCACGACAACCGTCTGGCAGCTTCGAGTACAGTATATAGCGATTGTCAGCAGTCACGATGCATCTTCACTCAAGACAGCTAAGATCCTGGGCTGATCTAAGAACACGTTCGGAACATGAACCTCAGCCGCAAGCTGCTCTCACTGGCAACCTTCGGCATCATTAGACCCCAAGCAGTCTCCGCAGAGAACACAACCTTCAATCCTCTTGCCGGCATCCAGCAGTTCCCCATATCTTCGTACAGCGGCAACATGATGCGCCTCGCCCCGGTTCTCTCCATCTCGCACGGCGGCGGCCCCATGCCTGTGCTCGGCGACCCTTCGCACGCCGAAATCACCAACTCGCTGCAGACCAAGGTACCCAAGATCCTCAAGCTGGGCACGCCCGAGGCGCCGAAAGCTATCGTGTTGGTCACAGCGCACTGGTCAACGAACAAAGTCCACGTCTCGAGTGGTGCACGACACGAACTGCTGTACGACTACTACGGTTTCCCCGACGCCGCATACAAGATCAAGCACAACGCGCCCGGCTCGCCCGAGGTCGCGAACGAAGTCTCGCGCGTCCTCAAAGATGCAGGAATCGACTGCATCCAAGACTCTGAGCGCGGTACGTCCTTCTGCTACCAGGCGAATCTCATGTGCTAACAAGCCCAGAATGGGACCACGGCGTCTTCATCCCCATGAAGCTCATCGACCCCTCAGCCCGCATCCCCATCGTCCAAGTCAGCGTCCTAGCCTCCGAGTCCGCCTCCCAATCCTTCGCAATCGGCCGCGCGCTCGCCGCCCTGCGCGCGCAGAACATCGCAATCATCGGCTCCGGCTTCGCGACCTTCCACAATCTGCGTCTCATGTTCAGCGGCGCGTCGTCGACGCCGGACTTCAAGAAATCAAACATGGAATGGAGCGGTGCGGTTAGTGATGCAGCGACTACGCAGGATGTCGCAGCTAGAGAGCAGAAGTTTGAGGGCTGGAGGAATTGGCCGGGCGCGTATACTATGCATCCTAGAGGCGGCGCGGAGCATTTCCTGCCGCTGATTGTATGTGCGGGCGCGGGCGCGGAGACGAGGGGGAGGAAGTATGCGGACGAGTTTATGGGAGTGGACATGTGGAGTTACTACTGGGATGAGGAGAGCGAGGGCGAGAAGCTGTAGATATGGTTGACGCGAGCATCGAATTTCTGCGCCTTGAGTGTGCTCTGTCAACGACGCAAGGTCGCAATCAGTCCATTCGAAACGAGCAGCGAAGCGGCAGACATCAAAGCCTTCGTCTTCAATCTTGGGGGTTTGAAGACCAAGAATGGTAAGTAGATTGGAAGCTGAAGAGAGAGAAGTGGTTATAAGCACGCAGATTGAAGATTGGCAAGGGCGGCATGGGTGCAAAGACGGATTCAAAATCAATACGTATCTATGGTATCATGAAACAAGCATGACCTGCACAGAGGTCTCTTCGGAAAGCAAATCATCCCAACTTAGGTCTAATCTCCATGTACTGGAGCCCTTGCTTACAAGGCAACGACACCAAGGAACGCAGCTGCCATGCCGGCGCCCACGACAGCCACCTTGTTCGCTGCGCCAGTCTGGCTCGCAGAAGCACCAGTACCGGACCTCGTTGCGCTCGCGCTCCCGCTCCCACTCGCAGTGCCAGTCTGGTTAACACCCGCAGCCTGGAAGAGAATGCTCTCAACAACCTTGTTGTTCTTGTCGTAGTAGCTCTTGACGTCGCTGGGCAACGCGCTGTACCAGTCAGGCACCGTGGTGAAGGTCTCGAGGCCCTTCAGCGCGGTGACACCCGAGGGAATCGAGTACGACGCCGTCGCCGCGAACGACGCGAGCTCCTTCTGGATCTTTGCTTTCTCGGACACGGCGCTGGCGTCGGCTGCTGCGGTCAAAGAGGCGATTTCCGCGGTCACGTAGTTGGCGAGCGAGGAGGCGTAGGACTTGATCTGGAGGGTGTTAGAGGAGAGGGGCTTGGTGGGAGCTTGTGCCTACGTTGAGGAGCTGAGACAGGTCGGTGGGTGTGGGGATTGCGGTCACGACGACGAAGTCGGCAGCGGTGGTGGCGGCGAGAGCCGCAGCGAGGAGTGTGAATTTCATGATTGTTGGTGTTTGTTGCGATCTGGACTGAGCTTGTAGATGAAGGGTTGGCTACTGTTGGAGAAGACGAAGCGAGAGTGACGAAAGAAAGAAACTGTTTTCAAACGCGGGAGGTATCGATTGCTAAAGAAAGAACAGAATCACAAACAGCGAGACCCTCGCCTTATAGTTCAGCTTTGCACAACTCTGCCACAGCCACAGCTCATCTCACGGCTTACGACTGACCGATCGTATCGGCGAGTAGTGCCGGGTGCCTGAGCTTCATCACAGTGTCTAGCTCGCTCATGAGTTGGATTTCGACGTTGAGAAATACCTCGAATCTTGGTGATCACCGTTACGCGTTGACAGCGGGTAGAGTCGATCGAAAGGCCTCGATTCCTCCAGCTCGTGGCCGTTGCGAGCGGAGAATGTGGAGCGCTGGAGATTGTGAAGTGCATTGATAACGGCTCTCCTGATGTTGCGATGTTTCGGCCTTTCCTCACACGGAATTAGGGCCCACTTTCGAGATGCTAGTGTGGAAGATCTCATTGCGGCTGAGCAAGGGCTGAGCATGCAAGAATAGAATACCGAACTCTGCGAACGATGAAGCAGTGTGGGAGAGGTGTATTGATAATGTTTCGTGAACTTCATGCGCTTCGTAAATGCGATCTGATCCATGGATTGCATCGTCGACGCCAAGCCAACGCGTCATCTCCGTCCCAGCGCAACTCCGAACACGCCTTCATGCACGAACCTCCGTCACCTTCGATTCAACAACGTGTCCTTCCTCACTAGTCTTCTTTCCTGCGACTTCAGCATGGCCGCTTGATGTCTCGCTCATGTCTTCAGCTTCAGCGGTAGCGGCAACTTCCTTGCGTTCCTTCCAGCCAAGGAATAGAAATCCTACGATGACAGCCACCCAGTACAAGTTGTATGAGATGACTGAGCCGTATGTGGCACTGTTCTGCCACCCGAACAGAGAGTTGAAGATGCCCCAACCACCAGAGCCGTTCTCGAGGGGCGAGCCAAACTAGTAGTCTGTTAGCAACTGCGTGCTCTTACACCGGGAGAGATGACCTACGTTGACGTGCCACACGCTCTTTCTGATGTCGTAGCTGCCTGGACCTGCACCTGCTTCCGCAGCGCCCTCACCCGCAAGCTTGACCCACGTATTCTGCTCGAGGTTAGCTCACGCCGAGCAACAACTTCGTCGCGGCCGGATCTTACCTGTTCAAGATTCCATACGCCTTTCGAGAACAGCCCAGCAGCAACGAGATACAGAAAGCATGTTGAGACCACCAGGAAGATCTGGAGAGACGTCTTGTTGCCGCCCTTGTAGATCAAGTAGCCAATAAGTGCGCCGGCACCGAGACCAGTGATGGCCGCAAGAGGGATCGACGTCGCTGGAAGGCCAATTCCCACACCTGCAATGAACAGCACAGCCTCAATACCCTCTCGGAGAACGGTAATGAAGGGGAGGATGAACATGGCGTACTTCTCCGACCATCTCTTGAAGCGACCACCGGCTGGCTTAGTGTCCTTGTCCTCTAGCACTTTCCGGATCTTGTTCCTCCACTTGTCTTGGAGCTTGCTGACTCGGAGCAGTGCTGCGCCCATAATGGTGATGATGATACTGGCAATTAGGGCGAAGACACCTTCCCAGATGTTCTCGGCTGCCTCGAAGGCATTCTTGCCCGCTGTGTAGACTACAGCGATGTTAGCGAATGTCGGCCAATCACCAACAGGTACTTGCAGGTTCCGATGACTCCAGCGCAAATGATCAGACAGATCAGGACGCCCAGTCCAACGCCGGCCCAGACCTGACGGACAAGCCTCTTGCGCACTGCGGCATCGTGCTCAGGGCCAAGTGTCTGCTTGAGGAATGCGAGCAGTACAGAGACGATGATGCTGCACTCCAAGCACTCTCGAAAGCAAATAAAGAAGACTGTGTTCAGTGTTAGGATCTCTAAAGCTAAAGGCGGTGACCAGAGAGGGGCTTCTCAAACGCACCTGGGACAGCAAAGACGTTCGGCATCTCGACGCTGTGACGAAATCACTCCTGCAACGCAATCACTCCTGCAACGCGATGAAGAGGATCAGATAAGAACGGAAAGATCTGAAGAGAGGGAAAGATATCTAATCTGATGCAGAGGCAAGGAAACGCTCAACTTGCACGGGCGACACCAACCGTTGCACCTTCCGCGCGCGGTCCTACCCAAAAGCCACCATCGCCGAAATTCGCTTGTCCTCACCCCATTCGCAGCAAATTTGAGATCAAGCCGACGCCATTGACATCGCGGAACGGCCAAATTCCCAAATTCCCGCACTTGAGGCACAATCAATTCACGATCCGCGGCTCGCCAAGGGCGCCAATTCCAATCAAGCCTCCCGCTAAGCCACTTAGCGCGGCTTTAAGACGCAATCAAGCAGTTCGCTTACCCTGAGCCTGGGGCGGTCGGAGTCCAGATTTAATCAGATGGGCCGATAATCGTACACTTTTCCAAGCTACAGTCCGCCATTCGCGTCTGGACGAATCAGATTGCGGGAGCGACACCGGAGGCAGAGTGCCGGAACTGGAGAAGTGTGACAGCTACGGTGTCGATTTTGATGGTGCAAGTACAGCGCGCCAATCGCGAGGGTGGCCCCACTCGCTGGCAGCTCTGGAACTGGCATTATCTCCAGATGATCTGATAATCTCTGACGCTCTACTGATCATACCAGACTTTTGTGTAGCGACGAAGGCTTTTTGCACGGCTCGGCCTTATCTGATCGCTCCTTCTACGGCTACGGTATCTAATCTTTTCCATCTGATCGGTTTTGGTCTTGCTTGACAGATCAGTCGCTGGACGCTATTGGGCCTTCCCGATATTGAGCTCCAGCTTCTTGTCCTCGCCCTCCTGGGGTCGACGTCTCGCCATCCCTTGCACTGCAGAAAGAGCCGGAAACAAGCTCAGATACCCAGAGAAACAGGAGACAGTCAGCAGTCGTTCACGCATCCTTTGAGCACACATAGGTCTCGTGTTGGCTACAACAATCTTTTGCTGCAGCCATGGCGATCTCCCTGTCGAACTTCCTCCTTCCATCATCCCTTCTTCTGTCGGCGGCTCATAGTGCTACGGTCACATACGACTTCGACATAGGTTGGACATACGCCAACCCGGACGGTCAGTACAATCGCCCGGTCATCGGTATCAACGGGCAATGGCCAATCCCTCCTATCGTTGCGACCAAAGGTGATCAAGTCATTGTCAACGTTAAGAACTCCCTGGGCAACGAGAGCGCCAGTCTCCACTTTCATGGACTGTACATGAATGGCACGACTCACATGGACGGCCCTGTTGATGTCAATCAATGCGGAATTCTTCCCGGCTCAAACTTCACATACAACTTCACCGTCGATCAGCCAGGTATGAATCCCTCCGAATCAAACTACGTAGTGGTTATCTTGCTAAAAGAGAAGCGCAGGCACATACTGGTATCACAGCCACGTGCGTGGTCAGTATCCCGATGGCCTTCGCGGTCCCCTCATTGTCAACGACCCGGAAAACCCCTTCAAGGATCAGTATGATGAGGAGATCGTCCTTACGTTCTCCGACTGGTACCACCAGAGCATGCCCAAGCTGATGTCAGGATTCATCAGCATTGCAAACCCGTCTGGGGCGGAGCCTGTTCCTCAGGCTGCCTTAGTCAACGATACGCAAAATCTTACTGTGAAGATCGAGCCGGGCAAGACATACATGTTCCGGATGGTTAACATTGGCGCCTTTGCGGCGCAGTATGTGTGGTTTGAGGATCATATCATGCGTGTCATCGAGGTTGATGGCATCTACACCGAGCCCACTGACGCGGGGATGTTGTACATGACTGCTGCTCAGAGATACAGCGTCTTAGTCACGGCAAAGAACGACACGAGCTCGAACTTCGCTTTTGTCGGCTCCATGGATGAGGTACCTCTCACTGCTCGAGATTCATGCTACCGCTAACACACAATTCTAGGACCTTTTCGATGTAGTTCCAGACGGACTAAATCCCAATGTGACAGGCTGGTTGGTCTACGATGACAGCAAGCCCAAGCCCGAAGCAAAATCAATCGACTCCTTCGACGCCCAGTTCGACGACTTCACCCTTGCCCCTTACGACAAGGAAGCCATCTACACCAACGTCTCGCGCTCCATCACGCTCGACATGAAGATGGGCAACCTCGATGATGGAGCAAACTACGCTTTCTTCAACGGCATCACCTACGTTGCGCCCAAAGTACCCACTCTTTACACCACACTCTCCACCGGCGCCAACGCAACCAATCCAGCCATCTACGGCACAAATACCAACTCGTTCGTGCTTGCACAAAACGAAATCATCGAGATCGTCCTCAACAATGACGATCCAGGAAAGCACCCATTCCATCTCCATGGCCACGTCTTCCAAGTCGTCGCCCGGTCGGAGGAAAAAGCAGGCTTCTTCGATGCCGCCAACAGCACGCAGACAGACTTCGCTCCTGTGCCGATGCGTCGTGATACCGTACTGGTGAGACCGAACGGGTACATTGTGTTGCGTTTCCAGTCTGATAACCCTGGTGTCTGGTTATTCCACTGCCACCTGGAGTGGCACATGGCGTCTGGTCTTGCCATTACGTTCGTTGAGGCGCCGCTCACGCTACAGCAACAGTTGGGTGGCAAGATTCCGCAAGATCATTGGGATGTTTGTGCAAAGGGTAATGTGCCGGTTGCTGGAAATGCGGCGGGTAATACGGTGAATCTGTTGGACCTTAATGGCGAGAACAAGAGCCCAGGAGAGCTGCCTGCAGGATTCACAGCTCGGGGTATCGTGGCACTGGTGTTCAGCTGCCTTAGCGCCTTCCTGGGCATGGGCGTCATTGGCTGGTATGGGCTGAAGCCTATTGGTGAGAAGAAAGTAAGGTGATTGAAAACATGGTGGTCAGAATTGGCGAGGCGGCCTTATTATGGCTCTTCTATGGTCTTGAGATACGGTTCTGAAGCTTTGTTTCCGTTCAATGTAGCGTTTGTTTGTACCCTGAATTCAAAGTTTACGCTTTATGACCATCCGAACCCAGCTAATATCAGAGTTCTGATTTGCTTGGCTTTCTCAGCAGAGAGGCAAAGTTGGTATAAATATTTGGCGGAGGGCTCCTGGGACTTCAGCTATTGCCACTCCCTTTCATTTCTCAAATCAAAAGGAGTTGATCTACGTTCTACGTCTGCTTCTGCTGCTCGCCGAAAACCCCACCAAAACCTTTCGCAAGTTCTGCTGCGCGTTGACCGACTATCAACGCGATATTTGGATGGCGCAAAAACATCACAGGAATGGCTGCCTAGTAGTGTCTTTTTCACGTCCAGTTTCTTGTTCCAAAAACAAAGACCGCCGGTTGCATGTGTAGTGGTCGAATCCAGGGACGAGCAAGTCCATGCCCGTGAGTGGGAACCCAGATGTTGCTACATACTTCGATGGCGGATCGGTCCTTTTGACACAGGAAAGCACAATGATACGTTCGAATTGCATTCTCAAATCAAGTTCGGCGGTCAGTATGTGAAGACCTCGGGGGACGATTCGAGACTTTCACACATATCCGTTGTGCCTTAGGACTATCTGACGATAGAGTCGATGCCCTTTCTACCGGTTTGGCGCCTACAGAAGCCCCAGCTGCTGCCGACGTTGCTGAGTAGATTGTGTATATACTCATTTCCAATCCGCACAACGGCGGAAGGAGAACCTGATATTTGCTTGCGTCCTTGTTGTTGAAAGATAGGAGCCTCAAGTGTCGATTTGGCTCATCGATCATTCGTTGTACAGCGATAGAGGATTATGCAGGCTCGAAGACGAGAGTGTAGTGCATGGAGAGGAAGGTTAGGCAAGGTCCTAGCACCCCTCGGAACGGCAGCCGTCTTCGGCGCGCTGTTCTTGATTGGCTCGCTTGTTCAGCCCTGCAGGAGCGTTCGGCAAGCAGCCGACTCACGCGTCCTTCGCGCGTCCAACAACACAGAACGCGTCCACCCTTCAGTGTGAACGCCAAGTCAGCATTGAATTCCTGCGGAAGGCAAACTGTGCCTTGTGCCACTCATGATGAAGAACACACGCCAAACCGGTGAAGCTCACAGCAGGCAGCTCTCCCTTTGCTGTCGCCTCTGCCATGCATTCTCCACGAAGCTAAGTATAGCACATGCCAACATGGCAGCTTGTGTAAAAAGCGGTCACCAGCTCAGAAACTCATTTCATAACACGAAGTGCGACTCTCGTAGGAGCTGACACGTCGAACCTGCCCTAACATGTCGGCCTTTTCAGGGAAATTTCCACACGTTCCTGTACCACTATGCCAAGAAACCTCTCCATCTGTCGACCCCGCGTACTCACGGCTGCCTATCCGAGAGAATCCTCGATTATACCTACCCAGCTAGGCAATCACTCGTTGCAGAAGATATCGAATTTGCTCTTGTGCTTTCAACCTTGCTTTGCAGTCTCACATTCCTTTGACATCTGACCACCACCATTCGACCTGTGTTTGCGGGGCAGGTGCAGACGCGAGCATAGCATTTGCAGTCATGCGTGGAGCTTTCATAAATATAAGAGCGTGCATGCGCTCTCAACCTGAACAGCATAGCAGCAACCTACTCAACTCCCAGTCAGGACGGACATACCATCATCATGAGGCTCCTGAACATGAACACCACAGTGGCCGCAGTAGCTGGATATGCTACTTTCCTGGCTGAAACGTCAATTCTGGCTGAGCCACCAATCTTGGCTGAGCCAACGATGCTAGCTGAGCCGCTTGTCACCCCTTTCGTACCAGTGGAAGACCCTGGGCGAGTCGCTGCCTTCAGCACTGCTGCGCCTGCTGCTGCCGGCTTGATGGCTGACTCGCGGTATGGCGGCTGGGGCTGGCCAGGAAACTCGCCTTCAGCAGTGTCCTCGGCCAGTCGATGCTCGACTACATATGGTGCATCAGCTCCTCCCTGGGGACCGTCCACGGAGTTCTTCACGAGCACATCGTACGCATACAGAGTCAAGACAGAGATCCTGACGCCCAAACCATCCACGACAAGTGTCACAGCTACCTCGACATATACGCAGTGGGAGACGGCACCCAATAATCTGACAAAGACAGTCTGGACTGATACGTACACATGGACTAACTATGTGACATCCACCGCAACTGTCTCGGAGACTTCCACTATCACTACATCAGTTCTCTCGACAACTACGGTTCCGACGCCGGATGGGTTCACTCCCGTAGCAGCTGTCTATCCGGAAGCAACGAAACACGTGGACGACTGGGATGACCGCGACAACTGGGCCGTCGAAGATTCGTACTATCAGGACGAGGGTAACGACCCATGGATCCTGCCTCTCGCCGCCGATTCTGCTCGCGAAGGTATGCTTCTCGACGCAGCAGCCCCTCTCCTTGCGGGCGCTACGCCAGTGCAGACGTCATCGCGAACAGATCAAGCATCGAAAGTTGACTGTTTGGTCACCATGATCAACATCTATGACTCGGGTACTACCACTTCAAAGTCGTTTGTCTCACCTCCTACGTATACGCGCACAAAGTATGTAGCCACTGAGACCACTACAACAACCGTAACCACCAAGGTCAACCCAACGGAGACCCCGTACACATACTCGATGGCCTCTGGTTTGGAAATCAAGTCATGGTACACTGAGACGACTACCACCACTGAGACAGTAAGAACAACCCCTTGTGTGTAATAGTAATTCCAGACTAATATCGTGCTAGACTACAACTACAGAATACCCTTCATCAACAACCACCGAATACGCCGCCTGCGCCACCGACAACGTAATCGACTCTTACAATGACTTCCCGCTGAACAACCTCGCCGAGAACTGGTACAACAAGAACAGCACTGTCAGTGTCATTCGCTCTGACTGGTGGGAGTTCCAGAACGCAACGGCCTGCTGCAACAATGCTTCCCAGTACTCAAACACCATCTTCTACAAGTACGATGGCACGTGTGAGGTGTTTTTGGATATCCATGCTGATAGCGGATTCAACACGAGTGGCAAGGTCAATGTTGAGGTTTGGTATGAGCCGAGGGAGCGCGGTTGGTATGGTCCTACCGTGGGCAATGGTCCGCGGGGAAGTATTAGCTTCTCCTCTTTGTGGTTGTAAGGGTGTACTGCCGTGTCGGGAATGTTGAATCCTCGATCTTTTTCGCGCTGCTTGTCGCTTTCCTTGGTGGGATGTTAGGACGTATGTTTTGTGTTCGATTTCGATACCTTAACGCACCAATGCAACGGTCTGTGCCGTCGTGGCTTCTCCTTCACATGTCTTTTTAGACTCTTGAGCTCCTCTGCCTTGCCAGTCGTCGAAGCCACCGTCGATATACGGAGAATCCAAATACGAGAATGCTGACGAAGATGACGAGACAAGCCACGGCTACGCCTTGACCCAGAGACAGCCCTTTCATTCCATGCCTGATAGAGGCGCATAACCCATAGCTGACGGAACCACGATGGCTGTCTGAGATGGTTCCGAGGTCGTAATGGAAGCACCTAAAAACCGGAAGTGTCTACAGCTGCTGTAGGGGTTTCGACTACGAGCGTGTGACTCGTTGAGAGCGACCCAATACCCGATATAAGAGAAGTGCAGTCCCAGCTTGCAGTGAGCCGCATGCTGCCAGCTACATTCGTCTCTAAGAGCTGTCTTGCGTCCTCGTACTATAATATCTCATACGCATATCATACATATCCAATGATTCCAGTTTCAGCTCATCCATCGTGTTCTACATCTCATCAGCATGACGACGCTCCATCTCTTGGTTCTGCCCGTCGTCTCCAAACATCCCATGTCCCTTTGACCACAGAAACGAATGCTCGACGGTGTCAATGCACACTGCTCACCCACCCCTCTTCACGCCAAACTCCGCTCTTGCCACCCTCCTTGAGCACAACCCGCACATCCCCGATCCGCTGGAACTTATCCACAGCCTTGCACATATCCACTACACTAAGCGCCGTCCCCATGACCGCTGTCAGCGCCTCCATCTCCACCCCCGTCGCGCCCGTGCACGCTACCTTGCACTCGATGGCCACGCCACCGTATTCCATCTTGTCGCTCCCCTGACCAGCGGGCGAGGTAGACACAGGCGCCGAGTGGGCAGAGAAGGTAACAAGTTCCACGCCGACATGTGTCAGCGGGATGGGGTGGCAAAGCGGGACGATGTCGGGGCATTTCTTCGCGGCCATGATGCCTGCGACGCGGCTCACGCTCAGGACGTCGCCTTTCTTCAGGGAATTCGAGGTTATGAGCGTCAGTGGGGTGGGGTTCGAGAAGTAGACGGTTCCGACGGCGATGGCGGTCCGGGTTGTGTGCGATTTGGACGAGATGCTGACCATGTGTGCGGAGCCGGTGGGCGTTAGGTGAGGCAGGTGAGGCTGCGACGGTGCGGACGGTGGTGGCGGAGATACGTTTGTTTTGGAGCCGTCGTGTTCTTTTGCTTGCAGGCCTGCGTTGAGAGGGTCAAGAGGGGGTGAGGAGGTCGACGAGTATGCACGCCGCATCATCGAGCGTACTGTGAGATCCCGCCGTGGTCGAGATTGTTTGTTCGCCGCCATTGCAGACGCGAAAGTCCCAGACGCAGATCGTGCGCGTGTGTCCACCGGCCTTGGGGCTTGCGATGTCTGCTTCATCAGAGTTCTGGTCTTCTTCTTCTGCTCCGCGACAGCGCCGCGCTGCTTCTTCATCACGAAGCCTTTGGGCTGCAGAGAGGATTCGTATGAGATCGGCGGCCTTTTTGTCTCGGCTGGCGCGCTTCTGGCTTCCCCTGGCGCAGCTTCAGACTCGCCTTCATCTTGCCTTAGCGTCGTAGCGCGCCTCAAGAGCTTGAGCTCCGTCGCAATTCTCGCCTTGCGCGCAGGATCCCGATCCAACAGATCTGCCTCGCTGTCCGTCTCCATCGGCGCGCCCCTCAACGCCTGCACTCTTGCCTTCACGGCCGGTCTGCTTGATTGCCTTGGGTCGTATCGCGGATTCATGAGACCCGCGTATCCCTCAATCTTGCCACCTAATCTATGCTGCTCAGGCAACCCCTCGGCGGCGATCTTATCGTCTTCAGCGCCGCGTCCTCGTTTCGCGGCTTCGTAGTTGCGGGCGAGAGTCTCGCGCGCTCGCTCTTTCGTTTTCGGTGTATCGGAGGGGCCTTGGAGCTGGCGCGGGGCCCATTCCCCGAGAGCGGGATCGTCCCTCGCTGTGCGTGTGGCGGGAGCGGGATGAGATTCGCCGGCGTCTGGCGTCGTGCGGCTTAGCTGGGGAGATGGAGTGGCCTGCTGGGGAGATGCAGCGGCGAGTGCTCCAAGCTCCTCGGACGCATCCTGCTCCTCCTGCTGCTGCTCCAGCGTTTTACTCCTCGGATTTTTCAGCGGCCAAACCGCCGTCTTCCTTATCCGCTCCTGCTTCAGCACCGCAAACCTCGCCGCCCAGAACACGGGCGAGACTACCTTCCCGTCCTGTCGATGCACGGGGCTTCCACCGCCTTTCACACGCTTGACCAGTCCGACCGTGAGGTGGTCTTCGATTTTGTTCGCCTTCAAGCGCTCGTCGAACTTGTCGAAGTACTCGAGGAGAAGGGCGTCGATTGCGGCCGTGACCGAGGGCGATACGGGTGTGTCTACGCCGACGGGGTTCTTGGCTGCTTTTTTCTTTTCGATCCGGCGGAGCCGCTTTTCGACGTCGCCGTAGATGCTGGTTCGGCGGCCGAAGTAGGCGTGTGTCTTTGGCTTGCCTGGTATGGGGATGGGAACGGGGACTACTGGGCGTTTTGATTGTGGGGAGGTCGGTGGCGATGGCGTGGGAAGAGAGTCTGTGGTTGCCGCGGAAACATTTATGCCGGCAATGCCGTGAAGCGGGGGAAGACTTGGTACCGTGCTGTGCTTGGTCTTGTCGGCTTCGATCGTCTCGTTGCTCGTTGGAGGCAAGGAAGGTTCCGGGGCTGTTGTTTCGATCGCCTCTTCAGCATCCATGTCGTCCACAGCCGCTTGCTCCTCAATCAAAGCAGTCTTCTCGCCAGACTCTTCAACCTCAACCTCATTCATCTCTTTTCCCAACGCAGTGCGAACAGTTTCCGCACTTGAAACTCGTACCTTCTCTACCTCATCTGCAGCGCGGACCTGGTCTTCCGTCGCAAACTCATCCTCTAACAACCCATTCTCGTTGAACTCCTCGAACGCAGCTTCAACCCGCTGTTGAGGTCTGACTTTGCTCTGCCCTCCTTCCGCAGTCCTCGGTTTTTTGTTTTCCACTGACGCTCCGGCGTCTTCCAACCATTCGGTATTGCTCGCCGACTCGGCGTTCCTCAGCACCCTCTCCTTCCGGGCTCTCTGGCTCTCCGCCATCTTCTCATTCGCTTTCTGCACTTCCTGCAGTGCCTCAGGGGTCATGACAAATCCCCTGTTCGCACTGAACTTCTCATTCCACTTGTCCGCAATACGCTGCCTCGCTTCTTCGCTCAACGTCTTCACACCCAAATCGCCAACGCTCTGCGCTGCCTGCGCAGCCTCGGCTTCTGGAGTTCGATACCCCAGCACCCCCGTCTTCTCCCTATACCGCCCGATCAGCACTTTGAGGTACGTCTGAAGCGTGTGCTTGTCACTCGCGGCGGCGCTGGCGCCTGAGGGCAGCGCATCGAGGCGGGGATGGAACGCTAAGAGACAGCTTTGTAGATGTCTAACTTGCTTCCTCAGTACGGAAGTAGCAGCGCGAGTGTCGAAGGAAGTCGTGGCGTCGATCATGAAACTGCCGTTGGGGAGGTCGATGCGTAGATCTGACGCATTGAGTGCAGTGGCATCAATTGCGTCTGGGGCGCTGGGCGTGGTTACTTGGATGCCGGCCTGCGTGGCTTTGAGGCGCGCCATGCGGACCGCGAGCTCGTCTTTCTTGCGCAGCACGGCGTCTTTGCGACGACGCACTTCTGAGCGACGAGACGAGCGCTCGCTGACCTCCTCGCCCCCCTGCTCTTTTGCTCGCCGCCTCTCAACGTATATCACGAGCTTCGCATAGCTGTCCTCCAGTTCTCGGATGTGCAACTCGTGGTCCGCTCTCTGCTGCTTGATTTCGCTGACCCGCGCCTCGTACTCCTCCTTCAGCTTTCTCTCCGCAGTCGCCTTTTGGCTGTGCTGCATGTTTTGGTAATCGTAGTCGAGGTGGTTCTTCAGACTCCGCGACTCCTGCGCGTCGCGGTACAGCGCGTCCCAATCCACCGCTTTGGCGGCGCGGAGCCGGTGAGCTAGGTCTGCGAGTCTGGCGTCGAGCGCCGCGGGAGCGAGATCCTCGAGATCTAGGTCTGTGGACTCTGGGGCGGACGAGGAGGAGGAGAGATCAAGTATCAGCTGCGGCTTTTGCTCGGCTTGCAGTGTCTTCCGCGATCTTTGTCTCGATGCTGGGATCGCCCTGCGCGGGTTTGAGGGCTGGTTGGTGTCGTCGTTGGAGGGATTGCGAGAGTCCGTTGTAGAGAATGCGCCTCCACCTTGACTGGACGTTGTTGAGAACAGTCTTGCAGAGCCGAGATCATGTCCTAGTAGAGGATTCAGGTACGCATTTGACGCCAAGATGCTTGTTACTGTTGGCGCAGAGCGTGGACGCCATTGCGTCGGCTGAGTCGCTGCGTGTTTGTACGAGCGTTGCTGTTGATCTACACACGTCAGCACTGAACATCACAGGCGTGTACGACATCTGATAGACAAAACGAGGCGTATGATTTCCTATATAGCACCAGTAGATGCTCTATATTGCCCACACGCAGGGCATGCAGAACGACGGTGCAAGCGAAGGTAACAACA